>OX637405.1:19603088-20835088 GCA_951799425.1 Ilex aquifolium
TTCAGTCAGAGAAAGAGCGAAGCCCTACCCTAATCTCTTCCCAGGCAAAATTTCCTCTACTTCTACATTTCAACTTATCTTTTCTACTTGGAGAGTTAAACCTCTCTCAATTTTGTGCCCTAGTTGGTAATAAAAGTGGCAGTGTTTCAACTATTCCTCAGGGAAGGACTTGTTGTATTTTATATTTTGTAGTAATGGGATTATCTCATTCTTCTTGTTCATCTATAGCAATGAAGCGTGAGTAGTCCATTTATACTCTTCAATGAAGGGTGAATGCATGTGTAATATTGTTTGAGTTATGAAAATGCCGATGTTTTATGCATGTGTTAATGTTTATACCTCTCTTAATTGATGGATGGTTATTATTATAATATGCTCATGGTTATGAACACCAAACAAAGTTTATTGTTATATACCATTCTATCTATAAGTTATTATGTACTTCAGACATGATTCAATGATGCATGCAGTTGGGTTTTATGTAACAGTCAGGAGATTAATTATAGACGGGTTAAATCTAGTCATAGCCAATGTTTTTGATTCAATGCATAAACTGGAACTCTTTCTTCATTAAATCATCAACCTGCCGATCGAATAACTAGAGTAAATCTTTTGAATAGTTCACCTTCGGGTTTACTAGGGTTATTTGGTTGTTGCATGGTACATAGACCTTCCGGCTAACCTAACCAGCTGTGGTCTGGTTCAATTATACATCAAACCTACAGGTTAACTTTTCAGTAAAATGGGAGTTAATTATTGTAAGGTGGCATTTTCATAAACAAGCAATATAATGCATGTTGGATCCCCGAATTGAAGAATACATTTAATCATTGTTATTCAAAGTTCAATTAAGTGTCTATTTGATAATTTTAAGCTCACACCACAAGCTATTATATTGCACACAACACACACAACAATCTTACCTTTTTTTTCTGTTTTGAATACCAACAGTTAGCTACTTATGGGTTGCACCTCAAACTTAACCGAGAAATACTACAATTTGACTACTTATACTTAGGTGTATGATTTAAATCAGGTCAATAATTTAGAAATCATGAAAAAATAGATAAGTCTCAGTTTGTAAATAACATACATGAATTGAAGTAAAGAAGCGACATTTAGTAATGATCTTGAGTTTCTAGTAGATAAACAGTAAAAACATGACCAATTTAGAAAAAACAACAATTCATAACCATAATATCTTATATACGTAGGTTGACTAGCATGAATCTACACACCGAACCTATCTGATCCATCCACCACAAACACAAACTATCGAATCAATCCTCGTAGGGCCACAACACTTTAGGAGTGATGTATACTGACACATCAGCAGTGACGAATCATTTCCAATAGTAATATACTAGCTCTTAGCCTTGAATCTACGTGAACAAATAGTAATTTGGCCCTCACAAGAAACCAACCCCCACTACGAGTGATAGGAAACCATCAAACCCCTCAAGGTAGAAAAACTTCTAACACTCTGCGATACAAATTCGAGTGTAATCCACGTTCATCACACCCACCCATACAAGAGATAATTTCATACTTATTATAAAATCCTCATATCAAACAATTTGTAATTCAATAATTCTCAAATAGATGAGTAATCAAATCAAAACATACAAGAGATCATAAAAAGAAGCATTTATGTTCACAATATTCAAGATCTAGAGTTTTTAATCAAGAACCTTCAATTTTGGATGTAAATTGTGATGCCCCAAAAATCTAAGAGTCTTTTCTCAGCCTATTGATCACCCATCAACCCGTGGAATACCCATGACCATTCCACGGTCCAATATCCCAAAGTCTAAGTATTAGATATTAACTATTCATCCACAACTATCATTATACAACATCCATTCATTAAAAGAATAAATGTCCATACATAAAGTCTCATTACAAGCCTTTAACAAAATACAAGTTTTATACTTAGATTTATACAAGGCCAAAATATTGATGTCCATAAAGGACTACAAAATCTATAATGAGAGCCACAACCCGGCTCTGTCCTCAACGTGGGCCCATAAGTGGGCCGTCAGCAGAAACTCATCCAATACCTGAAAAATGTTCCCACAACGGGGTGAGCCAAAGCCCAGTAGGGTATCTCCTATAGAGAATACCTTCCCCCAATGTATATGATATGAATGTGCACCAAAAACACACCAAGCATATATCTCAAGTAACATATGAATGTTACCATGCATGTCAAACATGAATAATGCTTCATGAGTGCATGTCCAACACCGAACCCTATCTCGGGTTCCCATGCACGAAACATGATACAATGTCATGACATGAATTGGACATTCCAAGCCCCCGCCATTGATGCTAGATCCAATGACCATTTTATCAAATTCTTGTGTCTTTCTTGGATAGGTTTTTTGTGGACATCACACCAACATGCTATTAAATCGACACGACATTCGAGGGCATCCCACCTTCGGTTTCGAGTATATCGACACATTTTTCTAGAATTACATTGCTGGGTAAGTGTGTGAACCAAATAACCGGGTCTTGCACTCGAGGGAGAATCTATCCCTTCTTACTATACCCACACATTTTCCATGCAATGTTCCATGCGACTCAACTGGACGTTTGTCCAAATTTTTCGAGCCCACCAATCAACTCACCATATGGTGATTGACCTAATCCATGCACACACACTCACACTCATGCCAATGCCCATGAATATAGTGTCACTCGTGCATATGAAATGTAATGTACAATTGCAGTTTTTATTCTATCACAATGCTAACTATATCATGTGAGCATGTGATAACATCTCATAAGCATAAACATGTTAATTATATCATAAAACATATAATAACATTTCATAACCATCACTAAGCATTTTATAAGCAATATCAATTCAAATAACACACTTGAACATACTTTGACATTTTATCAAACACTCATAAGGCATAAACTATAAAACATATATCATACACATTCATACAACTCACATTGGACATGTTCAACACCCAAAATCAAATAGAATTAGGCATAACATGTTCATCAATTAACCCAAACATCCTACTAGTGTACATGGTAGCTATGTAAATAATCTACATAACACTACCCATGCCATATACATACATGAAATTGAGAGTAATCCTAAATAGGCAGAAACTCTCACCTCTTGAACTTAATCAAGGAAGAAAATCTCCAAGAATGCCCAAAAAAAATTCCGCCAAGTCCTAGCTCCCAACACCCTTGGTTTTCAAAAATTGTAGAACATAGTCTTTGTTGGTGTTGATGCATGGGCCTCGTCGAGAGAAATAACTTTAATTCTTGGTTGATGAAGATTCAACGTTTGGATCTTGAGATATGGAGGAAAAGAAAAAGCAGAAGTTGAAGAACTTTTGGTTTATCTCTCTCTCTCTCTCCAACGAAAATGGCTAGCAAATGGGGGAAAATTTTGATTTTCCCCATTTAAGTACTCTTTCATACTTGGCCTAGAATGTGTCACTTGTCCAATTTTGATTGGTTAGAAATCTCCAATGGCCAATCGCTTTGCGCCATATGTCTTGTTTGAATTATGTCCCATAAAACATCTAGATCATTTATATTGTGGGTCTCGTGACTAAAACCAAGTTGTTGGAATTTAATCGCGCATCACTCGATTGCACATTTTGTCTTGTTTTACGTAAAAATTCCAACTGTCTCAGAATTTAATGAAAATTGACTGACTAACTCAATTTTGCAATATGAATCCAACGGTGAGGTCCATTTTTTCTTTCGAGTTATATAAAAATTCAGATTTCCAACCCGTATTTTAAACGGCTTAGTTACCGTATTAACTCTTTAATCAAGATTTTAATTTTTCTCGGATTTGACATAAATCATGTGTTTAATCAAGAAAATGATACATATAATTAAACGAAAATCCAAAGCCTTGTTTATCTAATTACATAATATAACACAAGCTGAGCAATAAACACGTCGTCCCTATATTTTGATTAAGGATAGAAAAAAGTTGTTCCCTAGTTTTCAAAAAATAGACATGTTTATCACAATCAAAAAATAAAAATCATTACCAAACATACTTTTTAATTTCAGTTAAGGTATTTCTTTTTTCTTAATCACAAAATGAAAAACAAAAGCAATACCAAATAGACTCGTAGTTGATTCTCTCTTAATTTATTTTCAATTAATGTTGCTTTATATCTTCAGAATATTCTCATTCCCAAAGTTTATTCTTATTGTTGTATCACTCCTTCATACTAAAATTTTCGTCTCTGCCATACTTAGTTCTTGCAGCAGTGCTATTTGGTAAAGTTTGTAATTTTTGTAGAAGTACTTATTTTTGATATTCTATTCTATAAATAATAACAAAGACGAAGTCGATCATTGTAAATAGAAGTGTTTGGATGGGTTTTCTTTTATATTTTTCCTGAGTCGAAATTTCTACCACTCACTTCATTAGTTGCCATTTTAACTTTTGTCTATGATGTGTCATGAGAGATTAAGAGATTTTATAGTAGTTTGTTAAGGTTTGGGCAGCTTTACTTATTCCACCACCAAAAAAGTCACAAGGAGACTTGTATGATGATTTATTGACTAGAAGTAGCGAGCCTCCTTTTTTGACCAAGCCAATTTTCTAATCCTTTAGAGATGTATTTTCACTAAACTCTATTTTTAGAGAGTCAACTAAAAAAATTAAGTTCTAATAGGTTCTCTATTTAAATTAGTTAAAATAAAGAGTTTAATTTGATTTTTCATATTTGAAGAGCTTATTCCACTCTCTATTTTTATTTTTATAATGAATGAAAGGATGTCACATAAGTATTTTTCATTAAATGTTATTGGATATAAGACTATTTTTCTACTAGAATAGAAAGTCCATTGGAATTGCATAAAAATATTTACTCGCTATTATAAATTTTCATCAAAGGTATTCATTATTTAAAAAAATGATCTTTAAAATGAAGAGTACTATTGAAGATTCTGTTGGTGAACAAAGTAAAATAATGAGAAAATTATTGAAAACTACAAAATTTGGTACCTAATTTGTAAACAAGTTCAGACTTGTACTTTTTAAGGTGTAAGGTCCAACTCAGCTGGACTTTTAAGGCGAGAAGTCCAAACTAATTTTTCTCTTTTTTTTGTGATATGACAATATTACTCCCTATGTCTTGCACTTTGCCCAACCAAGATCCATCCAACACGAGACGATTCAATCTTAGTCCAAAGACTCCAAACCCTAGCCACTGCCACCGCCAAGACACTCTCTCTCTTCCCCAAATTATTCTCTTCTCTTTCTCCGTCAAATTATTTTGTCGATGCTACGAGGTTGGATCTTGATTTGAGATTTAGATCGATAAGATCACCAGAGAGATCGAATCTGCCAACAAAAGTAAAGAAAATAATAAGCTTATATTCTTAACGGGGCTGTAGGAAATTCTCAAAGATGAGTCCAGAAAATAATACCGGCGATTGACAAACATCAACCTCGATGGGGAGGTGGGGACTAGAGAGCATTCAAGGGGGAGGGGCAAGAGACAGAGGGGTGAGGTCAACTTTCCACTTCGTTGGAATGTAGGTAGGATGATACGTGGGACAATATTATTCCTAAGGGTTGCATTGGAAAACGAGTGAACCTTGGATGTGGCTGTGCTAACTGCTTGAGGTTTGTGAGTGGCATGTGGTGATTCGAACTTGTTTTCCTTAAAATATTCATTCCAGTTCTTTGGTTAATTTCAGTTGTTTGGTCGATTCTTGAGATTTTTCTATTTTTGTTGCTCATTATCTCTTTCTCTATTGGTTTGTTTATGGTTTATGTGAGCTTGATTTTGGTACGTGTAAGCTTCGATGTCGTCGCCTTCATCGACGAAGGTTTGCTTCAATTCGAACTGTAAAGAGTTGTTGGCGCAGTCCATAAAATGATGGGAAGATTATCTTGCTATAAAATTTGATGAATGTTTGAGGCATTAGTGTCACTTTAATTAATTGTGGTAGTGGAAAGATTACATCATTATATTTTTTTTGCCAATTATATCATTAATTAATCGTGAACTACTCACCTAACAGTGAACTACCTGCCATGGAGTTCACTATTGGATAATTCACTGTCGGGATAGTTCATCGTTGGTGGGGTGGGGATGGTGAAATTTTTAAATAACCTCTTTCATTAAGTGTTAATTTTTGTCAATTGTGTATATTTTGCACTTTTTGCCTTAAAAGTATCTAAGGTGGACCGCTCGCCTTAAAATTGCACGATTTTGTACCCGACGCATGAGTTGCTAAAATAAACTCAAAAAAAGAGGAATCCATCCTTTCCTAACTTCACCTAATTAAGGTGAAATCCCTCCAAATGAGTTTGAATGAATTTCACATTCATTACCCAGGATCCTTTTTCATCCCAACAGTCCAACCCATTTGGTCGATCTGCATCAACTTAATTTACAAGTTTGTCGATTTTGGTCAACCATAGTGATGCACCATCAAATTAGTGGAGGATAATATATTTTTCTATATCCTATTTAATGGTTCTATTGGATTTTTTTTGGATCTCATTGACAATTATTGATTCCGCTGATCGTTTTTAGATTACGAAATATAGATGCTTTCCAACTTTAACAACCATTTCAACCTCTCTCTTTAATTTTAAGGGCAAAATCCAGTTTACCCCCTTGTGGTTTGGGTGTTTTGCACATGACTCCCCTATGATTTGGAAATCAGCACATTACCCCCTTGTGCTTTTGGACCAATATGCACAATTAACACCGTAAACAGAAGTGATAAAATAACTGTAGTACCCTAAACTATTCATCATCTTCTTCCTCCCTCTCAATTGTTGCCTAATTTTCTGAAAAATCAACCAAGCAACCAACTTTACAATTTTTTTTCTCTCTCCACAAAGCACCAAATTTCCTCAAATCAATGCCAATATCCTCCACTCTCAACCTAGTTTTAAACCCCACAGACTTGTTTCCTTAAATAGCCCCCATGACCCACGAATTTAAGCTCAAAGGTGATCACAAACTCATTTTGACATGTTATGTACATACCAGATTTTTTTTCAACATTTGGGCCAACTTTGGCCCTTAATTTCTCCCTCGTTTCTCAAATGCCTAAATTTAACCTATTTCTACCCTCTTTCCAACCATGTATTTAGTTTGTCCAGATCATGCACAAGGTAAGTGGAAATCGAGCTCTAAAGTGACGAGTTCATCATTTTCAAAAATTATCACGATTTTTAATTCAATTTTTCACCCACCAAACCTCATTTTTTTTCTCGATTCTAACTTCAAAAATGGATTCCTTGACCCTAGAAATGGTGGATTAGGCCCCCCTTTACCTCCGAAACTCAAAATTTTGAATACCCAAAAATTCAAGCTTCAAGCTTAAATAAGGGTTTTGATTTTCTGTCACTATACACCACGGCCACTAAAGAAACTTTAGAAAATTGTTACTGAATATGAAAACAAGCTTACCCTATCACAAAATTGTGGATGATGCCTTATAGCAAAAGTTCTCTTTGCTCGGGTTTTACAATACTACCCATTTGCAGAGCACAAACTCAAACCCCCAATCACCCTAATCGAAACAAGGATTCTGGAGGATCAGAGATGGAAGCAACTCGTCAAAATTCGTGGGTCAGAGGTGAATCCTTTGTTTCCTCATGGTCTTCGTTGATCTCTCTTATTACTGGTGTCTTTGAAGTGGTGGCAATAGTAGTGGTGCACAGTAGGGTGGTAATTTAGTGGAGTGCGCAGAGGTTATGGCAATTTGTGTTGTTGCATAGCAGGAATGGTGGATGTAGTGGTGTTGTTAGGCGACACAATTGGAGAAAAAATATGAAATTCAATTGCTTAGGAATATGAAGATTGAAGAAGGGTATTATTGTATTTTTATTGTGTCTATTTTTGGAAGGAAACACGTTTTGTTATGTCAAACCTCTTGTTAGGCGCGTGCATGTCACGGATGGTCTAATCTAATGGAAAAACTAACGGTAACATTTTAGTCCAAAAGCACAAGGGGGTAATGTGTTGATTTCCAAATCATAGGAGCGTCATGTGCAAAACACCCAAACCACAAGGGGGTAAACTGGATTTTGCCCTAATTTTAATGTATCTCAATTTTAACCTTATATTTTTAAAGCTTGAGCAAGTAGCCCATTCTGCCTAGTTTATTCATGAAAACTAACAAAAAGATTTTTTTCGGTGAGTTCACATTAGGGGTGTTCAAATTTTCGACTGGCCGCAAGTTCCTACCCTACCCCGACCCTATCCTACCCTACTGAACGGTTAGCCGCAAAAATCGGGTAGGAATGCGGAAGAGTTTTTGGTCTTCCGATTAAATCGGGTAGGAATGCGGAATAGTCATCAATTTCCGCATTCCTACCCTACCCTACCCCCCGCATTATATATATATATATATATAAACTAAAAAAACCCTAATCTACTGAGTCCCGAGAGCGCCTGCACCTCACACCTCACTCCACTGCTCCTCCACCATCATTCCAGACTTCCAGTCCCGATTCAAGCAAATGACCAAGATTATTTGTTTAGTTTATTTAGTTTATTTGTTCATGGTGACCAATATTTTTTGTTAGCTATGCAAGCCTTTATTCTAATATTTATTTCTTGGTTCAATTTATTCTGATTTCTTGGTTCAATTTATAGTTCCAATATATCATTTATTGGTTCAATTTATAGTTCCAACATATCATGAACAATGCTCCTTTAACCTAATTTATTAATAATTACATATTTAAGCTACATATTTACAAAAGTGTTTAACCGACTTCCTACAAGATTAATTGGTTAGGAAGTCGGGTAGGAATACCACACCTGTTGGATAGGGTAGGTCAAGAAAAAATTCTTCCGCAAAATATCGGGTAGGAAGAAGGAAGAGCATATTTCCTACCCGTAGGGTAGGGTGAACACCCCTAGTTCACATGACATTTGTGCATAGGCTTTTCAATTAGTTTTAATGAGGTTGTAGCACATAAGAGATTAATTACCACAACTATAAAATTACTAACTTAAAAATAGGATAAATTAAAGGTTAGATGGGACAAATCAAAATAAGCGAAAAAATTCATAAATTAGTACGTTATTTATTTGTCTTACTTTTTATGGGTCTAGTAGATTATTATAACTTCACATAGATTCATCGCAAAATTATATAACTAATAATTTTTTAAGAAGGATGATTGAATATGGTAGAAAATTAACCAAATTTGAAATTGTGAGGATTCATTATTTCCCCATTTGGTCTTCAAACCATAAAACATACCAAACCAATTGGCCGAATAAAACCAATATTTTAATTGAGAAAAAAAATAAGAAATTTTTGTAGAAATTGTTAGAATACTTCATAAAACTTTCCACACCACCCCCCTCCTCCTCATGACCGAGACACCACCTGCACCACTAAAACCAAAATCAATTGATTATAAAATCAACCAAAAAGATTCCTCCCTGTCCCATCTCTTCCTCTGTCATTCCCAAAGCCGATCCTGCCTAAGAATTCAGCTCTCTCTCTCTCTCTCTCACACACACACACACACACACACACACACACACACACCATCTAGACTTTTTCTTCTTGTGCTGGTGAGAATCAATCAATTGATCAAAACATTAGCTAGCTGAGCTTGGGAAGAAGTAATTGTTAAGTCATGGCTGGGTTCACTGCCAGCCGAAACTTGAAAGTGTGTTTTGTGAATTTTTTTGCCCTGGTATTAGTATCTGTGGTGAGTGGGAATTCGGAAGGGGATGCCCTCTACGCGCTGCGGCAGAGCCTATCTGATCCGGATCACGTGCTGCAGAGCTGGGATCCAAACCTCGTCAATCCTTGCACCTGGTTCCACATCACCTGCAATCAAGATAACCACGTTACTCGCGTGTATGACACCCCTAATCTCTCTCTCTCTCCCTCTCTCTCTATGTATGTATGTATACGTACTGGGTTTCCAACCTGATTGTTATTTTGGTAAATTGTTTCAGCTAATTTCCAGGGGTTTAGACGGTACTGGATGGTTATGCAATTTTATTGTTGGTGTTAGCTTGAAATTGAATTAGGATTATTTGTTCCGAAAGAAACAATTTGCGTTTATCTTTTGAAGATAGATTAACGTTTTACGCTATTTCCCTTTTTTATTTTGCAACTAAAATGTAAGAATTTAACAGGGTTTTAAGCTTTTAGCCTTAGTGTTTATTCTGATATTTTCTTTTGGTCTTGAAATTGAATTTAGGATTCTTTCACCGTTAAGAATACAATTTTAATTTAGGCATTTTTTTTTTGTTTGTTCTAGTCAGGTTGACTTGTTGTGCTTGATGTTGTTTCTGCATTTGGTGAAGGGGTTTTCATGTTTTTGCTCCTTTTTCTTCTAAAGCTCTATCTTTCTATTAATTAAATCCCAGTTTTTATCAACCAAAAGAAAAAAAAGAAAATACAGATTTAATTTGGGTGTGTTATGTGCAAGATAATCTCTTAATTAAGAGAAGATTGGGGTTGCTGCAAAAGAGGAGTACTGATTTATGAAGGCTGCTGCTGAAGTCAAGGAGGATTTTTAGTTTCAATTTGACATGTGAATGTGAATCCATTTTCTGCAAGATAATGGATGCCTCAATTTTGCTTTTGAATTAATAGGTCAATAATAGTTAGCATAATTATAGGAATTAATGAAGCTCCTTTGAACCTTATAAGGGGAGCTGTAGAATGGGTTTTGGGCATCAGAAAATTGAATCATCAAATCTCCTTGGAAGGTTTCCCACTAGAATTGGGAATTGACTTAAGTTTTTTGTTCTCTTCTTTCTGGTCATATCTGGGTGATTGAAGGTCTTCGGTGAAAAGAATGGTTTCATTTATTTCCTGAAGCATTTGAAATGAGTTTATTATATTCACTGGTTCTATTTTTTTTTTCCTTCAACATTTTCTACCACCTCCGCTGTTACTAAGATTTCCAATTTTTTGCTGTAAATTATGAATGGAAACACCTCTCGAAAGAAATTTCACCTGAAGATTAAGTGAATGATTTATTTTTTTGACACATCTAAACAAAATTTGTTGTAGTTTTTTTTGTTAAAATTTTATATTCAAATTGGACTGTAAAACTTGTTGCAATTTCTTCACTTGTCAGTTTTTTGGTTCAGCAACATAAAACTCTTGCACAGTTTGTCTATTTTTACTGAATTTCGAGAAAATCTTGAACATAAAATACTATTATTGACGTGTGTTTACAAGGACAAACCACTAGTCAATTTCTTTGAGAAAGTTTGTGTGCACTGTGCGCAGATTTGTGTTATGAACAAAGTTTCATAGCAATTGGTGCTTTTGTGCATGTTATGAAAAAGTTGGAAATTTGGGACCATGTGGTAATAAAAAAATCTGAAATTTGAGAGTTATTCGTTGTAATAGTATCTTAGAGAAGATTATGAATAAAACTCTGAGTAATATGCTTTGAACACAACTCAACAAAGCCTTAATCCCAATTATTTGTGGTTGTTCACACGAATCCTATTTTTTTTATTGTGCTCTATCAAGTGTCATATTTTTTTATTATTTCGTAAGCTATCATGTTCTTTTCTTTAATATCTTGTAAAGAATTAATTTTGACCTTCCCCACCCTCTTGGATTACCATCAATATATGTCACATGACTTTCTCATGAGTGCAAAATTAGGATTTTGAGAAATATATACAAACCACCTAGTATATTTTCTCTTAATTTATATTGGTACTGAAAGGAATTATATAATAAATGCAGCGGAATTTAAAAGACCTGTTCATGTTTAATATAAACTGAACCCTAGATCTATATAGAATATTAATGGTTACCTCTTGAAGCGTGCGTTTAAGTTTTAACAATCTTCAAGTTTTCTCAAAAATTTTGAATCTTCAAACTTGAATTTAATCTTTACCCCAAGTCTCTCAATTGTTTATCCTCTATCTGTATCCACACAAATTGATAAACTTAAAGGATCTACCTTAATTTTTGATAAACTAGTAGAGGGAGAGAATGATGGGTAGATTTTCTTGTACTAACAAGAGAGAGTTGTTATCTCATATATTCACTTTCTATATTAAGATATTTATAGACCCTTAGAAGACTCTAAATCTTTTGTGTCTAGTTGCAATTATCTCATAATTACATATATTCCCTTTATTAATCATTAATTGTAATAAAGTCACTAATTAACTTTTAATTAGGTTTTTACCCCAATTAACTCTTAATTGATTTTCTCTCCTTTATCCTTTAGTTTTCAATTAATTATATTATGTACGACCCTATAAGTTCAAGCAAACCTGATTGTATGCATTCGATGCTAACTACAAGTAACATATCAAATTAGAACTCTTCTAATTTTTTCTTTATGAACAAAAATTAATATATATTTATATTAATTTCATTCTTTGTGCTTCTACTAATCATGAGTGACACTTAGATGTATATCATGATCAATCTCCATATAGTACGAAGTTGGTAAAAAATCCATTCAGTATACAGTTACCATGTAATTCAATCCTTCTATCACGCAATGCCCCAATTGAATTACTAGGGTATGGTATTATTGTCAAACCCCTAACTTAATCTTATGTGTTCAATCTTAGGACTATGACTCCTAATGATCAATTAGAAACTCTTTTCTAATTGTCAGGCAATGACTCCTTGAATCATATCCTAGAAGATTACATAGGACATTCTCCATTTATTTACGAAGGGTGATAGATGTCATATTGTACACTCATAAGTCTCCATGCATGTCTAACTATGTCCAACAATACATATCTAAGTTACATGGTTAGTATGAATATGATGTATAGTTAAAGCATATAAGTTCATGCACAAGACAACTATGGTGTCTCAAGTCTAAGGATCAATTGCATAACCGTAACATTAAGTTTTAACACTGACAGGTATGTAAAACTTCATATGAAAAATCTTACGTTAGTTAATGGTCACGTTCAATATACTTGTTCTCTAATAGGCACCCACACACCTCTTCAGTGTTCCTACACTAGTGACGTGAACGAGTCACTTAATATCAAATATGAGAAAACATAGTGTATGCTAGTCTATCTGGATTACATAGTGCCCACATAGTAATCTTATGAGTAGAAACATTTAAGAGTTAAGTACTAAGAAGTATAAGTCTCCTCTTCTCAACTCCTTGAGAAACCATCTTCTTAACTTATACTTTATGGATTATATCATGTAAATTAAAATGAAATAAAGCAAAAACATGATAAATAAATTTTTCCTTTTATTTAATTAAGTAATGAATGTTGCTAGTACAACCCCAAATTATTATCTATATGATTGATCTTAGAGCATACTACTAACATATACTACTTTTATGCTTTCATGAATATGCTCATTTCTAATTCTATCATTTTTGCTTTTAGCACATATCCATCTTACCATTCTCATTTCTGCAATACTTGGTTGTTGAGCATGTTGGTTATTAATTGTCAAACATTCTACATCATAAAGCATTGGTATTATGGTGACTATCTTGTAAACCTTACATTTGAACTTGAGAGATATATGCTGGTTACATACCCTTAGTCCATACTGCATTACTTCTATGATTAACATCGTCCGCAATTTCTCGCTCTCTATGGATACTTGACCACTAGAAATGAGAGCGTTCACTTTTTGATATTTCTTGATCTTTGATTTTTTACTACTTTCTAATTTGAATTTCTACTATTACTAAAATTAAAATCTATATATTCAATTTTGTGAAAAGATATGAATAGAGTGAATCACACTTTGCACCTCGAAAGATTTCAAAATTCCTGTTAAAAATTACATCTAAATTAGTGGACCGGAGATGTTGCATGTAAAAAAAATTCCCTCCAAAATTGATATGTTCAACAGACAGAAACACCCTTATAATTAACATATAAAATCACCAAACTCAACCCTCAAACCAGCCCTACGCAAACATGATCCAACAAATCTTCTTTTGCTTCCTCTTCTTCTTTTTCATCATCGTTGCGAGCATCACAGTGACATCTAAAGAGATTGTTTCAAGGTATACAAAATCACTTATTGCTACACAACTGATTCCCTAAAGTTATCTGTAGAATGTTAGGTTATTTCAATTAATGTTATTATTGTAATCTTCACTTTATTATGAGTTAATATAAATATGGGTGATGAGAGGAGAGACTGATTAATTTTCATTCTCTATTTTCTAATGTCTTCCTTATCTTTTCTCTTCTCACTCTAAACTCTTAAGATTTAAGATCTTTAGATTTCAACTTGGTATCAGAGCAATCAAACGAAAGTTTGAAGTCATCGGAACAACAAGGAAGGCGTTGGGAGGCTATTGGTGTCGTTGACCTCATCGCCGGAAGTGACCAAATTCGACATGGTCTGAGTCGGTTTTGTCTCCAGATGATGATAATTTTTTTGGAGCATCTGAGATATTTTTTCGAATTTTGAATGTATTTCAGATTTTTTGGGTCGTATTTCGCGATTTACGATTTGGCTAAGTTCTAGGCTATTCCAATGACCCTAGTAAAACGTATGGGTGCCGATTAAGTCTTCAAGGAGCTTTGGTGGAGTTCCGAGCACAACCCACTACTTTTTTGGGCATTTATTGGCTTCAATAGTTTGTTTTTGAGTTCTGGTAAGTGGTAGCCCTTTTTTCTTGCGGCAGCGGTACCCTCTTGTTCCAGCGATGGTATTTTGCTCCGACAGTTGTGTTTCTTGCACCTGGTGTGGCAATTGGCCCTAGGCAATGGTGCTTTGGCCCCAACAGTCGATCTCTAGCCCATGGTTCTAAATAATGGTAACGTCTATCGTAATGGTAACATTAATGGTGTAACGGACGCGGGGTCCAAAACTCAATTTTGGCCAGGTGGCGGCCTCATTATTTCACACCAAAACTCATATCTGTAGTGGTGTTTTGCATAAGTGCAAAATATTGTTTTATTCCTCTTTTTCTCTCGGTGCCTACCCATTGTCTGTGCCCCTATAGCTGCAGCTGATGATCTGAACTAGAAGGAAGAAGGAACTATGGAGGAAACCTCCTTCTTTGTCCGAAAACTCCATGAAATAAAGGGATTTTGTGGCCAATGCATGGTGCCCATGGCAAAGAGACTTCAAAATACTGGCCGAAGAGATTAGTGTCGCTACTGAAGAAGACCGTGTTACAAATATGTATGGGTGAGGTTCATTGATTTTGTGAGATTTTTCTTAACAAACTAATTTTTTGGCTATTATTTACCAAACCAATTGATTTGGTTGAAAATTGTGGCCTTTTTTTATCAAGGTAAAGCTTGCAATTTTGGGGTTTTTTTTAGAATTGTTTTGATTTTTGAGAAAAATTAGAAAAGGGTAAAAATGTCACGGGTTGACTGTTATGAACCGATAACGACAGACCCGTTATGACCCAAAAATGGCCGTTACGTACGTGAATTTTATTCTATCGGTTATATTGGCCCGTAACGAGAACGAAGCCTTTCGATTTCGTTATGTAACGAGTGTTTTTCAAAACTATAGTCCAGCCCTCGCTTAGCTTCGATAGTGACGGGTTTTTGCCCTTTACTGAGATTTATGAACTCCGGACGAAGATTCATGAAACCAAACAGAAGGATATGACTCTCGCTGAGTACTATGCAAGATTGAGTAGTCTGTGGCAGTAGCTGGATTATTACCAAGATTTTCGAACAGATTGTACTGGAGATAATGCTAAGTTTCACAGGTCGATAGAAAGAGAACAAGCATATGATTTTCTTGCATGTCTCAATATCGATTATGATTAGATTCGTATATAGGTTTTGAGTAGAGATCATTTTCCTTCCTTGATGCAAACTTATTCTTATGTACAGCAAGAGGAGAGTGTCATGGTTTATGCTCCTGCTCATGATCGGTCTACTATAGCAGCTATTCTACAGAGAGAGAATAAATTCTTTCAGCCTCATGGTAATGGTAAAAATTGGAGCATGGAGAAGGATTTGTTAAAATGTGACTACTATGGAATGACGAGGCACACTAAAGACCATTGTTGGAAGCTACATGTCATCCTTTTAGGGGCGTGGTGGTAATAGGGTGATCTTGTGCGCTCTCATGCCCATATGATTGAGATTGCGGATCTTACCCCCGGTGGTCCATCTCCATCTACCGGTACTGATAGTGTAAGTTTTAATGCAAATGCGATGCAGACTCTGAGGCATCTGATGGCCTGGCCAGTGTTATTTAATGCGTAAAATGAATTGAAGTGATTTGGTCACCTGAGGCCTAGGAGGGAAGCGAGAGGCGAAGCGAGCGTTTCATCGAAGCGAAGCAAATTGTTTAAAAACTAGCAAGTAATTTAGTGAAATTATTTCTAAATATTCAAGTTCTAACTTCACAAATGCTAAATATTCATATGCAACCAAAACTATAACATTAATAATACCTCAAAAAAAAAAAAAAAAAAAAGAAGATTTCTAGCAAAACAAAGAGAACATACATGTTGAAGAAAAGAAATCTAGAAGCAAAATTCAGAGCCGATTGAGAGAAGAGAACATATCTGTCAAAGAATAGATGGATGAACCCAGTAGACAGAGGCAGTAGTAGAGAAGAGTCTGTCAATCCAGTAGAAGAGTAGAATGGATGAACATAGTTGCAACTTTGGAAGCAAATTCTGGTCTCCAATTGATCAATCTACAGCAGCAGAAGAGTCCAAAAAGATTAGAAGAAGAGAAACACGCCATTCGAAAAAGAGCAGTAGCGAAGTAGCGCCTAGTCTCCAATCAATCAATCTAGCTAAGCCAAAGTGGATTTAGGGTGTAGTGTTAGATATATATAGGGTGAATGAGCAATCAACTGTTATAGACATATCAAATTTTTAATCCAATCGATCAATCCAATGGTCCAAAATAACCAAAGACAATAGCTTTAAAAACATCAGTAAAGTGCTTGCTTTTTGCTTAATTGTGCTTGCCTGGATTGATTTTTGCTCGCCTCACTGAAGCTTGCTTTGACTTGTTCTTGCAAGGTAACTTGGGCTCGTCTGGACTCGTTTCTCGCTTAGGCACGACTTTTACAACACTGGCAGGTGAGAGCCTTGATGTGACTTTCACAACACTTGCCGACTTTGATATTTTTGCATCTACTTTCACTTCTGTTGTTTTCAACTTTACTCACACTGGTATACATGCCGGTGCTTTTATTGCATATTATACTCGACGACAAGCTAAGCAGATCACCATCCATAAGTTACCAAGTCAGTCATCATCTCCCGACTCAATTCTTGAGATCTCCTATTTTATCAGGTAATGAGTCTCTTTGTAGTAATCCTGTTGATGATATTTCTTTACCTATTTGCTATTCGAAAAGGGGTTTGGATTTGTACCCAACATCCTATTTCTAAATTTGTTTGTTATGACTCTTTATCTTCCTCGTATTGTGCTTTCTTTTCGTCTTTGTCTTCTATGTCTCTTCCTCAGAGTTGGCATAAAGCCCTTGCAGAACCCAAGTGGAAAACAACCATAGTCGAAGAATGAGAGCTTTGAGAATGAATGAAGCCTAGGAGCTTATGTTTTTTCCTATTGGAAAAAAATCAATAGGTTGTAAGTGGGTGTTCACTATCAAGTAGAATGTAGATGACATAGTGGATAGATACAAAATAAGGCTGGTAGCTAAGGGGTTTACTCAGACATATGACATTTACTATCAGGAGACATTTGCTCCTGTAGGGAAGATGAATTCTATGCATGTCACCCTTTCATGTGCTGTCAATCTGGAATGGGATTTACAACAACTGAACGTAAATAATGTATTCCTTTGTGGGGACTTAGAGGAGGAAGTGTACATGGATATTTCTCCAAGTTTTTCTTCTTCAGCTCCGGAGGAAAAAAGTATGTAAGTTAAATAAATCCCTTTATGGACTAGAGCAGTTTCCTAGAGCATGGTTTGATAGATTTTATAAGACAATGGTCAAGTTTGGGTATAGGCAGAGTTATGCAGATCACACAATATTCATCAAACAAGGGAGTGATAAGATCTCAATTCTTGTAGTATATGTTAATGACATAATACTCACTGGATGACGTGGAGGAAGTGTCCAAATTAAAAGTCCATCTTGCTAAAGAATTTGAGATCAAGGATTTGGAGCGGTTACGCTAGTTCCTATGGATTGAAGTGGCCAGATGAGATAAAGACATTTTCATCTCACTGAGGAAATATATCTTTGATCTCCTGAAGGAAATTGACATGCTAGGTTGTAGACCTACTTACTCACTTATTGAGACGAACCGCAAATTGAAAATTGATGATGGTGATCATATTGATAGAGGAAGATATCAGAGGTTTGTTGAGAAACTTATATATCTTTCTCACACTCGCCCAAACATAGCATATACAGAGGGTGTTATGCATGTCCTCGGTTCCCCATCAACTGACAGTTCATCGTATACCGAGGTAACTCAAAATCATCTCTAGACAAACGAATATTGTTCTCAAAGTAAAGTCATTTGAGAATAAAAGCTTTCACAGATGTAGATTGGGTAGACTCAATTGAGGATAGGAGGTCCACTACAGGTTACTGTATCTTTATAGGAGGAAATCTAGTTTCTTGGCGGAGCAAGAAGCAAACAGTAGTGGCTAGATCGAGTGTAGAGGCCACTCATGGTATTTGTGAGCAATATGGTTGAAGACCTTAATGAAAGACTTGGGTGTCCCTAATGGTGAACCTATATGCCTATATTGTGATAATAAGGCTGCCATAAATATTGCTTACAACCCGATTCAGTATGGAAGAATAAAGTATATTGAGATTGACAAACACTTCATTAAAGAAAAGTTAAATGATGGGCTGATTTGCATGCCATTTGTGACGACCAAGGAACAACTAGATGGTGTATTTACCAAGGGGCTTAGTAGTAGAATCTTTCATTTCGATGCATACAAGTTGGGTAGGAGAAATATCTACGCTCCAACTTAAGGGAGAGTGTAGAATGTTAGATTATTTCAATTATGGGTATTATTGTAATCTTCACTTTATTATTAGTTAATATAAATTTAGGTGATGAGAGGAGAGATTGATTAACTCTCGTTCTCCTAAACCCTGTTTTCTAATCTCTTCCTTCTCTTCTCTCTTCAATTGCCTCTTCTCAATCTAAACCCTAATATTTAAGATTTTTAGATTTCAACTATAAAAAAGGATATAAAACATACATACTATGGGGTGCTTCATGGTGTAACAACTCTCAAGATTTTAGAAAACCTGCTAACAAAGAATTGGAAATAGTTTGACAATCACCATGTCTTCTAAACATCTTTCTCGAGACATAACATATCGTGAGAGTGGGGATACTGGGACGGATTGTAGCGTCAAATCCTACGATCCAGATAGGGATTATGATAATCAAGGATCAAATATTGTTTTGAAACGATTGAAACATCAGAAACATTTTCGTTTCCAGAGAGACCGAGACAAATCAGTGATGAAATCGAAATTTTAACATTTCGAGGTGTTCCATAATATTTTGAAATATTTTGTTCTATTTTAATGCATTTGCACAATTATTTCAGAATGATTCAAGGTATTTCAAGAAATGTTAGTATATTTTGGCTAATGTTTTGAAAAAAATAATTCTTAATTTTTTTTTTTTTCATTCTGTTTTCAAAACGGGTCGAAACGTTTTTGAAACATGTCGAAACGTATACGTTTCCTAGGTGACTGAAACAACGCACCGAAACGAAATTTTGATCCTTAATGATAACCACAAAATAGCATACCACTTAGTATATCATAGAGAGTATTGCACTACCTACCCGTTTTTGTATCAGATTCCAAATCAACATGCAATCTAGGTATCATTTGAGCGAGGATGAGGGAAAACAAATGGCAACATCAAAGCCAATAGAAAAGGGAGCAACATTTTCCTACCAATGCAGAGTAGTACTCTCCTTGCTTGTGATAAGATACGTTTTCTATGAAGAATCAAAGGACAAAACTCATCATATTCTTCCTCGCTATCCACATCTGCACTCAGAAAATAAAAGAATAATAATTAATACCACAAGAAGCCTCCAATCCAGACAATGTACTTCATTTTTGGTGGAGCAACCACCTTAATGTTCATGTTGCTTGGGGGTGATGTGGCAATTTTCCTTCCTCATTTTCTTAACAATGCCAGGGAACATAGTTAACTGGTGGTTCACCAACAGAATCAGTCTGGCAAAATCTATGAATTCAAAAAAAATATGAAAGAGAAAGCAAGACGGAGAAGATGAGGGTATATAGGTAGCTTTTTGAATCTTGTTTATGTAATTAATGGTGCATTTTGGTCCAAATACCACATGAGAATTATGACTATTTTTTAAAGGTGGGGGAGGTGAAATACATAGGCGGTCTAACTACAAGGAAGTAAAATGAAGCTTTGCCGAAAACTTTATTTGTTTCTTTGGAAAATAATAGTGGGTTCTAGAGGCACGAGAATGATCATTAGATATATTGACAGGATACACTACAATATGGTGTGGCTGTGATTAAAGTGAATTGTCACCCACTGTTTCTTTTGCCCCATAAATGGATTAATTGCATAGATGCAACAAGATGAGGCTTCATAGAGTATGCTATTTGCTGATAATATTGTCTTGATTGGTGGAACTAAAATAGGAATTAATAGTAGATTATATATTTGGAGATAAATATTGAAATCAGGATGGTTTAAAATATGTTGGACTGAAAAAAATGTGGAGTTGTAAAGGTAGAACTAGAAATGTAGAGCTTCTGAAGATTGAAATCTCATTGATACCAAAGAGTGACCAATTTCATCATGTATGTTTGATTGTTAATGAGTAGAAGATTAGAGATGCTACTGGTCATAATATTATAATTGACAGTCTCAATTACAGGAATGCTTCCGGCATATTATGCAATTGACAGATGCTGGTGAAATTGAAAGTAAAATTTCATAAGATGGCTATAAGGCCAACAAAGTTTTACATGTCAGAAGGTTGGACATTATGGTGAGATGAGAATATTAAAATGAATACGTGATAAATAAAAAGATGGAATTAGAAATCACAAAACAATATGCAAAGCAACAATGAAATTAAATTGATACAAAAGCACTTGAAATGACTTGAACATATACAACGGAGAGCCATAGATGTATTTGTGAAAAATATTGACATCATAATCATCATTGGAAGTACTAGGTGAATAGGAAGACCAAGATGAACACAAAATGTAGTGAAAAAGGATTTGGTCACTTGTAATTGGACATATTGTTTCTCTGACCTTGCAGAAGGAGGGGAAAAATTCATATAGCTGATCCCATATATTTGAGAGAAATCAGTGTTGTGTTTGGTTTGGTCTATCCTTAGTTATCAAATAATGAAAAAAAAAGAAGTATATTTGGGGTTCATGGTTTGGCTAACCGAGAAGTTGTTTTTGAAAATTTCATTTTTTTCTTTTCATTTCTTTGTAAATTTCTATATTATATTGCTTTGTGCTTACAAGTCTGGTTTCTGTTTTCCTTAAAAATATATTTTTGCAGGGATCTTGGCAATTCAAATTTGTCTGGTTACCTGGTAGCTGACCTTGGGAAACTTGAACATCTGCAGTATCTGTGAGTATATTTTTTATTCTTGGCTAGTCTATTTGCTAGAATGGATGCATAGGTGGGGTTATGAATACTACCATTTTTTCAAATCATTTTCAACTAATCAGTAGTTGGTTGCAATGATATTGATGGAATTTTGTGCATAGCTGGTACATATATTTCAGCCTATTGGAATTCTAATGAACCTTTTGTTGATGCAGGGAGCTTTACAAAAACAACCTTCAAGGGAGAATCCCCATTGAGCTTGGTAACTTGAAGAGCCTAATAAGCTTGGATTTGTACAACAACAATATCTCTGGAAGCATTCCTCCATCACTCGGGAAGTTGCAATCTCTTGTGTTTTTGTAAGTTGAACCATAGCATATTATTGTCTTTTCAGTACTGGATTCAAGAATGTGTATGTTAAAGAGAAACTGCTGATATATTAGTTGTCATCCATTTAGTCGTGCATAAACCATCATTGAGATTTTATACTAAACTCTGTCTCTCTCTCTCTCTCTCAGTCTCTGTCTCTGTCTCTCTCTCGGAAATAGAAATGTTTAGAAAATGTTTGAGAAACGTAGTGGAAATAAAGAATTTTTTTTTTAAAAATATGGAAACAACTGGAAACATAAGAATCAAATATGCAATTTGGTGTATAGTTTCCGTGGAACATCTGGAAACACACACAAGGATCAAACATGCGTTTCAGTGTATAGTTTTGGTCAGTTTGGAAACAAAAATATTTTCGGAAACGCAGTGGAAACAATTTTTTTTCTTTTGAAAACATGTGGAAACAGACAGAAAGATAAATTGAAATCTGTTTATTTATATCGATAAGTTTAATAATTGATAAATTGAACATGTTTATTGTCTTAACATCCATTTATACTAGATATCCTAAAGTTGGAGAAGGGGAAAAAAAGTTAATATGAGGCGAAAATCATTTCAACTTTCAAACACTTAATTTTTATCAAATAGAAACACTTGAAGGAATGTTAAGTTCTCAGTAATATTAACGTCTCATACTAGAATTGAAGTGCTCATGAGCATCTTAAGAATTGAATGTATTTGTAGTAGAAAACCACATCCATTCCGATGTAGAAATAATTTGGAAGCATAATGAAAACAAAGGAAAATTGTTGAAAATTTATTTGCAAAACATTCTAAAAGATTGATTGAAATATACCGAAGCACACATAATATACCGAAACACCTCGAAGCAATGAATTTTGATATTCAATCAGTAACTAGTTTTAGTTTCCATAAATGGAGAAACGTTTCGGCTGTTTCAACCATTTTGAAACAAAATCAGTTCTTTGGACACACATATATACAACTCAACTAAACAAGGCCTTTGTCCCAATTATTTGGATTGGCTATATGAATTCTATTTTCGCCATTGTGATCTACAAGGGGCTTCTTCTGTAAAATTGCAAGCTATAATATCCTGTATTATTATATCATACAAAGTTAATTTTGGCGTGCCTCTATCTCAGTCATTGCCACTGATATTACATATGTACACACTTGTGTATTTGTATTTGAGCCATAAGTACACGGTACACAGAAACATGTATATTGCACACACTTGGATGCGCATCTTCTTGCATTGATTACGAGTCAGTAATCCCTAGTTTTTGGCAGGCGTCTTAATGATAATCATTTGACTGGGCCAATCCCGAGGGAACTTGCTGATGTTTCCAGCCTAAAAGTTGTGTAAGTTACTCCACTTATGTTTTCCTTTGAATAATTGATATTGCATTCATGGAGGTCAGGTTACAAAAATATCTCCATGTCTTCTCCAGGGATGTCTCAAACAACAATTTGTGTGGAACAATTCCTATTAAAGGTCCATTTGAGCACATCCCATTGAACAAGTAAGGTTTCCTTGATTGATATCCTCCTCCAGTATTGTTTCTTGTCCTTGGCCAGTCCTCCACACCCAGTTGAATTGAGGATGTTGTTTCGAACATTTTGTGTCGAAATTTTAAACCTCGGACATTGGAATGCACTTTTCCCTTTTATATTATTTTAATTCTTACATCTTAGTATTAGACATTGATCTTATGAACCTTGCATATGGAGAAGATTCTGCGACCTAATAACATATTTTCATTTAAACACTGCACATATGAATTATTGATGTGAGACATATACTGCTCAACTAGTTTTCTTAGGACTGTTTACAGTGTCAAAATTTATGTTGATTTTGTTGTAATTTGTTTTTGATTAATAGTAGTCTTGTTTCCCTAATAAATGCAACAATCAATATCAATAACATGGTTGTAATGGTTCCAACCAAATCAAAATCACCAAAACCAAAAAAAATGTGGTTGGCAAATTTCTAAAATAAAACCGTCTCTTCTTAGTGGCCTCAAAAGATACATCCTATTAATTGAAAATCTAGTTCATATGTAACTGAGCAATTGTTGAAGTCAAGGTGGGAATATGATCTCTCTCTCTCTCTCTCACGTACACATATGCATGCACTCCCTTAAGATCTTGCAATCCATATGTTTTCCGGAATCTCAACTCAACTCAACTCGGTCGAAATCCTAACTATATGGGGTTAGCTACATGAATTCTATTTCTCCATTGCGCCCTATCGAGGGCTATTCCGTTACCATAAGCTATCATATTTTTTTTTTACTATGTTGTTTACAATTATTTTAGGCCTCCCTTTACCTCTCGCATTAGTATCGATATGTATCAAATCGCTCTTCCTTACTGGGGCATTATTAGGTCTTCTATAAACATGTCCAACCACCTGAGTCGAGTGTCTCTTAATTTATCTCATACTAGTGTTGCTTCTATGGTTTTACTAATACAATCATTTCTAATTCTATCATGTCTTATTTTATCACACATTCATCTTAACATTCTCCTTTCTGCGACACAATTTTTGAGCGTGTTATTCCTTAATTGCCCAACTTCTGGCCCATAAAACATTGTTGTTCTAATGGTTGTCATATAAAACTTACCTTACAACCTAAGGGGTATACGTCGATCACATAATACACCAGATGCATTCCTTCTTTTAGTCCATCCTGCTTTAATTCTATGACTAACATCATTTTCAATCTCTCCCTCCGATAATTGACCCCAAATACTTAAAAGTGTTTGCTCTTCGGTATCTCTTGATCTTCGATCTTTACTACCTCCCTATTTGGGTTTCTACTATTACTAAAACTTCATTCCATATATTTGGTTTTATTTCTACTTATCCTACATTGTTTTGATTCTAAAGTTTCTGTTGGTACTTCCTACTTTAGTTGCTTCAATCAAGACTATATTATCGGGAAATAATATATACACCATGGAACTTCATCGTGAATGTGTCTAGCCAATTCATCCATAATTAAGACAAAGAGATACAGTCTTAAAGCGAAACCCAGATGTAGGCCTACCGTGGTTGCTACAGTTGTTATAACAAAGGTCACTGCATTCTTATACATATCCTCAATCACATCAATATATTTATCTGTAACTCTTTTCTTGTCTAAAACCCGCCATATTATGTCCTTAGACACTATCATACGCCGCCTTTAGGTCTATGAACACTATAAGGATAAATTATATTCTTTTGCGGAATGGATCGTCCCTTACGATTATAAACGTGGGATTATAAACTACCTAGAGGGGGGTTGAATGTTGATTAAAATTATACTTAAACAAACACTAAATTTTAACCTATTTACCACAATTACCTCTTCTCAAAAATTAATTCATTGATTGAATTTGAGAACCCCTTTTATACTAGAACAACCCAATTTATCATGATGATGGATGTAATGAATTTGTTTGATTTTACTGATTAACACTCAATCACTCAAGGCGATCCCAACCAAGGCAATAACTTACTACCAAACCACTATGTATGATAAGATGCTAAATCTATCATATCAACAAACACAGTGTCCATGTGTGCTATAAATGACGAGTGTATCAAATAAAGCAATAAAGACCACAAGAGATTTGTTGACGCAGAAATACTCATCGGAAAAAACCGCGAGGAATCACTTGGGGACACCAACGTACAATCCACTACCCTACAATCAATTTACAAGTACTTGAGTTTTATACCTCAACCAATACCATGATTAGACGCTCATTTCATTTACCAGATATCTCCACTGGATACACCCACCTAGTGTTATTTTAGGCGTAAAGTGAACCGAAGTGAACCAGTCACCAGAGGCCTAGGCGAGTAGCGAAAGGCGAAGCGAGCGCTTCATCAAAGAGAGGTGAATAGTTTAAAAACAAAGCAAATATTCCAGTAGAGGTAGAAAAACCATCACAAAAAAAAAAAAAAAAAAAGAAAAACCAACAAAAGAAGCAAACCATCAATTTAAAAAAAAAAAAAACAGATACAGGATTTTAGTAGAAGCAACATCATAGCAAAAAAAAAAAAATTATATAGAAACAAAGTTCTAGTAGGAGAAAGAAAGGGGGAAGAAGTAGAAGAGGAGAAGAAGAACTAGAAAATTCAGAAGAAGAAGAAAGTTAGATTATCAAGTTAAGAAGGTTTAGAGAGGAGAGAAAAAGAGAGAAGAAGGATATGGAAAAGAGTAGTGTTAGGTTACACAGCTACACACAGTTGTTATATACAATCACAAAGTACAAAACTATCCGTAGTCTAGAAATAACATATAACATAACACTCCCCCTCGAGTTGGTGTATAACTATCCCTTACGCCCAACTTGCAAACAATGGGATGAAAAACTTTACTACCAAGGCCCTTTGTGAAAATATTAATCAATTGGTCTTCTGGTTTCACAGAAGGCATACAAATCAAACCCTTATTTAACTTCTCTTTGATGAAATGCCAATCAATTTCAACATGTTTGGTCCTGTCATGTTGAATTGGATTATAAGCAATGTTAGTAGCAGTCTTGTTGTCACAATATAATCTCATAGGTCCATCATCATGAATTCCCAGCTTTCTGAGTTGTGTTTGGAGCCACATAAGCTCATAGATTCGATGGGACATTGCTTTGTATTTAGCTTTTGTACTAGATCTAGCCACTGCCGCCTGCTTTCACCAACACTACCAAGAACATACTTCGTCTGGGATATAAAGATATCTGTGTCTTATCTGGCAATCTTAATTCCAATGAAATATCTCAGTGGACCTAAGTTTTTGATTTCGAACTCCTTGGCTAACTCACTATGTCATCCACATGTACAATAAGAACTGTAATCTTTCCATCAACCCGTCTGACGAATAAAGTATAATCTGCCTGACTCTGTTTATATCTAAATTTCAACATAACTTTGGAAAACCTATCAAACCAAGCTCTGGGATATTGCTTCAACCCGTAAAGAGATTTCTTCAGCCTACACACTTTTCCTTCGGTTATTGGAGATGAAAAACCTGGATGAATCCCCATTTATACTTCCCCCTACAAATCTCCGTAAAGAAAAACATTCTTCACATCCAACTAGTGTAAACTCTACCCGAAATTTGATCCACAAGACATAAGAGCACGTGTGGACTTCATCTTTGCCACAGGAGCAAAAGTATCTTGATAATCAATACCATATGTATGAGTAAATCCCTTAACAACTAGCCTAGCTTTGTACCTCTCAACAGTCCCATCAACTTGTTGTTTGATGGTAAACACCCATCTACACCCTACTGTCCTTACTCCAGGAGGAATAGGAACTAACTCCTATGTGTCATTTTTCTTCAAAACTTTCACTTCCTTTACCATAGCTTCTCTTCACTTAGAATTAGTGAGAGCTTCTTTCCAACCTTGAGGAATGGACACGGAAGACAAGGAGGAAATAAAAGTACGATAAGATGGAGACTAGGAATCATAAGAGACAAAATTTGAGATAGGATATTGAGTAGAAGCTCGAACATCCTTTCTGACTATAATAGGAAGATCATAGTCATCCACAATTAGATTATCAATAATACGAGTAACACTTGGAGGTTCATTACGTGGTAAATCAGTGGAGGATGGAACTGGAGTGGAGGAATTCGACTGATGCGGCGGCACATGGGTAATCTGTACTTTTTGACGTTGAGAGTAAGTCTTCAAATTATCCTTATGAAGGTGAACGCCATGTGAATTACTACCATCATCTCTTTTCTCTATAAAGATGTTGCTCCCCTGACTAACATCCACTGAACTGAATAGGCAATTGAATAAAGGGCTCCTTACAAAATCTCTTCCCCTATAGTTGTATTCTCCCCTGAGATGTCTGGGTAGTAGAGAAGGACTCAAATTCACCAAAGGTAACATCCATGCTAACATGATAACATTTATATCCCTTGTGGATGGTAGAGTAACCAATAAAAACACATCGCAGAGCCTTGGGTTAAGTTTTTCCTTAGAGGGTCTGTAATCGTATACCAAACAAACACACTCAAAAATTTTAGGGGAAGGGAAGAAATATAAGGAATGGAAAAAGGCTTAGAAAGACACTCGATAGGAGACCAAAATTAGAGGACACTCGAGGGTAAGCGATTTATAAAATAGGCAATAGGAAGAACTACATTCTCCCAAAAAGATTGAAGAACATTCATAGCAAACATTAATGAGCGAGTAACCTCAAGAAGTTGACAATTTTTCGCTCAGCAACACCATTTTGCTTAGGGGTACGCATATAAGTGGTTTGATACAAGATGTCATTTTCATTGAGATAAGAACGAAATTATCCATCAATATACTTAGTTCCATTATCACTTCAAAGAATTTTGATTGGCATCAAATTAAGTACTAATCATTTTATGGAAAGATCTAGAGCATGGGAAAACTTCACCTTTATCGCGTAGTAGGGAAACCCAAGTAAGATAAGAATAACAATCAATAAAGGTAACCAACTAACGATAACTAGAAATAGACACAATACGGGAAAGCCCCACACATCTGCATGAATAATGGTAAAAGGTGCAGTGCTTCTATGGTTAGTTCTAGGATAAGATGAATGTTTGTGTTTAGCAAATTCACAAGCATTACAAACAAAGGATTGTCTACTACACTGTTTCACTAGGCTAGGAAAAAGATGTTCTAAAACACTGAATGATGGATGCTCCAAACGTCTATGCCACTAATGTAAGAGCTAAAGAGCTGAAATACCGTCTACCTGGAGAGCTTGATAGATAGACTGAGAAGAAGTTTCAGCATCTAAGAGGTATAGACCGCCATGTGCTCTACCACTGCCAATCGTTTTCCCTGATTTTAGTTCCTAAAAGATACAATGAGTAAGAAAAAAAGTCACTGAACAATTTAAGAATTTGGTAAATACTGCTAACAAACAATAAATTAGTGGAGAAATTGAGAATATGAAGAACAGATGAGAGAGATAAAAAAGGTGAATAATTAATTGAACATTTCCTAGAAATAGAGGATAAAGATCTATCTGCCACCCAAACTTTATCCCTAACAGAACAAGTAGAATATGAGGAGAAAAGGCTAAAAAAACTTGTTATATGATTTGTGGCTCCAAAATCTATTATCCAAGGAGTATTTGATGATGATGCACTAAGCACACTAGTAGATATACCTGTATGCGCACAGTTGGAAGAAGAGATAAGATTAGGAGCTGTAGTAGAGGAAAAATCAAGTCGATCCATCAAACACCTAAGAGTTGACATCTCATCTTGAGTGAAATTACTAGAAACTACACTTCCTTTCGACATGTCCACAAAATAGGGTCAAAAAATCACAGTGGCAAGTCACAAAACAACAAAATAGCCAACACTTCCAATAGTGGCCAAAAATACACAAAACCAAGAAGCAAATACAGTCCAAGTAATATGCCTCAACTAGAATAAGACCTAGAGACAGAGAGAACAAATAGTGTAATAGGAGTGGCCAAAAAGGATTAAGAAGTGGCCGAAGAATTCATCCAGTAGCCCCGAAATAGCAGAGTAGAGGGGCCTCAAACGGCAACAAAGAAGTGTGGAACGGTACCCCCGAAACTGGATGAGTCCAAAAAAAAAAACCCCAGAAACACTGCCGAAACTGAAAGAAGGCCAAAAAACTCACTGGCTGCACTGAATAAGCAGCCAAAACACACCCAGATCTGATATAACAGCAACAAAGCTTCTGGACAGCAGCTAAAGTACCACCAGAGGCCAAAATACAGGAACCCAGTAGCCAATCAATGGTTAGAAACACAAATAGAGGCCAAAACAAGAGGCCGACACTCAGTTTTCTTGCCAGAAAACCTTCATGATCCACTCCAACTGCAACAAGAACCTATGGACAATCCAAAATAGCCATAATCGATTATCGTTGGTACAAGAAAGGCAATCCAAGAAAGGCAAACAACTTAAGTTATACCTCTAGAGGTAGTCAGCATCACTTGAACAGTGAAAACTTCACTGCCAACAACCAAAAACAAGCCAAAACATGTACTAATCTACTCCAAATGCAAGAACAAGGTTTGGGCATTGTAGATCTACCTTAGTCGAGCCAAATCCAACAGGTTGGGTCCAAAAAAAGTTCCCAGATTGCTCAAGAACAGCAGATCTGGGTGTGAACCGAGAAAATCCCGAGATTCCTTAAAAAATCAAGAAAATCAGCCAGATGTCTTCAAAAAATTTCCAAAAAATCACCAGAATTCTTAAAAGGCCTAGTCGAATCTCCCCTAAGAATTTCGAAAAATTCTGACAAAGTTCGATGCTAACATCAGCATTCCAATCTCTATCAATGACTGTGATGCTTTGCGACGATTTTCGACGATATTCAACAACTATAGGGCTTCAAATTTGAACCGATGCTTTGATTCCAAGTTAGATTATCAAGTTAAGAGGGTTTGTAGAGGAGAGGAAGAGAGAGAAGAAGAATATTGAAGAGAGTAGTGTGTTAGGTTACACAGCTACACGCAGCTTTTATATATAATCACAAAGTACAAAACTACCTTTAGTCTAGAAATAATACATAACATAACAAAGAACAAGGGGGGAAGAAGTTGAAGAGGAGAACAAGAAGTAGAAAATCAGAAGAAGAAGAAGAAATAGGGGAAGAAGTGGAAGAATAGGAGGAGAAGAAGAACAAAAAAAAATCAAAAGAAGGGGAAGAAAACTCAGAATCAGAAAAATCAAAATCAGAAGAAGAATAAAAAAAACAGAAAATCAAAAGAGAGAAGAGAAGAGAAGAGAAGAAAAAATACCTTCCGAGTGTGGAGTAGATCTGGTGAGCTTCCTAGAAAATTTCAGTCAGGGGCTCACCTAGCTCGCTTCTCTGAAGTTCGCTTCGCCTAGATTGTTTCTCAAGTGGGATCCGATTAATGACTCAAGTCTATTTTTCAAAACACATTTAAGGTTTAAAATTTTTTTCTTGAAAAACACCTAGGAGTCATTAACAGATCAATCACCAACTCCATTTTACCTAATCAACCTAAGTCTAATAAATTAAATTAAGGGTGCTAATGTCTCTAAGTCATTATCTTTGTCCTAACAAACACCATATGAAGATCTTTCTTTTTCTCTCTATACCTTCCATTAGTCACCTAAGTTAGTATATCGCTTCTATAGTTGACCTTCCAGGAATAAACCCAAATTGATTCTCAGATACAGTTGGTTCAAGCCATAGTCGATCACTTTCTCTCAAAATTTCATTTTATGACTCATTAACTTAATACCTCGATAGTTTGTACAACTCTGAATATCCCCATTGTTTTTATATATGGATTCTAATATACTCTTCCTCCACTCGTCTGACATCTTATTAGTTATAATCTTGTTAAATAATTTCGTTAACCAAGATACCCGACATCTTCTGAACACTTTTAAACTTCAATTGGTACACCATTTAGTCCTAATGCTCTTCCAAATCTTTTTTTCATTCTTTACTTTAGACACCCTAATTTTTCGAAAAAAATTATTTTCGTTAATTTACATTTGGTTATTATTTTGTTCGACCTCTAAATTTTCCATATGGTTTTCATTTAATATCTTCTCAAAATAATTTTTTCAACTTTCTCTAATTTCATCATTTTTACCAATACTCTTGAATCTCGTTTTTAATACACTTAATATGGTTAACATCTCTAGTTCTTCTTTTCCTTACTTTAACAAGTCTATGTATTTCTTTCTACATCCTTTGTATTTAGCTTAGAATAAAAATCATCATATGTTTTATACTTAGCTTTTCTTACCTTTTTTTTAACTTCTTTATTTGCAATCTTATATTGTTCAAAATTTTCCTTGTTTTTAGATATTTGCTATATTTTATAACATGATTTTGTTTTTATCTTACTTTGGACATCATTATTTTTACACCACCAAGTTTCTTTTGCTAATGGTACATTACCTTTTGATTCTCCAAGAACCTCTATTGATATTCTTTTGATATTTCTTACCATCTTATTGCACATTACATTAGTTTTATTTTCAAAATTTCATGTTGTTTCTTTTAGCATTTTATCCTTAAATAAATTAGTTTTTCTCCTTTTAAATTCCACAGTCTAGTTCTTAGGTTTGAAACATCTTTTCTTATTCTTGAACAAAGTAATACCATTATCCTTTGTTGCGTGGTCAAACTCTCTTGTGGAATGACCTTTTAGTCCTTACGTGATAAACGATCTACTTTTCTACTTAAAAAAAAAAAATCTATTAAATGTTCATCTATGTTTTTGAAGATCCTACCACAAAATCTAAAATAGCATCTCCATCACCATTCCTATCTCCAAACCCATATCCACCAAGAACCATATCATATCCTCTCTAATCTTGTCTCATATGACCATTAAAGTCTCCTCCGATATATACTCTCTTCCCTAAAGGTATTTCTCACATTAATTCATCCATTTGTTCCCAAAATTGAGTTTTAATATGTTCATCCAATCTTACTTAAGGAGCATAATTAGTAGCATTTCCTAAGAACAGTTATTACTTGCTTAAGAATTTGATCCACTATTATTTCAACTCCATGTCTATGTCTATTTTTTCCAATATAGTAAAGTTTATAACCAGTGTTTTCTATTTCTCTTGATTTCTCTCCTACCCACTTAGTTTCTTATAAACATACTATATTAACTTTGTTTTTAATCATAGTTTCAACTAACTTTATTCCTTTATATGTAAGTGTTCCTATATTCCAAGTTGCTAACCTAAGCCTAAGTTTAGTATCTTGGACTAACTTCTTTACCCGTGTTCGTCCAAAGTAACGTGGGAACTCTTGCACATTTTTTGCTGCATTTGAGCGAATATGATGCGGCGCTGCTCTCCCCCATTGAGATTACAAAGTCACTTAGTCGAACTATAAAGAAAGGGACGCTAAGGTTACGAAAAGTAAGGTCAGCTGGTTAAGGAAAGCTTAGGGTATGAAATTGCTTAGCCGTTAATGAATTGAATTTATTTAGTAGTGAGATATCAGTACGGAGCCTTCCACTATTTTTCAAACACGGATCGCTAAAGGGGAATGCCTTAGTATTTACACGTATATTCTTTGGATTCATGTTTATATTGGATCTTTTAAAGTTTTATGCACCATCTGTTATCCTCGTTGCTAGTTTTAACCAGTCTGTTGAGTACAAATGCGATAACTATGAATTTTATATTCGTTAAGGATGATTTTAGTCTCCTAAGGACCATGCCTTTGTCTTTCCTATCCATTGCCTAGTCCTATCAAGGATCAAAATTCCTTTTTGTTGCTACCAAAAAAACCAAACATTTTGGTGGAAACTAATACCTGTTATGATGGAAAATCAAAATTTCCATGATTCGGAATGTCTGAGGTTGTTCTGGAATGATTCGGTCAATGTGTAATCAAAATTTTGGATTTTTTCTTTGGTCTCGTTATGTTTCCAAAATGTTTTTGTTTCCTAGTTTACTAAAATTTTGGACCTAAACGAAATTTTGACCCCTAGATTTTAGTAATTATATTTATGTTTCGAAAGTGCTAACAGTTTCTTAATTTACGGGTTTTGTGCATTAGCTTTTCAGGGAAAATTTTTGCATCCCTTTAATTAAGAAGGTTCCATGTTCTGGCTAAATATGTAATTACGAGTTTTTGGCCTTTTATTCTTTCTTACACATCTTGGTCATAAACATCCAATGTGGTTTCAGTAGGCTACAATGGAAGGACACATGACACTTCAACCGTAATGATATCAAAAGTGATAATGTCATGTGTGTCTGAAGATATCTCACATCAGAGATTAGGGGATTCAGTCGCCAAAAAATAACAAATTGAATAGAAACAAAATAAATCTCGCAAAAGTTATATTTTAGGATAAGGAGTGAAGGAGCTGAAATTCATTGTTAGATCTAACTAGTAACAGTTGGCATCAATTCATGAAAATAATTAGAAAAAATTGCAATAAAATATTATATACTAATTATTGGGAAAAAAGAAATTGGTAACTTGTCTGTTAAACTTGTTTTCCTTAATCTTTCTATGTGGGGTAAAGTTTGATGGCAAATTATTAAAAGATACTTTTTCCGTCTTTTATGTTTGATTTACATGAGACCACCTCAAAATCTGCTAGTTGAATTTTTTGTCTTGTGCTGCGACATATCCAAACCACCATTGGTTGGAAGGATTATGGAATCGGACTTATTTCTTAGCGTCTAGGAAGCATGGATATGAGATATGGGTACGATATGATACGGATACGGCGATATGATAAAACTTGAAAAAAAAAAAAAGATACGGGTACGACTAGGATACGTCTATAATAAAATATATTTTATATTTTACTATTATTTAACCACTTAAAAATTATAATTTTTAATAATCATTTAACAATAGCACGCAAAATTAGTAATTTTAACCTTGAAAAAGGTGTAATATCATCTCATTATGATATATCCATAAAGTGAATGTGACTAATTAAAGGAATTAGAACTAACATTTAACTTGTTAGTTTGTTTACAAGTATTTGTTTTTAAGATTGTAGTGTAACTAACTCATTTCTTTATACTCTTTTGATATGTAATAGTAGATAATACTTAAACAACACTCGTGTCTTCAAAATCAAATGGAATTTTATTGATGTATTGTATTGTATGTGAACTCGAAAGGAGAATGTATAGATTAAAATTAAAAATTATAAATCTGGCTCCATGTGTAGAAGTATCCACGTATTTTATTAATTATCGGATACGTATGATGTATATCTGATATGTATATTTGAGTATCTGATGAGTATTATATTTGATTCGAGTACGTCGATCTTGACGAAGTATCAGTGTTTCATAGCTTAGCGTCTTTTTGGGCATGGGTAACCAGGGACTTTAAAGGAATACCGCTTTTTGCTAATCTAGCAGATTGGAGAACTTCATGTAATTTATAGGCTTTTAAGTCTTTTTCTATTATTTTTTTTTTCAAATTCATGGTTGGATTCCTTATCCAACTTTTTTGATGTACCTTATCCAAACCACCCTTGTGAATTAAGTGTTGAAGGCCTCGATCAACTTATCAAATAACTCCTATATGGATGGCTTAGTTTTTAAGTTTTCATTATCTGATAGAAGTTAGAACCAATTACTAGAGGAGCGCCCAAAACATAAACAAGGTTGGTATAGGAGACCAATTTCCTCAAAAGGTGCTGGTATTGTGCTGAAATGATGTTTAATAAGTGAGGTCGTTGTGGTACAAAAGCTATGATGTCTAGCCACCGTGTATTGCGATGGTTAGATACAATATTATTCAACTTTTTGAAGGTTATTTGACTTGAAAAGTTTCTGACAGTATTTTCTATTATAGTTGATGACGATGTATATCTGTTTTCTATTTGAATGGAATTTATATTCATGTGAGGTAGCAAATTTTGGAGGTATGCAAAACATGGGCCTTACTAAAATTGCACTTGATGTGACATATAGGCTTAGACCTTAGAGTAGCATAGGAAAAAAGGGAGATGGTGTGGCAGCACATGATTTCATTGCAACTTAAATTTTTGAAATGTGATCACCGGGGTACTCGGCCTAAGTGGGTTTCTTGGTGGGATTATGTTAAGGATAGTCATGGGTTCATGTTTCTGAGAAGGGAAGAGTGGTGTAGGGTTTGGGGATGAGAATTGGCTGCTACAGGCTAGATTCGGAAGGGTTTGGTTCTTTGAAATTTGGAAAATAAGGTTCTACCAGAAACTAATTATGTAATATAAATGTTGATTTGATAATCTGTTAGGGAAAAAGTGGATTGATTAGAACTTGAAAAGATGGACATCAGAGAGGAAGAAAAGAATTTGAAGGATAAGAAGAATCTAGATATATTTCCTTGAACTCTGTAAGATAACCTCCTAAAGTAACGTCAAGACGACTCTTGGAGTCTTTCCTTAATATTCCCTACAATTTATAGTAAGGTTGTATTGACTCTTGGGCTTTCTTACCTGAAATCAAGAAGACACCCAAGTCTTCATAAGTGAGATGTCTCTATTCACCATTTTATAGTAAAGCTGATTCAACAATATATTTTGAGAAATTATAGCTTAGAGATCAAAAGAACTTGGGGGAAAAGCAATCTTTGGAGGGCAGGGCAAGTAATTCCTGGTGGCCTTTTTAGGCTAAAGGTGTTGACTATTATAACAAAAGATATCATATCTTTTTTTTTGGTTATGTCATGCAAAGTTAATTTTCGTCTATTTATACTTCTCGCAATGTTATCCAATGAGTAGTACATGATTCTTATTCGTTATTACATTAATAGGCCTTTCACAAATGTTTCTAAGCCACTTAAATCGATTATCTCTTAGTTAAATCTTTTATTTGTGTTACTTCTATCTTTTATGTATATATTGAGCCTAATTTTCTCCTCTTTAATTTTACTACACATTCATAGTAACATTCGCCTTTTAGACGCATTTAGTTTCTAAAAATGTTTTTAGTCATCCAATATTCTGCATAATAAAGTACGGTTGGTATTATAGCTGTCTTACAAAATTCTCTTTCAGTTTAAGAGACATACCTTGATCACAAAATAGACTAGATGCACTCATCCTCTTAATTGGTCAATGTTAATTTTAAGAGTAACTTCGTCTTTAGTCTCAACTTGCCTCATGGATTCACCATTTGCCTCATACTATTTGTGTTGCTTTTACTAAACAACACAAATACCCCTCAATTTTGGCCCAAATTTTGATTAGACACGGTGGTAAGAGAGCTTCATATGAAATTTGAATTTTTCAGTTGTCTGTATATCATGGTCTACATCATGCATTGTTGTGTTGTGTGGATATGCTCTTTGATAACAAAACTTAAAAAAATAACATATGGGTACGGCTAGGAAACGTTTATAATAAAATATATTTTATATTTTACTGTTATTTAACCACTTAAAAATTATAATTTTTAACAATTATTTAACAATAGAAAGAAAATTAGTAATTTTAATATTGAAAAAGATGTAATATCGTCTCATTATGATATATCCATAAATTTAATGTGAGCAATTAAAGGAATCAGAACTAACATTTAACTGGTTAGTTTGTTTACAAGTATTTGTTTATAAGATTATAGTGTAACTAACTCATTGCTTTATACTTTTTTGACATGTAATAATAGATAATATGTAAAAAATACTCATGTCTTCAAAATCAAATAGAATTTTTTTGATATATTGTATTGTATGTGAACTCGAAAGGAGAGGGTATAGATTCAAATTAAAAATTGTAAATCTGGCTCCATGTGTAGAAATATCCACATATTTTATTAATTATCGGATATGTATGATGTGTATCCGATGCACAGTATCCGACGAGATATGGTATCCAATACGGGTACGTCAACCTTGACAAAGTATTAGTGTTTCATAGATTTTGATAGCTTCCTAGTTCCAAGTTCCAACTTCAGCAGCCATGCAAATTTGACCACATTGTCAATATCATATTTTTCTATATATTCCGCTACCATATATTGTATCCATATTTTCAATGGTAATATAGCTCCCTGATTTTGTGCTTGTATAATTAGCTTTCTTTGCTTGATTTTTCTGTCCATGGACATGAGGGGTGCTTGGTGCCCCAAATTGTTTTGTTTTGGTTGGGGTTGGGGGAGGGGGTTGGTGTGTTGGTTGATTCGGGTCTAAATTTGGGGTGGCTGCTGTCCAACATTTTTAGCAACAGGGCTAGCCTATGGGTTAGGGTCGGAGAAAATATTGCAATGATCATTATGAAAAGGGTTAGTGAATTGTACCCCAGCCAACGATTTAGAGACATCTGAAAACAGTTTGGTATGCCTGGATTAAGATTGTTAAATAATTTGTTGATGGCAGTGAAAGGTCATTTGGTTACATAGATTTATGGTCTTTTCGGAGACTAAAATTTTTGTTACTTTGGAATTGGTCAGAGCATCTTAGACCACTTAAGGTTTGTACTTTTTGGTTTGTTGCCATGATTAGGACATTATTTGTCTGCCGTGTCTATGCATATTTTTTCACCAATGGTATATGTAGACATTGCTTATAATTTAAAATATTCAGCTATTATTTTACTCTCTAATTGTTCATAATCTAGATTTGTCCAACTGTGTGATATATTCATCCACTTCGTTCTCTTAACACTTGAACAAGAAGATATGTCTTCTGTTGCCACATTAATTTCCTCGCCATGCTTGTGACACTACTTTTTTGTTCTTGAAATGAGCAGCTTTGAGAACAATCCTCGACTGGAAGGTCCAGAGTTGCAGGGACTTGCAAGTTACGATACAAACTGCTCATGAAAAGCGGGGGATGAGATGCAGCAATTGGCGACTGTTCCTTAGTGTTTATTTGGTGTGTTTTGTCTTAAAAATGTTGGTGTGCTGTAGCTTAAGATGGTTGGAAATTGTAATTCCTTATGAAATATTGTCAGGTTAAGTTGTGTTGTATTGTAACTATAGTTGTATGGTGTAAGAGATTTGCATTAATGACATATGAAACATTTAAATTACTGTATTACTTTGGTAGGGCATGCATGCTTTAATTAAAATTAAGAGTAAATTATATATATAGTGATCAAACTATGACTTTTGTGTCAATTAAGTCCCTGAATTTTTTTTTTTTTTTTGTGTCAATTGAGTCGCTAAACTCTCTAATTGTCAATTGAGACGTTTTGTCTGCCTCCGTTCGAATGTGTCACTCACCGACTATATGACACAAAAAGATAAAATGGTTCACTTGACACAATTAGATAATTGAATGACATAATTGACTAAAAAAAAAAAGTTCAGGGGCTTAATTGACACAAGAGTGAAAGTTTGAGAGCCATATGTATAGTTTATTCCAACTATTTGTGTCACGTGAATGACATATTTCGCCATTCTAACGGAGGCAAACAGAAGAGTTCAATTGACATAGCCAGAGAGTTCAGGGGTTTAATTGACAAAAAAAAGTTCAATGACTTAATTGACACAAGAGTTATAATTTGAGGGTCATATGTATAATTTACTCAAATTAAAATGGGCAGGTGTAGCACATGCAATGAGTTTTTTTTTTTTTTTTTTTAATGCACAAAATGTGGTTTTTCATCACTTGTCAAGTATTAAATGTACTAATAAATGATTGAGAGCTAATCACAAGTAAAACACAGTTTAAGTGGTTCGGTTAAGGTGACCTAATCTATTGCCAAGGGTTAAGATGATCTGAGTATTATTACTTAAGGGGTGTAGAGTGTTTAGATATGAGTGAGATGTGAGAGATGTCTCTTTGTATAGGTGGGGTTTATAATTTATAGACGTTTCTTAACAGATTGATGCACTTTTCTCGTATCAGGTGAAGTAATTTTGTAGATGTGGCGTCTTTCTCGTAACAGGTGAGACAATTCCGTGGTGGTGGTGATGTGTGCGTTCCAAGGAGATCTTTTCGCATATCAGTTGTGGACTGAGTCGCTCGCTATGAGGCGGTTGACCTGACTCTCTCTCAAGATGGTGCGGTTGACCTGACCTAACTTTCTCCTTCCTATGGTGGGCCTGGTCTGCATTCTTAAACTAGTCTTTAATTCTGGGCATGATCTGTAATACTAGGCTTGGTCTGGGTCGGTCCTATCATTTGACCCCATGCCCCGAGCCCAATGGAATTTTGGGGGAGAGGGCATTAACAAGGATAAACTCCTGCTATTTACTCTTTTTCCCAAGTATTGACACTGTCCAAGTAGATATTGCTTTGAGATTTGAATTCCTGGGTTGGCGGGCACTCTCTGTTGGTGGAGACTTATTGTTGTTTTGACTTTTTTTCTGGGGAGCGTATCTCTTACCTTAAGCCTTTAGATAGGCTCCTTATCTCTCTTCCTTCCACCTTGATTAGGAGACTTCATCCCAATCCTATTGAGACTCCCAACTTGATTAGGATGTTGCCAAATCTGAAACTTTGGCTATAAATAGGGTCCCTTCACATTAATTCTCCTAACTCAGTTTAAGAAAGAATAGAGAGAGATGAGATGTCGAGTGGATTGGGACTCAAGGAGTAGGCCTTAGGTAAGGCGACACCAAGAGGTGCCACAGAAGGTGCGGGTGAGGGTGCCACAACATGGGATAGTTGCAGAGCAGGCATGGGCAGGGGCGCCGTGGGTGAGGGCGTCGTGGAGGCGGGCGCTGGCATGGGCACCGCGGGTGTGGGCGTTGTGGAGGTAGGTGCAAGGAGGGGTGCCGTGGAGGCAAGCGTAGGTGCAGGGAGGGGTGCTGCGGGCGCTGTGGAGACTGGCGCATGTAGGGGCGCTGTGGAGGCAGGCATAGACAGGGGCACCGCGGGTGTGAACGAGGGTGCCGGGGGCGCCCAGACAAGCGTGGGCACTTGGGTAGGTGCAGGCGCGGGGGTTGGCATGGTTGCCTGGGCGTAGTGGTAGGTGCCGCGACATAGGCAAACGGGCTCGGTGCCAGGAAGGAGCTACGCGTGGAGCTAGGCGTTGGGCAAGCAGCGAGAGGTGATGGAGGTAGTGTTCCCCTACATCCACAACGATGTAAGTATCGTGGTGAGGTGGTTGTTGATGACGATGACTTTAAGGTGAGCTCTATTTCTAGCTCCCTCAATATTGATGCTGATATTGCTAGGATTATATCCACTTTTTTGCATTCCCCCAGTGGTGTTGTGCCTCTGGAATGAGATGGGTAAGCTAGCCTCTAATGACTCCTCCGGGGACCTTATTGTGTATGAGGAGGTGCTAGAAGCAGGTGTCAGGTTCCTGATGCCTTCACCCGTGAGCCGCATCGTAGCACACTCGTCAATCGTGCTGGGGCGGCTGGCCCCTAATGGCTGGAGAGTGTTGTTGGGATTTCTTGCGTTGTGGAGACGTGTTCATGGTGAATGTGCCTCTCCCTCATGTGAGGATTTTTTTGCTACTTATACATTACATGAGAACCCCATTACCAATCGAGGCTGGTACAACTTTTCTCCGAGGGCAGGAAGCTGATCATTAGACTACGCTCCAACTGCCATAGTTGGAGGACTTAATTTTTGTTTGTAGGAGAGTGGGCTACTGAGGTGGACTAGACATTGGTTCCCATGGGATGGGGTGCACCCAAGAGGATAAGTACAAATTTCGCCCTTATTTTTTTTTTTTTTTTTGATTGATGTGTTCCTTTTGCCTACACTATATTTTCAACTCCTTTTTAGGCCTACCAGAGTTGTCGACAGACTAAGAGGGAAGGCTTCAAGCCGTGAGGGCTCACCCTGTAAAAGACTATGAGATCCTTATGTCTACAGAGGGTCAAGCTGGGGGTTCCCTTTTTGGAGATGATTTACCTTCTTCCTAGGTCCGCGGCTCTTCCTCCAAAAAGAGGGGTATATCATCTTTTACAACGACTTTTTGACAGTATTTTCAACTTCGGAAGCTTACTCCCTTTATTTTGGTTCCACAATAAATAGGTCTAGGGTGGAGGCTTTTTACTCCACCAGGGTTGTCTAGGTGACTCCTCCACCTAAGAGGGTGAGGCCGGATGATGCTCCTATGGGTTCCCAACAAGTGACTTCTCCACCTGTTCTAGTTGTCCAAGCACCTTCTCTAGCTACCTCTCCAGCCAGGGCATTTCAAGAGGCAAGGGTTCACTCTCCAACACAGATTAGGACGCCACCTATTCCTTTTGTGTCCATGCTTCAGAATGTGAATGTAGCTAGGGAGCGGCTTTCAAGGTTCGTGACGCCCTTGGATATTTGAGAAGTCAATCATTAGAGTACCGAGGGTTTTATTAACACCGTGATGGAGGACCTAGCTAGGGTAATCATCTGTATTTCTATGAAATTTCATTCTTTATGTCCTCTGATGACACTAACCTTTTCCTATTTTTGTATGTTTGTAGGTGTCCATAGCCACTACGTGCCTTTTTGCGAGGGCTACCCATCATGATCATGAATCGAGGGTTCTGATGAAGGAGAGATAGACTTTGCAAGTTGTTGAGGAGCAGTTGAGGACAACTCAAGAGAAAGCTACACCTGTTGAGGCCTAGCTTTTGGCGACTCGCGAGAGAGCTGCTAAGTTGGAGGCTAACAGTGAGGTTGTCCGTACGAGAGCAGAGGCAGAGTTGCAGGTAGCCCATGAGTGGATCACCCGAGTTGAGGCAGAGCTACAAGCAGCTCATGAGAGGGCTTCCAAATTTGAGGTAGAGCTACAGTCTGCCAATGAGAGGGATTCCAAAGCAGAGGCTCACTCCTTGGAGATGGAGATGAGGAGGAAGGATGATTTGTAGGATAGCACTATGGACACCTGTTATTGATGGCTAAGAGGAGTTCAGAGGGAAAGCTTTTGCTGCTTTTCCCAACAAGGACTTCTTGGGATTCGTTCCTTATGAGGAGCCGGGTGCTGATGTTGATGGCGAGGGCTCTAGTGATGGAGAGTCAGATGGCGACAAGGAGGGTGACAACAACGAGAGTAGTCAGAATTCTGAGGATATTTGATGATTTTTTTTTCTCTTTTTTTTTTTGGTAGTTAGGTAGCGCCAGGCTGTGCTCTGACTTTTGTTACCATACTTCTTATGAAATGAAAAGTAGGGCAAATTTGAAATAAATTCGAAAAACTTTTATTTGATAACTACTTATAATAAACAGTGGTGGGTGGCAATCCCATAAAACTTTATTTGGTAATTCCAAAAAAGGTACAATTCTAGGTTTGAGACTAAATAAAATCTTAGAGTTTTATTACTCTGGCTACCCTCGCATTATTAGTAGTACCTCTTCAGATGTTTAGTATTCCATGGATGGGCTACAACCTTTCCTTCAGAATTCTGGATTTTGTAAGTGCCTAGTCTTTCTAGTTTGGTCCTAACTTCATCTCGTGTGACTATTTAGTGGCCAATATCACATTTTTAATGACTAAGTCCCCAGGTAAGAAGGAGCGAGGTTTCACCCTCGAGTTGTAGTATTTGGTCATGCGGCGTTTGTATTTCGTATTCCTGATCATGGCAATATCTTTTTCCTCCTCTATTAACTTGAGGTTGATACGGAGGCCTTCTTTATTGGTGGATGGGTCGTGGTGTTGGACCTTCAGTGAGTGTACCCCGATCTCAATAGGTATGATTGCTTCTGTCCTAAAGGCAAGGGAGAAATAAGTCTCGCCAGTGGGGCTCCTTGGCATTGTTCGGTAGGCCCACAACACTCTCGGGAGCTCCTCCACCCATAATCCCTTGGCACTTTTCAATCTAGTCTTCAGATTGCATATTATGGTCCTTACGGTGACTTCGGCCTGTTCTTTTTCCTGGGGGTGGGCTGGACTTGAGTGGGGCTGCCTGATTTGGAGGTCGACATAGAAACCATTTAAGAGCTTGTTGTCGAACTACTTGGCATTGTCGCTCACTATGGCATGAGGTATTCCAAAGCGGCACACCATGTTTCTCTAGATAAAGTCCTTCACCTTTTTTTCTATTATGTTGGCTAAGGGCTCAACTTCCGCCCACTTTGTGAAATAGTCAATGACTACCACCACAAACTTGCACTGGTCGCAGCTCATGGGCAGGGGGCCTAGGATATTAATGCCCATTTTGGAGAATGGTCAGGTACTCATGATGGTGGTCAATTTTTCTGGTGGTTGCCTTGGTACAGTGGTGAAGTGTTGACACTTGTCACATTGTTTCAAACTCCCGGGTGTTTCTAATCATATTAGGCTAGTAGTAGCCTTGTTTGACTGCCTTATGAGCTAGAAAATGCCCTCTGATTTTTGCATACCCCCTCGTGGATCTCTCTCATGGCATAGTCAAATTTCTCTAAAGAGTGACAACGGAGTAATGATAGTGAGTAGCTCCTCTTGTAGAGAATGTTCTACAGGATGACATATCTTGACGCTCTTAGTCTTAGCTTCTTGACTTCCACTAGGTTGTTTGGGAGTATGCCCTCTTCTAAATATGCCCGAGTGGGTGTCATCCAATTGTCGTCAATGGATGCACAGTTGACGCTTCCTATATCCATTTTGAGTTGCTTGACTCAAATTGGTGACCCGTAAATGTGGGAGCTAGTGGGATATCTGATGATGATGAAAACTTGGCGAGTGCATCTGTTATGACATTATCCACCCTTGGTACATGTTGATTCTAGAAATGGTGGAACTTTTTTAGTAAAGTTTGCACCACTGCTAGGTACTCTTGCATCATTTCTTCTTTTGCTTTAAAATCTCACTTTACTTGGTTGACTACCAGTTGGGAGTAGTCACTGTAGACAGTGAGGTGGCCGACCTCCATTTCAATTGCCAGCCTTCGGCCTAAGATGAGCACCTCATATTCTGCCTTGTTGTTGGAGGCTACAAAATGGAGTGATATGGTGTACTTGAGGAGTGTGCCGTTGGGGCTGATGAGTACTAGGCCTGCTCCACTCCCCTCATTGGTTAAGGACCCATCTACGTAAAGTCTCCAACAAGGCATGGATGCAGGCACAGTTTCAAGGGGTACAGAGGCACCAATAGTTGGAGGGACCTGTATGACAGGTAGTAGTACACCGTGCTGAGGCGTGGAAGAGGAGAGTGTCGAGGTGCCTAGGGAGCAAGGCATCGAGGTGGAGGTGCCTGGGGAGCAAGGTGCCAAGGCTAGGGAGCCTGTGAAGTAGGGCACCAAGGCCAGGGCACCTCAGGAGCCGGGTGCCAAGGCCTGGGTGCCTAGGGAGCTCAGTGCCTAGGGAGCTGGGTGAGGCAACTGGCGAGTTGGCCTGAAGGTAGGCAAACACTAGGGCGCTAGCCATGGGTGTTGGCTCTTCTCTACTACCTCCCTCCTTAGGCGGTGTGAGCTCAACCACAAAATCTGCTAGCGCTTGTGCCTTGATGGCCGCTCTTGGTTGGTACAACACATCAAACTTGCCCAATTAAATGACCCATTTGAGGAGCCTTCGTAACACATATGGATTTCCCAATATTCTTTTCAGTGGTTGATATATGACGACCATAATGGTGTGGCTCTGAAAGTAGTGCTGAAGGTGCTTGGCTGTCGTGACTAGGGTGAGAACTAGTTTTTCCAACGTTGAGTATCTTATCTTTGCTCCTCGATAAGCCCTGCTCACATAGTTGACGGGCCTTTGCACTCCTTCAATCTCCCTAACAAGGACGGAGCTTACGACAAATAGCGAGATAGCTAGGTACCACAAGGTCTCTCCGGGTATGGAATGGGAGAGTAAAGGGATGTGACAAGATAGCCTTTCAATTTTTGGAAAAGCTTATTCTACGTCTGGTCCCTACTCAAAAGCCTTCCAAAGGATTCTGAAGAAAGGTAGACACTTATCAACGGACTTCAAGACAAATCTATTGAGAGCTACAACTCTTCTGTTAAGGCGTTGAACCTCTTTTATAGTGACGGGGGACCTTATGTCCAAAATGGCCTTGATTTTGTCCAGATCTCCTTAATTCTCTTCTTATTAACCATGAAGCCCAAGAATTTTCCTGATCCAACGCCAAATGCGCATTTCTCAGGATTCAATTTCATGCGGTAAGGTCCTATGCAAGTGGGTCACATGGTCTGCTGCGGCAAGGCTCTTTACTAACATGTCGTCTACGTATACCTCCATAGTCCTCCCGATTTGTGACTGGAACATCTTGTTTACCAGTTGCTAGTATGTTGCTTCTGCATTTTTGAGCCAAAAGAGCATGATCTTGTAACAGTAGGTCCCTTTGGGAGTGATAAAATATGTCTTCTCCTGATCTGGGGGATACATGCTAATCTGGTTATATCTCGATTAGACATCCAGGAAGCTAAGCAGCTCATGACTAGTTGTGGCATCAATGAGGATGTCGATGTGTGACAGGGGGTAGCTGTCTTTGGGACATGCTTTGTTGAGCTCGGTGAAGTCTACACAAAGGTGCCACTTTCCACCAGTCTTGGCCACCATCTCAACATTGGATAGCCAGACTGGATAAGCCACCTCTCTCACCGACCCATTTGCTAATAGTTTCCCCATTTCTTTCTCAATGGCTTGCGCCTTTTCATTAGTGACACTTCTCAGCTTTTGGCTGACGGGTTTGTGCCGGGGATCGACGTTGAGCCAATGGGTGGTGACTTCAGTGCCAATACCTTCAAGGTCTTCATGAGACCAGGCAAAAAAGTCAATGTTCCGTTTAAGAAAATCAACCTGTTGTCGGGCTTGATCTTCGGGAAACAAGGAGTCAATAAAGATTCTCATTTCTGAAAGACTTTCGTCCAAGACTACTAGTGTGAGCTCTTCTACTGAATCTCCTCTCTATCGTGTACTATCATCCCTGGGTTAATTTCTTCCACTTTCAGGGCCTCTTGAGCCTTTTTGGCCCTCATGCAGGCAACATAGCACTCCCTGGTAGTAACTTGATCTCCTCAGATTTCTCCAATTCAGCTTGGGATTGGAAAATGGAGAATAAGGTGATAAGTGGATGGCACCCTCTCAGGGTGTTTAGTGTGGGACGCCCTAAAATGATGTTGTAGGCATACGGGGAATCCAACACTAAGAAATTCACCATTATGGTGGAGCTTCTCGGTACTATACATGTGGTAACTGATAGAGTGATGGAGCCCAGGATGTACGCATTCTCTCCTAAAAAATCGATAAGAGGTGTCTTGATAAGTTGAAGTCTCTCTCTGTCAAAATTGAGGTTATCGTATGCCTCTGTGGACAGGATATCGGCAGAGCTGCCAGTGTCCATAAGGATCCTCCTTACTTGGTAGTTGGCGGTCATCATGGTTCCTACAACAGGTCGTCATGGGGGTGCTGGATCCCCTCCAAGTTTTTGTCTGAGATGGAGATGACCTCACTATCTCCCTGCCTGTGAGACTTCAACGGTCGCAAGTCATTCGTGTGCTTAGCCTTTATGGTGTGTGCCTTCCTGGCTGAGTTGGAGTCACCTCCTTCTCCTAGTCCTCTGAAGATCGTCTAGATTTCTCCTAGGGGCTGTTGGTGCTCACTCTCATCCTGGTTGCGGCCTGGTAGTGGGGTCTGGCCTCTACCTACCACATACTGCCGCAATTGGCCACACTGTATGGGGACCTCAATCTGCCTCTTTAGTTCAAAGCAGTTGTTAGTATCGTGGCCATGATCGCGGTGGAAATGATAGTATTTGTTCGAGTTCCTACGATTTGGGTAGACTTCGTTTTTCCCGGCCATCGTACCGTAGGGTCATCCTAAGTTTGGAGCAAAATATGCTTAACTGAAGCATTGAGCGGCTTGAAGACTTGCCACTCCCTCTGAGGTGCAGGGCCGAGGCGGTCCTTAGCTGACACTCTCTCTATCCTCCTCCTCTTATTCTCTGTTACTCTCCTGTCTTCACAAGTCTCCTTCCTCTTCTCCCCTGCACGGGAGGACTCACCTCTTATGGCCTTGGTGACATCCTCAGCGTTCATATACTTCTAGGCCTTTGATAATACTTCCAGCATGCTCATTGGTGGTTTCTTCAAGATCGAGAACATAAAACTAGATGAACGCAGGCCTGCGATAGAGGTAACCATGGTGACTTTGTCAGTTGACTCTTCGATTTGGAGGACTTTCTCGTTAAAACGAGTGAGGTAGCTTCTTAGCCTTTCTTCCCGATCTTGCTTGATGTTGTGCAAGTGGGTAACATGCTTCTGATGTCAGCGTCTGCCTACGAATTGGAGATGAATAATTTGCTTAGTTCAGCAAAAGAATTAATGGAACCTGGTTTGAGTTTGGAGTGGTGTGCAGATCCCTTGAGGGTGATAGTAAAGGCTCTACACATTATTTTGTCTAGTATGTTATGCAGTTGCATGAGGGATTTAGAAGTGTCAAGGTGGTCTAGTGGGTCTTTTGAGTCCTCAACAACTTCCATAGTTGGCATCTTGAACTTTGAGAGGAGGGGGTAATTGGCCACATCAGTCACGAATGGAGTGTCAGAGCGCCTCACAAGGTAGTTGACTATTTTTGGCGCTCGCGCCTTGATTGCATTGAAAGCGTCACCTAGTTGATTCTACACCTCCTTGATTTTTTCGTCCCATTGGTTCGAGACACCCTCTGAAGGATCGTTGTAGTGGTTTTCGTGGTCCACATACTGATTTTCCCACTCGTCTTCTTGCATAGGAGGGTCACTAGTGCGGGAGGACAGAGACGACACATGAAGAGGGGGAGCCGGGGCGTTAAGGAGAGATGCGTTGGGGAGTGCCTTGGCGCCATGGGTGGATTGCCTGAGGTGCTTCTCCTCCTAGGGGACTGGGATATGACCCCTTGAGGGTGTCCGGTGAGTATCAACTGGAGGATCTGCTAGTTTTGGTTAACCAACAGCTGCTTTGTCTCTAGTAGTAGTTGTTCGGCTAAGAGATTTGCTGTAGCGACGGGGTTTGATGGCGGAGGCAGAACCTCGTCGCGACTTGATGGACCATTGTCTTCCATTTGTTGATTCATGGATCTAGTTATAATAGCCATAAAATGGAAAGAAAGTAGGAAGAAATAAAAAGACAGTAGAAAACTTAGAAGCTTCTCACAGACGATGCTAAACTAATGATACACAAAACGTGTTTATAAACCACCTGTCAATTATTAAATGCAGTAATAAATGATGAGAGTCAATCACAAGTAAAACACAGTTTAAGTGGCTTGGTCAGGGTGACTTACTCCACTGTCAAGGGCTAGGATGACTTGAGTATTTTGTTGCTCAAGGGGTGTAGAGTGCTCAGATATGAGTGAGATGTGAGAGATGCCTCTCTTGTGTAGGTGGGACTTACAATTTATATGTGCTTCCTAACAGATTGAACCGCTTTTCTCATATCAGGTGAGGTAGTTTGATAGAGGTGGTGCCCTTCTCGTAATAGGTGAGACAATTTTGTGGAGGTGGTGATGTGCGTATCCCAAAGAGATCTTTTCGCATGTCAGTTGTAGATTGAGTCTCTCGCCATGAGGCGGCTGACCTGACTCTCTCTCAAGATGACGCGGTTGACCTGACCTACCTTCCTCCTTCCTATGGTGGGCCTATCCTGCATTCCTAAATTGGGCCTTTGAGCTGGGCCTGATCTGTGATTCTAGACTTGGTCCGGGCCGGGCCATCACTATTGTTTCCTTAAAGGGGTAGTTCATGCTCATACTTTCAAAGAAAAATCCTAAAAGTGCATTTTGTGAGTACGTTTTTAGGTATGGACTATGATTTCATAAAAATAATTGTAATTTGAGAAGTAAGGTAAAATCACCGTAACAGGGAAGTTCATTTCGTATGCAATGCTCTTTGCGTATGGTCATACTTCTAAGGTAGGACAAACGACTTGGTGGCAGTTTAAGGTGGCGCCACAGGCCCAGCTGAATAGGAGCTTGATGGTCTTGATAAATCATATCACTTAAAGCAGTCCAGATCTTTGTTATCCTCAATAGAGTGATCATGCATCACGTTCGAGGACCAAATTGAGGTGGTTTCTTTAAGAAGCTTCGATTGACATACATGAAGGTATGTCCAAAGAAGATAAAAATAAAAGAAAAAAGACCAAGCAGTGGTGAAATTAGATAGCTGGTTAGTCATTTTCGGTTGGCTCTAACATACATCAATCATTTTCTTTGCAATAGGGCCCTTCCATATTTTCTTATTTTTTAGAATTTTGAATTGTTAAAATAGGAATGAATCACTCATATCCTGCAATGAATCCCAAATAACCACCCCTCTAACCCTACTAACTAACTGTTATTTATTTAAACTTAGAAAAGTTACTTTATTGTCTTATATCTTTTCAGAATCTTTTATCTAATTTTGCAAGTGGTTGAGTGAGAAAGAGAGGGATAGAGAAGCAAATGAAAAAGGAGATGATGGATTAAAAATCCTATGCATTGAGAGGATTGGCTGCTAGTAACATACTAATTTATTAGTACACTAGTGTTGAATCCGTGCAACACACAATCTATTAAAAAAATATATTTTCAATAGAAGTTATATTGGACTTTGACAAAGGCATGAGAAGCATCTCCTAGTTGTTAAGAATACAAAAAAAAGAAAAAGATATCCATTGAGAACTAACAATTAATGATATTAGATGATTACATGAGTTCCAGCGACGAAAAGCCTTATAGCCTCACGATCATCTCTGACTTTATCCAGCAACCAAGGTAGGATATCTTACTCCACCAAGTCTTCTAAAGCAATTGTCAGGGCCAAATACTTAAAAACCGTAAGAAGGAAAAAATTCTGGGCCAATCCATTCAGATCTCATATTGAAAGTCACTGTAAAATATTGCATTAAAAAAAATTAAGAAATGAGGTAATCACAGGGACATTTGCATTACACTAAATATAAATGAAAGATGAGGCATTTGCATTACACTAAATATAATATAATGAATAAGAAAAGGGTTTGCTATTCAATAAAAAACAGTTGCATTCATCTTTTCCTTACTTTATAGAACAACGTATTATTAATTGGTCTTCTACATTTTCATATAAGTGCTATACTTCATGATGTGCTTTAAATACCTCCATAGAAGAATACAACTTTGTAATTTGTTACATTGAAGTTTGTCTTGAGTTCATAAACAGCGTGTGTTACAAAAACTTCATTTTCCTAAAAAATACTTTCAAAATTCAAATACAACCCTTAGTTTAATTTCGAGCTAGTTGTTTAATATCAACATTTTCAGTAAAAACACCACAACAAAGAAAAAGGAAAAATAAGTAAGGAAACTCAATCTACCTACGTATAGGCATGACTTTATGCTTTCAAAATTCAGATATGACGCAGTTTAATTCGAGGTAGTTGTTTAATACCAATAAACACAACTAAGTACAAGGAAAAATAAAAATGAAGGTCGATGTACCTACCTATAGTCATGACGGCCAGTTTTGTTATAAGGAGTAACTTGACCCTCCATAGGATGAGGACCCAGATTAAGAGGTCGTATTTAACTTGGAAGAGCAGATTTTGAAACCACTGAAAAAAGAAATGTCTATAGTTTAGAATTGAGACAGAGATAATGTGATAACCCAGGTTATTAATTAGAAATATAATTATGATTTTATATTATCAAAATTTATTTTTATAAATTTAAAATAAATAAATAAACCTCAAATATGAATTCCTTACTTGAAAAATGAGTGAAATGGCCATAATATTAATTGTTTTGGATATCGGAAGAAAAATGTCATGTTAAATATGTAAAGTATCAAGTCACGCATTACAAGAAAAAAAGGTTTTTACGGCGGTAAAATGCTGTCATGAAAGGATTATTTGTCGTCACAAATGATGGGTCAGACCCAAATCCATGTTGAAGCCCAATTGTAATCAGAAAGCCAAACTCATGAAGACCCAACATGCCCAATGAAGCCCAAAATGCAAAGACCCACCAAGTCCAAGTTCAAGTCCAATCCAGCTGGGGCCCTCCTCCGAAGGAATTGGAGTACGAAGGAGAGAAATGCGGCGCACGGAGAAACCCTACCTAATTACCAAAACAAGTAGGAAACCCCTCCCTCACCTCCAAACCCTAACTCTATAAAATGTAAAGCCCTCTCACCATCTAGGGCACGCCTCCCAAAAATACCTCATCTCCTACCTTACCACAAGATTGTTGTTCCTTTTTCCCTTAAAGCCCTATAGCTCCGGTGACGATTATTCATTAATAAAGAACACCAAAGGCCATCGTTGCCATTTGAAGTGGACGTAGGCCACGACCGAACCACTATAAATCTCTATGTGATCCTTTATTTGCTATTTTGGTCGTTGATTGTTTGTTTACTGCATTTTATATTATTTACTTGACTGTGGTGCACGAAAACCAATTTGTGCATCATCAGTTTGGCGCCGTCTGTGGGAAGATAAAATTCTCATTCCTAAACACATTCCATTTTTACTGAAACAATGGCGATCACTACCAGATCAATGAACCAGCATGAAGACAATCCTCCACGAGAGGAGGAGGTTCCTCCGCCTGCCAACCATGTGCTGAATGCTCCAGCTCCAAATTCTCAACAAATGTTGGAGACCATGCAGCAGCTGGTGGCCCAAAACCAGCAGATGCTACAACTTATGCTCGCCGGACGAGGAGGGGCACAACTTGGCGAAGCACAGCTCGGCAGAGCACAGCTTGGAGGAGCCCCACGTCCTGGGGGTCAAGGAGCTCCACGCCCTGCTGCTCCACATCTAGGCGCCCCCGTAGGGCTGGGCGCCCCACACAGGGAAGCTCTGTAACACCCCAAAACACACCCTGAACGGCATTACATTCTCAAACATTCATATCATGAGAGCACTAATATAATCCATCAATAAATAAGACTTCATCAAGTCATCCATAACATTTACAGCATTATCCCCAAAAGAATAGACCCATTTTGGCCTTTACATTCCAAAAATCAACTAATGTAGCGCAGCGGAAATAACAAAATAAAACTAGACTTTACAAGGTTCAAAATGAATATCCTAGTCTAGAACAAAAGGAAGTGTCGCTCTAGGCGTCCACCTCGGGATCCACGCTCCCGTCTATCGGAGTCTCCCAGTGTGCGGGCTCCTCGACTCCCAGCTCTTCCTCGAGAGGGTAATCTGAAAAATGTTAGCGGTAGGGGGTGAGCACGAAGCTCTGTAGAAAAATTCTCTCAAACCCAAACAAGGTTTAGAAACGTATTTAAAATGGCCGGTCTCCTTTTTAACATAACATAGATACATAATTTGAAATAAGACAGTGACATTTCGACAAGGATCTCAAGTTTAAATAGCAATAGTACTAGAAATGAACAATAATAACCCATTTTAATAAACATCCATTTTCAAAATATAAACCATTTTCCACACATTATATAATATTGTCCTCTTTTGGCATGAACATCCTTATAAGGAACCTCTCACCCTCAAGAATTAGTTTCTTAAGCATCCTTATAAGGAACCTCTTAAGGAAAATCACATACTCTCCTCTCTTGGCATGAGCATCCTTATAAGGAACCTCTCACCCTCAAGGCATCACAAACTCAAGCATCCTTATAAGGAACCTCTTGAGGGAAATCACATACTCTCCTCTCTTGGCATGAGCATCCTTATAAGGAACCTCTCACCTTCAAGGCATCACAAACTCAAGCATCCTTATAAGGAACCTCTTGAAGGAAATCACATACTCTGCTCTCTTGGCATGAGCATCCTTATAAGGAACCTCTCACCCTCAAGGCATCACAAACTCAAGCATCCTTATAAGGAACCTCTTGAGGGAAATCACATACCCTCCTCTCTTGGCATGAACATCCTTATAAGGAACCTCTCACCCTCAAGGCATCACAAACAACCCAACCAAGCATACCATTCCAATATTTATATCATTTTACAAGCATCTCTCCAAAATCCCCAAGATATATTATGTAACAATTCCCCAACCAACAAAAAAAATACATGAGATCACAATAACATCGTTTTTTTACCCAACGCAAACAACTACGGTTTTTGAAGTTCATAATAAAGAAGCATTTAAGAAGACATACATCACTATCCCAACAACTAGGGTTTTAAAACTAGAAAAGAGGTTTCATGGGTATTAAACCCTAACTTTGTTCAAAACATGTAATCTTTGCCAAAAAGCCTAAGAGATGATGATTCTATAGCATATATATACCATTGATAGCAAAAACATACATATATAAATACCCTAGCCTCAATGTAAGTGAGTGGGAGAAAAACCCCTACCTTATGCTCTTGAAGAAACCTAGGGTTTGAGTCTTGGAACACTTGTGAACCCTTTGTCTTTCCTTTTTATCTTGAGTTTTATCTTTCTCTCTTTCTCTCTAAGGGTTTCTAGGAGGGTTAGGGTAAGAGGGAGATGAAGAAATGGGGCAAATGAGGCTAAAAAGGGTGTTTTAAAACACCAAAATCCCGATTTTTACTGTTCGGCGGGCGTCAGACAGATCGTACCGGTACCCAGTACCGGTACTGTATGGTACCGGTACTCAGTACCGGTACCCCAAACCTTCTGGAGTCGAAGTACCGGTACCCAGTACCGGTACCATTTACCCAGTTTTGCCTATTTCTTTTGTTTTCCATTTCCAATCCATTCCAAAACTAACCAAATCCATCACAAACCTCTCCAACACATATTTATACACCAAACCTATCTAATACAAGTTATAGGACCTAACATTTTATATTTTCACTCACTAAAACTAAATTTCAACTATGATTTTCATTAACATTTTAAATCTTTACTTTTCAAATTTACAAAGTTCAAACACACTTCAATACCCCTATCCACATCTTTACAACCATTATTTGCTATATCTATATATCTATATGCATATATAAAAGAAAATGCGGGGTGTTACAATCCACCCCCCTTAAAGAAAGTTTCGTCCTCGAAACTTACCTCAAGTAGCGAACAAATATGGATACTTCTCCCGCATTTCTTGCTCCGGTTCCCATGTAGCTTCCTCCACTCCATGGTGTTGCCACCGAACCTTTACCAATCTGATAACTTTGTTGCGAAGAACTTTTTCCTTGGTGTCGAGAATTTCTACCGGTTGTTCTTCGTAGGTTGCTCCGTCTTGGATTTCAATCTCCTCCAAGTTCACGACTGGAGTTGCATCCGAGTGACACCTTCTCAACATGGACACGTGGAACACATCATGTACTCCAGATAGCTGGGCTGGTAGTCGAAGTTGGTATGCCGCCTTGCCTATCGCTTTGATTATCTCAAACGGTCCGGTATATCTTGGCGCTAGCTTCCCCTTCTTGCCGAATCGAAACACGCCCTTCTTGGGTGACACCTTGAGAAATACGTAGTCTCCCACCTTGAATTCTAAGGGTCTTCGTCTGTGGTCCGCATAGCTCTTCTGTCTACTTTGCGCCGTCCGTAGCCTCTCTCGGATGAGTTGAATCTTCTCCGTAGTTTCTCGAACAATGTCCGGTCCCAACAAACTACTCTCACCGGCTTCTAACCAACACGTCGGTGATTGGCATGGTCTTCCATACAATGCTTCATACGGTGCCATCCCAATACTTTTCTGATAGCTGTTGTTGTAAGCAAACTCCACCAACGGTAAGTGGTCGCTCCAACTCCCCTTGAAGTCCAACGCGCAAGTGCGTAACATGTCCTCCACAATCTGGATCACCCTCTCGGATTGGCCATCCGTTTGGGGATGAAAAGCCGTACTGAAATGTAACTCCGTCCCCATCGCTTGTTGTAGACTCTGCCAGAATCTCGCCACAAACCTAGAGTCACGATCCGACACGATCGAGAGCGGAACGCCGTGTAATCTCACTATCTCACGGATATACAGCTGGCTCAAGGTCTCGAATGTATCCGTGGTCTTCATACCCAAAAAGTGAGCGGACTTGGTGAGTCTATCCACAATGACCCACACTGCATTATGCCCATGCGACATCCGTGGTAAACCCGATACGAAGTTCATGGTGATGTGATCCCACTTCCACTCTGGAATAGGCAAAGACTGTAGGACTCCTCCTGGCTTTTGATGCTCAATCTTCACTTGCTAGCACACCGCACATTTTGCCACATACTTGGCCACATCGCGCTTCATTCCCCTCCACCAGTATTGACGTTTCATGTCCCTATACATCTTTGTGCTACCGGGGTGGATAGCAAACTTGGAGCGATGACACTCTCCAAGTATTTCCTTCTTTAGGGACGAATCATTGGGAACACATAGCTTATCCCCATATCTCAACTCTCCATTTTTCCAAGACCATCCTTCCATCACTTCTCCATTCTCCAATCGGGCTCTAATCAAATCGAGCTCCGAATCCAGGCATTGCAACTCCACCACTCGTTGCAGAAGCGTCGGTTGAGCTATAAGGTTGAATATATAGGGTTGATACTCCGGTCCATCCACCCATAGATCGTACTCCTCCAATGCATCAATCATTTTCCACCTATTTACCGCAAGAGAATTGATTTCACCCCGAGACTTCCTACTAAGAGCGTCGGCAACTACATTGGCCTTCCCCGGATGGTAGTTGAGCGTGAACTCATAATCTTCCAAGTACTCAATCCACCTTCTCTGCCGGAGATTCAAGTCTTTTTGTGTGAAGATATACTTGAGGCTTTTATGGTCCGAGAACACTTAAAATTTCTCCCCGTATAAATAACATCTCCACAACTTAAGAGCAAACACCACAGCGGCAAGCTCTAAGTCATGGGTGGGGTAATTCTGCTCATGAACCTTGAGTTGCCTCGAGCCATAAGCGACCACCTTCCCTCCTTGCATCAACACACATCCCAAGCCTCGTAGCGAAGCATCGGTGTACACATCGTATCCTTCCCCACTACTCGGAATAATGAGGATAGGCGCCGTTGTCAACTTCTCCTTCAAGGTGCGAAAGGCTAGCTCACACGCTTGAGTCCACATGAATTTTTCTCCCTTCTTTGTAAGGTGAGTCATCGGCATCGCAAGCTTGGAGAATCCTTCCACAAACCTACGATAATAGCCGGCTAACCCCAAGAAACTCCGTACTTCCGTCACGTTCTTTGGTGGTTCCCATTTCATCACGGCCTCAATCTTTGCGGGATCAACCGCTACTCCTTGCTCGGACACAACATGGCCAAGGAACTTCACTTCCTTCATCCAGAACTCACACTTGCTCATCTTCGCATATAACTTATGTTCTCTCAATGTTTGTAGCACCATAGAGAGATGACGAGCATGTTCCTCCTGGGTCTGTGAGTAAACCAATATGTCATCAATAAACACAATGACAAATTGGTCGAGGTAAGGCCGGAAGACTCTGTGCATCAAGTCCATGAAGGCTGCGGGGGCATTAGTCAATCCGAACGGCATCACCGTATACTCGAAATGACCATACCAGGTACGGAAAGCAGTCTTAGGAATATCCTCCTCCTTAATCCGCAGCTGATGATACCCCGTGCGAAGATCAATCTTGGAGTAATACTTTGAACCCTTCAACTGATCAAATAAGTCATCAATTCTCGGCAACGGATACCTATTCTTCACGGTAACCCGATTCAACCTCCGGTAATCCGTGCACAACCGTAGAGTCTCATCCGTTTTCTTCACAAAGAGGACCGGGGCTCCCCAGGGTGAAGTGCTTAGACGGATAAACCCAATCGCCAACAAATGATCCAACTGTTTCCTTAGCTCCTTCAACTCCAAAGGTGCCATCCGGTAGGGAGCAATAGATATGCGTTCGGTTCCTGGATAGAGATCGATCTTGAATTCAATTTCCCTATGTGGCGGTAATCCGGGTAATTCCTCGGGAAAAACATCTGAAAACTCCAATACAATTAACACCACATCCGTGTGGAGTTTATCCTTGTTATCTCCCATCAAGCTAGCTAAGAAACTCAATTGACTTCTCGCTTTCGCTTTTAAGAATCTACTACCCGTAGTAGGAAATGGATGGAAAGAATCTCGGTTATTCACAAAACTAAAAACGACTCCTCCCGGTAACTGAAATGTAATCCGCTTGCGGAAACAATCCATTATCGCCCGGAAAGCAGACAACAAGTTCATCCCAAAAATCACATCATACCCCTTTATCTCTAAAGCAATCAAATCCACAATCAATTCGTGCTCCCCAATGCGAAGCACGCAATCCTTGCAGACTCGGCTAGAGTCTAACCGTTCTCCCGTGGGCAAGCTAATATTCATAACATGCTCTAACTTCGCGAAACTCAATCCCAAATCAAGTGCGTATGTCGTGCGTACAAATGAGTGTGTTGCACCAGGGTCAAATAATATGCGGGCCCAAGAATTATAAATAAGGACGATACCTTCCACAACGGCGTTGGCAATGTCCTCCTCTGGCTGAGTCAAAGCAAATACTCGCCCTTAGTTGGCGCCGCCGGGGGCGTGAGCTTGTATCGGTCGCTGCGGTGCAGGCCTTGGTGGTGGTGGTTGGGCTGCTGGTACCTGTCTGGCGGTCTGGATCGGCCCCTGAGGTGGATAGACTGGGCAATGCATCCGAAGATGTCCCACACCTCCGCATGCAAAGCAGGATCGTGGGATAAAACCGGCTCTAGTCTGAGTGTCTCCCTCTCCTCGGGCTGTCAAAAGTCGCTGTCCCCCTGTCTGATCGGGGCGACGGTATGGTGTCGGTCTCTGTGCCCCACTAGTGCTAGCACCCGTCCGTATCGGACCTCCTCTCGAGAAGCCCTGTCGTCGCTGGCTATCCTCTATGTCTCTCTCTACCAGTGCAGCTCTGTCCACCAAGTCCCCAAATTCACGGATCCTGAGGGCCACCAACTTCTCCCTAATAGCCGACCTCAGACCCTGCTCAAAGCGCTTGGCCCTGTCGGCCTCAGTAGATATAAATCCCGTAGCATAACGGGAGAGCTCGTCGAACCGCCTCTCATACTCAGCCACGGTCATACCACCTTGTCGTAATGCAAGAAAATCCGCCTTCATTCGGTCTCTGACTGATTCAGGGAAATATTTATCTTGGAAAAGTTGATCGAATTCTTCCCAAGTGAGTATGTCGGTGTCCCTTCTCCTCTTTATGGCATCCCACCAATAGTCGGCCTCCCCCTCAAACAGGTAGGTCGCCAAACCCACTCTCAACTCCTCGGCAACTCCCATGCCGTCACAGATCTTCTTCACTCGGCGGATCCATCTATCCGCCTCCAAAGGATTGGAGCTCCCTTGGAAGTTGGGTGGTCGTTGTCGTAAGAATTCCCGAAGATCTATCATCCTTCGGTCTCCGTTCTCATTGCCCGGTACTTGAGCGAGAGGAAGAGCTCCACCATTGTGGTTGTTGTTACCATTTTGGTTTTGTACCAAAGTGGTGAGCTCCCTCAAGCATTGGTAAATGCCTTGCATGGCATCCGGAGGTGGTGGTGGTGGTGGATTCGCTTGACCTCCACGGCCACGCCCACGTCTGCGTCCCCGTGTCCCGTCCATCCTGCACATCAATCCATAATTTAGTTCCCTTGATGTGCCAGATATAAACTACAGTGATATGTAGGATGTCTTGATTTAAGCACAAGGCATATACAAAATTTAACTTAACAATTTCCTCCACCATAAACCTACCTCTCTAGTGGTAATCCATAACCTACAGCTCCCATGTAAGACCTAAAGCCTAGGCTCTGATACCAACTTTGTAACACCCCAAAACACACCCTGGACGACATTACATTCTCAAACATTCATATCATGAGAGCACTAATATAATCCATCAATAAATAAGACTTCATCAAGTCATCCATAACATTTACAGCATTATCCCCAAAAGAATAGACCCATTTTGGCCTTTACATTCCAAAAATCAACTAATGTAGCGCAGCGGAAATAACAAAATAAAACTAGACTTTACAAGGTTCAAAATGAATATCCTAGTCTAGAACAAAAGGAAGTGTCGCTCTAGGCGTCCACCTCGGGATCCACGCTCCCGTCTATCGGAGTCTCCCAGTGTGCGGGCTCCTCGACTCCCAGCTCTTCCTCGAGAGGGTAATCTGAAAAATGTTAGCGGTAGGGGGTGAGCACGAAGCTCTGTAGAAAAATTCTCTTAAACCCAAACAAGGTTTAGAAACGTATTTAAAATGGCCGGTCTCCTTTTTAACATAACATAGATACATAATTTGAAATAAGACAGTGACATTTCGACAAGGATCTCAAGTTTAAATAGCAATAGTACTAGAAATGAACAATAATAACCCATTTTAATAAACATCCATTTTCAAAATATAAACCATTTTCCACACATTATATAATATTGTCCTCTTTTGGCATGAGCATCCTTATAAGGAACTTCTCATCCTCAAGACTTAGTTTCTTAAGCATCCTTATAAGGAACCTCTTAAGGAAAATCACATACTCTCCTCTCTTGGCATGAGCATCCTTATAAGGAACCTCTCACCCTCAAGGCATCACAAACTCAAGCATCCTTATAAGGAACCTCTTGAGGGAAATCACATACTCTCCTCTCTTGGCATGAGCATCCTTATAAGGAACCTCTCACCCTCAAGGCATCACAAACTCAAGCATCCTTATAAGGAACCTCTTGAGGGAAATCACATACTCTCCTCTCTTGGCATGAACATCCTTATAAGGAACCTCTCACCCTTAAGGCATCACAAACTCAAGCATCCTTATAAGGAACCTCTTGAGGGAAATCACATACCCTCCTCTCTTGGCATGAGCATCCTTATAAGGAACCTCTCACCCTCAAGGCATCACAAACAACCCAACCAAGCATACCATTCCAATATTTATATCATTTTACAAGCATCTCTCCAAAATCCCCAAGATATATTATGTAACAATTCCCCAACCAACAAAGAAAATACATGAGATCACAATAACATCGTTTTTTTACCCAACACAAACAACTACGGTTTTTGAAGTTCATAATAAAGAAGCATTTAAGAAGACATACATCACTCTCCCAACAACTAGGGTTTTAAAACTAGAAAAGAGGTTTCATGGGTATTAAACCCTAACTTTGTTCAAAACATGTAATCTTTGCCAAAAAGCCTAAGAGATGATGATTCTATAGCATATATATACCATTGATAGCAAAAACATACATATATAAATACCCTAGCCTCAATGTAAGTGAGTGGGAGAAAAACCCCTATCTTATACTCTTGAAGAAACCTAGGGTTTGAGTCTTGAAACACTTGTGAACTCTTTGTCTTTCCTTTTTATCTTGAGTTTTATCTTTCTCTCTTTCTCTCTAAGGGTTTCTAGGAGGGTTAGGGTAAGAGGGAGATGAAGAAATGTGGCAAATGAGGCTAAAAAGGGTGTTTTAAAACACCAAAATCCCGATTTTTACATTTCGGCGGGCGTCAGACAGATCGTACCGGTACCCAGTACCGGTACTGTATGGTACCGGTACCCAGTACCGGTACCCCAAACCTTCTGGAGTCGAAGTACCGGTACCCAGTACCGGTACGGTTCAGTACCGGTACTCAGTACCGGTACCCAGTACCGGTACCATTTACCCAATTTTGCCTATTTCTTTTGTTTTCCATTTCCAATCCATTCCAAAACTAACCAAATCCATCACAAACCTCTCCAACACATATTTATACACCAAACCTATCTAATACAAGTTATATGACCTAACATTTTATATTTTCACTCACTAAAACTAAATTTCAACTATGATTTTCATTAACATTTTAAATCTTTACTTTTCAAATTTACAAAGTTCAAACACACTTCAATACCCCTATCCACATATTTACAACCATTATTTGCTATATCTATATATCTATATGCATATATAAAAGAAAATGCGGGGTGTTACAAGCTCATCATGAGGGACCTCCACCCCCTCCTCCTGCTTCCCATGGTGAGGACCCTCCTCTCCAAGAGGACGAGGGCGAAAACCAAAGCGTGGAGCATGGGAGTCACTTTCATGATCATCCCAGAGGAGCCCCCAACCTTTGGGATGAGAAAATCAAGGAAGTGCAAAACCAACTAGGTGACGTCTTCAATGCTATGAAGGCACAAGGACCAGAAACAGTGGACTATCTTGTACGGCGAACAAACACTCCTTTCAAGCCTGACGTGGCAAACTACCCTCTACCCCAAAAGTTCAAAATGCCCTCTGTTGAAGTCTTTGATGGAACAAAAGCGAAAGACCCACTAGATCATCTCAACACCTACAAAACTCTGATGCAGTTGCATAACGTCCCAGACGAAATCATGTGCAGGGCGTTCCAGACCACATTAAAGGGGTCCGCCCGACAATGGTTTGCTAAGCTCTCCCCGGCATCCATTGCCTCCTTTGCTGAGCTGAGCAGGTCATTCGTGTCACATTTCATTGGAGGGCGTCGCCACCAGAAGCCAGTCACCCACCTGCTTAGTATAAAGCAGGATCGTGAGGAGAGCCTGAGGAGCTACCTCACTCGTTTTAACGAGGAGGTACTTCAGGTTGATGAACCCGATGACAAAGTGACGATGACAAGCCTTCACGCCCCTCAATGCCGCTGTCGGGCACATCCTATTCCAGATCCAGGATGACCCCGCAGTAAAGTGACCAGGGAAGATGAAGTCTCCTCCAAATCGCAGAAATCCTAACAAGCATTGCCGCTTCCACCGCGACCACGGGCACGACACCGACGACTGCTATGAACTCAAAAGGCAAATTGAGGATCTCATTCAACGTGGCCACCTACGCCATTATGTTGCTGGTAGAGGAAAGGCACCGCCGCCACCCCATAACCAAGAAGATCAACATCCCGTCGGGGAAATTCACACTATCTCGGGAGGATTAGCAAGAGGTGGAGAGTCCCTCTCTGCCATGAAGGCCCACGCCAGGAAGGCAAGACACCTTGACGAAGGGCGCCCGTCCAAAGCGCCCAGGCAAGGCACCAACGAGGTTATATCTTTCTCAGTTAAGGACCTGGAAGGAATTCAACACCCCCATGACGACCCCCTGGTGCTCACCATGACGGTTGCCAATTTCCAGGTGCGCAGAATCCTAGTGGATAGCGGCAGCTCTGCAGATATCCTATTTGCAGAAGCTTTTGACAAGCTCAACCTGGGCAGGGAGAGACTGCAGCCCATCAGATCTCCCCTCATTGGGTTCTCAGGGGAGAAGGTGTACCCCCTAGGGTCCATCACCCTACCAGTCACAGCCGGAGCAGCGCCCCGAAGCTCCTCAGTCATGGTCAACTTCCTGGTGATAGACTGCCCATCAGCTTATAATATCATATTAGGGCGACCTGCTCTCAACACATTAAGAGCCGTGCCCTCCACCTATCACCTCATTCTTCGATTTCCAACCCCTAACGGAGATGGAGAAGTCAGAGGAGACAAGGTAGCAGCAAGGGAATGCTATGTCTCCTCCATGAAGACCAGGAAGCCACAGGAAGCGTTGCAAGTTGAAATCCTGGACTCGAGGGATGACTCCACTATAGAAAGAGGAAAACCGGTGGAGGAGCTCACCCCCGTGGTTTTGGATGAAGATCACCCAGACAGAAGAGTATACGTTGGCTCTTCCCTTTCTGAAGATCTGGTTGGCCCGCTGATAGATTTTTTGAAAAGTAACATGGACGTCTTTGCATGGTCATATGCAGACCTTGAGGGCATCGACCCAGAAGTGGTCACGCACTGACTCAATGTTGACCCACGTCACAAGCCTGTTCGCCAAAAACTAAGGGGCACCTCCACTGAAAGGGCCCAAGCTATGGATAAAGAGGTGGGAAAGCTAGTAGACAACGGGGCTGTCAGAGAAGTAGCATATCCTGAATGGCTCTCCAACGTGGTGATGGTCACTAAGACTAATGGGAAGTGGCGCCTTTGCGTCGACTTCTCAGAACTTAACAAGGCATGCCCAAAAGACAGCTACCCGTTACCACGGATTGATCTCCTCATCGACGCAACCGCGGGGCATGAGTTGCTCACTTTCCTGGATGCATACTCTGGGTATAACCAGATTAGCATGTACCCCTCGGACCAGGAGAAGACATCATTTATTACTCCAAAGGGGACCTACTGCTACAGGGTCATGCCCTTTGGACTAAAAAACGCAGGAGCAACCTACCAACGGTTGGTGAACAAGATGTTCGAGTCTCAAATTGGGCGAACGATGGAAGTATACGTGGATGATATGTTGGTGAAAAGTCTCGTAGCAATAGACCACATCGATCACCTCCAGAAAACCTTCAATGTTTTGAAGTCCTATCACATGAAGCTCAATCCTGAGAAGTGCGCCTTTGGCGTGGGGTCAGGAAAATTTCTAGGCTTTATGGTCAATCAAAAGGGAATCGAGGCAAACCCCGACAAGATCAAGGCTATCCTCGACATGAAGTCCCCCTCCTCAACTAAGGAGCTCCAACGCCTCAATGGGAGAATCGCAGCACTCAATAGGTTCGTCTCCAAATCTGCAGACAAATGTTTCCCATTCTTCAAAATTCTCCGAAAAGCCTTCGAGTGGGGACAGGAGGCAGAGGAAGCCTTCCAAAGGCTCAAGGCCTACTTAGCTACACCACCCCTCCTTTCACATGCCGCTCCAGGAGAAACCCTGTATTTATACTTGTCTGCCTCCTCATTGGCAGTGAGCTCAGTTCTTGTCAGAAACAGTTATGGAGTGCAAAAACCTATCTACTATGTGAGCAGAGCATACATGGGGGCAGAAGTCAAATATTCTGTACTTGAGAAACTAGCGCTCGCCCTGATCTCAGCGGCAAGGCCCCTACGACACTACTTTCAAAGCCACAACATTGTTGTCATTACAGACCAACCTCTAAAAAGGGTCTTGGGAAAGCCGGACGTATCCGGAAGGCTCCTTAAATGGGCAGTGGAACTTGGCGAATTTGACATTCAATATCAGCCAAGGGCGGCCATCAAAGCACAAACAATAGCGGATTTCATTGCTGACTTCACTCCAGCAGAAAAGGAGAGCAACAGGCTTTTCACCTCACCCGCTCAGCCACCCTCAGACGCCCAGACTCCCAGACTCCCTCCGGAGCTGAAGGTGGCGCCCAGACCCCCTCGGGAGATGAAGTAGGTGCCCAGACCCCCTCCGGAGCCGAAGGTGGTGCCCAGACCCCCTCGGGAGATGGAGTAGGCGCCCAGACCCCCTACAGAGCTGAAGGTGGCGCCCAGACCCCCTCGGGAGATGAAGTAGGCGCCCAGACCCCCTCCGGAGCTGAAGTAGGCGCCCAGACCCCCTACGGAGCTGAAGGTGGCGCCCAGACCCCCTCCAGAGCTGAAGGTGGCGCCTAGACCCCCTCCGGAGCTGGAGCTGGCGCCCAGACCCCCTCCGGAGATGAAGGTGGCGCCCAGACCCCCTCCGGAGCTGGAGCTGGCGCCCAGAATCCCTCTGGAGCTGGCACCCTCTCTGAAGTTGGAGCTTAAAAGCACTCCTCTCCACCACTATGGAGACTCTACGTCGATGGCTCCTCGACCAGTGGAGGAGGAGGAGTAAGCCTTATTCTGATTAGTCCGGACGGAACCCCCTTAAAGTATGCAGTAAAGCTTCACTTCTTTGCCTCCAATAATGAGGCAGAATACGAAGCCCTTCTCTCTGGCCTAAGGTTGGCAATAGAAATGGAAGCCCAACACCTCCTTTCTTATAGTGACTCTCAGCTAATAGTCAATCAAGTGAAGGGAGAATTTGAGGCAAAGGGTGCCAAGATGCAAGAGTACCTGGCCATAGTAAGAGCTTTGACCGCTAAGTTCTAGTACTTCCAAATCTGCCACGTCCCAAGGGAAGACAACATGGCGGCAGACGCACTCGCCAGGCTCACCTCATCTTCAGAAGCCCCTCCAGGGCCATCATTCATCGGTCATCAGTTTGAACCAAGCAAGTTGGACGTGGGAGTCACCGACGTCAACTGTGCGTCCACTGAATCAAACTGGATGATCCCGATAAGGGCATACCTTCAAGGGGGAACATTACCAGACAATCCCCTCGAGGCCAGGAAGACTAGGATGAGAGACTCCAAATTTTACCCGAGGAAGCTGACTACACCTTGAGGGAGATCCATGATGGAATTTGTGGGAATCACTCTGGAGGACACTCCCTCGCCAACAAGGCGCTCATACAGGGCTACTTCTGGCCTACCATGGTGAGGGATGCCTAGGAGTTCACTAAGAAGTGTGACAAGTGCCAGCGCTTTGCCACTGTGCCTAGGCTGCCGCCAGAAGAACTCACGGTCATCACAAGTCCGTGGCCTTTCTCCAAATGGGGCATCGACATCCTAGGGCCCCTACCTCTCAGCAGAGGACAGTGCAAATTCGTGGTGGTAGCGATTGACTACTTCACCAAGTGGGCAGAGGCCAAACCCTTAGCAAAAATAACAGACGTGAAGGTGAAAGACTTTATCTGGAAGAACCTTGTCTGTCGCTTCGGGATACCCCATGCCATTGTTAGTGACAACGCCAAACAGTTCGACAATAAGCTCCTCAACTCTTTCTGCTCCGACCTTCAGATAAAACAACCCCATTCTAGCCCAGCACATCCATAAGCAAATGGGCAAGCGGAAGTCATGGTGAGAACAGTGTTACGCAACCTAAAGACAAGGCACGAAAGAGTGAAGGGTCTTTGGGTTGACGAGCTCCCAGGTGTCCTATGGGCCTACAAAACCACACCAAGGGCTCCAACTGGGGAAACCCCATTTTCTCTCGCCTTTGGGGCTGAGGCAGTCATCCCTGTGGAGATCAGGGTGCATTCTCTAAGGGTCCAACACCATGACCCCACCACCAACGAAGAAAAACTTCGCATCAACCTCGACTTCATAGAGAAGGCAAGGGAGATGGCGGTGGTCCGCAACGCCGAGTACAAACGCCGCATGGCGAAGTTCTACAACTCAAGGGTGAAGCATCGTTCCTTCCAACCAGGGGACTTGGTCCTCAAGAAAGTGATCCTCGCCACAAAAGATGCCCGCGAGGGTAAGCTAGGACCGAATTGGGAAGGACCCTACCTCATAACAGAAATAGTAAGGCCGGGCACCTACAAGATCCAAGATGCTGAGGGAAAAGTCTTGCTCCATCCATGGAATGCGGAGCACTTGAAAAAGTATTACCAATGACACATTGAGAGCACCAAAGTAGTAGAAGTTGGGGATTTGGTTTTATTTTCTACTCTTTCTGGGGTCATTACCCAATGTTCAATGTACCTTTTGGGGACTATTACCCAATATTGCTTTATATAAGCCGTAGATAAATGAAATTTTCTATGTTTTACTCCAAAAACGATCTTTGCATTTCATTTCAAAGGAGTATCAGTACAAAAACAAGGCTACAGACTGCCTTTCTTAAAAAGCAAAAATCATCAAAAGTCCCTAACACTCTAACTGCTCTCATGGTCGTCCTCCACCTCCTCTTGGCCACCTTCAGCATCATCCTCATCTTCGCCAGATCCTCCTTCATCTTCATCAAACGCCCCAGTAGGCAAGAAACCTGAAACATCAATATTAGGATAGGCGACAGATATCCTCTCTCAGAGCTCATCATAACCATCAATGAAGGCATCCGCAAGGCCATTCGCTAAGTCCCTCTCAGCTGTTACAGCCTTCTCTTCAGCCTGCGAAGCTCTCTCGTGAGCCGCCTTCAACTCTGCCTCCAAAGCTGCCTCTCTGAGCATGACCCTCTCACGGGTCACTGAAAGTTCAGCCTCCCTGAGCGCGTCCCTCCTACAGGTCGCCAAAAGCTCAACCTCAAGCTTAGTTGCCCTCTCGTGGGCCACAGCTAGCTCATCTTCTCTGAGCGCATCCCTCTCACGGGACGCCAAAAGCTCGGACTCAAGTCTGGATACCTTCTCATGGGCCAGCATAAGCTCACTCTTAGAAGCCCCATTAGTAGCTTCAAGCTCAGCAATCTTTCCCTGAGCGGCAAGAAGTTCCTCTTGGACGGCGACATGTTCCTGCCTCAGGGTACCGTGGGCATAGGCTCTCGAAGACAGGCAGAGAGACATAGTCGAGACCTGAATTAAATAAAAGACAAAGATATGATAAAAGACATGAGAAAGGACAGAAAAAAAGGGAATAACAAACCCTTACCTGAGCCAGACCCTCTAAGTACATGTTGATGACCCTCTCGGTGCTCAGAGTATTCATTTGATTAACCTCGGGGATATACACAAACCTCCCAAGCCTTTCTCTAATGACTGCTGGGTTGCCTAGCATGGGGCGAGACCAAAAGGGTGCCTCTGCAGAAGTTCCCATGGGAGGAGAAGACAGATGAGAAGTACCCGGCGAGGAAGTCTCTGGAGCAGTAGCAACTGGAGGGGTCACTTGATGAGGGCACATCTGAGGATCTATCAAATGGGATGCTTGAGATGTGTCCGCCTCGCACATCTCCGAAATCACTTGGGGGGCATCATCTGTCCTTGCCACCTTGGAAGGAGGAGGACTCCTGCTGGAGAGGCGAGACCCAATCACTCATTTGTATATAGCTGCAAAGAAAATGTAGTGTTAGACATACGCGAGACACCAAGTAAAATAAGAGGGCATACAAGAATCAACTCACCCTTCCTCTTTGAAGAGGAGCCACTAGACTGTAGGGAGGGAGCAGCGGCCTTAGCACGAATCGGAGGAGGGCCTTTGAACCCACCATCTTTGAGCAAAAGATCCCCTAAGTCTCTCGTAGGATGAGCTCTCACGGCTTCCAGCTTCCGCTCTTGATCCTTAGTAAGCACGGGACAACCTGCAAGGAACTTGGTGAGTACACAACCTACAAGGAATGAGTCCAGAGAAGATTGAGTGTATGGGGCATACCGATTTTCTTTGGAACAATCCATTGGGATGGAACCAGGGCTCTATCAATGACTGAAGCCCACTCACCACCAACAAATATAAAATGAGACTTCCAACTATGACAATTGGAGGACAGCCCGGTGATCAACTTGCCTCCCCTCGGAGAGAAATAGTACCAGCCCCGGTTGGGAGCAGGAGTCTCACTCAGGTAATAAGCGACATGAAACTCAGTAGCAGAAGCATCTTCGTGGTGCACTCTCTTCCACAGTTCTAGAAAGGCTAGTAAAACTTTCCAACCATTTGGAGCCAGCCGGCCAGGTGTCAGAGAAAAGTAATTTAAGATGTCACAAATAGAATGATAAATTGGGAACCTAAGCCCGGCCTCGAGCATCTCCTCATAAACGACAATGTCACAAGAGGAGTCATCACTAGCAGGCTCACCTCTCTCAGCCCGGCGACACAGCACAGTTGGAGGAATATGATAAACAGAAATAATCCTTGAAATATCATCATCAGTGTTAAGGGAACTAGAAAGACTACCTACCCTGGAAGCATCTTCGTCAAGAACAATTTTGCTTTTGTGCTTTCTGGAGCGAGGGTGCAAGGAATTGTCTGACCCCCTCTGCTCGCCCGATGGGGAAGGCCCAGCACCTGGAGAGGTGCCTGAACCCCTCTACTCGCCTAATGGGGAAAGCCCAGCACCTAGAGAGGTGCCTGACCCCCTCTGCTCGCCTAATGGGGAAAGCCCAGCACCTAGAGAGGTGCCTGACCCCTCTGCTCGCCAAAAGGGGCAAGCCCAGCGCCTGACAACGTGCCTGACTCCCCTTGCTCGCCCAAAATGGCGCCTAGAGGGGCGTCTGGCATGGTCTTCTCGCCCAAACAAGCTGGACTGGTGCCTAGAGGGGCACCCGGAGTGCTCTGCTTGCCCAAAATGGCGCCTAGAGGGGCGCCTGGCATGGTCTTCTCGCCTAACATGGTAGGCTCGCCCAGTACAGCGACTGCCTCTCCTTTTTTGGTCTGCTCGCCCTGCTGAATCGCGCACCCGGTGACCCGTGAGGCTCGCCCAACCGAGATCTGGATAGTAGGACCCCTTGCCTCTCTCTGCTCACCACTTCGCCTCGTCGGGTATGCGCTCTGTGTGTGCAGGTCAGCGCCTGAATAGGCGTCCAGCTCCCTCACTCCACGCGGCTCGCCCATGGCCAAAACATGAGCAGCCTACTCTCCTATGCGTCCAGGGCGCGGCCCACAAGCCAGATTCGGAGGAGAGAGGCTCTCGGCCTCAAGAATACCCCTGGACACTCGCCTATTCAAGCTGATCCCTCCTCTATCGTGTTCGGCGGCAAGATGCCCATCGCCTTCAATGCTCGATTCTTCCTCAACGGCAAAGGGTGCTTGTACTTCTTTCTCTCCATTCGCCATTGATCCCAGTATTCAATGCTCAAATCTCAAATGGTTAACCTTGGGTCTCCAAGAGCTTCAAGAAGGGAGTCAATCTTAATGAATGAAATGGACAAGAATGGGGAAGGAGGCTTCTATTTATAGCCTAGGGTTTTCAAAAGAGGGAAAAGCCCCAAATTGAAAATCAAGGGCTATCTTAAACCTCAAGCAAAAATGGAAAAGACTTGAGGTGTTCAACAGGTCAATCCCCGAGTTGAAGCGTAACATGGGCATGGCAGGAAAGAGGAGTCTTCATAAGCCAGAATTCAAATTCAACTAAATGCCCCCTTCTCCAAGTTTCCTCGAACACGGGGCATTGGGGGGGCAAATGATGGGTCAGGCCCAAAAGGCCCAAATCCATGTTGAAGCCCAATTGTAATCAGAAACCCAAACTCATGAAGACCCAGCAGGCCCAATGAAGCCCAAAATGCAAAGACCCACCAAGTCCAAGTTCAAGTCCAATCCAGCTGGGGCCCTCCTCCGAAGGAATTGGAGTACGAAGGAGAGAAATGCGGCGCACGGAGAAACCCTACCTAATTACCAAAACAAGTAGGAAACCCCTCCCTCACGTCACCGCCTCACCTCCAAACCCTAACTCTATAAAATGTAAAGCCCTCTCACCATCTAGGGCACGCCTCCCAAAAAAACCTCATCTCCTACCTTACCACAAGATTGTTGTTCCTTTTTCTCTCAAAGCCCTGTAGCTCCGGTGACGATTATTCATTAATAAAGAACACCAAAGGCCACCGTTGCCATTCGGAGTGGACGTAGGCCACGGCCAAACCACTATAAATCTCTATGTGATCCTTTATTTGCTATTTTGGTCGTTGATTGTTTGTTTACTACATTTTATATTATTTACTTGACTGTGGTGCACGAAAACCAATTTGTGCATCATCAACAAATACTTTTTTGTGGCGGCATTGCCTCGCCATAATAAATGTGGTCTCAAAAAGTTTTTACGACAGTAACGGTATGTCTTAAATAGTATTTACGGCAGAAATATTCTGTCGTAAATAAATTGTCACAAAAAATCTGACATTTTTACTTTTATAAAGCGGCAAAAGTGCTGCCTCAAATACCGCATTTGGCAGTCGTAAAAAATAGAAGACTTTTTTGTGGCGGTTAATATACTGTCACAAAAAGTATGAAATTTTCTCTACGTTAAATGAAATATATTTACCACAGCAATGATGCCGCCACAAAAAAAAAAAACATTTTTTTTAATTATTATGGACGGTTTGAAACAAATGTTAAATACCCTATGCATATATACACTTCAATGACATGAATTTGAAGGTACACATCTGTACAACTGCACAATTTAATATATAGGTAAATACAAGTAAATATGACCAACATTTCAAAAAATATAGCAATATTTTCATATCCAAAAAAGAATCACATAAGTTAAACAAAATGTAAAATATGCACTTTTGCAAAACATAACAACGATCCATGAATACAAGAAATTAATGTAAAAAGTTGAATATCCTTTTCGAACCATCTACTCTCTCAGTGACACCTAAAAAATATATAAAATTATTGTTACTATACTGCAATGATATTTATATACATATATACAATAAAGAACTAAAAGAAGTTAGAATATACATCAATAGAGAGACACACAATATTTCTCTGAAAGGCTTGTCCAATTGTAAGAATACCTCAACGAGACCTTATCAAACACACCTTCAGATCTCTTGCATTTTCAACAAATACTTATCAAAAATTTGATCCCAATGGAATTCCATTTATTTCTATCGATTAGTCCATACTACTAATAAGGCCTTCTGCCACTATACATTTTGAAACTTTATAACTAATTAAGTCTACTTTGTCTCCAACTTACAACCAAAATAACGATTGCACAACAAGTAAAATATATAATAACGGTTAATATTACTTATTTTGATGACTAATCATTATCATAAATGCATAATAGAAAAAATACATGCAAATTCACGGGCAAATGTGATTCACAACATGTGACACATATCATCAATACACCACAAATACAACAATATACATGTAATTAACCTCATATTTAACAATCATGATAAACTAAGAAATTGAAATAATTTATGCGTCGATGAGCTCAACATATATGTGAACTAAATCACAAAGTATCACAATAATCAAATATCCACTAATGCATATCAACATTCAATAACATAGAAGGAAACACAATACAACATTTCTAACAGACAAAGAGTCACCTGGATGTTGAAAAGGGGCAAAGAATCACTTGGATGTCGCAAAAGAGCAAAGAGTCACCTGAATGTTACAAAGGAAAAAATATGTCATGGTGTTTATGCGTGAGCTTGTTTGTGTGTGTGTATAAATTGACTGTGTCAATTGGTGTTTTGATGTAGGATCTCAAAAAAAATATCAAGCACTTAGAATAATCTCTCACAATCAAGACACAAGATCAAAATAAAAAATAAGGAAGAAGATGAAAAAAGAAGCTTGTAGCAAAAAAAAAATTATATTCAATAAGATGATGATGCGTGGCTATTCATGAAATGGAATGGAGGATGAAGAACAAATTTGATGACAAGAACAAGGAAGATAAAAAAATTCATTTTAGTTGTCAAAAAATCAATTACAAACATTTATACTCGAGCAAGCATTAATTTAGCGGCCTGTGCAAATACACGTTGAAGGATGTTTAGTGTCACAAATCATAGCTAAGGGGAGTTCTATGCAACCATCTTTTAAGTACAAGAGTTGTAAATTTTAACTACCCTGAAAAGATACATGGTTATGTTCATATATATATACATCGTTGTAGGATTAAATCACACGCAATAGAAGTGTGTCTGACAGAACCTTCATACAATCAAAATTTTACTAAGCACATGTTTTTTTTCGGAATGCCTTCATTATCTCAACAAATTTCAAAATTTAATTTCTCTAATAATGGAATATCAAATTTTCAAGCGACATTCCTGAGACTTTTCAAGACAAACTAGATCATGATTAATATGAGAAAAAAATAACAAAATATATACCTTTTTTCAAGTGGTATCACACCAAACCGCTTATTTCATAGTGCGTGAAATAAATTATATCAATTTGTGAAGTATATAATTTCGTGTATAAACGATACCTGTGATAGCAGATAAATGCATAACAATGGTAGAAAAACACATTATAGAATCTATATTTAATTATATTTCTAGTACCCAAGTTTGGTAAATGACGATTGGTCGTACACTTATTGTGTACTTGAAATAGATCACTTCATAAAGCAAAACTATAAAGCCTAAGAGGACATCATCACTAGAAGACCAATCATAGAATAGAGTTTTGATATAATGTTTTTTATTAGTGAATGGTCATGCAAATAATAATGTCAACGGCTCCAAGATGTAAATGAGCATTTTTAATCAATTAATGGGTGAATAAATTATGATCCTAGTTCTTACAAAATGATATTCTTTCTCTATTCTTATACATCACAAGACCCCTCTAGTCAACAAGGATATTACTAAGGACTCTGTATTATCGAATAATACATAGTGATAACCATAGTTTTAAACCCAGTCTAGTCCTCAACCCATGCAAAAAAGACCGGGTTAATGGGTCATTGATTCAACCGTTGGGTCACTAGTTCAACCGGTCGTATAATAATAAATAAAAAAATAATTATTAATGAAGATAAATATGCTACAAAATTACACTAACTACATAAAATTCAGTTCTAAAGTATATGGGGAAAGAGAGTAGTAATCGCCAGAGATGGACTTCGGACTGTGTAACGAAAATCTCTTGAATAGGAAACACTTCACTCAACTAAACATATAGTATAACACAATTTGGCTCATTTCATTGGCTTTTTCTTCTATGAGAACAAAGCAAAGTGTTAATGTAAAACTTCTTGCCTTTCTTAACATCTAAACAGGGACAAAAAATATCTACTCTAAAAGCAAAATGAACCAAATTCCCCTAAATTCCATGACAAAAATCTACAGAAAATGGTTTCCTTCACAATAAAAAACTGATATCCTCTAATTCTACATTTTGAGCAGAATTGGAAATGAAATTCTAGAAAATGCAAAATCAAACTTGAGCTAAAACCTAAACGCAAGTCCCAACTAAAAAAAAACCTCAACTAGTCGAAGCAGAGAGAAGGCTGAGAACTCAAAATTTTGATTCCAAGTTCCAAGTTCTTCAGTGAGTTCAGTCCACAAAATCTGAAATTAGTTATATATTCAAAAAATAATTGATGGGTCAGGCCCAAAAGGCTCAAATCCATGCTTAAGCCCGATTATTATCAAAGGCCCGAACTTATAATGACCCAGCGGCCCCAATATGGTCCAAGCCCAGTCAGGTTCATCATGGAGCTACATCAGCTTGGCTACGACATCAAGGGAGCACTCAAGACCCTCACCTCCTCCACCACCTTGGAAGCGGTCAATCTTGACCGAGTCTTATGGAGAGCACCTCAACGGCCTCACCCGTTGAGGAGAAGCCGCAAGCCCCACCAGAATAGTTGGGTAGTTGCTGTTAAGTAGCCCCAATCTGTTGGGGAACGGCTATAAATTGTAAGCCCCACCAACATTTGGGGGGCATCACACTCAACATAGCACATAACTCTTCTCCCTCTATGAACTTGTACTCTTTACTCTCCCTGCACACCGGAGTTAATAAAATAATCTGGAAACTCTAGCCATTCAAAAGTGGACGTAGGTCACTTTGACCGAACCACTATAATTCCCTGTCTTCTCTCTCTACTTTAATTACTGCCTTTATTTCCAATTACTTGACAGGTGGTGTACAAAGTCAGTTTTGTACATCATCAGTTTGGCGCCGTCTGTGGGAATCCTACCAAATTTCTCACCTTTTAGTACTTTCTCTATTGGATCGATGACAATCACTACCAGATCGATGAACCAACATGAGGATAATCCACCACGAGAGGAGGAGGTTGCTCCTCCACCGGCCAATCCTGTCCCAAGTACGCAGCAGATGCTGGAGACCATGCAGGAACTTGTGGCCCAGAACCTTCAGATCCTTCAACTAATGCTTGCTGCGCAAAGAGGAGCACAACCCGGACCTCAAGTGAGAGGAGCTCCACGCCTTGGGTGTCAAGAAGCTCCCCACATGGGTGCTTCCCATCAGGGCGCCACCTTTGGAGTCCACTTGGGCGCCCCGCCTATGGGAGCCCCCTTGGGCGCCCAGCATGGGGGAGCTCCCCATGAGGGACTTCCACCTCCTCCTCCTCCAGCTCCTGCTCCTCACGGTGGAGACCCTCATCTCCAAGAGGATGAGGGTGAAAACCAGAGCATGGGGCATGGGAGCCATTTCCATGACAATTCAAGAGGAGCTCCCAATCTTTCTGCTCTGATCTTTAGATAAGACAACCTGATTCTAGTCCAGCACATCCGCAAGCTAATGGGCAAGCAGAAGTCATGGTGAGAACAGTGCTACGCAACCTGAAGACAAGGCTTGAAAGAGCGAAGAGTCTTTGGGTTGACGAGCTCTCAGGTGTCCTATGGGCTTATAGAACCACGTCGAGAACCCCAATCGGAGAAAACCCCTTCTCCCTCGCCTTTGGAACTGAGGCAGTCGTCCATGTGGAGATCGGGGTGCATTCTCTAAGGGTCCAACACCACAACCCCATCACCAACGAGGAGGGACTCCGCATCAACCTCAACTTGGTAGAGGGGGCAAGGGAGATGGCTGTGGTCCGCAACGCCGAGTACAAGCGCCGCATGGTGATGTTCTACAACTCGAGGGTGAAGCATCGTTCCTTCCAACCAGGTGACTTGGTGCTCAAAAAAATGATCCTCACCACAAAGGACTCACGCGAAGGGAAGCTCGGACCAAATTGGGAAGGACCCTACCTCGTAACAGAAGTGGTGAGGCCAGGTACATACAAGATCCAGAATTTTGAGGGAAAAGTCTTACTCCATTCGTGGAACGCTGAACACTTGAAGAGGTACTACCAATGACACATTGAGAGAGTCAAAGTAATAAATAGTGGGGACTTGGTTTTATTTTCTACCTTTTTTGGGATTATTACCCAGTATTCAATGTAATTTTTTGGGGTTATTACCTAATATTGCTTGACATAAGCAATACATGAATAAAATTCTCTACATTTTACTCCAAAATTATTTTTGCATTGTCATTCAATTTCAAAGGAGTATCAGTACAAAAACAAGACTATGAACCGTCTTTCTGAAAAAAAAAAAAAGAGAAAAGAAAAATCAAAAGTCCCCAATGCTCTAGCTACTCTCATGGTCGTCCTCCTCCTCTTCACCTTCCTCATCATCCTCAGCCTCGCCAGAGCCTCCATCACCATTATCAGGCGCCTCAGTTGGCATGAAGCCTGAGACATCAACATCGGGATAGGCAGCTGAGATCTTCCCTCGGAACTCATCATAACCGTCAATGAAGGCATCTGCAAGGCCATTCATCAAGTCACTCTCAGCTGTGACAGCCTTCTCCTCAGCATGCAGAGCTCTCTCATGAGCCGCCTTCACCTCTGCCTCCGCAGCAGCCTCTTTGAGCATGACCCTCTCGCGGGTCTTTGCAAACTCAGCCTCACTGAACGTGGCCCTCTCACGGGCCTTCACAAGCTCAGCCTCTCTGAGCACGTCCCTCTCATGGGTCGCCAAAAGCTCAGACTCAAGATTAGCTATCTTCTCACGAGCCTCCTTAAGCTCAACCTCGAGCCTGGCCGCCTTCTCATGGGACGCCAAAAGATCTGTCTCCCTCAACATGGCCCTCTCACGGATTGCCACAAGTTTAGCCTGAGAAGCCTTACTAGCAGCTTCAAACTCAGCAATCCTCACCTGAGCAGCAAGGAGCTCATTTTGCATAGCATCATGGTCTTGCTTCATCTGATGGTGACTATAAGTCCTTGAAAGTAAACACATGGATGCAGTAGAAGCCTGAAGACAGATAAAAGTCAGAAGAAGCTTAAGAAAGGACTGGAGAAAGGGAGACAACTAACCCTTACCTGAGCCAGGCCTTCCAGGAAAGAGCCGACGATTCCTTCGGTACCCAGGGCGTTAATCCCGATAACATCATTGAAAAACACAAACCGCCCAAGTTGATCCCTAATGATTGACGCGTTACCCAACATAGAGCTGATCTGAATCGGTGCACTTCTTGGAGTTTCCACAGGAGGAGTCAAGGAACCTGGAGCAGAAGGTGTTGTCAAAAGGGTCTCCGAAGTAACGGGTACAGTTGAAGGAGTCACCGCCCGAGGAGGCACTTGATGGGGCCACACCCGAGGAACCACTAGAGGGGTTGCTTGAAGAGAGTTCACCTCGGTCGACACATTTGGAGAAGTCACTTGGGAGGCATCCTCTTTTCTCGCCACCTTGGAAGGAGGAGGGTGATTGAGCAAAAACGTTGTTATTCCTAACCCCTAAACATCACCATTTGACATGTGTATATGACTTATGTGTGAAAGGGAGTGTCACTCTCCCTCGGGGTGATGCAAGAGATTAGGCAACAACGAATTGGTGGAAAATGAAATGAACAAAATGTATGAAATGAAATGTGTGAACAAAAGTGCTCCCCAATCGCAAGGAGTCTTTCGTGTGTCGTGTGTTACTTGGTGGTATTCCAAGGTCGTCTCCTCAGGGAAGGAAAGTTCAAGTTGTGTGAAGGTGATTTTGCAAAAGGTAAAGAAAGTGAAAAATCTTTTGTTTGAGTTTTGTGGTTGTGTTTGTGAGTGGAAATGCAAGAAAATAATTGTTGGCTAATCCAAAGAGGTCATTCCAATGGGAATACCAAATCAACTCAAGCCTTCCTCCAATAGAGCCTAGAAGTACGATTGATTCGTGGGAAGCTCGGGACTAAAATGGAGGTGAGGATTCAAGCATACCCCGTGACAATGCCTACGGTGTATCAAGAACTCACAACCATGTCCTCATCCCAACCTAGTCAAACCGAGCCATCGTACTCTGAGAGGAGGAATGAAAATGAGTTGAAGTGGCACACCCAAGAGGAATTCTCCCTTGGATTAACCAACTTAAAAGCTAGTTACACATGCATAAAAGAAAGACATACAATATGTAAAGAGACATGGTATTGAAATGGAGATTAAAACTTAACTCAATGCCAGAAATCGTAAACTATGAAGAAAAATATTTAATACCCATTTCAAAGCATGAAAATGAAGAAAACTTAAACAACAATGGTGAAATGTAGAACATGTAACTAAACTTGAAATATACTTGACATAGATGAGATTAAAGTGCAAGAGTTAAGGATTACAAGAAATTAAAGCTTACAACAATTGAAATGGAGAAGAGAATGGAAAAATCTAAGCTTTTCTATCTACTATTCATCATCTTCTTCCTTGGATTTTCTAAGCTTAGGTAGCCACCCTTTTTGCAATGCTGAATAATGCTGAGTATATGGAGTGTGAGCCTTCAAATTTCGTGCATGGTGGTCCCCCCTAACTGTGTGAAAGGCCTCCATCAATAGGGGGCTGAATGGATGGGTGTTGCAGGCTAGGACAAGCCTCCCCCAGGCTACCCCTTCTCTCCCATCCTCATTAATGCAATAGCCTCCAAAGTCTTTTAATTGTGTAAGGGAGGCATGGAAATGTGTAAGAAAATGTTGGGGGGCAAGTGGGAGAAGTGTAGGTGGGACCCCAAGCAAGTGGAGATGAGTTGCAGGCGTTTTTGGGCTGTTCGTACACCAGTAGCTTCGGCGTACCGGTACTGAGTACCGGTACGGTACAGTACCGGTTCGGTACAGTACCGGTACGGCATACCGATATGGTTTTTTTGCTCCGGACCAGTCTTTGTAGAATTGGCATAACTGTTGATCCAACAGTCCGATTGAGCTGAAATTTTGACACAATACAGAAGACATCCAGATCTTCAACTTTTATGTTTTGAACTTTTTCAGATTCGAAGTGAATCATGGTCAAAATGGAGGAAAACCGAGGCTCTTCAACCCAGTGGTGTGGCTGCTGGCGCTTTTGTTCCCAAACACCAATACCTCCTTGATTTCTTCACTTTTAAGCCTCCAAATCTTCATGTAATGTGTACATGCCCTCACCACACATCCATCATAGTTGCAAGGTCCTAAAATATATGATTTAAGCTATAAAAACATGCAACCTCGAGAATTCAACATTATTCATAAAATCGGCTAACTCTAAGTACTTAGATGCAAAAGTTGAGTTAAAATGCATGTAATGAGGCCTTGAAATATACAATATTTTGTGCTCATCAGAGGGTTCCTACTATAGAGGCGGGACCCAATCACCCCCTATATATCTCTGCAGAAGCAATAAAGTGCTGTAGATAAAAAACACTAAACCGAGGCGAAAAGTATAAAACAATCATCGTACCTTTCCTCTTCAAAGAGGAACCACCAGACTTTGATGAGGGAGCATTGGCCTTAGCAGGAACCGAAGAGGAAACACCGACTCCTCCATCTTTGAGCACGAGAGCTCCAAAGTCCCTTGTAGGATGAGCTCGCACGACCTCAAGCTTCCACTCCTGACCCTTGGAGAGGGAAGAGAACCTATAAGGAATGTGGTGAGTACATAGTCAGAAGAGGGCTGCCAGGACTGGGGGGAGAGAGTTAGGGCTAGGGGGCCGGAGCCGTTTGCAGCAAGGCCTTCTTCTTCTTCAGCACCCCCACCACCAGCACCTTCACCAGCTCTAGCCCGTACCATTCCTCAACGCTTCGATGCATTAGATTCCACCATGCATGGCCTGACGCTCATGGTTATGAGGATCTTCCAGCACACTTTCCCGGGTGTGCCTATCCCTGGAGGACCACCACCACAGCCTCTAGCTGGACCCTCGACTGCTGCTTTTGTGCCCTCCGTGACCATTGAGGTGGACGACGACGAGGATGAGGACGAGGAGTCTGAGTCTGAGGAGTCTGAGACCGAGGAGGAGGATGCATTCGACATGGATGAGGATGATTGAGGATTTTTGGTTTTTGTTTTGAATTGTGGTTGTACATAGCTGGGGTTTATTAGGTCGGCCAGTAGAAGCATCTTTAGGTTTTGGCTGTTTTGTTGGGAACTTGAACCCGTTGTAAGAAACTTTTTTGAAATGATTAATGAAATACCACATTTGTCTTGTTTATCATTGTCCAAAGCTTTTTGTGTAATTGCAATATGATTTGTGTATTTTAAGTGCTTGGATGTTGATTGTGTGTATGCATGGATCTTAGTTTAATTTATAGCTTGTGGTTGGAAATAATGTTTGCTAGGGACTAGCAAAGCTCAAGTTGGGGTTGTGATTAACACAAAAACATGACATATATTGTATGCTAATATGCCCATTTATACTTGCTTTTGTCATAAAATTGGGGAGAAATGTGTTTAATCTTCATTTTGATGGAGTTTTGTGTAAATGCAGGTAAAATGATGTAAATGGTTTGAGTTAAGCCTCTATTGAAGTGTTTGAAGTCAATGAAGATGAGGGGGTAGCTTAAAGGAAGGCTTGGAGGGTGAAGAAACCAAGAAAAATTCAAGTTGGTTGAAAACCTTCCGGAAGGTTTGGATAAAAACCTTCCGAAAGGTTTTGCCTTGGACTGCCTATTCACTGCCAAAACCTTCCGAAAGGTTTTATCTACTAAAGTGAAACCTTCCGGAAGGTTTTACCTACTGGAGTGAAACCTTCCGGAAGGTTTTGCCTACTAGAATAAACCTTCCGGAAGGTTTTTCCTGTTGGTTGCCTCATTTAACTGTTCATGCACAAACCTTTCGGAAGGTTTGTGTTGACCTTCCGGAAGGTTTTGCCCAAATTGCCCAGACAGCCTACAACTCAAGCTCTGCCATTTGGGGGTCCCACTTACACTTCTCCAACAAATCCCCTGACATCCCTTACACATCCACAGGCCTCCGCTCACCTCTAATTGGACTTGGAAGGTCTTGGCATTAGTGAGGAGGAGAGAGAAGAGGAAGGAAAAGACAGTGGAATGCTATGATTGTCCTAGCCTGCAACACTCCATCAAATCAGCCCCTTTTTGGTGTAAGACCTACCACACACCTATGGGAACTCTTCATAGACGTTTTTGAAGGATTCATTCACAATTATTCATGATGATTATTCCATATTGTAATATATATATATATAGAGAGAGAGAGAGAGTCCAAGAAAGAAGATGAATAGTGCTAGAAAGAAGTGAATATTTTTGCATTGTCTGCCATATATTACCTTGTAACCTATTGTAAGACTTGTTTAAGCTTTGTTTAGTGTCTTGAATGTTATTTATTACAAGCACATTTTAAGTTTAGTCTTGTACTTTGGATTTCACTATTAATGCATTCAAGTTCTTCATTTTCAAGCTTTAAGATGGGTCTTAAATGCACTTTCTTATAGTGTACTTTTCTTGCATTAACTTAGCTAAAATCTTCATTCCTCTACAATGTTCTTCCATTACATTATTGTCCTAGCTTTAAGTATGAGTAGCTAAACTTTTAAGTTGGCTAATCCAAGGGAGACCTCCTATTGGGTATGTCATTTCAACTCATTTTCTTTCCCCTTCGCAGTGTACGTTGGTTCGATTTGACTGGGTTGAGTGTGGACATTGTTGTGAGTTCTTGATACACCGTAGGCATTGTCACGGGGTATGCTTGAATCCTCACCTCCACATTAGTCCCGAGCTTCCCACGAATCAATCGAACATCTAAACACCATTGGGAGAAGGTCTTGAGTTGAGTTGGAATTCCCATTGGAATGAACCCTTCGGATTAGCCAACACTTTTCCTATTTCATTTTTTTTTATCAAGATACAATCACAAACCAAACTTCAAACAACGAAAGATTTTTACACTTCACCATTTTTACCAAAATCACCTTCTACACGATTCACCTCCTTCTCTGAGGAGACGACCTTGGAATAAGATTTCCAAGTAAAACACGACACTCAAAAGACTCCCTACGCTTGGGGAGCATTTTTGTTCACACACACACACACAGACATTTCATTCATCCACCATTCCGTTGCCCTTTCTTTTGACATCATTCCGAGGGAGATTGACACTCCCCTTCACACATACGTCATACATACATTGAGGGTGATGTTCGGAGCTTAGGGAATACAACGGAAACTATCAAGCAGTGGTGCTCCTCCTTCACGCTGAAGGTCGACGCCTCCCAAGGCGAGCATCAACTGGATGATTTGCTGGTTCTGTTTTACCAGCAGCTACATGGTCTATAAAAATTGTTGCCCGACCACGGGAGTCTCCGCAATGGATGGTTTCACGGGTGCTGGTGGAGGCGGAGCCTCCTTTGAGAGGGCTGAGTTGTTGTCCTCCGGTTGTTGACTCATTGTCCTGTTCATGATCACCATGTATTTGAAAGAAAGTAGTAAGGTAGTAGAAAACTTAATCGCTTTCCACAGACGGCACCAAACTGATGATGTACAAAATGGTCTTATGCAAGATCAATAGTCGAGTGTGTGATAAAGTGTAATTAATGGACAATTAATAGAGCAATCAATGACAATAATGTAAATATCTGGTCAACACGCAGATATATAGTGGTTCGGTCCGGGAGACCTACTCCACTCCGGAAAACAGCAACGTGGCCGGGGGACCTTTTATTGATTAAATAAGGTGAACGAGAGAGAGAGCAATAGTTAGCCCCAGGAGGGATACAATAGCTAGGAGAGAGAAAATTTATGCGTGGCGTGTGTAGAGAGGTCAAGAGGTGCCCTCTCATGTAGAGAGAGCTTACAATTTATTGGTACAGAGCATTGGTTAAGGCGATGACGTGAGGGCAAATGTACTAGATCTTCGGGGAGCTACAAAAGGTAAGTACAATTAAAGATTGTCTTGATCTTCGAGAGTGAGTATCCCGATAATTGCTCCCCATGTGCTCTAATCCTTCTGGACTCTTTGAACTCTAGACCGTGCCGAATCCATGAATTGGGCTTGACCCACCTTGTTGATGATTTGGGCTTAGTTCATTAATTGGGCCTAGCCTAGTTAAATCTGGGCTCGTCAATATCAAGATTGATTCGTTTCTTAAAAATTTTCATTGATTGGAAATATGCGAGATATATTTGTCTTGTTAACATAAATTCTGATCGCTTATACCTTAAGTGCAACAATCATGATAGTTGGAGAAATCTATTTTGAGCGAAATCTGGGAGAATTGTTGTCAAAACTAATTTTTGAGAGCCAAGAGGGATGAAAATTCTATTTGATGGATCTCTTGAATTATTTGATGTGACATACACACACACATGAGTCTTTGATGATAATATATGTAAGTACTCTTCCATATCATTTAGGCTTGAAAGCAACCACTTGTGATTGGAATTGAATTTAATTGGCATTTTGGGGGGTTTTGTTGAATTTCATAAAAGCATTGCAATTAGAATAGCTAAAATGGAGAAGTTTGTAGGTATCTTTGCTGAAAACATTTACGAGATAAAACTCGTCCACTAGGGATCACTTAGGGGTATAAAGGCTTATTGCAGGGGCTAAATTCAATCGAGGACGCCTATGAAAGTGATATTCTATTTACTTGGGGATTGTGAACTCCATAGCATCATAATTTTAGATTTTTTTTTTTTGTTGAACTAAATTGCGTAATTCTTACAAATTGGCATGATTTTTGGATAATCATCTTTTGAGTACTTAGGATAGAGTATGAGTTGAGTCTAGGGTTAGATTTACTTTTAATTGTTGGAAGAAAAAGAGAAAAAAATAAAGAAGATGTAGAAAAAATGGATTTTCAGAAATTTTGGACTGCTACCGGTAGATCGTATATCTGCTACCGGTAGGATAGAATAGAGAGTCCTGCTACCGATAGATCGTGTATCTACTACTGATAGAAGTTAAGTTTGAAGCTTAAAAACGAGGGTTTTTTCAGGAATTCCATAAGTTTTCTCAAAACCCAAATTTTCCTCTCACTTTAAATGCTCTCCCCCTCTCTCTAGAATTTCTGAAAACTCTCTCCCTTAGGCTTGGGCATTGATCTCTCCCATGGATTCCAAAGATTCCATGCTCAATTTTGGATCCATGGCTTACAGAGATATGTTTTTGGATCCATGGCTTACAGAGATATGTTGGACTTCGCATTTTTCTCGCATATTTCATGGTTTTGTGTTTTCATCTTCTTGCTGTCATTTGTGGGGGTCATGTTTGCTTCTATGGCCTGCACTAAGAGGCCTGCTGTGGGCACTCAAAAGATTACATGAAAGGGTACGCCAATACCTAACACCCCTGTAGCTGAGCCTTCGAAAAAGAGGCAGAAGGTTTATCACTCTTCCTCAATTAACACCAAGATGGTGACTTATGAGAGGCAAGTGGATCAACATGACTTGGAATTTTTTGATGTGGTTGTAAAAATCACTAATCATTGGTTGAAATTCTGGTTCAATGAAGTAAAAGGCTATGGGATGGCATTGTGTAGGGAGTTCTATAAAGGACTCACTATGGTTGATAGCGATCTATAGCTTATCAGGACCACAGTGCAGTGGAAGGCCATTGATATGACGCCTACAATTGCACCTCAAATGTTGGAGTATACTCGCCCTGCACTGGATAAATTTGATTTCCTACATTCTAATTTCAAGATCAAGACTTTAGCCGAATATGTGAGTCTGATGTACGGGGAAGGAAAGAATTTCATATGGAAAGTATCTGTGGGGAACTTGAATAAGCACTACCATCTTGCCAACCAGATTTTACATTACAATGTATATCCGAAAGGGTTAGAGAACATTGATAATATGAGTTTTTGGCAAGTTCTTGCATGGACATAACATTGATAATATGGACAGTTATGCGAGAGTTTTTAGCCACTTCAAAACCAAGGTCGAACATACATTAGTCCCACATGGTGTCTAGGTTGTGCCTGGATGCAAAAGTCCAGCAGACAAAGGATGACTTGTTGTGGCCACCTGAGACAGGTCCAATTGGATGCCAAAGCAACAACAAGAGTACCACCATATCATGGGAGGATGCCACTCCCTCTGGCCCTATAGCTGCTACTACTGATATACCACCATCCACCTATGGAGCAATAGTGTCGCAGAGGGTTAGTAGGTTAGAGGAAAGGATGGTTGGAGTGGAGAGATCTTCCTTTGAGATGAGGCATTGGGCTAAGAGGTGTGAGGGTAAGGTGGATTGGCTAATGACTGGAATGAACAGGTTGCTTGAGCATATTTTCCCTGGTGAGCCGATTCCACCATGTCCTTCTTCAAGGCCTCATACATATTCTTCTGGGGAGGATGTGGTGCTCGAGTTAGAGAGTAGTGATAGTGATGGTGAAGAAGAAGAAGAAGAAGCTAGTACGAATGATGATGAGGAGAGTGGGGAGGAGGATGCAACTAAGGATAGTGGTGATGATGTTGCTAATTGATTGTTTCCCTTATTTTCTTTGTCACTTAGGTTTTAGGATCAAATCGTAGTAGTCTAATTTTTTTTTAAGCCTAGTAGAAGAACCTCTAGGATGTAGGCTTAATTTTGATTTCTTTTAGGTGCTTATTGTACTTGAAAGACTATGGTTTGGTTTTAATGAATACATCTTTTGATCTTAATGCTTTGTGTTCTTTAGATATATGCTTTATATTTCTATTATTTTCAATGTTGCTATGGTTGTTTTGAGAATTAGTTATGATCCATCTTTGTTCTCTTGTTAACGTTTGCTAGGGACTAGCAACACTTAAGTTGGGGGGGTGTGATAAACACTCAATATTGCATTATTTCATAGCCTTTCACATCTAATTGAGGTTTGCTAGCTAACTAACTTTCTTAGCTTAGCTACTTCTTTAGGGTCCTGAGGAAGAGCTCCATTTTCAATGTAGTCGATGAATAGATCCATCCTGCTCGTCCCTAGTTCGACAGGTAGGACCTCTTCCTCTCTCAATCTTGGTGGATACTATGCTGGCTGAGGTGTTCTACGGGGATGACCTGGTTGAGGCTTCCCCGATCTATCGAAGCTAGCTTGGCTAGGGTGTTTGCTCTGGAATTTTTAACTCGCGGTATCTGGATGACCTCAAAGTGAACAAAATTTTTCAGGAGGCCTTGTACCTCTTGTAAGTACGAGGCCATTCTTTCCTCTCGTGTCGTATACTTTGATTCAACCTTTCTAACCACGAGTTGAGAATCACTATGAATTATAAGTTAATGTACTTCCATAGAAATCGCTAGTCTGAGTCCCGCTATTAGGGATTCATACTCGGCCTCGTTGTTTTAAGATTTGAAATTGAACCTGAGGGCATACTCCAGATCAGTACCTTCATGTGAGGTTAGAATGAGGGTAGTGACTCGATCCGAAATGTGTACACCCAAGTGCAGGCGGTCAAGCTGTAGTAATAATCCGGTTTGAGTCCGGAGTCGAATCCACAGGGAGCTGTTGTTAGTGTTTCAAAGTAAGTAATGGTGGAGACCAGTTGGTTGTATCCTTTGACATTTGAAATTGTGGTGTTCAAGATTCTTTCTGGACATAATATAAGATTCTTTCCAGGAGAGTTTTCTAAACAAAATGTGAGATAAGCTTTAATATAAAAGAGTCACTCTTTAGTTCAAGGCTTTGGACATGTAGTTAATTATCCGATTTATTATAATTGTGCTTGAGAACTCAATTAACCCCCGTGTCAACGGCAGGTTAATCGGAAGATAAAGGTGGATTGTGAGAATTAAGAACATGATTCCGATGTCTTCCTAGAAGTTTACAAGAATTGCCTGTGCCGAGACTTAACCAGTCTACAAACAAGCAAGTGTTTCTACAAGACCTCCAATCATGACATTAATGCTCCTAGTCCATTCTTTAATTGAAGCACAATAATGGTGAATATTGAAGGGTAGTCATGAAGATCTAGCGGGGGTACTTGTCTTGAATCGATGAGTCTTTCTATGCAAGAGTTATCTATGTTATAGAAAGAACTCCTGATTATACAAAGTACCCTAGTTTTGCTAGATGCAGTCAGTCATTCAATAAGCAAGGGGAATATAAAGCATTAAGCATAATAAAAAATGCACAGATATAACTTCCGGATAATTTCTACACATCCATCACCTCTCACTAAAGAGTGAATGAGAAACTACTCACTTTTCATGGCTTTGGTAAAGCTAGAAAAGTGAGTGATGCTCATTCCTCCAAGTAGAGAAGTTACAAGATAAGGTACAATAAACAAGGAGCCGATCTTCGACAAAGAATGAGTGAATCACGTTCCACCCTTCACGGCTTTGGCGAAGCGCTAGAAAAGTGGAAGAGTTTCACTCCTCTAAGGGAAGAAATAAGCTTAAGCATTGGAAGTGAATGAAACACATATTAAAAATAGAAGAAAAGTAGTCACTTTTGGAGGGTAATCCACAACCAAAAGTAATCTATCTTTCTTCTAGACATGAAATTAAAAGAGACAAATTAGAATAAAAAAAGGCAATACTTAAATTAGAAGAAAACAATAATACAAGAAAGCAATTCCTCTTGGAGGGTTTTCCACAACTAAAAAGATCTCCCTTTTACAAGCCCCAAGGGGTGGTATTTATAGGCAACCAAAAGATGCCCTTTACAAGCCCCAAGAGATGCCCTTTACAAGCCCCAAGAAGATGCCCTTTACAAGCCCCAAGAAGATCTTTGAATTACACTTTGATCCCCCTTTGTTTTGCATTAATAATTGGCCCCATATAGTTTGTAGCTTTGATAATTGTCCCTAGTAATTTGTAGCTTTGACGCACAAAAGCCTGAAAAGAACAACAATTAATACATTATTCCTAATTCACACACTAACCCTAATTTGACTTATTTTGACTAGTTTAACTTTGTTTAACTAACACAATTATCCTATTAACTTAATTAAATTAGGCATTAATTAGGGTTAATCACACCCCCTAACCTAAACATTACTAGTCCCTAGTAATAAATAACAATAGAACAAAATAAAATCACTTTCGTAGATAACACGATTGCATTTAGCATATGCAACAAGCCGTTAAATCCCTAAGTGATCCCTAGTGGACGAGTTTTGTCTCGTGAAGGTTTCCAGTGAAGCTACCTACAAACTCCAGTTAAAAAGATGTGTATATGAGTTAGCACCATGATCATTGAGACACCCCATCCTTTGATTTTTTTTTTTTTAAAACACTTCTCTGTCATTGGTACGTACTATATGCAAAAATAAACACTTGTTATATTGGTATTTGAAATTCCCTATGTAGTAAGAATAATCATTCTAGCGACAAGAGTTATTATATAACAAAAACTCTTCTTTTCAACCTTCTATGGATAGCTTTGATTTCACAACCCTCTCTTAGAAATCTCTCAGCAAAATTTTTTTCCGATTATAGTGACTTTTCTCTCAAAAACATGTAATTAGAAGAAGGATAATTGTAAATTTACATGCTCAATAATTACGGGAGTGAAAACCAAGGAAACAAACTAATCAGGTTTGACATAATCTCATGGAAGAATATTGATACAAATAAAGTAATACTATTTAACATATCCCACACTTTTGATTGACGACACATGCATGTAACAGACTTGAGATCAATTAGGGCTTTTCATAGGTTGTAATGTGGCCAGAGGTCAGTGGCTAACGAAATGACGTCAATAGTATTCAAAAGCTATCCTCTGTTTATGTAGTGTAGCACACATCTTTCTAGCTTTTCGACATTTTGCCCAGAAATGATATTTCTTTCTCTCATTTTTCACTTTCTTGGCAATTTCCTGCCTTTTTGCTTTTTTTTCTGTTTCAATTGTTCCCATCGATTTTTCTTGTCATTGAATAGTAGCCTTCATAGCTTTTTCCCTTTTCCTTGCATTTCTGTATCATCTTGATTTATAAGCGGGTGCAAGAAAATTAGATAGAAAAAGTATGTCAAGTATATTCTCTTGTGGCTTGGTAATCATACGAGTTTATCGAAGAAGAGATCATACATTGATGGCTCAAGCATGGCTAACTAGGGATATAATTTTGTAAAAGAAATGGCTAAGGCTCAAAAATTAAATCAAAGATGGCCTAAGATCCTTTCTCAAACATGTGCACATGTATGTGTCGTATAAACAGATTCTTTGTGGGATACATTAATAGATTGCTCTATTTGCATCAATCAAAATAATAATGAGATTATTCAAGGATAGAAAGTAAAAAGAAACCTTACTGGAGTAAATGTTGATTTTCTCTCAAAAGTATCGCAAGGCTCCAAAACTTACCATGGTATTCTTCGTTATCTCCACTAGTTATGTCAGGTTTTCAAAGAATTTCGGTTATATATCAATTCTATTTTCGAGTCTGGCCATTTTGTACCTTAAGAAGAACAAATACCAATGTACAGTTGACATTTAAGCATAGAGAAAATACCATTGAACTTGGAAAACTATGTCGTCTCAGGATAAGTCCCTACCCACGCTATAGGTTGGCATTTTAGGACATTCCTTACTCGGCTCACATCTTTATTTCAACAAAAAGACTTTGTACATCTAAAAAAAAAAAATTACACTTTTTACAAAAAACGTTCGGACCATTAACCTTCATCCCCAAAACACATTTTTCCACAGCTTTGTCATTTATTAGTCAAAATCTAATCCGAGTCTCCCTCTGTGTCTGTGTAGTTCGAACAACCAGTGACTCTCCAAATTTCCTCTCACAAACCGGTTAAGCAAAGTATCGGAATAGCATGGCGTATCAGAGTAATCCTTACTCAGCCCATTCACTATCTAGTCTAATCAATCGAGTGCGCGACCGGAAATTGGTTCAGAAAACTGGTTATATCTTTTCTCGTGAAAGACTTTGCCATACTGTTTACAAGCACCAAGTCTTTTGGCACGACGGCGTTTAGCAAAGGTGCTTCTGCCACAGAGGGGTTTCGCTTGTTTTTCTTGGATTTCGGCCTTCCTTACCAGTCTTGTTTTTCTCATGATCACAGTATGCACATCAAATGGAAAAGTGCGTAGAACTCCTAGACTAAACCAAAAAATTTTAACATCCATGCTTTCTAAGCTTTAAGACTCACTATCTGGTTCTTTAACGTCTGCCAATCACAAAGACGATTGAAGCTGCATTCAATATGATCATGAAATATAAGCAAAAATACTGTAAAAATAGAATTGCAAATATGAAACTAGAACAAAATGGAATTGTAGATCACTACACCCCCCAACCTAAACTGAACATTGTCCCAAATGTTTCGAATTTACCAGTAACTGCAAAATGGAGTTAGGGTTTGAGAAGTAGAGATCCGTTCATCTGCCAAAGCCTACAAAAAAAATACCCAAATTAATAATCATTCTTTGAAATAAGGGTTTCGGCTAGCCTGGAAACCCGTTCCCGTAAGTGCATATAGCAGAAGAAGACCCATGTACAAATACAAACATATAAAGCAAATCATTAAACAAAGGACTAGGTCTTCGGGGTATATGGTCATGGATTTTCAGGGGGTGGGTTCTTTTTATAGAGAACAGAGAACAACGAAGAAGAAGAAGAAAAGAGAAAAAGAAGAAGGAAAGGGGGGCCAACAGTGGTGAATGAGAGAGAGATAAAAGGTGAGGGCCTTATAAGGGCGTTCTCTCGGGTCGGGTCAGGATGTATTTTTCCTAACCCGATCCATTTGAGTGTCGGCAGGCGCGAATCTCGAAGGGATATTCTGGTTCCATCAAAAGAATGGTGTCCACATTTTTAACAAAGTCCTCCAAAAATGGTTTCAACCGCTGACCATTAATAGTAAAGATATTACCATTCAATGGGTTTTCTACTTCAACTGCTCCATGGCCAAACACATTTTTGACAATGTAAGGCCCAGTCCATCTTGACTTCAACTTACCAGGAAAGAGGCGGAGTCTTAAATTGAACAATAGGACTTTTTGAGAAGGTTCAAAAGACTTTCGTACAATGTTCTTGTCATGAAAAATTTTCATCCTGGTTTTCACAATCTTAGCATTCTCATATGCTTCATTTCTCAATTCCTCCAATTTATTTATCTGAAGTTTCCTTGCTAGTCCGGCCTTGTCCAGGTCAAAATTCATTGCTTTAATGGCCCAGTATGCCCTATGTTCTAATTCCACATGTAGGTGACTTGGATTTCTATAGACTGATCGATAAGGAGACATGCCCAAAATTATTTTGAAAGCAGTGTGATATGCCCAAAGTGCATCAGTTAGTCTTAACGACCAATCTTTGCGGTCTGGATTTACCGTTTTTTCTAAAATTAATTTAATCTCCCGATTAGCTAATTCAGCTTGTCCACTAGTATGTGGGTGATAAGGGGTTGCAATTTTGTGAAAGATCAAGTATTTTCTCATTAAATTCCAAAATGGATGATTGCAAAAATGAGCACCCCCATCACTTATGATTGATCTCGGAATTCCAAATCGAGACAAAATATTTTCTTTTAAAAATTTGATCACTGTGCGGTGATCATTGTTTCGGCATGTAATTGCTTCAACCCATTTAGATACATAGTCTATGGCCACTAAAATGTATAGATAGCCAAAGGAAGGGGGAAATGGTCCCATAAAATCGATGCCCCAACAGTTAAAAATTTCAATCACCAGAATGAGGTTTAAAATCATCATGTTTCTTTTAGAAATGCTTCCCAACCTTTGGCATCTATCGCAAGTTAAACAAAAGGCATGGACATCCTTGAAAAGTGTGGGCCAATAAAATCCACACTGCAGGATTTTTGCAGCTGTTTTCCTTGATGAAAAATGGCCACAACATGCTTCAGAATGGCAAAATGTTATTACCTGGTTGCTTTCATGAGTGGAGATGCAACACCTTATGATCTGATCCTTACAACACTTAAATACGTAGGGATCCTCCCAAAATAAGTTACGAACCTCCCTCAGAAATTTCTTCTTGTCCATCATGGTAAAGGATGGAGGGAGTGTACTAGTAGCAAGGAAGTTAGCAATATCAGCGTACCATGGTGTCTCATCAATCGTGAACAGTTGTTCATCGGGAAATTTCTCATTGATTGACAATCCATCTTAATGAAATTCATATGTTAATCTGGACAGATGGTCTGCCACCACATTCTCGATACCCTTTTTGTCTTTAATGATCAAATCAAACTCTTGGAGCAAAAGTATCCTTCTCAAGAGTCTTGGCTGCATGGTCAGTGAATACAATAACAGAAGAACCAACAAGATAAGAATGAAATTTTTCCAGAGCAACAACTACAGCAAGCAATTCTTTTTCAATTGTTGAATAATTCATTTGAGCATTATTCAAAGTTTTATTTGCATAGTAAATCACATGAGGTTTCTTATCTTTTCTTTGTCCCAACACAGCACCTACACCATAATCACTTGCATCACACATCAATTCAAATGGAAGAGTCCAGTCAGGGGGTTGCATTATTGGAGCAGAAATTAACATGCCTTTAAGCTTGTCAAAAGCTTTCTAGCATGCTTCATTCCACACAAAAATTACATCCTGACTCAGAAGATGACACATGGGTTTGGCTACGGTACTGAAATCTTTTATGAATCTCCTGTAAAAACTTGCATGTCCTAGGAATGATCGGACGTCCTTTACAGTCTTAGGGGCGGGCAAATTTTCAATCAGATCTATTTTTGCCTTGTCAACTTTCATGCCCTCAGACGATACAATGTGACCAAGGACAATGCCTCGTGTTACCATGAAATGACATTTTTCCCAATTTAGCACTAGGTTGGCTTCCTTACACCTTATCAGCACTTTCTCTAGATTAGTCAGACATAAATCAAAGGAATTACTATATACAGAGAAGTCATCCATGAATACTTCCAAAAAATTTTCAACCATGTCAATGAACAAGCTTAGCATGCATCTTTGGAATGTTGCAGGAGCGTTACAAAGTCCCAATGGCATCCTTTTAAATGAAAAGGTGCCAAAGGGGCATGTGAAGGTTGTTTTCTCCTGATCATTTAGTGCTATCTCAATTTGGTTGTACCCAGAATACCAATCTAGGAAGCAGTAGAATGCATGCCCTACAATTCTTTCTAGGACTTGGTCAAGAAATGGAAAAGGAAAATGATCGTTTCTAGTGACCAAATTGAGTTTTCGATAGTTAATACACATTTTTCATCCTGTGATAACTCGAGTTGGTACTAGTTCATTTGCATCATTTTTTACCACTGTGACCCCAGACTTTTTGGGCACAACTTGAGTTGGACTAACCCATTTGCTATCAGAGATGGGGAAGATTATCCCTGCATCTAAGAGCTTGAGTACCTCAGTTCTCACAACTTCCTTCATGTGAGGGTTTAGTCGTCGCTGTATTTGACGAGAGGGTTTTTAACCTTCTTCAAGGTATATAGCATGATTGCAAATTAATGGGCTTATACCTTTCAAGTCAACGATGGTCCACCCAATGGTGTTTTTATGGCTTTGAAGAATTTCAATCAGTTTAGACTCTTGTAAGTCTGTTAGCTTAGATAAAATTACCACTGGGTATGACTCGTCCTCTCCTAAGAATGCATATTTGAGGTCAGATGGGAGAGGTTTCAATTCAGGCTTTGGTGGCTTGATACTTGATGAGAGTGGCTTTATACCACTTGGTGGAATCTCTTCGAATTTGGGGGTACATGTCTCAACAGCATTAGTAGGGCAACTTTGTGGATTTGGGCCATCATTTGTTGTTTCAGATGAGATGAACTCTAGCAGAGAAGATTCATTAGGGTTCTCACAGAATGTGTCATTCAGATGTTCCTGTATCAAAGATTCAATGAAGTTTATTTCCCCTTCTTCCTTGTCTTCTTCTGGATGCTTAGCAATATTGAAAATGTTCAGTTCGAGAGTCATATTCCCAAAAGTTAATTCTATGACTCCATTCCTGCAATTGATTAGTGCATTAGAAGTTGCTAGGAAAGGTCGATCAAGAATGACGGGAATTTGTTTCTCCGAATGTATTGCTGGCTGAGTGTCCAAAATAATGAAGTCAACAGGGAAGACAAAGTTGTCCACTTGGACGAGTACATCTTCAACAACGCCTCTAGGGGTTTTGACAGATCTGTCGGTGATGTAGATCGTATTAGCTCTGATACTAAATTGATGTAGATCGTAATAGCTCTAATACCAAATTGATGTAGATCGTAGTAAGGAAGAATTAGGGATGAGAAGGGAAAAAGAAGGAGATGAGAAAAGAAGAAGAAGGGGATGAGAACAGAGAGAGAATTTGAGGAAGAATGATTCAATATCAATAATCAATAATAATCAAAAGTCTAGTCTCCCAACAAATATGTATCCCCTATACATATAAGGAGTTCACAAATCCTATATATATAAGGAGATCACAAACCCTAAAATAAATAAATAATCAAAATGACAACTAAACCCTTAAAAGATAAAAGAACATAATTAAAAGATAAATACTAAATTACTCTCATGATTAATCTAAAATATATATCCAATTCCTACACGATCCCCATCATTCTCCTCCGGTTGAGAAAAACTCTCCTCCGGAGAGTCTTCAAAGTAGAAGTACCCTACGAGAGAAGAACGAAGATGACATAACACTTCATATAGAATGAAAGAACCATCAATATCTTTCCATCGATTAGGATAAATGCAAGAATCTCCATCTGTAGCAATGTAAATCTGGTCATGTAGCACATTATCTATTTGGCCCGAAATATGCGATGGAAGTGGAAAGATAAGAACTGGAGCTAGTGTTGAGGAAGAAACAATTCCACCTGTAGAAACACTGAATAACAAAATAGGAGGTTCTGGAGTACCTCGATTAAGTAGCATGTCATTCAAATAAAAATTTGGACTACTGTTTACATTCAATGGAAAATTAAGCAAATAAGCATTAGATCCAAACTCGAGAATAGTAAAACAATTCTCATTAGGTTTCAACAAAAAATATTCAATGGGACAAGACATCGACGACAAATGAGTAACAATAACACCTTGGTGGTGAAAATAATTAAGTAGCAACTTGATGAATGAGTTTTATACCTACGAATTGAGTACTTTCGGCTTGATGAAATTGCAAGTTTTCAATTATTTTATGTTCCTTTTTATTTGTTTTGTGTGTTTTGATGTTATTTGGTAGGAATCATCATTTGGAAGAAAACAAGATCATTTGGAAGGAAACAAGGTCAATTTGGAGCCTAGGTGTTGGGTTTTTAAAGGCTAAACAACAAGGGAACTGAAGGCTAAAAAAAAGACCAGCGTAGACCCAGCGCCTTTTTGATGAGTACAAAATATTGTATATTTCAAGGCCTCATTACATGCATTTTAACTCAACTTTTGCATCTAAGTACTTAGAGTTAGCCGATTTTATGAATAATGTTGAATTCTCGATGTTGCATGTTTTTATAGCTTAAATCATGTATTTTAGGACCTTGCAACTATGATGGATGTGTGTTGAGGGCATGTACACATTACATGAAGATTTGGAGGCTTAAAAGTGAAGAAATCAAGGAGGTATTGGTGTTTGGGAACAAAAGCGCCAGCAGCCACACCACTAGGTTGAAGAGCCTAGGTTTTCCTCCATTTTTACCATGATACACTTCGAATCTGAAAAAGTTCAAAACATAAAAGTTTTAGATCTGGATGTCTTCTATATTGTGTCAAAATTTCAGCTCAATCGGACGGTTAGATCAAAAGTTATACCAATTCTACGAAGACTGGTCCAGAGCAGAAAAACCGTACCGGTACGTCGTACCGGTACTGTACCGTACCGGTACTCAGTACCGGTACGCCGAAGCTACTGGTGTACGAAGTACCGGTACGGTATAGTACCGGTACGCCATGCCTGAACAGCCCAAAATGCCTCCAAATCACTTCCCACTTGCTTGGGGGTCCCACCAATGCTTCTCCCACTTGCCCCCCAACATTTCCTTACACATTTCCATGCTTCCCTTACACAATGGGAAGACTTTTGAGGCTTGACATTCAAGGAGGATTGGAGAGGAGTGGGCTGCCTGGGGAGTTGCAGGCTAGGCTTGTCCTAGCCTGTGCAAGCCATCATTTAACCTCCCATTGATGGGAGACCTGCACACTCATGCTAGGGGACCCTCCATGCACGAAAATGCAAGACACACTCCATATATTCAGCATTCAACAAGCATTCAAAGGGGGCTACCTAAGCTTTGTTTTAGTTCCATGTAGAAGATGATGAATAGTGTAATGTAAGTTTATGTTTTTGCATTTTCCTTTCCATTTCAATTGTTGTAAGCTTTAAACCTCTTGTAATCTTCATTCCTTGCACTTTAATCTAAGTTGTTTCAAGTTTATTCCAAGTTTACTTGCATGTTCTTCATTTCACCATTGTTGCTTCAAGTTTTCTTCATTTCATCTTTTAAAATGGGTATTGCATATTTTCCTTCATAACTTTAGATTTATTGCTTCAAGTTAAGTTTCATGCTTTAAATCTTCATTTCTCTACAATGTCTTTCATTTACATTATGCTTGTCTTTCTTTTATGCATGAGTAACTAGCTTTTAAGTTGGTTAATCCAAGAAAGAATTCATCTTGGGTGTGCCACTTCAACTCATTTTCATTCCTCCTCTCAGAGTACGATGGCTCGGTGTGACTAGGTTAGGGTGAGGACATGGTTGTGAGTTCTTGATACACCGTAGGCATTGTCACGGGGTATGCTTGAATCCTCACCTCCATTTTAGTCCCGAGCTTCCCACGAATCAATCGTACTTCTAGGCTCTATTGGAGGAAGGCTTGAGTTGATTTGGTATTCCCATTGGAATGACCTTTTTGGATTAGCCAACAATTGTTTTCTTGCATTTCCATTCACAAACACAACCACAAAACTCAAACAAAAGATTTTTCACTTTCTTTACCTTTTGCAAAATCACCTTCACACAACTTGAACTTTCCTTCCCTGAGCAGACGACCTTGGAATACTTTTCCAAGTAAAACATCGACACACAAAAGACTCTTTGCGATTGGGGAGCACTTTTGTTCACACACCCGCATTTCATTTCACGTTTTGTTCATTCCATCCACCAATCCGTTGTTGCCTAATCTCTTGCATCACCCCGAGGGAGAGTGACACTCCCTTTCACACATAAGCCATATACACATGTCAAATGGTGATATTTAGGGGTTGGAAACAACAACGTTTTTCATCAATCACTTTTTAGCACAGGGGCGCCCATCTACTGCCCATTCAGCGCTGACCCAGCGCCTTTCTAGCACAGCTGCGCTTGTGTTGGCTCTTGACGCGAATTCTGACTTGTTTTTGACCCGAAATTGGACTATAATGCTACATATATGCTAGGGTTTGAGGGGGGATAGTAGGAGACTGATTTTGGGGGCTGAAAACAGAAGAAGAAGACCAAGGATTGATAGAAAATTGAAGGCAAGAATCGAAGGAACCGACACGAAGAAAATCGGGATTGAAGGCTAGAGAGAGATTGAAGATTGCAACTAAGTTTTCATTCCTTTTCTCTTACTTTTAGCTCTTGATTTTTTGAGATGTTGTTTAATTTGAGAAGGATTTTTTTCAATTATATTATGAATTAAATTTTTATTAAGATTGCAACGGAACCTAATGTTTAGTTAAATTGATCTACTTTCGTTTCTAGTTCTTGTTGATCATATATAAGTTGTTTGTCATATTTTGTGCTTAGTATATGATTGTGTGGCCAACAATTAATTTGATAAGTTAGATGAAATTGGAAGATGAATTCTAGGTTTAGATCTGAATATGATGACATGCGTCTGGTTAATTCTTCTTAAGATTGAATTGCTGGGTTTGTGTATAGGATAGGAATATACATATATGCCGTGTGTAACTTTTATGAGAGTTTGAACTTAATGAATCTATTCCAACTTATTTTGCGTAGGAATATAGCAATTTAATTGGGAGAGATATGCTTATCTAACTATCGGAAGAGGTTTGTATAAATAATTTTGAAGTCTCAGTTAACAACTTATTTTGATCAATTTATTGGAAAGAGAGTGGAGAGATTTATACGAAGCATTAGGGGAAGTTGTAATCTTAACTTCTTTTATCCGGTAAATTCAACCCTTGATTATTAAGTTTAGATTTAGTTTTAAATTAGTAATTCCATAGTTCAATTCCAATTGTTTAAATAAAATTGAATTGATATAAAGTTAGTACTTGGAAGTTATTAGTAATAATTTTCCATGGGAACGATACTCTACTTATCACTTTATTACTTGTTGATCGTGTATACTTGCACGTAAATTGTCAATACCAAATTCGGACAACAAGTTTTTGGTGCCGTTACCGGGGACTTATTCTAGTAATTATTTCAATATTAATTTCAATCAATTTGATCTTAGTTTAAACTTATTTAATTTTTTGTTTTAATTGTTTTCGCAAACACTCTTGAAGTTTGTATGCAAACACGATCTACAGGTCAGGAGCTACTACCATACGAAGACGAAATTGAAAGAAGGCTTCAAAACTTGCGAAAGCAGTGTCAAGAAGTAAAGAATCAAGAAGCGACGGTTGAAGATGAACAGAAATCGTTAAGGGATTATGCTATGCCACTTGTGACAGAAATACAATCGAGCATTCGAAGGCCCGCAATTCAAGCAAACAATTTCGAGATCAAGCCGGGTACCATTCAAATGATTCAGAATTCAGTGCAGTTTGGGGGTTTGCCTAACGATGACCCAAACGATTATTTGGCGAGTTTTCTGGAGATATGCGACACATTCAGATACAATGGAGTTTCTGAAGATGCGATTAGACTCCGACTTTTCCCTTTCTCACTTCGTGATAAGGCGAAGAGTTTGTTGCATTCATTGCCGTCGGATTCTATTACTACGTGGTCAGAGTTAGCTCAAAAATTCTTAGCTAAATTCTTTCCACCAACTAAAACTGCAAGGATGAGGAACGACATCACTTCATTCGCACATCATGATTTTGAGACTCTCTATGAAGCTTGGGAGCGATTCAAAGACTTACTCCGAAAATGCCCTCACCATGGTATTTTTAATTGGTTGCAAATTCAAACGTTCTACCACTGGTTGTTTAGTGCTACCCGAACTAGTATCGATGCAGCTATAGGAGGGGCATTGATGGGGAAGAATTTCGATGAAGCCTACGAGTTATTGGAGACGATGGCTGTCAACAATTATCAGTGGCCCTCTACAAGGATCAATCAGCCAAAGGTAGCAGGGATTTATGAAGTTGATGCGGTTACTGCATTGGCTGCACAGGTTGCTACGTTGTCAAAGAAGATTAATGCTCTAGGAGTGCAACCTATTCAGAGTGTGGCAGTTGTCTGTGAATTGTGTGCAGGGAACCATCCGAGTGATCAATGTGCAATTAATCCAGAGTCGGTACAATACATTGGTAACCACAATAGGCAGCAATATAGTAACAATTCCAACAATTATAACCCTGGTTGGAGGAATCATCCGGGCTTTTCTTGGAACAATAATCAAGCCCAAACCTCTACTCCAAGACAATCATACCCACCAAACTTTCAAAATCAAGCTCCACCACAGTAGGAAAAGAAGTCGAATTTGGAGGAGTTATTTTCCAGGTATATAGCACAGAATGAGACCAGGATGAACAGTCAGGAAATATCAATTTGAAACCTGGAGAATCAAATGGGTCAGCTTGCTAATGCCATTAACAACCGACCTCAAGGCACTTTACCTAGTGATACGAAGATCAATCCTAAGAGAGAAGGAAAGGAGCAATGTAAGGCTATTACATTACGAAGTGGAAAAGAGCTATCTGAAGTTGTTAGTGGAACTCCAAAACAATCACTTGGAGATGATAGTAAGGATGAAGATAGAGATAGCAAGAATGTGGAACATGAAAAGAAGGAAGAAGATCCAGTGGTAGATTCTGATGAAGGTAAGCAGAGTCTTATTGTGCCTCCCGTGACGTTTCCACAACATTTGCAGAAAAAGAAGTTGGATAAGCAGTTCTCAAAATTTTTGGAAGTATTCAAGAAGCTCCAAATTAATATCCCTTTCGCAGATGCATTGGAGCAGATGCCTAGCTACGTGAAATTTATGAAGGAAATTTTGTCAAGGAAGAGAAAACTAGGTGACTTTGAGACAGTGGCACTCACTGAGGAGTGCAGTGCTATCCTTCAAAAGAAGCTACCACCAAAGCTCAAAGATCCGGGTAGCTTTACAATTCCATAAACAATAGGTAGCCAATTTTTTGGGAAAGCATTGTGTGACTTGGGAGCTAGTATTAACTTAATGCCGCTCTCAATTTATCAGTAATTGGGTTTGGATGAAGCAAAGCCTACCAATGTTACATTGCAATTAGCAGATAGATCACTCGCTTATCCAAGGGGCATAGTTGAGGACGTTCTAGTTAAAGTGGATACGTTCATTTTTCCAGCTGATTTCATAGTTTTGGATTGTGAGGAAGATAGGGAAGTACCTATAATTCTTGGGCGACCATTCTTAGCCACGGGGAGTGTGACACCCCACCCTCCACATGGCATAATATTGTCCGCTTTGAGCCCACTGACCCTCACGATTTTGTTCCTCCCAGTACTCCTGGGAAAAGGCCTTATGCCAAGTAAGGCAAGGGGCTTACTTATAAGCCCATCAACTTTGCCCTCCCTAACCGATGTGGGACACCAGGATCTCACAATCCACCCCCCTCAAGGCTGCACGTCCCCGTGCAGCAGCTCGCCAACTACCTGGCCGCCCACTATACGCGAGCACGACAGGGGCCCACACTCGGTCCAGGCGAGAGTCGGCTCTGATACCAACTTGTAACACCCCACCCTCCACATGGCATAATATTGTCCGCTTTGGGCCCACTGGCCCTCACGGTTTTGTTTCTCCCAGTACCCTTGGGAAAATGCCTTATGCTATGTAAGGTGAGGGGTTTACTTATAAGCCCAGCAACTTTCCCCTCCTTAACCGATGTGGGACACCAGGATCTTACAATCCACCCCCCTTAGGGCTGCACGTCCCCGTGTAGCAGCTCGCCAGCTACCTGCCCGCCCACTACACGCGAGCACGGTAGGGGCCCACACTCGATCCAAGCGAGAGTCGGCTCTGATACCAACTTGTAACACCCCACCCTCCACATGGCATAATATTATCCGTTTTGGGCCCACTGGCCCTCACGGTTTTGTTCCTCCCAGTACCCCTGAGAAAAGGCCTTATGCCAAGTAATGCGAGAGGCTTACTTATAAGCCCAGCAACTTTCTCCTCCCTAACTAATGTGGGACACCAGGATCTCACAGGGAGAACACTTATCGATGTACAGAAAGGTGAGCTAACTATGCGAGTCCAAGATCAAGAGGTGACATTTAATGTATTTTCAGCTATGAAATTTCCTAAGGAAGCAGGAGAATGTTTTCGGGTTGATTTGACGGAAGATGCAGTAAATGAGATATTCGTAGGAAGCTGTATTTCAGATCCCCTTGAGACATCTCTGGTTAGTCCCACTGCTTTGGACTACCCGGCTCCTCTAGAGTATGTACAGTGGTTGAATGCTTCTCCACGGGTTGTCAAGTTTAAGCAATAGTTTGAGACTTTGGATCACTCAGGAAGCTCTACTCGTGCAAAGTGATCTTTAGAAAAACCACCTATATTGGAGCTTAAACCTCTTCCAAATCATCTACGGTATGCGTATTTGGGTGACTCTTTTACTTTACCTGTTATTGTTTTTGCTTCACTTGATGAATTTCAGGAAAGTAAGCTGCTGCGAGTCCTTCATGGGTACAAAACCGCTTTAGGATGGTCTATTGCAGATATTAAGTGCATTAGTCCCTCAATTTGTATGCACAAAATTCTGCTTGAAGATGATGCTAAGCCCATGATTGAGCAACAACGCCGATTAAATCCTATCATGAAGGAGGTAGTCAAGAAAGAAATCATCAAGTGGTTAGATGCCAAAATCGTATACCCTATCTCAGACAATTCATGGGTCAGTCCAGTTCAATGTGTTCCGAAGAAAGGAGGCATGACGGTAGTGTCCAATAAGAACAACGAGTTAATCCCAACAAGAACAGTGACTGGGTGGAGAATATGTATGGATTATCGTAAACTCAATAAGGCAACTCGAAAAGATCACTTCCCTCTACCATTCATTGATCAGATGCTTGACAGATTGGCTGAGCATGTATTTTATTGTCTATTGGATGGGTATTCCGGCTATAATCAGATCGCAATAGCACCCGAGGATCAGGAGAAGACTACGTTTACCTGCCCCTATGGAACCTTTGCATTCCGGAGGATGCCTTTTGGGTTATGCAACGCACCTGCAACGTTTCAACGATGCATGATGGCAATATTCTCCGACATGGTCGAGCAAAATTTTGAGGTATTTATGGATGATTTTTCGGTATTTGGAGATAGCTTTGAACTATGTTTAGAGAACCTAACTCTTGTGCTGAAAAGATGTGTGGACACAAACATGGTGTTAAACTGGGAAAAGTGTCACTTCATGGTTCAAGAAGGTATTATTTTGGGGCACAAAGTTTCTGCTAATGGCATAGAGGCGGATAGGGCAAAAATAGAGACTATTGAGAAACTACCACCACCAACATCAGTCAAGGGAATTCGGAATTTTTTGGGTCATGCAGGATTTTATAGGCGATTCATAAAGGACTTTTCCAAGATCATAAAGCCTCTGTGTAACCTTTTAGAGAAAGATGTGCCCTTTAAGTTTGATAAGGCTTGCCTAGAGGCCTTCGAGGTGTTGAAAAATAAGCTCATAACTGCCCCCGTGATAGTTGCACCAAATTGGGATTTGTCGTTTGAGCTGATGTGTGATGCTAGCGACTTTGCAGTTTTAGGTCAACGAAAAGAAAAGATGTTTCATGCTATCTATTATGCTAGCAAGACATTATCGGACGCACAACTCTACTACACAACCACTGAGAAAGAATTATTAGCAGTTGTTTTTGCTTTCGACAAATTCCGATCTGATCTCATTGGTACAAAGGTGATAGTGTTCACAGATCATTCGGCCATTAAGTATTTAATTTCAAAAAAAGACGCCAAGCCACGCTTGATTCGATGGGTTCTTTTGCTTCAAGAGTTTGATCTAGAGATTCGAGACAGAAAGGGGACAAAGAACCAAGTGGCGGATCATCTCTCCAAACTTGAGAATACCGTACAACAAAAGGGTGGGGGAGTAATGATCAATGAATCCTTTCCAGATGAGCAACTCTTCTATGTTGTAGGGGAAACACCATGGTATGCAGATTATGTGAACTATATAGTGAGTCATGTATTTCCCCCTGAATTGAGCAACCAACAAAGGAAGAAGTTCTTGCACGAGGCGAAGCACTACATCTGGGATGAGCCATTCCTATTCAAACAATGTGCGGATCAAATGTTAAGAAGATGTGTACCCAGGGAAGAGATCGAAGGAATCTTGTAGCATTGTCACTCATTAGATTATGGAGGCCATTATGGGGGAGAGAGAACAGCGGCAAAAGTACTTCAATCAGGTTTCTATTGGCCAACTCTCTTTAAGGATGCCCATTTCTTCGCATTAAAGTGAGACAGATGTCAACGGACTGGAAATATTTCAAAGCGACATGAAATGCCCTTAAACAGTATTTTGGAGGTTGAGATCTTTGACGTCCGGGGTATAGACTTTATGGGCCCATTTCCATCATCTTACAATAATCTCTACATATTAGTTGCGGTGGATTACGTCTCGAAGTGGGTTGAAGTAGCTGCTTTGCCCACTAATGATGCAAAGGTGGTGTTGAATTTCCTTCGGAAAAACATCTTCACGAGGTTTGGTACACCGAGAGCGATCATTAGCGATGAAGGTATGCATTTCTGTAATAAATATTTTGCAGCCCTTCTCGGTAAATATGGAGTCACCCATAATATTGCCACAACTTATCACCCCCAGACTAGTGGTCAAGCTGAAGTTTCGAATAGAGAAGTGAAGCGGATTCTGGAGAAAATTGTTAATCCAAACCAAAAGGACTGGTCGAAGAAGCTAAATGATGCCTTGTGGGCCTATCGAACAGCGTACAAAACGCCAATTGGAATGTCTCCATATCGGCTCGTGTATGGAAAAGCTTGTCATCTACCGGTGGAATTGGAGCATAGTGCATATTGAGCTATTCGGAAACTTAACTTTGACTTGCATGCAGTGGGTGAGAAGCGTCTCTTGCAGTTGAATGAGATGGATGAGTTCCGTCTCCAAGCATACGAAAACGCGAAGCTTTATAAAGAGAAGATAAAAAGGTGGCATGATAAGAAGATCACTGATCGAAAGTTTGAGCCGGGACAAGCTGTACTCCTCTTCAATTCGCGGTTAAAACTCTTCCCGGGTAAACTCAAATCAAGGTGGTCAGGGCCATTTATTGTTACTAAAGTGTTCCCGCATGGAGCAGTTGAAGTCGAAGATTCCCACTCCAAGAGAAATTTTAAAGTGAACGGGCAAAGACTGAAGCACTATTGGGGTGGCGACAATGATCGCCAAAAGGCTTCAATTACTCTCGCCAATCCGGAATAAAAACAGGGAGTAGTCAGGCTAATGATTATAAAATAAGCGCTATTTGGGAGGCAACCCAAAAATCTAGTTTTTAATTTTTATTTTTGGTCTATGTCAATTTAATTTTTTTTTTTTTATATTATTAGTGCATTTTAATTAGTGTATCCAATGCTTGTAGGTACCGCGGATTGAATAAGGTAAGAGATGCCAAAGAAAATAAGGTCGTTTGACATAGGAGCCAGGCGCAGACCCAGTGCAGTTCCAGCGCCCACACACTGCTCCTACAACGTTGTTTCAACGCCCCAGCGCGCAAACACTGCTGTTTCAGCGTTATTCCAACGCCGTTCCAGCGCCCAGACGCCCAAACACCGTTGTTCCAACGCCCCAGCGCCCAAACACTGATCCTACAGCACTGTTCCAGCGCCCCAGTGCAGTTCCAGCTGTCCAAACAGCTTCCAAACACATAAATTCAGCCTTATAAACGCCCCAAACACTCCAAACTCAGAATTTCAACCTTCTAAACAATCAAAACTCCTCACACCCATGAGTAACATCTTTTTTTTTAGGTGAGAATGTGTCATTCAAATCCATGGTTATCCTGGAATTAGAAAAACATGCAGAAATAACATGGATATCATTCAAGTAATCATGATACTCATATGTGGTCGAATTAAATTTGGAAGGTATCCTGTCACGCTGTTTAGCAGACTGTGACTGAGAACCCCTCAAGTTATAGTTGGATTTCTTATGAAATCTCTCAATCTTTAGAGCATATTGATAGGCTGCAACTAACGTATTAAAAGTGTATTGCTTGACCTCCCTACTAATTTCGTGTCTCAACCCAAGAATAAACTGATCAATTGTCCAAGGTTCTTCAACAATGTCACACAAGTACATGAGATAATCAAACTGGGCGAAGTAATCAGAGACACTAGAAGAATGTTGTCTAAGATTGAGTCATTGGTCATAAAATTGATTCATGTAGGAAGTAGGCAAATACTTCTCTTTCAATTTATATCTCATTTCAGCCCAAGTGATAGATGATTCTCCAAAAGGGTCTAGGCTTCTTTGGACTATTTGCCAATACTTCTTGGCGGAACCCTCCAACATCAATTTAGCAAAACGGACGCAATGGGAATCCGACATGCCATGCCAATCAAAATATTCTTCTAAATTAGCTAACCAATCCAAGAATTCAAAAGGATTTAAAGTGCCACTAAATATAGAAGGATCTTTGACTAGTGTGGTTATATGGGTTGACTCCATGTAAACATTCCTAGACTTACTACGATGATGACCTCGAGGAGGGACTCTTAAACTGGAGTAAATATGTGGATTAAAGGCATTATAGATACTCATGAGTGACTCTTGGAACAATGGAATGACACCAAAACAAGTTCAATAATGTAATTGACAAATAATTTGGACTATTTGCAAATTTTTTTAATTGTCCAATGAATAAAAATATTAGTCTCAAAATCTATGGGAGTATGCATACCGTAATCAAGAGGAAATTCTGAAACTTTTTGTGGATGATTCTGTAATTTTTGAAACTTTTGGAGGAGGACTCTGTAATTTTTGAAACTTCTGGGGTGATTCTGCAACTTTTGGAACTGCTGGGACAGTTCTGTTTTTTTTTTTTGGCTGGCGTTGAACAGTGCCGTTGTGAACAGTGCCAATGAACAATGCCGAGTGAACAATATTGAGGAATATTACCGATGAACAATAAATTTTTTATATTTTTTGTGATTTGTACGAATCGAAGTTGGGCTCTAATACCAAATTGATGTAGATCGTATTAGTTCTGATACCAAATTGATGTAGATCGTAATAGCTCTAATACCAAATTGATGTAGATCGTAGTAAGGAAGAATTAGGGATGACAAGGGAAGAAGAAGGAGATGAGAAAAGAAGAAGAAGGGGATGAGAACAGATAGAGAATTTGAGGAAGAAGGATTCAATATCAATAATCAATAATAATCAAAAGTCTAGTCTCCCAACAAATATGTATCCCCTATATATATAAGGAGTTCACAAATCCTATATATATAAGGAGATCACAAACTCTAAAATAAATAAATAATCAAAATGACAACTAAACCCTTAAAAGTTAAAAGAACATAATTAAAAGATAAATACTAAATTACTCTCATGATTAATCTAAAATATCTATCCAATTCCTACACGATCCCCATTAGTCGGCCAACTGGAGTGTGACACAAGTGGGTTTGAGTTCACCCAGACCCAACTGTTGGTAGACAAAGTAGGGTAGAAAATTAACACTGGCTCCAAGGTCTAACAGTGCTTGTTCAATTCGGAAGTTTCCAATGACACACGACACAGTCGGACACCCTGGGTCTTTGTATTTTGGAAGGGTTTTGTGTTGAAGAAGGGCACTGGCTTGTTCCGTTAAGAAGGCTCTTTTTTGGACATTTTGGCTTCTCTTGATTGTGCACAAGTCTTTTAGAAACTTGGCATAAGAAGGAACCTGTTTGATTGAATCCAGAAAAGGGATGTTGATCTTTACTTGCTTAAAAAGCTCGTAAATTTCAGGCTGATTTTTCAACTTCTGTTTGGTTTTGAGTCTACGAGGAAAAGGAGCAGGAATGGAACACGAAGGCTCTCTTTCCTCAGAAGGTTCTGACTCTTGCTCAATCATAGGCCCAGGTTCTGCTTCAAGTTCAGTCTCAATTGGTTCAGGATCAAATGATGAGTTGACTGCGATTGACACAGGTTTTGGCTTTGGAATGAGCATGTCTCTGATAGTCTTGTCAATCACCTTGTCACTTCTTAGTGTAGTGACAACTTGGGCTTGGTCTTGTGGGTTTCCTGTGGTTGAAGGGTTCCCCACATGGAATTGGCCTTGTGGTTGCTTTGGTTGGGCAGGGAACTTGCCCTTTTCGTGTGTGGCCATGGATTGGGTCAGCTTTTGGATGTGGCTTTCAAGATCCTCGAAAGATTGAGTGGTCTAGGTTTTGAAATCCGTGAAAGCCTGTGTGGAATAGGTGTTGTAGTTCATTAGGATTTGCATGAACTGATTCAGTGTGTCCTCAAGGCTCCTTTTTTGTGGTGGTTGGTATGGTTGATATGCGGGAGGTCCTTGAGGTGGTGGGTATGAACCTTGTTGTTGGTTCATGGGCGTTGGTTATGTGTTCCTCCAACTGAAGTTCGAGTGGTTCCGCCACCCTGGATTGTATGTTTCAGAGTATGGGTTGGAGTAAGGCTTGTTGAAGTTGGAGATTGCATTTGTTTATTCCAACAAGACCTCTTTGAACGCTGGGATGGTGGGACACTCCCCAGTAGGGTGTCCTGTTAGCGCACAGATTTCACACACTTGTTCTGTGGACGAGCTAACATCAACCTAATGGACCTTTTTCATCTCTAAAGCTTCAAGCCTTTGAGACAACGTAGACATTTTCGCTCTCAGGTCATCATCATATCTCAAGACATACTTACTTCCTTGGGAAGTAGATGTTCTGGCTTCTACAGTGGTAGGGGAGGTTGAGTCCGACATCTAAGAACTATCACATATGGTGTCAAAAAAATCGAATGCCTCTTCCAGACTTTTTCCCATAAATTCTCCTTGGTCTAGAGGGCAAGGAGTCATAGAAAAATTCTCCTTTTTCCCATAAAAAATCGAATGCCATCATTTCGACGAACTGACGTAGTCTAGAGGGCTAGGAGTCATAGAAAAATCCTACCAAAGTCCAATTCTCAAAAGCATGGTGTGGGTAGGATTGGAGAAGATCTTTGAATCTCTCCCAACTTTGGTAAAATGTTTCTCCTTCTTTGACCGAAAAATTCATGATCTGTCTTTTCAGTGCATTAGTGCGGTGTAGAGGAAAAAAAATTCTGAAAAATTCATTCTGTAATGTCTGTCAGTCAGGTATTGAAAGAGCTTTTAAAGAACTTAGCCATTGTTTAGCTTTGTCCCTTAAAGAGAAAGAAAAAAGTTTCATCTTGGCCAGTTCAGAATTGTCTTGAAATGTTCCACATACTTCCTCAAAATCTTTTATATGCAGATATGGATTTTCTGTATCCAATCCATGAAAAACAAGTAACAGCTGCACTGTCCCCGACTTTATAGTAAAGAGGAAAGCATTTTCAGGGAATACAAAACAAGAGGGGACACTGTTTCTTGTGGGATTTAGGTAATCCCGCAAAGTTTGAATGTTAGGTACTTCCCTCTGTCTCATAGGGACTTCTCCATTTCTTTCATTATTTGCCATATTTCACTCACATGAGTCTACTACTGATCTAGGTGAATTTGGTTCAGGCTGATTCACAGACTCAAACAATTCTGCTGGCAAATTCTGATAGTGAGGAGTGCCCTCAGACATAAAAATAAAGAAAATAAAACAAAACAAAATTATTCACAGTAAACCAAAGAACATACAAAAAACAAAGGTCTTTTTACCTTTTACCTTCAAACACTTTTTATAGCTCCCAGGTAAAGGCACCAAAAACTTGACTTGATCTGAAATGTGTACACCCAAGTGCAGACGGTCAAGCTGTAGTAATAATCCGGTTTGAGTCCGGAGTCGAATCCACAGGGAGCTGTTGTTAGTGTTTCAAAGTAAGTAGTGGTGGAGACCAGTTGGTTGTATCCTTTGAGATTTGAAATTGTGGTGTTCAAGATTCTTTCTGGACAGAATATAAGATTCTTTCCAGGAGAGTTTTCTAAACAAAATGTGAGATAAGCTTTAATATAAAAGAGTCACTCTTTAGTTCAAGGCTTTGGACATGTAGTTAATTATCCAGTTTATTATAATTGTGCTTGATAACTCAATTAACCCCCATGTCAACGGCAGGTTAATTGGGAGATAAAGGTGGATTGTGAGAATTAAGAACATGATTCCGATGACTTCCTAGAAGTTTACAAGAATTGTCTGTGCCGAGACTTAACCCGTCTACAAACAAGCAAGTGTTTCTACAAGACTTCCAATCATGACATTAATGCTCCTAGTCCATTCTTTAATTGAAGCACAATAATGGTGAAGATTGAAGGGTAGTCATGAAGATCTAGCCGGGGTACTTGCCTTGAATCGATGAGTCTTTCTATGCAAGAGTTATCTATGTTATAGAAAGAACTCCTGATTATACAAAGTACCCTAGCTTTGCTAGATACAATCAATCATTCAATAAGCAAGGGGAATATAAAACATTAAGCATAATCGAAAATGCACAGATATAGCTTCCGGATAATTTCTATACGTCCATCACCTCTCACTGAAGAGTGAATGAGAAACTACTCACTCTTCTTGGCTTTGGTAAAGCTAGAAAAGTGAGTGATGCTCATTCCTCCAAGTAGAGAGGTTACAAGATAAGGTACAATAAACAAGGAGCCGATCTTCAACAAAGAATGAGTGAATCACGTTCCACCCTTCACGGCTTTGGCGAAGCGCTAGAAAAGTGGAAGAGTTTCACTCCTCTAAGGGAAGAAAGAAGCTCAAGCATTGGAAGTGAATGAAACACATAGTAAAAATAGAAGAAAAGTAGTCACTTTTGGAGTGTGATCCACAACCAAAAGTAATCTATCTTTCTTCTAGACATGAAATTAAAAGAGACAAATTAGAATAAAAAAAAGGCAATACTTAAATTAGAAGAAATCAATTAAAAGAAAGCAATAATACAAGAAAGCAATTCCTTTTGGAGGGTTTTCCACAACCAAAAATATCTTCCTTTTACAAGCCCCAAGGGGTGGTATTTATAGGCAACCAAAAGATGCCCTTTACAAGCCCCAAAAGATGCCCTTTACATGCCCCAAGAAGATCTTTGAATTACACTTTGATCCCCCTTTGTTTTGCTTTAATAATTGGTACCATATAGTTTGTAGCTTTGATAATTGGCTCCCCAGTAATTTGTAGCTTTGACACAATTGGCTCCCCAATAATTTTGACGCTTTGGCACAATTGGCTCCCCAGTAATTTGTAGCTTTGACGCACAAAAGCTTGAAAAGAACAACAATTAATGGATTATTCCTAATTCACACACTAACCCTAATTTGACTTATTTTGACTAGTTTAACTTTGTTTAACTAACACAATTGTTCTATTAACTTAATTAAATTATGCATTAATTAGGGTTAATCAGGTAGCCCCACTTCCTAGTTCTTTGAAAGCACCGTTGACATAGAGTTTCCATACAGGGAGACAAGTACACATCTTTGCTCGTACCATGTGGCATCTAGCTCTGTGGTTGCCGGAGTGAACTCGGCTATGAAATCTACTAAGATCTATCTTTTAATAGCTACTCTAGATTTGAACTTGATATCAAATTCTCCTAACTCGATAGCCCACTTAACTAGCCGACCTGACGATCGAGCTTGTTTCATTGGCTGATTTGGCGGCACCTCGATAGTGTGTGCCTGGAAGTAAGGCCTAAGCCTTCTCGCCGTTGTGACTAGCACCAGGACCAATTTTTTCATTTTGGGATACCTCTCCTCTGCTCCTCATAACACCCTACTATAGAAATATACAGGCTATTGCCTTCTTTCTTCTTCTTTTACTAGAGTCGCACTGATTGAGAAGTCTAATACTACTATGTACAATGTGAGGACTTCTCCTTCTTTCAGACTAACCAGTATAGATAGATTTTCAAGCTTTGGAAGGCTTTCTCGCACTGGTCATTCCATTGGCAGGCTGCTTTGAGGACTTTGAAAAAAGGTTGACACTTATCACTAGATCAGGAGACGAAGCGAGTGAGGGTTGCAATTCCTCCTGCCAAATGTTCGACTTCCTTAATGCTTGCTGGTGACTTCATACCCATTACTACTTTTACTTTTTTGGATTGGTCTCAATGCCTCTTCTGTTTACGATGAATCCCAAGAACTTTTCTGCCGATACTCTTAAAGCACATTTAGCGTAGTTAAGCTTCATTTCATACTTTCTAATGACCTGGAATGATTCCTCGAGGTGTTGGACGTGGAGATCAACTTTTAGATACTTGACTAACATGTCATCGATATAAACCTCCATTGTTGTTCCAAGTTTCTCCATGAACATTCTATTCACCAAACGTTGATATGTAACTCTAGCATTCTTAAGGCCAAATGACATGACCTGATAGGAATAGGTCCCTTGTTCTATTATAAACGAGGTCTTTTCTTGGTCGTCAGGATTCATCTTAATCTGTTTATACCCAGAAAAAACGTCCATGAAGAATAAGAGCTCATGACCTATTGTAGAGTCGACTATAAGATCAATCCAAGGCAGGGGTAAACTATCCTTAGGACAGGCCCGATTAAGGTCGGTGAAGTCGATGCATAGTCACCATTTTCCATTTGCCTTCTTCATAAGTACCACATTTGCAAGCCAGACTGGGTAATCCAATTCCCTTATAGCTCGGGATTGGAGAAGTTTGGATACCTCCTCATTGATGGTCTTCTACCTTTCTGGGGCAAAACTCCTCCTTTTCTACTTGATCAGTTTGTAATCTGGGTTGATGCTGAGCTTGTGGAAAATCTCCCCTCGGTCAATGCCTTTCATATCTTCTTGCCTCCATGTGAACATGTCAAAATTTTTTCTTAAGAATGCCACCAATTGTTCTCTGGATGTTCCCATCAATTTTTATCTAATGAAAACCACATGCTCCAGATTTTTGTCTAACTATACGGGCTCTAGCTCTTCAGAAGAGGTTGGCCTAGTTTCTATATCATCCCTCATTTCTAGGTCGTCTATCTGTATAGATTCAACCTCTTTTTTTCACATGGACGAGATGTAGCATTCCCTAACCATCCGTTGATCTCCTCTTACAATCCTTATACCATTACTAGTAGGGAACTTCATCACAAAGTGATACACGGAGGGGGTGGCCCTGATCAAATTTATGGATAGTCTTCCCAAAATAACATTTATAAGCAGAGGGTGCGTCTACAATAAGAAACCTTACTGTTGTGGTTGTCTAGCATGGAGGATCTCCTAAGGTAAGTACGAGCATGATTGATCTTAGGGGAAATACCTTCTTTCTAGAGAATCCCAGCAAGTGGGTCTTGACGGTCTCAAGCTTTTCTTTGCCAATGTCGAGCTTCTCAAAGGCTCTTAAGAAGATTATTTCGGCTGAACTCTCGTTGTCTACAAGGACCTAATGGACAGCTTTTTTGTTGATGATGACTTTTATGACCAAAGGGTTGTCATGGGATCAGCATCATAAAACGTGATCTCGTCCCCTCAAAGTGGGTTTTTCTTGATGGCTTGTCTTTCCAATAAATTGTCAGTCCTCACTTTTGTCACATGGGTTTTCCTAGTCGAGCTGGACTTGTCTCCACCTACAAAGCCCCTAGAGATTACTCTAATTTCACCCAGGGTTTGTTGGTGCTGCGGCGACCCTGTTGGGGTCATTCCACCAAAGGTTGAGGTTGATTTCCCCCTTTTGTGCTACAAAATGTCTGAGATACTCCCTTTGGATCAAAAACTCAATTTCCTTTTTAAGTTGATAGAAATCATCGATGTCGTGCCCATGGTTGCGATGGAAGTTATAATACTTGGTGGGGTCTCTTTTGCATGAGTTTGCCTTCATTTTGGCGTGCTATTTTAGGTATCTTTCATTCTGTACTTGATGCAACACTTGAGCCACCGAGGTGTTCAGTGGCGTGAGCTTCTCGGGTATGTATCGAGGCTATAAGTATGGCTCCAAGGGTGGTCCCAGGTGATCTTTCATGTTTCCCCTCCTTTTCGGAGAACGATATCTTTCTTTTATAGATGATTGGTCTCATTCCCAACTGTGTCCTCTGTTCCACCTAGGGCTCAACTCCTTCCTTTTCTTTCTGAGCGTTATCTAGAGGTAGAAGCTAAAATCCCTTTTGAAATGTGGGCCTCCTCTCCATTGATGTATTTCTCAATTTTGGCCAAGACCTTAGCCATGGAGGCCTTTGGATTCTTCGCAATCCAGAAGACGAGATCTTTGGATTGGAGGCCCAAACCAGCCGTAAAAGATGTCAAGGTGACCTTCTCGTCAAAACCATCGACCTTGAGTGATTCCTAGTTGAACCTCTTTACGTAACTTCTCAGCGACTCTCTTGGATCCTACTTAATGTACAGCAGATGGTAAGTTGGTTTCATGTAAGTTTTGGCCCCAATAAAGTGGGAGCTGAACTGAACAAAGAGTTCCTTGAAAGTTGATATTGAGGCCAGGGCCAAGCAATTGAACCATACCAGAGCTAAGCCTTTCAAGGTGATAGTGAAGGCCCGACAACGTACTTGGTCCCGATAGCCATGGAGCTCCATCTGGTTCTTGTAAAGAATTCAAGTGATCTACGAGGTCTTTGGATCCATTGAAGACCTCAATCTGAGGAGCTTTGAACTTCGGACGCAAGGGAAAACTGAGAACTTCTATAGTAAACGGGGATTTTCGTTTGCTTGATCAAAGCATCCATAGACACTGGCACTCTGTTTTTTATGACTTCTCTCATGTTACCCAATTCATTATGGATTTCTCTGAATCTTTGCTCATTGAATTAGTCTACAACCCACTCTATTCTGGGTGAGGATGATTTTCTTTTTCCACTTTAGGAGTTCTGCTCTGTGCATCATCATTATTTCCTTGTTGATACTGTCATCTGAGGTTTTCTCCAAAATTGCTTTGATTATCTTCCGTCATGTCATTCACTAGGTTGTGGATTTCCAAGGGATTCTGGTTAATGGGATTTCGAGTGGGCTAGTTTCGCTGGTTTGTAGGATTATGACCAGGAGAAGGTGGTGGATCTTGCTGATCCGAATCCAGCTTCTACTAGAAGGAAGGCCTGCTAGTAGGTTTCCAACTAGGGGTTCGTCGGTGGAGTGGGAATCTGGCTCCTTGGGGGTCTGCTGCTGGGAGTGGGACTCTGGCTCCTTGGGGATTTTTCGGCATTTGACTCATACTTCGAGTAATTACCATCATTCAATCAAAGACCATAAATAACATAGAGCGGGACAATGATCAATCATTCCCACAAACGGCTCAAAACTGATGGTGTGAGGATGTGAAATACGAGTGGGGTACTTGAACTGAAGAGTCCAAGGCTTCGAGGGGGACATACAAGTGAATATGTGGGGGCAAAACGACTAATCTAAGATGGAGCCGGGTGGCTTCATAAAAGTCTACAGTAGGGACAGTAAAAAAGGCTAAATTGAGGAATGAGGGAGAATACATAAATTATAGTATTTCACTAGCCGTAGAGTATGACTAGTCCACTATAATGGAGTCTCTTGCTCTTAGAGATTCTGTATATTTCTTGGAGAAGAATGATCAATTACAGAGTTTTTCTTTACCCTTTTTTGAATAAAGGTCTGGATATTTATATGCGATGATGATGTCACAACCGAGTGGTCCACTAGTTTGTTAGCATTTTGTTGAGAGAATATTTATGTTATTTAAATCTATATTCGTTAAGCCGTTAGAGTCTACATTCTCTAGGTGTGACGCGAATTTCTAAAATATGTAGTGGCATGATGACTTATCTTCTAGCATGGACATGTGATGATCTCGTATGCTTCTGACGGAGTCCGCCATCTGCCGAGTATGTTTCGGGGTGAGCTCTCCTATCGAGAGTACCTTGTACAGAAGGAGATTAGCTCGATCAGTTGTCCTGATCTCGTAACATTAATTCTTTTCATGATTTCAATGGGGTGACTTGAACGATCCTCTTGAGGTCATCATGGACCAAACTTGAGCTTCCTGTCATTGGTGATCGTCACCATATGGCTTCAAGATAATTCAATTTTTTTGACTAAATTGCCCTTATTTAAAGGAGCCATTTTCCGGGTATCATCGGATACTTAATCTACGCCACCCACTCCAAAAAAGCAGACCCCACGTTCAGCTTTGACAGGCCATTCAGAAGAGCAAATACCGATTCTCATTGTACTTCCTGTCATTTTGTTACCGTTCTCTCTTTTAACTTTGCATCCTCCCCTTTTCTTTTCTTTTACATTGCTCCCAAGGCAATTCTTTAGATCAGAGTGAGAGATGCTGAAGAGACAAGAAACTCTGCTATCATCCTCATCGCGCCGTGAAACCTCCCCACTGGATACTCACCATGACAAAGCCATTGGCTGCATGTCCGGCATTTTTAAGCTCGTCTCCAAATATCAACATCGCCGGAAATTCCTTACTTTTGGTCAGTGAATCTCTCTCTCTCTCTCTCTCTCTCTCTCTCTCTGTCCCGATGGTGATTACACCACGTGCAAGTGTGTGGGCTCTTTCAACAAGGACTCCCACAAGCATTGCGCCGGTGAATTGAATCACATTCTCCTCTCTTATCTCCCTCTGCAATGCTGTATGTGTGTGTGTGTGTGTGTTTAATCTTTGATACCTCTTCTTATTTCAGTGACTCTGAGATTCGTTTGTTACTGGGAAACCGTAAGGAAACTATGTACTTCTTATCTAGCTTAATACAATGATGGAGTAGTGACATAAATTATTAAGTTCTGGCCCTCACGAAATTTAAGTAGCTTAAGCTCCAAGATCTCATAGTTCATAACCTTTTCATCAATTAAATCCCTGTGAAACAGAGAACAAAGAATTAGAGTGACACACATTTTCATCTTCAGGTAGAAAGCCGGAAAAACATGCAGTTTCGTCTCCTATAAATGCTAAATCATCATCAACAGAAGAACAAAAGAACAATGAAGACAAAAATCGTGATATTAGGAGATTTTCGTGCGACGTGCCAAGGAGTCCGACCCTTCCACCCGATATCCGGAGATTAAACTCCGTAAACTCGCCGGAAAACTTTAAACCTCCTCCGGCGATACTAGCCCGGCTGATGGGGTTGGATGAAAACCCGGTTCGATCACCGGTGGTGGAACCTGTTGCAGAAAAGAGGAGGAAATTGCTGGGAGCATTGGAGAAGTGCGATGAAGATTTGAAAGCGCTGAAGAAGATCATTGAGACAGTACAATCAGCCGATCAGCCTTTCGGGAATCAGCCGGCAATGAAGAGGTTCAATGTAGAGAGCGGTGCAAGGCCGGTGACTGTGAAAACGTGCATGAGTATGAAAGATGATGATATGAAGATGAGATCCATGAAAAGGAGGCATATGGAGTGTCAGAGTGAACAAATTAGTTCGGTTTCTTTGCTACAGGACTTCACTCCTTCACCATTGAGCAGCTGCTCCAGAGGACACACCGCTGGTTTGTCTCCCCTTACCCTTAAATTTCTCGTTTACTATATTACTGAATACCTATTAAGTCTGCGATCAATACTACTACAAATTTAAAATGTAGATCAATCTCTGTCATTAATTTTATTATCGGTTCTAACATTTATTAAAATTCATTATATATTCAATAATTATGATGGATTAAGTCTACATTTTAAGTCAACATATTAATTCTAAATAATATTTTCCTAATTCTGCATTAGTGTTATATAAAAAACAAGAAAAATGCTATTTATACTAAATTTGGGACATACTCCATACGACCTATTGGATGGTAAAAATTCATTGATTTTCTATGAGTGTCGTGATATTTAAAAGAGTCAAATATGTATTCCTAACTACAATGTTTTCCAAATACTCAAAAATCTTGATCATCCAAAGAATTTCTGGTAATTCTTTGAATGATTTTTCACAAGAAAATCAAGATAATTCAACCTGGTTGAGTAGGGCAACACGTCTCTTTGCTTCGGTTGCAGTAACTTTTTAGATTAGCCTGCTGCATTCATGTTTTCTTGCTTGCCAAGTTCTTGTTATATTATTGCAATAGTAAAATTCTTAAATTTTGTACATATCCAATTACCCAATAAATTTGGTAAATAAAATCCAGGGTAACTATCACAGTTAGTTATTAAATTTTGCCTCTCGTTTTAAAATAGTTCATGAATTTTCAATTATTTGAATTTAGTCTATTAACTATTAATTTCATGTCAATAAAATTTTTTTGTCTATTTTATCCGTTAGAATAAAAATAGACAAGTCCATGTATTTGTCACGTGCCTATTTCTGTCATTTGTCTCTGTTTGTTCTAATGAGTAAGATAAATCAAAAAAAATTTATTCATACAAAATTGATAGTTGAAAATTAAATTGAGACAAGTAAAATTTCTGAGGCCGTTTAACATAAAAAGTTGAATTTTTGACTGTCTGATAAAATGGTGATTGGATTAATAAAGAGGAAAGTGTAGCTTTGGGATTGGGAATTTAATGAGTACATGCAGAAGAAAGGGAGACACAATATTACTACTCTCAATTTTAATTAAAAATAGGAAAAAAATATTACTATGTTAGTATTACATCGTTTGACCCTTTTTTTTTTTTTTTTTATCTCACATTCTGGTCAATCTAGAATTATAGGTTCTGTTAGGACATCCACGATAAAGGAAGGGATCGAGAGTAGTGTTAATACCTATATGAACAGGTGGAATTTTGGAAATCTTTCAAAGTGTGGTCAACGTGTATTAAATTGCATAATTTCTTAGGATCTTGAGGGGACCAATTGGTAATTTTCAAAGACTTCTATTCCTGATTATGATAAAATAAAGAGAACATTTCAAAATTTCACATCGAAGAGGTTTCGAGATGAAGAGATGAATATAGTAGCGACATAAAAATCATGTTCAGTTGTTAAAGGAGAAACAAACATGAGAAAGTAAAAATGATACCAACATATAACTTAGATGACACCTTATTTTGATCTTTCATTAAGGATTGTAGGGTTTCTGGTCTATGGTTTAGGATTCCAAGATCAGAAAGAACAAATATTTATACTTAGATTATCTAGATCATCTTTAACAGTGAATAAAAGTGTGTTCTAGATAAAATTTTGTTCCTGCTTTATTTGTAGACATGTCATTGCTTTTCTCATCAGATTCAATTACGAATTTGAATCTAATTTCTATATATTTTTTGTGCTTATTTCTATCAAAAGTGAAATTATTTAATTTTTGATTAATTTATAACTCAATGCAATTTTTATTTCATATATGATATTGTACACATGTTAGATTTTTTTTAGGTCACATTTTTTAGAGTATTTGTTAATTTGTTTAAAAAAATAATGCGTAGATATTAATTTTAAAAAAAATAATATATATATATTATAGTCAAATTTAAATAAAAAATAGGATTATACATAAAGTGTTACAGAGAATTCATTGGCGAGTGGTTCTCGCCTATGGTGGTCCATAGGGCCATTGTAGTACGAGCCAAAATCATATATCCACTGCTGAGTTATCCTCGTGAAACAGTCAAAGATGATTCAACGAATACTAAAGCGAAAAAGAAATGTAAGAAAAGCAAGGAAGGCATTTCTTTATTGCTTTAGGTGACAGAACTCCACTTTCTCATGTTCCCCACCCACCAAAAAAGCAGTCCTTCTAAATTATTAGGAGGTAACCATCATTAGCATGTTGTGGGCGACAGAGGATGGCTCAACTTTTGAAAATTTTTAATAAATAGTATGCGTCTTTTTAAGATTTACTTGTTTATGGACGACAGAGGGTGGCACCGTTGTTGATTTTTATCATTTCAAAAAAATTATTTTGATTTCCTATTCTCTGTCCCCAGATCAACCATATAAGGTTGATCCCCTTTCGATTTTTATCAAAAAAAAAAACCTTACCAATTGGTACACTATGATTTTTAAGAAATGCGAAGGGATTGGAATCGTCCACCTTAGGTTCACAAAGCTCTTCCGGGGGTTGCACTTACCTATGAAACAACAGTAAGGGGACATACAAATGCAAAACAATGGATTTACAAACTTTTTGATCGAAGTATTTTAGCCTACTGACACAGCAGTACGGGGAACCCCCAAATTACAAATTATTGCTTTGTTTTGCGTCTGTTATCGAAATTAACCTCTAAGGTGGTTTGAATTTCATTCCCAAACCTCTACTATACGAATATTAGCATTTTGGAAACATGATTTGGTTTTATCATGTATAAAAATATTTGCTTCAAATGGGGATAAGATTGTTTACCACTTACTTCACCCAAATCTGCTCGTAAACAAGGAACTTTATGTATCGGTACTACATTTTTTAATATTTTGATTTCACTATTAATTTTTGGCCGCCCCAATATAAAATTTGTACCTCGTCACTGAATTTGCTCCCTAAAATTCTTTAGTTGGCTTTATGATCAAAATGTAGCCCAATCAATGACTTGAATTGAGTTTTTTTGGCTATAGTTGGTCCTCTGTTGGTTTTGCACTAACGCTATTGGGATATAATTTGGAATCATAATGCATTATGATTGATGAGTTGATTGAAAATACATTTAATAATGGGACCCATTACAGCACTAAATGCATTATACTATCAATTCATTAGTTACAATGCATTATGTCCTTAAATTATGTCCCAATAATATTGCTCATTGGTTTTGAAGACAGTGAAGAACAATTATCATGTTGCAGGACGAATGTCACACAGGCACAAGTCATCACCAAGGAAGAAGCCAGGAGAAGATGATATTATAGATCTGTGTTTCTTCGACAAAGCCACAAGTGTATCGTTTCTGGCAAAGTCCGAGACGGCAGCTTCGACATTGTGGAGCAGCAAAGCCATGATTGAGAGTGTAGAAGAAGTGTGTAGGGACATCGCATGGGGAGAAAAGAGAGAGGTTGGGAGAATAGGGTTGGTGATGCAAGATCATATTTGCAGGGACTTGATTGAAGACATTGTTACAGAGCTGAGATGTTGTTGCATCTATTCACTTCCCTTCGAGGCATGTAAGAGAAGATTGTTGTTCTAGTATGTCCGTAGATAAATTATTTATTTGGCTCCTTAACTATACTACAATTTCCAGTTTAACCCTCAAACTATATCTTTTAATCAAGCCCTCCAATTTTTTAGGGATACATGTTCTTTTTCCTACAAAAATCTTAGGGAATTAATTATACCTAAGATCCATACTGGCACGTGTCTATAAAAAATTAGAGGGTGCAATTAAAATAAAATGTATTTTAAGGATTGAACTGAAATTCGTAGTATAGAGTTGGGTTCAAAAAACTAATTTACTAAGTTCTTCGTGAATACAATTTCTATGTAGAATTATGGTTTTTTTTTTTCCTGCACAGTTTTTACAACCTATTTTATTTCTTTTATTTTGTTTAAGATTTTTAGGGAGTATTATTGCATGTAAGGCTTTACATTCCTTCAAGAAACGTGCATTTTGTTTAGGTGAAAAATATGCAGGATATCTATGTGTTATACTTTTTGAATTTTTTGAGATAGGAAGCAATAAATTAAAATAATGCTTTTGGAGCAATTGGTCATTCTCATAAATCAATGAAGAGAAAAGAAGTCTTTTCAAGCAAGCTTTTAATGTATCTTTATTTTTCAAAGCTCAAGTATTTACGAATAAAGAAAAAAAATTTGCCACTACAAGAAATATTCGAAAAGCTGAAATGACTGCAAAGCTTAACTTCGACATTCCTCTGGTGTTTGTCCACACGCTACCTATATTGGCGTCAAAAAATCTCTTGCTTAAATGCCGAAAAATGTATATCAGCGATTTTCCCAACGGAAAATAAACGCTTAAGCAGGAAAATGTATATCGGTGATTTTCTTGACGAAAAATAAACATCGGCTTTATTGGCCAGACTCTGGTGACTAGAAAAAAATTTCGGGTGTTTAATTAAACAGCGAGAATTGTATTGTTTCAAAAAAAAAAATTATCTTACTTCTCTTTCCACTAAAATTTGTATAATTACACTATACAAAACAAGGTTATTGCCTCCACAACTATCCAATCACATGTAGAGTGAATTGTATAGCTACCTTTGCATCAACAATTTGGCAACATTCATCACCATAACCAAACCTCATTGTGTTATCATGTGATATAATTCTCATAATTCACTAAAAGCCATGGCCTTTTCTTCTTCATTCCACTGTTTTCACTCACTTCTCATTATCCTCTTACCTTCCAATTCTCTATCTCCCACCAGCATTATCATCCCTCCCTCACAATTCAACACTAATTAACCCTAAATAGTGTGGTAATAAATTGGGATTTAGGGTTAATAGTGTGCGTTAATTGAATTAAAATGATTAATTCGAATAGTATTATGCCTAATGCTTAATTTGTTATTTTGTAGGGTTTTACGTATAATTATCAGAACTTAGAAGGATGAAAGTGCGAAAGACAAACAGAAGAGGGAGGAAAGCATAAAATCAGCAAAAGGGCTCACCATTCGGATGGTGAACAACCATCCCAACGCCAACAAGACAACTAGGTCAACAAGGGAGGCTGCAAGCAAAAAAATAGAGGATTAGCACAATCTGGATGGTAATAATGGCGTCCGGATGGTGGCTGATTAGCACAAAATATTACATATCCTATGTACATTTGGATCCCTTTTATGCTTTCTATTGAGGTTAAAATGAGTGGAATTGCAATGTTCGAGCTATTAACGGAGTTTCGGTATGTTTACAAGTAAAGGGGTTTAAATGGTGCATGTTATGCCCTATCATGACGCTTAAGATCAATGGAGGTGAGGTGGAGGCTTGATGATAGCTTGAAAGGTGAAGGAACCAAGAATTTAGCAAAACAAGGGAAAACCTACCAGTAGGCCATACCGGTAGGTTTTAGCTACTGGACTTGCACCTACCGCAAACCTACCGATAGTTTTTGCTCACTGGAGTAAAACCTACCGGTAGGTTTTACTGAAACACACCAGATTCTGTAACTCAAGCTCTGTAACTTTGGGGGTCCCACCATTAGGTCTTCCACTTGTCCCTAACACTCCTTACACACAAACATCTCATCCTCAACCCTAGCATGGACTTTGGGAGGTTTGAACATCAATGAGGAGAGAGAGAAGAGGTGAAACCTGAGAGTGCAGGCTAGGCTTGTGCTAGCCTACTCAATCCCTCCATTCAGCCCCCTATTAATGGGAGGCCTATCACACAGACCCTAGGTAGCTCCATGGACGTTTTTGGCAAGGGTATACACATTAATTGGAAATACATTGCATTGTAGAGAGAGAAGCTCTAGGTAGAAGACATAGTTAGAGAGAGAAAGCTTGGATTTTTACATGTTCTTCCATCCATTTCACTTGTAGTTCCTGTAAGACTTATGTAAACTTCATTTAATGTCTTTAATGTCATTTATTACAAGCACATTGCAAGTTTAGTTCTCTATTTTGGTTTTCACCATTGTTGCATGTAGTTTTCTTCATTTCAAGCTTTAAAATGGGTATTGAATGTTTCTAGTCTTAGTTTAAGTTTTCTTGCATTAAACTAAGTTTCAATCTTCATTTCTTTGCAATGTCTCTTCATTTCATTTGTGTTCTTGCATTAAACATGAGTAGCTAAACTTTAAGTTGACTAACCCAAGGGAGAACTCATCTTGGGTATGTTATTTCAACTCATTTTCATTCCCCCTCGTAGTGTACATTGATTCGCTTGACTGGGTTGAGTGTGAACGTGGTTGTGAGTCTTTGATATCCCGTAGACTTGTCACGGAGTATGATTGGATCCTCACCTTCATCCTAGTCCCTCACTTCCCACAAATCAATCGAACATCTAGACACCATTGGGGGAAGGTCTCGAGTTGAGTTGGCATTCCCATTGGAATGACCACTTCGGATTAGCCAACACTTGTTCCATTTCAATTTCATCAAGATACAACCACAAACCAAACTCAAACAACAAAAGATTTTTACCCTTTTTCCTTTTTCACCAAATTCACCTTCAACACAATTCACCTCCTTCCCTGATGAGACAACCTTGGAATACGATTTCCAAGTAAAACATGACACTCGAAATTCTCCATGCACTTGGGGAGCACTTTTGTTCACACACACACACACATTTCATTCCACACACCCGTTTTCCCATTTCTTGCATTGAACTAGAGTGAGAGTGACACTCACCCACACACATAAGCTATACACACATTGATGGTTCATGTTCAAAAATTAGGAATACAACAGAAAACAACAAGCATTTTTGGCGCCGTTGCCAGGGAAGGCAAAACGTTGAATTGAGAAGGTGATTTTTGGACGACGGAGGTAAGTCCCGTGAATTCTCATTACAGGCTGAGGTACGTCGTTCCTCGTATATACTTTTGTTTACTTGATTTTATTGTAGATAGTGTTTTGTATGTGGGGACGGGATGACCATAATAGATTGATTAGACAACCCTTGGACCCCAACATGAATATTGACCATGACCTACCCGAGGATGCTGATGACAACTTTGAGGAGTTGGGTGTCAATGCTAATATCCCAAGGGGAGGAGGAATGCAAGAACTGAGAATTCCAAACCCTAGAATGCATTTCCCCCCTAGGAATGAGGGGAACAATATCCCCATTGATCCTCCGGCGAGGTCAATGCGGGATTTTCTCCAACCCACACATAGCACCATTCCCTCATGCATTCGCTTGCCGGTCCAAGCTCATGCCTTCCTAGTTGAGTCAGGAATGTTGCAACTACTTCCTACATTCCACAGAATTGAAAAGGAAAATCCTTATTTACACATTAAGGAATTTGAAGATATAGTTGCAACCTTCGTCACTAACTATGCTATGGAAGACATAGCTCGTTTGAAATTGTTTCCCTTTTCTCTCAAGGACAAAGACAAAACATGGTTGAATTCCTTGCGGCCTCGATCCATCACCTCTTGGGCTCAAATGCTTTTTGAGTTTTTGAATATTTTTTTCCCGGTGCATAGAACCACCACTTTAAAAAAGCAAATTCAAAACTTTTTGGAAAATCTCAATGAGCAATTGTATAACTATTGGGACCTCAACAAGGAATTGCTTCAATCCATACCATATCATGGTTTTGAATCGTGGCAATTGGTGAGTTTCTTCTATGAAGGAATTACATCGAGCTATAGACAATTCATCGACATGATGTGTAATGGCGAGTTCTTAAATAAGAACCCCGATGAGGCCCTAGATTACTTTAGTACATTGGCACAAAATGCCCAATCTTGGGATATCTCAAATCCCACCGATGTACCGAGGTCTTCTCCGGGTAGTAATCAAGCACAAGGGGGAGGGATGCATGATTTGAGAGACCGGGAAGAGTTGCTTTCTAAAATCACTAGGTTGTCATGGAAGGTGGAGAATTTAGAAGTCAATAGGAGACACGAGGTGTCCAATGTCTCAAAGGCCGAGGAGTTTTGCTCAATTTGTGAGAGTGTGGAGCATTCTATATCGGATTGCCCTAACATTCCGGCACTTAAGGAAGTGTATCACGAGCAAGTCAATTCCTTTAATCAAACATGACAATCATTCTCCCCGCACTCGAACACTTACAATCTGGGTTGGAGCAATCACCCGAATTTTAATTGGAGAAATGAGAATCTCACTCCTCATGGGTCTAATGCATATACACCTCATATGCCTCCTAAGCAAGGTCAATACCAAGGTCAATGGCAAGCTTCTAGCTCTCAATACCCCCGGTCTAATCTGCAAGGGTATTCAGAAAACCCGCCTCCACAGAATTTTTTCCAAGGTCCACCTCCACAAAATTTTAATCAACAAGGACCATCCAACCCATCCACATACCAACCTCCTCACAAAATGAATTTGGAGGATGTGGTTCATTCATTCATTCAAAGTCAGACTACCTTCATTCAAAGTCAAACCGCCATCAACAATTAAAATGTCACAGCTTTTAATGACATTCGGACTGAACTCACTAAGTTGACCAATTCCATGGGGACATCACAACAAGAGAAGGGGAAATTCCCCACTCAACCCCAAGAAAACCCTAGAGGCCAAGATGTTATTGAGTCGTCCGAGCCCAATAGTGAGAGTTGTGAGCAACTCAAAGCGGTCATCACCCTTCGAAGTGGCAAGCAAATCGATAAGACCATTATGCCAAAAGTCTCAACCAAAACTACATTGCCAATAGAGGAAGAGACTAAGGATGACACCGAGGGGGTGAGGTGAGTGAGAAAGAGAAAGTGGCTGATGAAAGTGTTCATGCATCCCCCATTCCTCCCCCTTTTCCTAATCGTTTGAAGCCACTCGTCAAGGTGGCTAATTATTCTGATATAATTGAGATGTTCAAGTAGGTAAAAATCAACATTCCACTCCTTGATGATATAAAGCAAATCCCATCTTGTGCCAAGATCTTGAAGGACTTGTGTACCGTGAAGAGGAGACTAAATGTGCACAATAAGGCATTCCTCACCGAGCAAGTGAGCTAAATCTTGAGGACTAACACCCCACCAAAGTTCAAGGATCCTGGATGCCCTACCATTGCTATCACGATCGGAAATTGCTGGGTGGAGCAAACTCTTCTTGATTTGGGGGCGAGTGTCAACCTCTTACGGTACTCGATGTACCCAACTCCAATCACTCTTCAACTGACGGATCGTAGCGTCCGAACACCGAGGGGAGTAGTTGAGGATGTTTTAGTGCAAGTGGATAAATTTTACTTTCTAGTTGATTTTATTGTGCTTGACACTCACTCGGTTACAAATCTTAGCTCCCAAATCCCTGTCATACTTGGTAGACCTTTTCTTGCCACTTCTAATGTTGTGATTAATTGCAGGAACGGTCTTATGAAGCTTGTATTTGGGAACATGACTATGGACCTCAATGTTTTCAACTTGTCTAAACAACGGGGAGATGACAAAGAGGCACATGAGATCAACTGGATCGACACCTTGGTGGAGAAGCACTTGGAGCTAATGAGCATTTTTAAGTTGGGGGAGGAGGAGAATGTTGATATTGGGGAGGTTGATTAGCAAGAGGATTTGGAGAGTTTGAAAGGGGTAGAAAAATGGACCCCTACATTTGAGAAGCTTCCACATCAAGATAAGAAGATCTTTCCATCGAATGAGCAAAAACCCATCTTGGAGTTGAAACCATTACCATCCCATCTTAAGTATGCATACCTTGGGGATGACAATACCTTTTCGGTGGTGATTAGCTCAACGTTGGAGGGGCAGCAAGAAGAGGATCTTTTGAAAGTATTGAGAAGACATAAGGGAGCGATTGGTTGGACAATTGCCGACATCAAAGGGATAAGCCCCCTCATTTGCACACACCGCATATACCTTGAGGAGAACTTCAAGCCATCTCGAGAACCACAAAGAAGGTTGAATCCAATCATGAAGGATGTGGTGAGAGACGAGGTACTAAAGCTACTTGACGTGGGCATCATTTTTCTGATTGTCGATAGTAAGTGGGTTAGCCCCACGCAAGTAGTACCCAAGAAGTCGGGAGTCACGGTAGTTGCAAATGAGGAGAATGAGCTTATTCCAACAAGGGTGATCACCGGATGGAGAGTGTGTATTGATTACCGAAAGCTCAACTTATGCACAAGAAAATACCATTTCCCATTGCCATTCCTCGACCAAGTGTTGGAAAGAGTAGCGGGGAATCTATTCTATTGCTTCTTAGATGGATACTCCGGCTACAATCAAATCGAGATTGCATTGGAAGATCAAGAGAAGACCACCTTCACTTGTCCCTCCGGTACTTTTGCCTACCGTCGCATGCCTTTCAGGTTGTGCAATGCCCATGGAACTTTTCAACGTTGTATGATGGGGATTTTTAGTGACATGGTGGAGAAGATTGTGGAGGTGTTTATGGACGACTTCTCAGTGTTTGGAGATTCGTTTGATGGATGTCTGGAGAACTTAGAGAGAGTTCTAGAAAGATATGAGGAGAAGAACTTGGTCCTCAATTGGGAAAAGTGTCATTTTATGGTGACGCAAGGAATTGTTCTCGGGCACATCGTCTCGGCGAAGGGGATCGACGTTGACAAATCAAAGATGGATGCAATTTCTAACCCCCCTACGCCAAAGGTCATCAAGGATATCAGGTCGTTTCTTGGTCATGCTGGCTTTTATCGTCGTTTTATTAAAGACTTTAGTGTATTGGCCCGACCTTTGACCAATTTACTTTCTAAGGATGTCCCATTCGAGGGGTCGGATAATTATGAGGCATCATTTACAAAACTTAAAAGCATGCTCACTACACCTCAGATTATGCGACCACCCAAGTGGAACTTACCTTTTGAGCTTATGTACGACACGAGTGATTACGCGGTCGGCGCAGTGCTCAGTCAAAGGGAGGATAAGAGACCTTATGTAATATACTACGCTAGCAAAACACTTAATGAAGCTCAAATGAACTATACCACCACAGAAAAAGAGTTGCTAGCTGTAGTATTTGCATTGGATAAATTCCTATCCTACATCATTGGTTCACCGATAGTAGTCTACACCGATCACTCTACTTTGAAGTATTTGTTGTCTAAGCAGGATTCCAAACTGAGACTCATCGGGTGGATCCTCCTACTCCAAGAGTTCAACTTGACGATCAAAGACAAGAAGGGAGTGGAGAATGTGGTGGCAGACCATTTGTCCCGACTTGTGGTGCAAGAGGCCGATGAGTACATTCATATCCCTGATTTTTTCCTTGATGAGCAATTACTTTTGATTCATTTTGTTTGTCCTTGGTATGCTAACATATGTAATTACCTTGCAACATGACAAATACCACCGCATTAGAGCCCAAAGGATAGAAGGAGATTCATGGCAGATGTGAAGTACTTTTACTTCGACAACCCATACCTCAAGTACTGCCCTGACCAAGTCATGCGGAGATGCGTACCGAAAGGTGAAAAACAGGAAGTCCTTGCATTTTGCCATTTGGAAGCGTGCGGTGGCCATTTCTCTGCAAAGAAAACTTTGGCAAAAATTCAACATTCAGGTTTTTATTGGCCCTCTTTGATAAAAGATTGTATATCTTTCTATAAAGAGTGTGATAGGTGCCAAAGTTTGGGTAGTGTGACCCGAAGGAACATGATGCCCTTCTCCCTTATACTTGTTATTGAGATATTTAATTGTTGGGGCATCGACTTCATGGGTCCCTTCCCCATGTTTTTTGGCTACCTATACATTCTACTGGCAGTGGACTACGTGTCCAAATGGGTGGAGGATATCCCAACCAAGACCAATTACCACCGGGTCGTGGTCAAGTTTCTCAAGGAGAACATATTTCCATGGTTCGGGATGCCTCGTGCTATGATAAGCGATGGTGGGTCGCATTTTTGTAATAGGCCATTTGCATCATTGATGCATATATATGATGTCACACACAAGGTGTCCACCGCATATCACCTACAGACCAATGGCCAAGCCGAGTTGGCCAATAGGGAGATCAAAAATATCCTAGAGAAAACGGTGAATCCCAATAGGAAGGATTGGTCATATAGATTGATCGATGCCCTTTGGGCTTACCGCACTGCCTACAAGACTATTCTAGGCATATCTCCCTATCGGCTCGTCTATGGAAAAGCTTGCCATTTTCCAGTTGACAAGGCCTATCGGCTCCAACAAGGCCTATTGCGCCATAAAGACTCTAAACTTAAATTTGAAAATGGCCGGAGAGCATAGGAAGCTAGAAATGAATGAATAGGAAGAGATCCGAAGAGATGCATATGAGAGCTCTAAAATTTCAAAAGAGCGGGCTAAGATCTTTCATGACAAATCCATTGTGAGGAAGTCATTTGAACCCGGGCAAAAAGTGCTCTTATACAACTCTCGTCTCTCAATCTTTCAAAGGAAACTCTAATCCCATTGGGATGGCCCCTATCTTGTCAAGGTGGCCTACCCCAATGGAGCTGTGGAATTCACAAACCACGAAGATGGTAGAACATTCAAGGTCAATGGCCAAAGACTTAAGCCATTATTCGAGGATTTTGAAGGACAAGGAGTGGAGGAGGATTTGATGGATCCGGTTTACCTAGACTTGTTGGAGGAGTAAATGTTCTTATGCCTTTTAGTGTACATTCGTTTATATTTACTTTAACTGTTCATGTTACTTACTTTATCTTTCCATATAGTGTTGTTTTTCTTAGTTGCAGATGTTGGTGTTTTTGTCAAAAGCTCAAGTGCGAGGTGTTCTCTAACCCTACTCACCTTTTTACAGTCATTCATTGCATATCATATCTTTTTGTTGCATTGAGGACAATGCATGAATCAAGTTGGGGGGTGAGGTGCACCATTTGTATGATACACCAATGTTTGTGAAAATTTTTGTTGATAATACAAATTTTTGTGGTGAAAAATTCACCTTTCACATATCATACAGATTTTTGTTCATAAGAGTTTCAAATTATGTGAAAATTTTAAAAAATTTTGATCAAATATCTGAATGTTGATCTATATTCCCTCATTAAGAATGCTTTGGGTTTTTTGATACGTTGATCTCTGCTTTGAATTTTGAATACATGAGCACATTATAGAAGTTCATCCTATGCGTGAGTATCTCATACGCATTTGCTTTTGAACTCACCAATATGTACACCTTGAATGTGTAATTTCGTCAATTTACGGATTGAGTTCACATTTTAGTACTTGACATGAATAGTAGAGATGAGTAAGAACCCATGAGAGCTTTAATGTCATTCCTTGTTGGAGGGGCCTTACATTTACTCAAGGAAAAATTCTTCAAATTTCAAATTTGTTCAATAATCTCATTATATTTGTTTCGGTTAGGTGCATTTGTATAGTTGATTGACTTATCTTGAAATGTAAAATGCTCCCCCATGCTTATCTAGAGGCGATCTTAGGCCATTTTTGAATATTTTGAGCCTTGACCTTGTTCTTGTGAAAATATTATCCCCAGTGCCGTGATTGAGCCTTAATTGAAATTCATTTCTATGCCACACATTTGACCAAGCCAGTGCAAAAATGATAAAAATCTACTTCACATTGGTTGTTCCTAGAGCTGAATATGAGTGATCGTCAAAGAGAAGGAAGTATGATGTGGAAACTCAAACAAAAGGGATGAATGATGTTGAAACTCAAAGAGTTGAACGGTAAAGAATGAAAAATCCAAGAAAAGGAGAAGAAAATAATGATCAAAAGAAAACGAAAATGTTAAGGAAAAGAAGAAAAAGAAATAAAGAGTGTGGTGATGGGTTTGGACTGAAAATCCTATGAAAAGGAAGATGTTTTTGAAATAAAAGCCTTTCACTCGAAACAACCCTCTTTGTTGTCCTATATCTTTCGTTTATTTTGCTTCAATATCACCCTAAGGCCCCATTATAGCCATTGAAGTCCTAAATGATCTAGAGAAGCATGGGAGATGCATACTTTTAAATAAAAAGAGGAGTTGGTTTACTATATAGTGTCTAGCATTCCTTTCATGAGATTATGCCAAGGTTGTTTCATTTTCATACATGAACTTCAATTTTGGATTATATGTGAGCATACTTCGTTTTGTGCACAAGATTCTATCTCACATATACACATGGAGAGCATGTCAGATAACTAGAGTGTGAACATGATGCTTCCCGTACATATGCAATGTAATGTAAAATCGCATTTCATATTATTATGCAACCACAATTTCAATTGCAATTACAACATCATGAACATGTTATGAGCACAATATGAACAACATTCCATCTCAAACAACATTCTCAATTGTTAATTATATCATAATCATATAATTACAATCCATATTCTCACCAAGCATGTTATAACATCTTCAATGAAACATGTAACACCCCGCATTTTTCTTTTATATATGTATATAGATATATAGTAAATAATTGTTTTAAAACTGTAGATATATGTAGTGACATAAGAATAAACCGTAGGAATAAATACTATGGAGATAATTTGATTGGGAAGTTTACGTGTCGAAGATGTTTAAACTTGGAAAGGTTGAATAGACAAGTTTCTAAAGGTTTTTAGGTCAAAATAATGCTTCCATTGAATCCGGAAGGTCGAACAACCTTGGGAGATGTAATATGAGGTGTATTGGAAGCTAGGAAGTATTTTGGAGTTAAAACCCACTTTAGAGTGAAATTGGGTAAAAAGTATCTTGGACACCTTCTAGTATTTTAGCCATAACTTTTGATCCTTACATCCAATTGATCTGAAATTTTGAAAGTAGATAGTAGACATCTAGGGCTACAAAAGTGTATATCTTGGAAATTTTCCAATTCGACCTCTAAAGGGGTCAAAACTGCCCTGGAAGTTGAAGCAGCCAAACAGTACCGATACCTAGTACCGGTACCCCCGAACCAGTAGCTAATTGGTACCGGTACCCTTTGACTGGAGCCTTCCCGAACAGTAAAAAAGTCGGGATTTTGGGTTTTAAAACCCCATTCCAAGCCCTATTTGCCCCATTCTTCATCTCATCCTCACCACAAACATCTTAGAGCCCTAGGAGGAGATAAAGAAAGGGAAAAACACCAAGATCAAGATAGATTCACACCTCATAGAAATCAAAACCGAAATTCCTCAAGAACACCATTCTTCTCCTCTCTTCCTATACACTTTCACTACACCCTTACCCACATCTCTTAGAACCCTAAGAGAAGACAAGAAGGAGAAGAAGAAGGGAGGAAGGAGATCTTTGGAGCTTGGGTTAGCTTACAACTCTTGGATTCAAGGTAGGGGTTTTCTTCCATTCTTTTACATTGAGGCTAGGTTTATTTATATGTATCTCTTCACTCTAAATGTTATATATATGCTATCAAATCCTTAATTCTTGTTATTCTTGCAATTGATGCCATGTGGAAAATATTGTGATTGTTGAGTAACCCTTGAATCTCCTTGTTTCCTACCAAACCCTAGTCTTCAAGGGAGATGTGTTTTTCTCTTGACTTCTCCCTTGTTATTGATTTCAATACATGATTGTTCCTTTGTCTTGAATTCTAAGCTTGATATTCAATACTTGATATTCTTTATTCTTGGTTCCAAGACTTGAATGTTCTTTTGTTCTTGATTTCACACCTTGATAGTTGTTTGTTATTTATTTCCATATATGATTGTTCCGTTAAATCATAATTTCTCCTTTGTCCATGATTTTCAAGCTTGGTGCGCCTTTATTCTTTATACTCCAAGCTTAATATTCATTGGTAATGATTCCAAAGTTTGATTACTCATAGGTTCTTGATTTCAAAACTGTAGTGTTTCATATTGAACAACAAAATAGTATTTATGATGATCTCTTGTACATTTTCTTATATTGCTCTTTGTACCACTACTTGAGAAAATTTGGGGGTTTTTGAGAATATTTTGGTTTCCTCATTGGTATGGTTGTTGTGATGGACTTGGATTGCCTTCGAGAGATGCCATAGAGTGTTAGAGGTTAGTCTATCCCAGTGGGGGTGATGGTTTCCTAACACTTGTAGTGGGTTGTCATGTGGTAATGCGACCACTATCGTTCACTGGAGTTCGAACAAGGGATGATATACTTTTCCTGGGAAGGGACTCGTCACTGCCAGAGGGATGGTAGACGCCTTTTCCTAAAGTGTTTGTGATTGTGATTGTAATTGGTGGACTAGGTATAATCGTTGGGTAGATTCATGAGAAGCAATCAACATACATGGAACGGGGATGAACTAATATAAATGGGATGATGGGTTGGACCGCCTTGGCCGGTGCATTGGTATGGGACAATGCATCGGAAGGCGCCCTTCCTAAATGGCCTAAAGTTGGAAATGGTATATTGGTTATTGTTCATTTTACCATAGACGGTTTCTACAAGAGTCTTGGGGAAGTATGGGATTCCGCGAGAACTTGTGAAAACAATGTATGGTGGATTGGATTATCTTTGAATATGGTTTGTTAACTGTATAGTGGTTCCCCTTATCCATTCAATTACTGTTGTTCCCTAAACTTGAGATCTATTTAAATGTCATGGTTTTACTTCAAAAGTTATATATGATATTTGTGAAATGAGACCGACTTGTTTTACATGTTTTCTAAACCTTGTTTGAGTTGGGAGAATCTTCCTACAGAGCTTAGTGCTCACCCCCTACCGCTAACATTTTTCAGATTACCTGCTTGAGGTGGACGTAAGGGTCGAGGAGCCCGCTACTTGAGAGACTCCACTTGACGGAAGTGTGGATCCCGAGGTGGACGCATAGAGCGACCTCCTTTCCTTTTTGTACTAGACTAGGATATTCATTTTTGAACCTTATAAAGTCTAGTTTTCTTTTGTTATTTCCGCTGCGCTACATTATTTGATTTTTGGAATGTAAAGGCCAAAATGGGCCTATTCTTTTGGGATAATGCTATGGACATGATATATGAGGAATGAAATTTCTTTATTTATGGAATTTATTTAGTCGCTCTCATGTTGTAAATGGTTTTAGAATGTAATGCCGTCCAGGGTGTGTTTTGGGGCGTTACAAAACAACCATGATAAATCAACCTAGGCATTTTATCAAACACCCAAAAGAAGCAAAATCATATGAACACATAATCATGCCCAATTTATCACATTTTCATGAAATCACCTAATGAGCAAGTCTCAACAAACCCAATTCATGCAAAATTGGTTTTATTCATTCTTATACCATTTATCATACTCTAGTTACACTAGAAATACATTTAGAAAAGAGATTTTATCTCAATTCATGCTACACATTTCATACAAAACCCTAGGTTGAAAATAAACCTAGCTAGGAGATGAACCCTACCTCTTGAAGCATGATACAAGTGGTAGAAACTCCAAGAAAACCCAAATCAAGCTTCAAGCCTTGATTTCCAAAAAAAAAATTCTTTGAGACTTCGGCAAAATCCCCAATTTTTGGTGCGTAGATGTAGATCTCGTCGCGTAGATCAACTTTAATTCTTGGCCCGAGTCGATTTGACGAACAGTTGGCCCTAGATCGCAGAGAGAAGCTTGAAGAAACCTCCTCTCTATCTCTCTTCTTTCTCTCTTTCGAAATCAGCTAGGTATTCGGGAGAAAATCTGATTTTTCTCCCCTATTTATACCCCTTAGGTACTTGGCCCACAACGCACCACACATCCCGTCTTTCCTTGATCCGACTTTGTTCTGAATCAATTAAATCTCATTTCGTGTTATGTTCAATATACTTTATTTGAAATAAATTTAAATTATTTTTCATGTTTCTCAATTAATTCCCGGTCGCATTTATTTTGGTCACGCGATACCCGATCACCTCGTAAAACGCAAAAAATTCGACCGTCTCTGAATTCAACGAAAATTGACTAGGTTACTAGATTTTGCAAGAAGAATCCAATGGTGAGACCTGTTTTTTCATCCAAGTTCTAAAAAAATTCAGGTTGTCAACCTGTATCATAGCGACTAATTACCGTTTTGCCCATTTTCACAAAAATTCAAATTTTCCCGGGTTTTACAGTCACCGCCTGAAGCAACCCTGCAACAACAAGAACAACCCTAGGGTCAAAATGTATTTGACGCTGCCATATTTGAAAACATTGATGAACAAGTTTGGTATGATACTTATTTTTATTCTAAGCATATTATTGTTGAACGGTCTGTGGTATATGAGAATTTCGAACAAAAAAGGGTTAGGCAAAATTCAGTAGCACGAGGGTGGCTACATTATGTGAAATTAGTAGGTCCTGCATATGAATGTTTAGTCTGGGAATTTTACAGTAATGTAAAGGAAACTGGGCCAAGGCAATTTTGTGTTTATGTTAGGGGAGTTATGTTTCAAGTTAGACCGGCTACTATTGCCAATTTTCTGAATCCTATGCCAAGGCATTAGCATCCCCAATACCCCTATACCACATTGTCTGATATGACTGTCATTGGGATTGGGTTGACTGGGAATCCGGAGTATGCCTGGGGTAGACCAATTATTAAGCAAGGGGACTTAACCATTACATACCGAATCCTAAACTTGATCACTGTGAACAATCTGTTGCCCCAGTCTCAGAAAAACTAAATATACTCTAAGAGCCTATTTTATGTTTGCCTTCGAAATGGGACACACTATTGACTTGCCAACCCTGATAATGGATCAAATGATGGTGATTGTTAAGGCTAAGAAGCCCTCACTCCCATTTGCTGTGTTAGTATCTGAGTTATGCAGGAAAAAGAGGAGTCATTGCAGATCTCACATGGCCAACGGTGGAGCATTTGGCACCATTGGACAAAACCTCGCTAAAGAAGAGCCATGTAGGGCAGGGTGAGGAGCAACAGGAAGCGCCACAAGAACCGCAAGCAATCCATTCCTAGAAGGTGCAGAGTTTCAGCCACCGAAGGAGCCCCAGCAACCAGAGGAGCAAGCTTATATTCCAGTTTATGATAGGACTGACCGCCAGATTCTATTAGGACTATAGACTAGCATCACTTAGTTGAATCAAAAGGATGGCTAGATATGAGAAGAATCAGAATGAGATCCTGAGGCTACTTTAAGGACAGTATGGTGGAGACCCGTCAACTTAGTGACCAAAGTTTCTAAAGTTTCTATGTTCTTTCTACTCTTACCAAAATTTTTACTCAAGCACTTTATTCGGTTTGCTAAATTATGTTATCATTCTAATGCTTTGCAGGTATAATCCTAATCAGATTACGCAGGATTTTCATACATTGATTGTGCACTGTCTTTATATTTTCAAAGAAACTCAGCATTCTGAGCATGTAAAAATTTCTTATTCTGAAAACATTTTTTTAAATACTACGATCTTTTATAGAGCTTACATATATAGTGGAGATGTAACCCTATATGTAGATTTTGAACCAATCTTCCTTGGAGAGATTTTTCACATTTGCTCAAATAAGAATTTTCAGTTCAGTGATAATATTTATTTGAATAATCTCATTATCCTTGTTTTGATTAGCCCTCATTGAATAACATGGCTAACATTCCTTTAACTCTTAAATGGAAATTATGCAAGTGCATGAATTCTGGGAAATGATCTTAGGCCATTTGTGATTTTATTGAGCCTCAGCCATTTCTTTTGCAAAACTATATCCCTAGCAAGCCGTGATTGAGCTTAAATGGAAATTTTTTTTCTTAAACCCATCAGTTAACCGAGCCATAGAAAAATATATTGACCCACCCTTGCTATCTAATTTTCTTACACCCTCTCCTAAGGAAAGCATTATATAGAAAAGGGAGAAAAGAAAATGGTGACTACGATTCAAGAAAGAAAAGAAAAAGGACAAAGAAAAGAATCTGTGAAAGAAAGCAAAGAGGAAAAGAAAAAGAAAGCAAAGAAAGAAAATAGCAAAAATGGGATTGAAAGGAGAAATGGGAAATACAATGTGTAAAAGTTTTGGAAAAATGGGAGAGATGTGTGCTGCACTAATCGAAAATGATAGCTCTTTGAATACCTTTGACGTCATTTCTTTAAACCCAATACCCTTTGGCCACGTTATAACCTTAATAAAGTCCTTTTTTATTCTAGAAGTCATGTATGTGTATTATTTCCACCTATCCATTAAAACGGAGAGTGTTAATAATGTTGTTTGATAAAGTGTTAATATTCTTTCATGAGATTATGCCAATTTCCAGTTTTATTCAAATAACTTTCTTTTGGAATATTACATGTGCTATTATGTTGCTTTGATAACAGCAGTCCTATCACATGTAATTTTTGAGTGATAGTCACTAAAACTTTAGTGTATTCTTTGCTAAGTGATTTCAAGGAAAGGATTGACATCGAGGCTAACTCTTGTACAGTTGAATGAAGGATTGTGATATTTCTTAAATGTTTTTGAAATAAAGAAATCCCTGCACACACGCACACGACCTTTTCTAAAAATATATAGAATAGTGTTGCAGTTAATGTGTGTACTCTTATAATGATCAGGGAAGGAAAGTATCCTGGTAATAGAATAGAATAGTGATTTGATCTTATTTGTGGAGAATATGAATTATGTAATCCTAACCTTTTGAAGTTTGTAGGTATCTTCACTGAAAATCTTAAACCGAATGTGTATTTGGTGTGATTTCCTTGCGTTAATCCTTCATGATTTAGCCCGTTCATCTTGCTTTTCTCTTCATCAAAGAATCCTAGGGTTTGAAACTACTAAAATTGACCTAAAGAATGACCTTAAAATATTTATAAGGTCAAAAAATGTTTAGTTTGCACAAAAGTGATCGTTGTAAAAAAAGTTGATAGATCATGTTTTGTAATTGGCTAATTTCGTGGAGTCCATTGTAAAATCTCAATCATTTTCATGGTCATGATGCTATCAAGTTTAAGATCTGAAAGTGACATTGAAGGGAGGAAATCAAGCATCAAAACTACATCATTCAACCTCTGTATGCACCTTCATGCTTAAGACAAAGGTAATGACCTAGACACCTAAGATGAACCCTTAGTTATTTTAACTTAGGATGATTAGGAAGAAAATAGAATTGAAAATGATCTGATTATGAATCCTAGATGATTTTCAAAGAAAATTTTTTCCAAATCAATTTTGGGTTTTGAAAACATAGTTTGAGTCGCAATCGGACCCCTCTTTGAGCAATGCCCTTTAGTGCTCAAAAGGATAAGTTTTTGCATGGTTTTAAAACCTATAGGGACTGCCCTATGCTCTTTAGCCTTTGATAGATCAATCTCTTGATGAATTAGGATAAAAAAGGAAAAAGGACACGGAGGATCAACACAAAGCTCACTCGAGCAATCTCCATGGTCGCTCGAGCGATGCTCATGGTTGCTTGAGCGGTCTTGATCCTTGGCTGGTTTGAGACGTTATTTTTTTACTCCATTGCCAACCACCCTCCCACCGATTGAGCGGCCATTCGCAAATCTGAGTTTTCTTAGTTACTAAGATTACTCTTATTCTGGACCTATTAATAGGGAGAGCATTTCCCACATATAGGTCAAGCCTTAGGAGTGTATTTTGAAGAGACAAATCTATCTTTCAACCTTGAGAGCTTCCATAACCTAGATCCCTAAGATCTAAAAACTACTGCTAGTAATTCTTTCCATCCTCACAACATGGAATATAAGAGCTTGTTGGTGAACAAACCCATTGGTGTGTACATACTGAGTATTAGCGTGCCCATAATCGCTCGAGGTTGAGACAAACTGTGCGGTGTTGAAGTCCAACTGAAGCTACACCAAACGTAGGAGAGGGAATTTAGCCGGGGAAACATAGCAAGGAAAGAAGCATCTAGCTATGGGTATTGGTTGAGGTATAAGAATCAAGTACTTATATGTGGACTTAGCGCATAGTGGATTAGACTATGGTGAACCCGAGTTGTTCCCCACGGTTTTTACCAATGAGGGTTTTCTGCGTCAACAAATTGCTTGTGTCTCTTAGTGATTATTGTACACACTTACATTTATTAGCACACACATGCACTATGTGTTTGTGAAATTGATTGTTTGATTATTCATCCGTACATAGTTGTGCATTGGGTTCAAGAATTTGGGATCGACGTGAGATTGATTACAAGTGAATTAATTGAATAATTAATTTAATGAATTTTCATGTGTGTGAATAGTTATGGTGATTAAATAGATTTGATTAACCCTAAAAAGTGTGTAAATGAACTAGGTTTTAGGGTTAAATGTGTGTGTAAACTAGGATAAAATGATTAATTTATAAAGTTTTATGGTTAATGCGTAGTTTGTACATTTTTCGGGGTTTCAAGCGAAAATACGAAAGTTCAAGAGGATCAAAGTGTAAAGGCTAAATAAAGAAGGGGAGGCAAGTATAATTCAAAAATCAACAAGTCAAACAAAGAGAGGCTACCAAACATGGAAAAACCAGAGGATCTCCACAGTCCAGATGGTGGTAGTGGCGTCTGGACGGTCCTTAAACCGCCTCACTTATCTCTCTTCTCCCATTGGTCCATTTTAGCAACAAAGGTATCCTATTGGTCAGCCTGGGTGTCTGTCACCTTACTCCCTCCTTCTGGTGCCTATAAATAGCCCGTTCTAGCCATTTCTCAGGAGGATTCACTGGAGTTCAGTTCAGTGCAAGAGAGAAGAAAGGAGAGAAAGAACAGAAGAGCGAAGCCTTGCCCTAATTACTTCTCAGCCAAAATTTTATCTACTTCTATAGTTTTTTTTATCCTTTCTACTTGGATGTTGAACCTCTCCCAATTTTGTGTCCTAGCTAGTAATAATATTGGTGGTGTTTCAACTATTGCTTGGGAAAGGACACATTGTATTTTGTTTTCGGTTATAAAGAAATCATCTCACTCCTGTTGCTCATCTATAGCAATGAGGCATGAGTAGTCCGTTTATACTCTTCGGTGAAGGGTGAATGCATGTATGATATTGTTTAAGTTATCGAAATGCCGATGTTTTAGTTATGCGTTAATGTTTATACCTCCTTTAGTTGATGGATGGTTACTATTATAATATGCTCATGGTTATGAACACCGACCAAAGCCTAATGGTATATACCATTCTATCTTTAATAACTACATATTTCATACTTGATACAATGATGCACGTAGTTGGGATTTATGTAACAGTCGGGAGATTGGTTATAGATGGGTTAAATCCCGCCATAGTCAAAGCTTTTGATTCAATGCATAAACCGGAACTCCGTCTTCATTGAATCATCAACCTATTGATTGAATAGCAAGATGTAACACCCCGCATTTTCGTTCATATAGATATATAGATATAGCAAATAATGGTTGTAAAGATGTGGATAGGGGTATTGAAGTGTGTTTGAACTTTGTAAATTTGAAAAGTAAAGATTTAAAATGTTAATGAAAATCATAGTTGAAATTTAGTTTTAGTGAGTGAAAATATAAAATGTTAGGTCCTATAACTTGTATTAGATAGGTTTGGTGTATAAATATGTGTTGGAGAGGTTTGTGATGGATTTGGTTAGTTTTGGAATGGATTGGAAATGGAAAACAAAAGAAATAGGCAAAACTGGGTAAATGGTACCGGTACTGGGTACCGGTACTGTGTACCGGTACCGCGATTCCAGAAGGTTTCTGGTACCGGTACTGGGTACCGGTACTGAATGGTACCGGTACTGAGTACCGGTACTACCGAAACCAGACTGTTTATTTTAAGTCGCGAACAGCCGATTTTTCCCCCACTATAAATACTTTTTGCCATCCCCTTAGCCTTCATTACACACCTTAAAACCCTAGAAAACATTAGAGAGAAAGAGGGGAAGAGAAAAACACAAGATCAAAGGTGAAAAACAAGGAATTTAAGGGTGATTCAAGATCCAAGCCCTAGATTTCCAAGAACATCAAGATAGGGGTTTTCTCTCACTCTCTTACATTGAGGTTAGGGTATTTATATATGTATGTTTTGGCTATCAATGGTATATATATGCTATGAAATCATCCTCTCTTAGGCTTTTTGGCAAAGATTACATGTTTTGAACAAAGTTAGGGTTTAATACCCATGAAATTTCTTTTCTAGTTTTAAAACCTTAGTTTTTGGGAGAGTGATGTATTTCTTCTTAAATGCTTCTTTATTATGAACTTCAAAAACCGTAGTTGTTTGTGTTGGGTAGAAAAATGATGTTATTGTGATCTCATGTATTTTCTTTGTTGGTTGGGGAATTGTTACATAATATATCTTGGGGATTTTGGAGAGATGCTTGTAAAATGATATAAATATTGGAATGGTATGCTTGGTTGGGTTGTTTGTGATGCCTTGAGGGTGAGAGGTTCCTTATAAGGATGCTCATGCCAAGAGAGGAGAGTATGTGATTTCCCTCAAGAGGTTCCTTATAAGGATGCTTGAGTTTGTGATGCCTTGAGGGTGAGAGGTTCCTTATAAGGATGCTCATGCCAAGAGAGGAGAGTATGTGATTTTCCTCAAGAGGTTCCTTATAAGGATGCTTGAGTTTGTGATGCCTTGAGGGTGAGAGGTTCCTTATAAGGATGCTCATGCCAAAAGATGACAGTATATGATTTTCCTTAAGAGGTTCCTTATAAGGATGCTTGAGTAACCAAGCCTTGAGGGTGAGAGGTTCCTTATAAGGATGCTCATGCCAAAAGAGGACAATATTATATAATGTGTGGGAAATGGTTTATATTTTGAAAATGAATGTTTATTAGAATTGGTTATTATTGTTCATTTCTAGTACTATGGCTACTTAAACTTGAGATCAGTTGTAAAATGTCATTGTTTTACTGCAAAGATTATGTATGTTATTTGTGAAATGAGACCGGCCGTTTTAAATGCTTTTCTAAACCTTGTATGGGTTTGAGAGAATTTTTCTACAGAGCTTCGTGCTCACCCCCTACTGCTAACATTTTTCAGATTACCCGCTTGAGGAGGACTTAAGGGTCGAGGAGCCCGCTACTTGGGAGACTCCACTTGACGAGAGTGTGGATCCCGAGGTGGACGCGTAGAGCGACCTCCTTTCCTTTTTGTACTAGACTAGGATATTCATTTTGAACCTTGTAAAGTCTAGTTTTCTTTTGTAATTCCGCTACGCTACATTATTGGATTTTTGGGATGTAAAGGCCAAAATGGGTCTATTCTTTTGGGATAATGCTGTAAATTTTATGGATGACTTTATGAAGTCTTATTTATTGATGGATTATTTTAGTGCTCTCATGATATGAATGTTTTATAATGTAATGTCGTCCAGGGTGTGTTTTGGGGTGTTACAAAGTTGGTATCAGAGCTTAGGCTTTAGGTCTTACATGGGAGCTGTAGGTTATGGATTACCACTGGAAAGGTAGGACTAGGTTGAAGGAACCGTAGGCTTGTATTGGTTTGAAGTTATGTGTTTATCAGATAGGTTAGATTCATTTTATATTTAGGTTAAGGGTTAATTATTTGTTCGAATTCGATGAGTTGTCTCGCTACGCAATCAAGTTTGTGGTCACTGAGGCAAGGAGGGCTAAACGCTTTGAACAAGATTTGAGGCCTTTCATCCGCGAGAAGCTGGTTACACTCGGAATTCGAGAATACAAGATCTCGTGAACGTGGATGTGGACGTGTACGTGGACGTGGACGCGGTTGAACAAAGACTTCAGATAGGTGGAGAAGATGGAGTTACTCAGACGAGAACAGGCATGGACCCACGCCAATGCTTTGCATGCGGAGAGTATGGGCACTTCAAACATAGATGCCCCTCGTTTCCCCCAATGACCAAGCAAGCACCCGAGCAAGTACCAACAAACAAGCCACCTCTACAAAGGCCAGCATAGCTGAGACCTCAGATAGCTCGATGAGCGGGAGGCGTACCAGAGAGAATAGGCACGGATGCCCGCTGATGTTTTGCCTGTGGAGGTGTTGGGCACTTCCATTGCTTTCCACCAAGACCAACCAAGTAACTGGGCTAGTAAATGCAAACAGGCCACCGCTACGACAACCACTACCACCACAGAGACCGTTACAAGCTCATGCCCCCGGCGACGCCAATCAAGGAAGGGTTTTTGCTTTGACCCAACCGGAGGAAGATGCCTCCAATGCCGTTGTGGATGGTATCGTTCTTCTCTACCATTCTTGGGCCCGAATTTTATTGGATTCCTATGCGACTCATTCTTCTCTACGTACTGCGGACGTTGTGGAATTGGGATTGGGTTCCGAGGAGCTAGAACATGTTTTATATGTTGACTTGCCTACGGGAGAACAGGGGGATACCAGGCTAGTCTGCAAGGGTTACGTGTAAGCGGATTACATTTCAGTTACCAGTAGGTTTACTTATATGTATTTCTTGGACTCTAATTTATATCTACTTGCTAGGAAATCATCATGTCTTGCCATTCTGGATAATACTACCTTGTTCCAAAATATATTATGGTGGGGTAAACCCTAAATCTTTTCTTATGCCTTCAAACCCTAGTTTACAAAAGAGATGTGTTTTTTCTCTTGATTTCTCCTTTGTTCTTGATTCCCGAACTTAAATATTATTTGTTCTAAGCTATGTTATGGGTGGTGACCACCAAAATCCTTTTGGTATGCCCTTGAAATCCTAGTTTTCAAGGGAGAGGTGTTTTTTTTTTATCTTGCCTTTGTCATTGATTTCAAACCTTGATAGTCGTTTGTTATCGATTCCAATATATGATTGTTACTTTATTTCTGATTCCAAGCTTGATATCCGTTGTTATTGATCTCGAGACTTGATTGTTTCCTTGTCCTTAACTTCCTAAGCTTAATGATCCCTTTGTTCTTGGTATCCAAAAATTTGATATTCGTTTGTTATTGATTCTACCCTTGTGATTCAATTATTTTCAATATTTAATACTGATATTCTTTATTCTTGGTTCCAAGACTTGAGTGTTCTTTTGGTCTTGATTTCTAAGCTTTATAATCTTTTGTTCTTGATTTCACACCTTGATAGTCGTTTGTTATTGATTTCCATACATGATTGTTCCGTTAAATCTTAATTTCTCCTTTGTTCATGACTTTCAAGCTTGATACGCTTTTATTCTTGATTTCCAAGCTTAATATTCATTTGCTCTTGATAGCCAAATTTGGTATTCATTTGATTGATTCTAACTATTGTAATTCATGTATTCTTGATATTCAATATTTGACATCCTTTGGTTCTTGATTTCAAGACTTGGTTGTTCCTTTGTTTTTAATTTCCCCAGGCTTGATGATCCATTGGTTCTTGATAGCCAAATTTAATATTCATTTGTTATTGATTCTAACTCTTGTGATTCATTTATTCTTGATATTCAATACTTGATATTCATTGGTTCTTGATTTCAAGACTTGACATTCAATTGCTCTTGATTTCAATACTTGATTTCTCCTTGTTCTTGAGTTCAAAACTTGATACTCTTTAGTTCTTGGTTACAAAGCTTGATATGCATCTGTTATTGACTTCAAGACTCGATTGTTACTTTGTTCTTGATTTCAAGCTTTGATTGTTTCTTATTTTGATTCCAAAGCTTGATATGGGTTTGTTATGGAATTCGAGACTTGATTGCTCCTTTATTTTGGATTCCAAAAACTTGAGATTCTTTTGTTATTAATTTCAAACCTTGCTTGTTCTTTTGTTCTTGATTTCCAAGCTTGATAGCCATTTATTCTTGATTCCAAAGCTTGATTATTTATTTGCTCATGAATTCAAAACTCTAGTGATTGGTAGTGACCACTAAAATGGTATTTTCGATGATATTATGTTAATTTTTCTTAAATTATTTCAAAAAAAAAAAAAAATGTATATGGATTTGGAAGCAAAAATGGGAGGACAAGTCTGGTTAGGTTTCAACTGTAACCTTTGGTGGATTTTAATTTATATCAGAGTGTGCAGCGAACTAATGGATTAAGGACTACAATGGGGAAACTACGGAGAAGATTCAACTCATCCGAGAGAGGCTACGCACGGCGCAAAGTAGATAGAAGAGCTATGCGGACCACAGACGAAGATCCTTGGAATTCAAAGTGGGAGATTACATGTTTCCCAAGGTGTCACACAAGAAAGGCGTGTTTCGATTCGGCAAGAAGGAGAAGTTAGCGCCAAGATATACCAGACCGTTTGAAGTGATCAAAGCGGTAGGCAATGCGGCGTATCAACTTCGACTACCAGCCCAGATATCCAGAGTACATGGCGTGTTTCACGTGTCGATGTTGAGGACGTGTCACTCGGATGCAACTTCAGTCGTGAACTTGGAGGAGATGGAAATTCAAGATGGAGCCACCTATGAAGAACAACGGTTGAAGATTCTCGAGGCCAAAGAAAAGGTACTCCGTAACAAAGTCATCCGACTAGTGAAGGTTTGGTGGCAACACCATGGAGTGGAGGAAGCTACATGGGAACCGGAGCAAAAAATGCGGGAGAAGTATCCCTTTTTGTTCACTACTTGAGGTAAGTTTCGAGGACGAAACTTTCTTTAAGGGGGGTAGATTGTAACACCCTGCATTTTCGTTCATATAGATATATAGATATAGCAAATAATGGTTGTAAAGATGTGGATAGGGGTATTGAAGTGTGTTTGAACTTTGTAAATTTGAAAAGTAAAGATTTAAAATGTTAATGAAAATCATAGTTGAAATTTAGTTTTAGTGAGTGAAAATATAAAATGTTAGGTCCTATAACTTGTATTATATAGGTTTGGTGTATAAATATGTGTTGGAGAGGTTTGTGATGGATTTGGTTAGTTTTTGAATGGATTGGAAATGGAAAACAAAAGAAATAGGCAAAACTGGGTAAATGGTACCGGTACCGCGATTCCAGAAGGTTTCTGGTACCGGTACTGAATGGTACCGGTACTAAGTACCGGTACTACCGAAACCAGACTGTTTATTTTAAGTCGCGAACAACCGGTTTTTCCCCCACTATAAATACTTTTTGCCATCCCCTTAGCCTTCATTACACACCTTAAAACCCTAGAAAACATTAGAGAGAAAGAGGGGAAGAGAAAAACACAAGATCAAAGGTGAAAAACAAGGAATTTAAGGGTGATTCAAGATCCAAGCCCTAGATTTCCAAGAACATCAAGATAGGGGTTTTCTCTCACTCTCTTACATTGAGGCTAGGGTATTTATATATGTATGTTTTGGCTATCAATGGTATATATATGCTATGAAATCATCCTCTCTTAGGCTTTTTGGCAAAGATTACATGTTTTGAACAAAGTTAGGGTTTAATACCCATGAAATTTCTTTTCTAGTTTTAAAACCTTAGTTTTTGGGAGAGTGATGTATTTCTTCTTAAATGCTTCTTTATTATGAACTTCAAAAACCGTAGTTGTTTGTGTTGGGTAGAAAAATGATGTTATTGTGATCTCATGTATTTTCTTTGTTGGTTGGGGAATTGTTACATAATATATCTTGGGGATTTTGGAGAGATGCTTGTAAAATGATATAAATATTGGAATGGTATGCTTGGTTGGGTTGTTTGTGATGCCTTGAGGGTGAGAGGTTCCTTATAAGGATGCTCATGCCAAGAGAGGAGAGTATGTGATTTCCCTCAAGAGGTTCCTTATAAGGATGCTTGAGTTTGTGATGCCTTGAGGGTGAGAGGTTCCTTATAAGGATGCTCATGCCAAGAGAGGAGAGTATGTGATTTTCCTCAAGAGGTTCCTTATAAGGATGCTTGAGTTTGTGATGCCTTGAGGGTGAGAGGTTCCTTATAAGGATGCTCATGCCAAAAGATGACAGTATGTGATTTTCCTCAAGAGGTTCCTTATAAGGATGTTTGAGTAACCAAGCCTTGAGGGTGAGAGGTTTCTTATAAGGATGCTCATGCCAAAAGAGGACAATATTATATAATGTGTGGGAAATGGTTTATATTTTGAAAATGAATGTTTATTAGAATTGGTTATTATTGTTCATTTCTAGTACTATGGCTACTTAAACTTGAGATCAGTTGTAAAATGTCATTGTTTTACTGCAAAGATTATGTATGCTATTTGTGAAATGAGACCGGCCGTTTTAAATGCTTTTCTAAACCTTGTATGGGTTTGAGAGAATTTTTCTACAGAGCTTCGTGCTCACCCCCTACTGCTAACATTTTTCAGATTACCCGCTTGAGGAGGACTTAAGGGTCGAGGAGCCCGCTACTTGGGAGACTCCACTTGACGGGAGTGTGGATCCCGAGGTGGACGCATAGAGCGACCTCCTTTCCTTTTTGTACTAGAATAGGATATTCATTTTGAACCTTGTAAAGTCTAGTTTTCTTTTGTAATTCCGCTACGCTACATTATTGGATTTTTGGGATGTAAAGGCCAAAATGGGTCTATTCTTTTGGGATAATGCTGTAAATTTTATGGATGACTTTATGAAGTCTTATTTATTGATGGATTATTTTAGTGCTCTCATGATATGAATGTTTTATAATGTAATGCCGTCCAGGGTGTGTTTTGGGGTGTTACACTAGAGTAACCCTTTTGAATGATTCACATTCGGGTTTACTAGGATTATTTGATTGTTTTATGGTACATAGAACTTCCGACTAACCTATTCAGTTGCCGTGATATGGTTCAGTAATACATCAAACCTACCGGTTAGCTTTCTAGCGAAATGAGAGTTAATTGTTCTAAGGTGGCATTTTCATAAGGAACAGTGCAATATATGTTGGATCCTCGCACTGAAAAGTACCTTTTATCATTGTTATTCAAAGTTTTAGTTAAGTGTTTATTTGATAATTTTAAGATCACACCACAAGCTATTTTGTTGCACACTACACATACGACAATTTTACCGTTTTCTATTTTGAATAACTATAGTTAGCTCCCTATGAGTTCGACCTTGGACTTAACCCATAAATATTGTAATATGACCACTTATACTTGGGTGTATGACATAAATCAGGTCAGATCAAGCTTTTCGGCGTCGTTGCCGGGAAGTTACAGTGATTTCAAAACAAACAGGGAAGTTGCTTAGTTGTATTATATGTGTATACATTGTTTGTCATATTTTTATTGGTTAGTCATTCATCTTCGCCATCTTCATCGTCACAAGCATCATTAGACACTTTTGAGTTAAACATGGCTAATAATAATCAAAGGGAACAAGAGGTAGTTCACAACGTCCAACCTTTAAGAGAATACTTGCATCCCACATGCACTAGTGTCCCGTCATGTTTTGCTTTTCCTACTAATGCTCCAAATTTTAACATTAAATCAGGGACAATACAGCTTTTACCACAGTTTCATGATCTTGAGTCTGAAAACCCTTATTTGCATATGAAGGGAAAACAATTATGGGTGACCAAGGAGGACTTTGAGAAACTCACTGTCTCAACCAAGTTAGAAGCCTTGAGTGCTTCCAGCAAGGTCATAGTTCCTAAGAAGTAGGAGGGGTGAATATATGGACCTAGGTGATCTTGCATGCATTTCATCAAACACCATAGGGTCATATATTTGTGTATATATATTTTTGCTGATATTTTTTCATTTTCTTTTACATATGAAAAATTCAAAAACATTTGAAATGTTAAAAACCAAAAACAAAAGAAATAGAAAAATCCAAAAAGAGTTTTAATGTCAACTTTAACATTCGTTTTTAGGATTTATGTTAGTTGTTTTATTTTTACACTTACTTGTTTTGGGTGCATCTTTATGCATATTTTTCTTGTAAATGTCTATCTTGAAAAATCTAAAAACATTGAAAAAGAAAAAGGCAAAAATATTTTATTTTGTTTGTTTTTCATTTGTTCATGATCATGGTAATTCACACTTTGATTTGCATTGAAATTGTTTCATCCTTAAGTCAAAGTTGAAATGTGCATTGCTACGAGTCATAGCAGCAGATAGAGAACTTAATGGTATAAATCTAATTGCATGATTCACTAACCAAAGTCTATTTCACCCTAGCATGCTTGGATAGTATTTGCCTTTGAAAAATTCAAAACCAAGTACATGCATGCCATTCACCTTCACACTTAGGAATTTGATTACTTTGAATTATTGATAATCTTGAATGACTCTAAGTATTGGTGATAGGTGAACATATGGCTAAAGGTTAGTTAAGCCCCAATCCCTTAAAAAATGTCAAAGGCCAAATTGTGTAAAAAGAGCCCAATGTGGCCAGATCTAAAAAGGTGAGGCAAAAATAAATGGCTAAAAAAAATTGCACTTGAATTATGAGAGTACTTATGCTTAAATGTTAATTGTTCATTTATAAAGCTCATAGAGCTTATGTTCATCATGTTTAGAAACATACATTAGAGTATGGAATTCACAATCGTATTAATTGAAGCCATAGAGGGGGAGTTGTCAAAAGGAGAATATTTAGGACACTCACTAACCGGTCGTGTTTTCACTTAGACAATGCATTTAGGATTTCATGTTGAGCTTATTAATGCATTAAACTAATCGGAATCTTTTTTGTGTTGGAAGTTGGTTTATGTTGCACTTGAATTAGTCAAAGTTGAATAAAATTCGGATACATGTGAATAAAATTGAGTCTAAGTGAAGAAACATTGCTCTAGGATGCGTGCATTTGAGTTCAAAATCATTGTGTATTAAAATGATGAATTTTGAATGGATTTTTTAAAATATGAATTTGAGTGATTTTCATGATTATTTATTTTAAGCATTTAATGATTAAAATTGGAAATTGCATTTAATTTTGATCCAAATTCATCCATGCATTGCATTGAATTGTTTTGAACATAATTGACATCATGCATGCATGTTAGGATTGATTGGGAATGGGCGAAAGTGGGCTGAACAGCAAAAAACAAAGTTACTCTACTTCAGGAGCTGCTCAAGTGACCTCATACCTACTCAAGCGACCTCGGGTTTTTTGGCAACCACAGTTTAAAAAATTCTTTTTGAACGACTCTTGGTATTCTTAACCCACTTAATCAAGTCCTAAGCCTCTCATAAACATCACCTAAGGTTTCTAAACTCTCTCAAACTTCTCCTTTTGAGATCTAAGTTTTATTAATTGTTTTACCTCGAATCCACACAAGTGAGACCTAGATTCTTCAAGTGAGATTGAGATGTGTAACGCCCCAAAATCCACCCTAGAAAGCATTACTATCTACAAACCATTCAACCATGAGAGCAACTAAAAATAACCATTAGATAATAAACCATGCATCTGCCTGACAAAGAATAAATACGAAAACTAACAAAACATTAAAACTTCTCCAACTTACAATTTAAAACCAAAGAATATCTAACAGCGGAATAATAAAACTAACTAAAACATGGTTTCACAAAATATCTCCAAATACAATAATTCAAAACTAAAACAAAGCATCTCTAAGCCTCCACTTCAGGATCCTCATACTGACCCTATTCAGCCTCGAGATCAACCTGCTCATCTAACTTGACATCCTCATCACTACCAAAATCTGTAATGTATTGTAGGGGATGAGCAAAAGCCCATAGAAAATCCCTCTCAAATCCAAACAATGTTTTAAAACAACAAAAAGAAGGCAAGTCTCTTTTGAAAAATAGCATATATGCCGTTTTGAAAGTAAAACTATGGCATTTATAATGATCTCGAGTATACGAAAATACAATAAATCAATGAAAGGAATAAACATGTTATAATTGAAGCAATTAATTCATAACTCAGCAGCATCAACTCATATTCTCATGTATGTTGGTTCATCCCCATTTTCATGTATGTTAGTTGCTTCTCAAGAATCTACACAACGATTCTACCTCATTCACCCATCACAACCACAGAAACTCAATCATTCCCCGCAGGGTCAAATCACAAACCACTTTTGGAAAGGTGTATACTATCTCCCACGGCATTGACGAATCCTTCCCAGGAAAGTCATACCATCCCTCAGCCTTAAACCTACGTGAACAATAGTGGTTGCTCTCACAAACAACAATCCACTACAAGTGTTAGGCAACCATCTCACCCCTACTTGGATAGACTAACCTCTAACACTCTACGACAGCTCTCAAAGACAATTCAAGTCCGTCACAACAAACCATACAAGAGATGAAACCACAACTTTCTCAACAACCACAAACTTTCTCAACAATCACAAATTTAACCAATCACAATTTCCATTAACAATTCAAGTATCACAATTGTACAATTCTCAATATATTATAGTAATAAAGGAATTAAAATATGCATGAGATCATATCAAGAAAACCTTCATAATTTCGATATCCAAATTCTAAGGTTTTGCCAAGAATCATAGTTTCTTGGAATAATAACAAGTATTCAATGAAACATGATTTAATTAAGAATAGGAATTTTGAAATCGAGAATCCATATGAATTTCACAATAGAACATGTATTTTGGAAAAACTAGGGTTTTGGAAATCCAAGAACAAGTATTCCTTGAACCCAAACATGTAATTTGTTAATGACTGTGTTCCAATGATAAAGAAAATAAGAACTCATACATATATATCATATAATTATCAAGAAGATTAAAAACATACATAATTATACCCTAAGTCTCAATGAAAGAACTCAAGAAGAATCCCCTACCTTGATTCCGTAGTTTTATATGAAAACCTAGCGTGTTTGATCTGTTCCAATGTGAAAATCCCCCTTAATCTCGTGTTTCTCCAATTTTTTATTGCACTCCAAGAATCTCTAGGGTTATAAATGATGAAATAGGGGAAGGAAAAACATCCTTGGGTATTTATAGTATGAGAAAACAGTCCAAGCGTCGCAAATCTAATACTCATAATCGCGACCTCACGTTTGAACTATCTACCTGACGTTCGAACGTCATTTTGGCATTCGAATTTTGCTTGCGCCCAATACTTTTGCTTTTCCATTAGAGTTCTGTCAGACACAAAAGTACTAGAACTAACTGTCGTTCAAACGGATCCATTTACGTTCAAACGGACTCCCTTTTTTAGTTGAACGTCCAATGAAGTTTTGGCCTATTTAGAGGTCGATTTGGAAAATTTTCGTGAAATACTCTTCTGTAGCCCTAGGAGTCTAGTATCTATTGTAAAAATTTCAGATCAAATAAACATCATGGTAAAAAATTATGGTCTAAATACTAAGGCAATGTTAAATTCCTTCCTACCCGAATTCTATCTAAAATGTGCTTTTAACTCCGGAATACTTCCTAACTTCAACTACACACCCTATTACCTCGCCTAACATTTTTATTTCTACTCTTACCATCTATATAATTCATTCTTATATCATTACATATATGAGCATTTCAAATTAATTACGTTACTATATAAAGATAAGAATGTTGGGGTTTACAAGATGGCTCCAAAGAGATAGCACAGACCTAGGGTTAGGGATGTCTATGATGATATCAAGAAAAATTTAATGAAGCTACTTGAATCATGACACGGGAGTTTATAGAGAGATTCAGACGGGAATTCTCTAGTAGGCCAGTGTTGATCGAACAAGGAATTGCCACCATAGAGGTATCAAATCCTTTAGTCTCTAATCTTACGAACTGTGGGTGGACTTGGATGTTCCATGACCCTGTGACATTGAACAATAGCATGGTGAGGGAATTCTTTGCACATATTCAGATTGATGAGCTTGATTCATATATTGACTACTTTGTCACATGTATAAGAGGAATTGAGTTCATCTTTTTTGCTGACCTCATAGCTACCACACTGGATCTACCTAGGGTTGAGAATGACTACCTTAGTGCTGGCCCTATAAACCTATTGCCTCATCTCCATGTAGTTGCTAATGAATTGTATGGCTTAGATCATCTTGAACGATGGGTCACTCATTGAACCCAGAGAATAGGATGCCCCCACCTTGTAGCAAACTACAATATTGAGCCTAATACCAATGCCTCATATTTTCTGGTTCCCAGAGTACAGATGCCATAAGTAGAGGTTTTGGTCTTGATTTAGCTGTGATGATTTTTGGATATATACGTAGAGCCTTTTTAGAGGGACGAGTGTCAAATCTATTGCCTTTTGGATCCTTGATTACTCATATCTACAAAGGGAAGGGTGTTATAGTTCTACCTAGCGACCATTTGTAGAACCCTATGAGAACCTTGAATAAGAGTTCTATTAAATTGAGTAAGGCTCAGGTAAACAATCTTGAGGATAGAGGAGAAGCAATAGGAGAACCACTAGTGCATTTTGAGACTGGTATGTCTAGGACACCACCACCCGAGTTTGGCTTCAAGATCCTAATAGCCCAGATGGCATCACTTGTTGATATGATGACCAAGGTTGAGCGCACGATGATAGAGCATCATTGCCTAACTTCTTAGAGGTTGGATGCGATTGATGGTAGAATAGCGAGCCTAGAGGAGACCCAATAGACTGTGATGGGAGTAGCTACACGTAGAGTTGGGCGACTCAGGCGGTTGTTGAAGGGGAAGTAGATTTTCGGAGACCCATTGCCAAATGACACGGATTCAAACACAGAGATGCCCCGACATGATAGAGGAGATGATGGAGATGCATTCATTGGAGCTATGGTTTTAGAGACTTTGTATTGGGTCATATGTGAGCATGAGAGCGTTTTGTTCAATCACGGCTTGTACTAAAGTACTCTGTTTATTTTTATTGTTGACTTTTAGCTTTTGTTAACTTTTTCTTTGTTTAGCTCTAGTTTTTATTTTTTATGACATACTCTTGATCCTATGCTTAATTGATTATCTTATGTCTTATTTGTCCCTTACTTAGTCTATATGCATGATTTTGCTAGTTGGTATGCATTCTTACCTTCTTGTTATACTATGATTCTATGCCATGATTATTATGGGTCACCATTGGATTGAAATCTATGGAAAATGAGATAACAATATGTTAGGTGACTTAATTCTGTACCGTGCTTGTTGCATGTTGTCATTGGGTTGAAATTTGTGACAAAAATGGGAATAATATTTTAGGTACATATGAGAGTAATCGGGAGATTTTCTCTTGACTATGCTAGATATGTTGTGATTAACCCTAATTAATGCTTTAATAAATTAGATTAATAGGTTAATTGTGATAGATAAATGAGTTAAAACGGTCAAGTTATATGAAATTAGGGTTAGTGCGTAAATTATGGTTAATGCGTTAAACTTTGTTATTTTTTTAGGGTTTTGTGCATAAATGCTGCAAAATCAAGGGGAGCAAACTGTCAAAGCCTAATTAGCAAGGGGATCAAAGTGAAAATATGTCAAACCATCAAGCAAGGAAGCAACACCAAATCCAGAGGTTTAGCACCGTCCGGACGGTGGCTAAACCGCCTCACCTCCCTTGTCCTCTCCCATTGGTCCACTTCTGCAACAAAGGCCCCTGATTGGCCCTCCATGCCTCTGTCACCTCAAGCACCTCCCCTGCAGCTTTCATATTTAGTGTTCTTTGCTAGAGAAAGTGGAGGGAAATCAGAGAATCATGGAAATCCATAGAGATTCAGAAGTAGTCACAAAGTGAGAGAAAGTTAGAAACAATGAACCGAAGCCCTACCAAACCACTTCCAGCCAGCTTTCCAGCCAAAGCTTTTCTTTCTTCTACATTTTTGTTATTCATTTCTACTTGGAGAGTTGAACCTCTTCCACTTTTGTGCTCTCACCGGTATTAAGAGTGGTCATGTTTCAACTATTCCTTGGGGAAGGATTGTCTGTATTTTATTTTGTATTGTAATAGAACTATTTTGCACCTCTTGCTCATCTATAGCAATGAGGCGTGAGTAGTCCACTTATACTCTTCTGTAAAGGGTGAACATATGTACGATATTGTTTAAGTCATGGAAATGCCGATGTTTTAACTATGCTGTAATGTTATATACACCTCCCATATTGATGGATGGTTACATTTATATTATGCTTATGGTTATGAACACCAAGGTACTTAATGCTATAGACCACACGATCTCTACTAATTATGTAATTCATGCATGATACAGTGATGTACGTGATTGGGCTTTATGTAATAGTCGATAGATTGGTTATAGACGGGTTAAGTCTCGGCATAGCCAGTGCTTTTGATTCAATGCATAAACCGGAATCTCATCATCAGTGAATCATCAACCTGTCAGTTGTATAACTGTAGTATTCCTCCTGAATGACTTGCCTTTTGGTTTACTATAGTTGTTTAACTAATGCATGGTACAGAGATGCCAATTGAGTAATTCAAGTATTCGTCATGAATGTCTTGCCTTCTGGTTTACTTGGGTTGTTTGATTGTTGCATAGAAATATACCTACCAACTAACCTAATCAGTTGTTGGATACGGTTCAATATACATCATACCTACCAATTGACTTTCTAGTAAAATGGGGGTTAATTGTTGTAAGGTGTCATTTCTAGTACTTAGCCAATATGATGCACATGGAATCCCCGACCTGAAGGGTATATTTTAATTATTGCATTTCCACAGTTTTAATTAAGTTTGTTTAATTATTCTAAACTCACATCATAAGCTATTTCTACTACATTTTGTATCTGTAACAATTTCACTGTTTCTTTTTTGATTTCGAATATTAGCTCCCTATGGGTTCAACCTCGGACTTAAACCGAGTATTATATTACAATTTTGACCACTTATTCTTGGGTGTACAGCCATATTCAGAACAAGTCGAGTCATGTTGCATGTGAATATAGAAAGTGGGAGTTTGTAGTTCAAATACTCATGGGGAGTAAAATTTGCAAACTTGACATGAAGTCAAATATTTTTTCTTGTTTATTTTATACTTGTTATTTTACTTGTGAACACCAACTAAGGGGCGGAACTAGATATGTTTTGCATTGATAAATCAATTGGTTCTCAAGCATGTGAGGCAATTTAGTTCAAATATGTTACATATTTTCACTTGCATGATGTATACATATTTATGCCTTATGTTTTTATTGGTGCTTTCCATACCTATGATTATGAAATTTATTTCTCTAACGTATGATGCGTTTCAAGAGGTTTTGGTTTAAGTGGTGATGTGCAGGACTATGATCTTCAAGCTTCATTCAAAGATATAGATCCTTGTACTAGATAGAGATTTAGGAGAGTGTTGATATTAGATTTATAATTCTTTTGTTCAATGGTTTGGGGTTGTAATCTTTATTTCAAACTTGTGTGTTTTGTCATGAAATTCCCAAAGGGGGAGATTGTTAGATCATGTTTTGTTAATTAGCTAATTTCATGAGGTACATTGTAAAATCTCAATCATTTTCATGGTCATGATGCTATAAAGTTAAAGATCCAAAAGTGACATTGAAGGGAGGAGATCAAGTGTCAAAACTACATCATTCATCCTCAAAATGTACCTTCATGCTTAGGACAAAGGTAATGACATATACACCTAAGATGAACTCTTAGTTATTTTAACTTAAGACAATTAAGCTGAAAATGGAATTGGAAGCGATCCGATTATTACTCCTAGGTGATTTTCAAAGAAAAGTTTTTCTAAACCAATTTTGAGTTTTGAAAACATAGTTTGAGTCACAATTAGACTCCTCTTTGAGAAACACCCTTTAGTGCTCAAGAGGACAAGTTTTTGCATGGTTTTAGGCTTAAAAAACCTATAGGGACCGCCTTATGCTCGCTAGCCTTTGCTAGAGTGGTCTCTTGATGACTTGGGATAAAAAGGAAAAAGAAAACAGGGGATTAGCACAGGTCTCGCTCTCTGAGCTCGCTCGAGCAGTCTCCATGGTCGCTCAAGCGGTCCTTATTCTTGGCTGGTTTGAGACATTTTTCACTTCAATATTTGACCACCCTATGACTGTCCTCCCACCGATCGAGTGGTCATTTGTGAATCTAAGTTTTCTTATTTTCTAAGTTTTCTTATTTACTAAGACTACCATTATTTCAGACCTATAAATAAGGAAAGCCATTCCCACATCTAGGTTCAGCCGTGAGATTGTATTTTGAAGAGAAAAATCTATCTTTCAACCTTGAGAACTTCCACCATAACCTAGATCCTTAAGATTCAAAGGCTACCACTAGCGATTATTTCCATCCTCACAACCTGGAATAGAAGAGCATGTTGGTGAACAAATTCATTGGTATGTATATACTGAGGATTGTTGGCATGCTCATAATCTCTCGAGGCCTAGACAAACAGTGTGGTAGGGAGGTCCAAGTGAAGCTACACTAAACATCAAAGAGGGAGTTTCGGCAGAGAGACATAGTAAGGAAAGGAGAATCTAAACATAGATATTGATTGAGGTATAAGACTCTAGTACTTATATGTTGACTTGGCTTATAGTGGATTAGGCTTTGGTGAACCCTGAGTGATTTCCCGCAATTTTACCAGAGGAGGGTTTTCGCGTCAACAAATTACGTGTGTCTCTGATTGATTATTGTACATACTTGCATTTGTTAGCACACACGCACACTATGTGTTTGTGAAATTGATTGTTTGAATATTCATTCAGACATAATTGTGCATAAGGTTTGAGGATTTGGGATCGACGAGAGATTGATTATGAGTGAATTAATTGAATAATTAATTTAATCAATCGTCATGTGTGTGAAGGGTTTTGGTAATTAAAGGGGTTCTCACATTCATTGCTACATACTTGTGAGAAGAGGTAATTGTGGTAGATATAGGTTTTAATTGGTTATTTAATTTGTGCTAAAATTGAAAAACCTATTCACGCCCTCTAGTTAAGTGTCTTGGTCTCCACATGTATAATCGTGAGGGAAGATTCAAATCGGGCTCTCCCTCCAAGAACAACACACGTGTCTCTGTTCGAACGGAAATTTCCATTCGAACAGATATTTGCGTTCGAACGAGCCTTACTCCCAATATCTCCTATTCTATCTGCTGAAATCCTCAAGCCTGAGTTACGTTTGAATGAAAAAGTGTGTTTGAATGAACCTCTAGATTTTGTAACCTATCTCTCTTTTCCTAGCATATTTTGACATAGTTAGATGCTAATTTACGAAATTTTCATGAGACATATTTTTGTAGCCCTTAAAGTCTAGTTTCTAATGCCGTAAGAATCATCTCAATCGAATATCAAAGGAGAAAGTTATAGCTAAAATACTAAGATAATGTCTAATTCTTTGCTATCCAAATTCTCTCAAAAGTGAGTCTAAGCTCCAGAATACTTTGAAATCTCTAATACACCCCATATCACCTATCCTTAATTCATTTTATATAAATGCAATATATGATAGTCTATCATAGCTTCAAATAAATACATGGGGGCTTACACATCTATATTATTATTTGCTTTGACAAGTAGAAACACCTCACCCAAATATGATTCCATTGACTCTTTATAGGCTATGGGTTCAAGGCATGCCGTTGGAACACCTTGTTTATCACTCTGAAAAATGCACACTTGTTGTCCTTGGATACCTCCATTATCCAAAACAAGATTTTCATGGATCTCCATTATATTATCCTCCGTGTCAGTAACTGCAACATCTTAGACATCGACCTTGATATTATTAACATCTTTGACACAAATTTGATAATCTTTCTATAAATACTTACCATATATCGGGGAAAATTTTTGAGTATTGATCGAAATATCATCCTCCAAATATTCATCAAATATTGGAACTAAATTCCAATCAACTTGTGGTTGTTGAGAAAATCAACTGTTATCTAAAAATACCTTTTCAAACTTCATGTCAAAAACATAAACCCTTTCCAAAGGTCGTCTTCTTGGCGGTATATTGACAGGAATGGAATTGGACTCTCATACCAACTGATGCATGGAAGCATGTAAAAACACGGGTATTATGAACAAGAAAGGGGTTAAGAAATGGAATGAAACTACTCTAGGTTTATAGCGTACAAAAATTGGTTTAGAATCCTACTCTAGGCCTGTTTATTCACACAGAATACTAGTCTTAAAGACTTCAATAAATTTGTTGATTCCTAAGAATACCAGAAGAATTGGGAAGAACATAAAAAACTCTCTCAATATTATCAGTTCATCAGAAGTCTGTTTGCCCTAAGGATTACAATAGTTTATATAGTAGCAAAAACCTTAATTAAACGAGGAAACAAAATAATTAAGAATCCTAATTAAACTAGGAAATAAGTATAATGAAGATTCTTAATTAAATTGGAAAGAAAATAAAAATAAAATCTCTTAAAATTTTCTAATCAAACATAATCAAAAAATAGTCGGATCATTCAAAACAAAGTCCCAAAATTTCGCCCTTCATTCTACATCGGATACAGATTTCCTCGATTTCCAATTTTGTTAACTTCTATTAACATCTAATCGTGCACCATTGAGTTGATAGAAATACACATCACCCAACAAAAACTCGATAAATGCAAGGGTGGATGAATTAATTAGACCTGTTGGCATTCGAATTTGAATTTGAATCGGGGTGCCCATGGACGAGAATTGTCCAAATAAGATGGTTGGTTATTTAAATTCAAAGGGTCGAAAACTCCCACTTAGTTTAGAAGTTCCCCTTTGTCAGGATATAACCACCCCCCCTCCCCCCTATCTCTCTAAGATAGTAGGTTAGGTTTCTCACGTTGAAAACACCAAGGACTTCAGAATTGTGGAAAATTCACAATTGGTTCTGTAAGATAAAAAAACTGGAAAAACTCTCTTCATTCTTTCCATTGAAAATTAAAGAGGGACTTTAGAATAGTGAAAATTTGGATGTGATGGCCCGACCCGAGGCCTATTAAGTGCTGCCTAGAGCCTCAGTTTTTGCATATTTTTTGGGGCACCAAATTAACCTTAAATCCATATACACAATTGTTATTGGGTTGAATGCAAAAATCCCCAAGCTGTTACCTATGACTCTTACAAACTAGCCCACGTAAAATATTAGGCCCACTAATGTCCACTTTGTATCTTCAAAATGATCTCACATTAAAACGTTCTCCAAGCCCTCTAGTTTGATGTTCTATCTCCGTTACGTTACTCTAAATGTCAAGCACGTTTATCCTCTCTCTCTCTCTCTCACACACACACACACACAAAAGTCCCACTCCCTAAAGCTTTTGTATGATGTGCAAATAACAATCTATTGATCAAAAAGTCTAATTTCTAATATTTAAAACTATTCGATTATTGGCAACGAAAGATTTATTTACCTATTATCTTTCATACTTAGGGAAAGCTTAAACTTTAGGGAATTTTAGGATGTTATCAATCTAGAATTTTGAATTCATTGATTTCATATTTTAATATTAAGGAATTTTAAGTGCATGTAGCATTAGTCATTGCAGAAATACAATATTTCCTCAGATGCACACACTATTCTTAAGAACAATCAATAACATGCTCAAAAAAATCGAAGAAAATGAGTTGGAGGTTCTACTGGAAAATTAGTAAACAACTTGTGGTTCAAACTCTGCATAATCAAGAGAACCAGATTCAATGGGTTTCATTAGATATGCAGCCAAAAGCTCAGAAGCCAGTGCTGCAATAAGTGGGATCCTCTTGATGTTCTTCACCAAGGGAATGTCCTGACTTTCCCCAACTGCGAGAAGCTTCTGGTTTATCTCCACCATCCTGTCCAACTTCCTCTTGAACTCTGGGTTTTCGACGTCCAGCACAGCTGGGAAAATCCTAGCGGTTGTGCGGTTTGTCTGCAGCATAGCAGAATATCAGAAACCCAACTTTAACCATCACTATATATTGGATGATACACATAATTTCAAAAACTAAAATTGTCTTTCATATGCAGATCTGCTCAACTTTTGAAGAGAGACAAATGGTCTTTTTACATTTTCTCTTCAGTAAGAAGATTAGCAGTATAATAACCTAACAAGGAATTAGGAAATGAAAGAGATTGCTTCTCTTTTACAGTTTGGTTTGCCAAAGAAGGCGCTGCCACCCTCTTGGCAATCAAATGGATCATTAGGTAAAATGCTTTATCAAGAAGAAAGAAAATGAAAATGAAAATTTTTCCAAAACTCATCTGGAGTCCATGGTAGCAATGTTATATATCAATGGCTTGGGTAGTGCATATTTTATAAAGGCAATTGATTGCCTAATACACCATAGCATAAAGCAAGAGGTTGGACATGGAGCAGTGGCAAGTGCTCATCAGCTCAAGCAATATGTCACAAGTTTGATTCTGTGAATAAACCTCTCCAAATTGGGGTATAAGGCTATCTCTCAGTTCCTTATCCTAGATTTCGCTATGGGCAGGAGGAGCCTTGTGTAATGGTATGACTTTTTGACAAATCTGTGAAGCAAACATGATATGAGAACACAGGCTCACCTCGATGATGACATGCATGTCAAATTCTTTTGTGTTGAGCCCAATGCCTTCATAGAAAGCTGTTCGTTGGCAATCGTTGAGATACATTGTCACATAAACCTGCATGATATATTTGCAGAGATGTGAGAAGGAGATAAAAATTCCGGGCATGTTAAAAGCTCTGTATCTTCCTCGAGCAGTCCTGATGAGATTGGTCCTTAAGGAATCGAGGATATTAAAATAAGAATCTACTTATCCTCTGTATAAACTTGCACATGAAAATGTTTGAGTAAAACTTTAAAGTTAGAATAAGGGAATTGGAATTGATAAAAATTGAGATGATATTTTCAAATAACTGATTTCTCAGCTACCGAACAGACATCATAGGCAATACTAACTATAAGAAAATGAATTCCAAAATTGCAAGAAATGTAATATTACCGATAGGCAGAAGAAACGTGCCCACAACTTTGCCTTCCAGTCATTCAGGAACTGGGGTTGTGCCTTCATCAATGCAGAGAAGAAATCACCATGGCGGTTCTCATCCTGGCACCAATTCTCAAAGTATTTGAAAATTGGATAACATTGGTACTCAGGATTGGCCTTGAGATGTCGGTATATGGTTATGTATCTCCAATATCCGATTTTCTCAGACAAGTATGTTGCATAGAAAATGAACTTTGGCTTGAAAAAAGTGTACTTTCTAGCTTTAGTCAAGAACCCCAAGTCCAATGCCAAATTGAAATCAGATAAACCCTTGTTCAAAAATCTGCCAATGAATCAGTTGAACAATTTGCCCTTATGTCTTAGTAGGCTGAACTGCAACATAGTTGTGTGTATGTGTGTCTGTGTGTGTGTTTAGGTGTATGTGCAACAATAAAAGAGAGTTAGAGTCAGAGAGGAAGGAAAATAAGGGTAATTTGTAAGCATACCCAGCATGCCGGGCTTCATCCCTAGACATGAGCGAGAAAATCTCAGCAACCACAGGATTAGTTTTCTGCAAAACGGATTCCAAAATGCTTTGGGTGAACATTAAAATAGAAGATTAACATCACTTGTAACAAACTACTTATTTTCAACGTTGAATTGTGAATCGAAACTCATTAGAATCAATTAAAAACCACTATTTATAATTGTTGTTTTAGCTAATTAAACGAATATTAGTAACTAGGCCTGATCTACAAAAGGCAGAAAATTAGTGGAGTCCCTTCTTAGAGTAGGCAATAATGCATTTCAAACATATGCCTCACTTATTACGAAATGATATTTTGAAAAAAAAATTCTTGACATTAAGAGACATTTGCCAAATTTAGACTAGTTTACAAATAGCAGTAAACATTTAGACTGCCAAACTGCCACTAAATTAAGAACTATGGACCAACCACTGAGTTTGCCTTTAGATTCAAGTAGCAGTAAAGACACAATTTTATGGACACGTAAAATTAGCTAGTCAAACAATTTCTTTTATGAAAAAATCATGTACAAAGAAGTCGATAAATAAAGTGAAATCTACAATGGTTAGACCAATTTTAGAACACAGGATTGGGTTCAAAATGTCAAAATTCAGCCGCATACTCGGCAATTCGAACAGCAATGAAGAATATACAGACAACATACACAAAAAATAATAAATCAAAATACTAGTGTGTATCGGTAGTTCGAGAAGTCAGTGATTATGCATACCTTGAGCCTTCTACCAAGCTCCTTGTAAAGAAGGAATCCAGAGAACTCAGCGGTGCAAGACCTCTCCAAGAACTCGACGAAGATTTGCCGGAGAGGGCCCTGAAGTTTATCAGCAGCCTCCTTGAACTCCTTGCTTCTGACAAAATGGGTCTGGTTATAATCAGTCTTGAACTCCTGCAAAAGTGCCTCAAACTCAGCCTGTTTCAGGTTCTTGTTGATCTGGGTATTGAACAACCTCTCCATCTCATCAAAATCTGTGGTGTAGAACCTTGGTGCCAAAAGGGTCTCCTTGATTGCTTGCTTGGCAGCTTTCTTTGGTGGCCTTGCGGTGGTGGGTGGCTGAGGAGTGGTGGCTGACATTCTGATAGTGAAGAACTTGGTGGTTGGTGCTCTGGGGTTGCTGAGTTTTGGGGTGGTTGAGCCAAATTTGGAAATGGGTTTTACTAAGGCCATTTCTGCAGTACAGGTTCAGCAGAAAGTATGGTTTTTTTTTTTTTTGGAGGGTGGAGAGGAGGGGGCTAAGGAGTGGTGAAATATGATATGTGTGGATATATAAATTGTGTGGGAGTGATTGAATCCAACCTGATCCAATGAAATCTGGTAGTTTATATGGGAATTTGACACGTGGCAGATGATTATGGGCCATCTTGATTTCATGATTGGCCGTTATTTTTTTGATGTAATGCCAGCCATGTGTGGTTTTCTTTTCTTTATGCTAGATCTTATTTACAAGTTTGGTAGATATTTTTTGGGTAATTATCATTGAGATCCCTTTAGATAGACATATCTTCGATAAGTCATCCTCTATTATTTTAAACATTACTAACATCCTTTGTCAGCTTAATAGTGTTAGTTAGAATATAATTTTACTAAATTATCCATCACATATTTTAAAAAAAACTTCACTCACATCCCTTTTAGATATGCGTATCCTCAATGAGACCCTCTTTTTTTAAAAAAAAATTACATATTAAAATTCATACTAGTTAAAATGCGATTCTAACTAATTAAAATTCATTTTTTACGTATTAAAATTTGAGTCAATAAAATATTATATTTTTTTACGCATTAAAATTTTAGCCCATTAAATTTTGATTCGAACAATTAAAATTTGTTTTTAATCGGCTTGAATCAAATTTTAATCAACTCAATTTGAATTTTAATTGCCCAAATTTTGATACATAAAAAAATATAAATTTTAATCGTCTCAAATTTTAATCAACTTGAATCAAATTTTAATTGGATCAAATTTTAATACGTAAAAAAATATAAACTCTAATCAACTGGATTCAAATTTTAATCTGTGCTATTAACTTAAGTTGAGCGCGAATCGACTCTAATTTTAGTAAGTAAACAAATAAAATTTAATCAGCTCCAATCAAATTTTAATCGACTCAAATTTTAATATGTAGAAAAATAAATTTAATTGGCTCAAATTTTAATATGTATAAAGATAAATTTTAATCGATTCAAACTCTTATCAAATTTTATGTTGAAAGATTATTTTGGGTTTATGTAAGGACAATTTTGGTATTTTAGATGATTTTTTTTTTGGTTAGAAACGGTGGTTTAAAGATAAGGGTGTCTGTTTAAATATAAATTAGAAAGGATATTAGTGATATTTTTATAATAGAAGGGACCTCATTAAAAATATATTTATTTAAAGGGGTGTGAATGATAATTACCATATATTTTTTTTTCAGTTGAAACACCAACAATCCTTTAATTTATGGCTTGGTGGTTTTTGGAACCAATGATGATATGCTTTAAAAAATATATATCTTAAGAAATACTTTAATTAAAGGCGAAAGAATATTTTGTCCTTGGATCGCACATGATCGCATAGATTATATATATATATATATATATATATATATTTGAATTGTAATTATAGCTTAAAACTATATAGAGTCCAGACATGAAATCTGAATTTCAAAACATAAAAAATATTTACTATTCACGACTTAGGTCTATTTATTGATGTCATTAGGTACGTCATCATCACTGTTTGTGATGTCATGACTTGCGTCACTTATTTCAATAATTTTCTGGTGACGTCATGGCGTGCGTCACTCCTTACAGTTGACTTTATCTGATCACCTGTAAATCAAATCATAAAGTTCAGCATTATTGCTGTCTTGAAGATTTATCTATATATCTTCATTTTGAGGAGTATAACCTTTAATAGGGGTATATTCCTGAGCATCTGTAAAGTCATCATCATAGTCGATAGGAGTATTGTATTTCCTATCATCCTCCTTAGTTTTATTTTTGTCTTTGTCACTTATGGCAACTGTTAGATTATTGACGAGATCCATCTTCTCAATTTTGTCCATGCCGAAAATGGACATCATTTGAAGATGCATTTCGTCAATTCATTATATTTTTAGATCCTAATAATATTGCGGGTTAATCAAAAGTTTTTTTTTTTTGTTCAAGGTAATCCAAAGTTAGATGGGATGATATGATATAAGGACCATACCACATATCTCCTCAACTCCATGGTCCACACCCTCCTACCTTCTAAAAAGCCTCTACTCTGATAACACGTGGCAGTGCAAATAACCAAACTGCAACAAATTGCCACTATTACTTGGCTCTAATACAAAATTTGTCAAATGTTGTCCAATAACTTGTAGACAAACATTTGTATAATTACTTTGTTTTATAAAAATATTTTTTCCTATGTCATTATCTTTTAATGCATAACAAGCATTCATTACAACTTCTCAAGAACCATTTAAATCTAGCTTTACAGCTTTAGTGGTTGGAGGATAAAAATTGGTGATGTTTTTACCATCCAACGTTTCTCATTTGTGTTCAAACTTTTCAATTACATTTAATTGATCCACATTGGGTGGAGCATAGAAGGTTAGAAACCATTTAATAAAAGGAATTATCATTTTTTTCCCAGTTATAACATTTCTTTATATCTTTTAAGATCCTCTTGGTTCATAGTTTTGAAATACCAAGTTCTGAATTTCTCATATTTAGGAAGATAAAATTCTTTATTTATTTCTTTTTTATTTACTATAAATTTTTTTGGGTTCAAATTCATAAAAATTTATAGTTGAAATCCGATTTCGGATACAGTTATTTTGTTGATTTATATGCAAATCTATTATTAATTCTTGTTGTTTATGTAATTGTGATTTATTTCTTTTATACTAATGTTATTTTGAATTTGTTATATTAATTCTAAATTTGTTATATTAATTTCATTATAATGATTTTCTTTTGTTCCTATGGTTCTGCACTCAAGTCGCGTATGATATGTTTAGTCGTGTCCGAGAGATAAGAGTGAGGCCGTTCTTGTTTCCCATAAATCGTTGACAGCAAAAGTAGGAAAAAGGAAGAAGATCACTGTAGCAAAATTACTGCAGTAAAGTCACTGTAGCACCACTGTAACAGAAATAAAAGACGAATTACTGTATCAACATGAAGGTAATAGTAAAACATATAGATCAACAGAAACCTTTTGAGAAACAAACATGACATTAAGTCTGTTCAGATTAAGTAATAAACATAAAGAAGATTATGTTAAAAATATGGAAGAAATTGAATTTTCAGATATTGAAAATAAATTACAAAACTGGGATATACCCCAGTATCCAACTAAAAAATATATATAATATTAGAACTTTTGACTTAAAATCAAGTCTAACAATTAAAACGTTAGAAAAAACAATTCCCTTTGATCAAAATGGGGATACTTTACAACTCTTAACAGAGAGAGAAGTCTTAAAGGCTCAAGAAAATTATATTTTTTTACATATTGGGTTAGTCCAAGTGGCTTTAAAACCATTAACCCGTCAAGGATTAAGTGCCTTAATCCTCTTTTATGCTAGCCTTAAGGAATGCTAGATGTTTGGACTTTGACCAATCTATAATGAGAGTTATGCAATCCAGCCTAAGTACTGATACAATTTATTTTAACTGTTTTTCGAATTTATCAGTATCTTTAATGGATATAAATATATTGGATGTTTTAACATGTAATATTAAAACTTATGGTTATAATTTTAAGAAAGAAACATATATAATGACTTTTACCTATAGAGTATATTATAAAGTAATAAATATTCTATCTCCAGAAGCTAAGTTTCATAACCTTAAATGTCAATCAACTTTAATTGATACAAATATGATTAAAAATAAAATTGAAATTCCTAAAACCATTAAATGGTTAGAAATTCAGTTTCCAGAAACATGGCAATTAGAATCTGTGGTTCCTAAAAAATCAGAAGTAAATCAAGATGTAACACAAATCGCCCAATCATCCTAGGGTGATGTAATGATAAGATTTGCCAAAGATAATTTTTCAGGATTAAAAATCTCTAATAAATGAAGCACTTCATCTGTATATAATACTCCTAGTAGGAGATCCACTTCTTCTATTCCAGATAGAAGAAGGGAAAAAGAACCTATAATCAAGAGAATCCGTACCTCACGTAATCATATTCCACATGGAATCTATAGGCAAGATAATGAATCTTCATTAGAGGAAGATCAAGACTCAACTGTATCCAAAATCGGATTTCAACTATGAATTTTTATGGATTTGAACCCAAAATAATTTATAGTAAATAAAAAAGAAATAAATAAAGAATTATATCTTCCTAAATATGAGGAATTCAGAACTTGGTATTTCAAAACTATGAACCAAGAGGATCTTAAAAGATATAAATAAATGTTTTACCTTTATATAGAAAGGGAAAAAAAGATAATTCCTTTTGTTAAATGGTTTCTAACCTTCTATGCTCCACCCACTATGGATCAATTAAATGTAATTGAAATTTTTCAACATAAATGGGAAACGTTGGATGGTAAAAACATCACCAGTTTTTATCCTCTAACCACTAAAGCTGTAAAGCTAGATTTAAATGGTTCCGGAGAAGTAGTAACAAATGCTTGTTATGCATTAAAATATAATGACATAGAAAAAAATATTTCCATAAAATAAAATAATTATACAAATGTTTATCTACAAGTTGTAGGACAACATTTGACAAAGATTGAAATCTAATTAAGGATCAACAAAAAATGGAAGCTTCGTCTTCTAAATCCTTAAAGGAAAAACCAATTGAAGTTGAAAAGGTTAATATTAAACCACCGGTTGATACCTCTAAATTTAATCTACATAATAAGGTTGAAGATGAGTTCATAAACGAACTCAAGAAAAAGTTAAAAAATTTGTCATTAAATATAATTTCTCAAATAGAAAGTGTAGAACAATCTGAAACTGAAATTCAACAATTTGAAGATTTTCTACATCAGATGAAATCTGAAGTAAATAAAATCGGGTATTCTAAACCAAAAAAACAATCTAACACATATTTGCCAACACCTCCTATGAGGGCTTATTATCAGAGATCAACACCTCTAGATGTTTTATATGAAGAAAACTTATTTATTGAACAACCTGGATATGATGCATTTTCTATTAATGAATGAAATATTGATGGTATATCAAAATATTTAATTCATCAAGTTTTACATAAAAATTTTAATGTATGCATCTGTCTGTAAAGCTAATCGTAATTCAGACCATATTACTGCTAAATTTATAACAGCAGGATTTACTAGTCAATTAAGAGGATGGTGAGATAATTATTTAAGTTTAACCCAAAGACGTGAAATATTAAATGTAGTAAAAATTATAACAGCTAAAGATAGAAGTATAACCACTAAAAAGATGTTGTTTATACTTTAATACAAATAATATTAAAACACTTTGTAGGAACAAGCTTACAAAGTACATATAAGAGTAAAAAACTTTTAATGAATCTAAGATGCCCCACCTTAACACATTTTAGGTGGTATAAAAGATGTATTTTTGACAAAAAGTCTTACTAAGAACAGACGCTAATACTGAATTTTGGAAAGAAAAATTTATATCAACTTTACCCAACTTATTTGCTGAAAAAATAAGAATTCGTTTAAAACAAAGACATGGAGGATTTAAAATCTCTTATGAAAACTACACTTATGGAGAATTAATTTCTAAATGCATTTCAGAAGGATTAGCTCTCTGTAATGATTTAAATCTCAAGTCTCAACTTAAAAGACAAAGACTAACTGGTCGAAAAGAGTTAGGAGAATTTTGTCATCAATTTGCTTATAATCTTGATATACCAAGAGATATATCTTCAACTAAAATAAAAAATTATTCCAAACCATATAAGAAAAGGAGAAAATTTCATAAAATGAATTATGAAAAGGATAAAATTAATAAACCACTAAAAAACCTAAAGTGTAAAACCCGGGAAAAATTTGAACTTTTTATGAAAAAGGGCAAAACGGTAATTTGCCACTATAGTGCGGGTTGAAAACCCGTATTTCCCTAGAGCTCGGATGAAGAAACGGACCTCACTGTTGAATTCGTCTCGCAAAATCTAGTTACCCAGACAATTTTCGTCGAATTCTGAGATAATCGGGTTTTTTGTGTTTCTCGAGGTGACCGAGTGTCGGGTGACCTCAAAAACAACCCCAAAAAAATAAAATTTCTAAAATTTTATTATAATTTAAAATAAGTTCATATAAAAAAAATTTGAACTTGAACCGGGACGAAATTTAATCATTTCAGAGCGAAAACAGACCCGGGAATAGGGAACGCATGGCGCGATGTGGACCAAGCATTAAATGGTATAAATAGGAGACAAAAATATGATTTTTGACACAAAATCTCTGTTGGGTTTTAACGTTGGAAGAGGAAGAGAGGAAAAATAGAGAATTTCAAACTTCTCTCTACGATCTACAGAGCTCTGCCAGTCGGAATCCTTCGGGCCAAGTATTAAAGTCGATTTACGCGACGAGGACTACGCAACCATACAAAAAAGGAAGGGTTTCACCGAAGATTCAAAGACGGGATTTTGGAAAATGTTTGGTTTTGGGCGAGGTTTGGGTTCTTGGAGCTTCCTAGCATTGTTTTACGCTTCAAGAGGTAGGGTTTTCATCATAACTAGGTTTATTTCCAACCTAGGACGACTATATTAAATGGGTGGGCTGTTATATGTCTTTTAACACTTGTCTATTGTAGTTTATTTAAATGAAAATGGGTAAATTCAATGCTTGTATGAATTGGTAATTAGAAATTGCTACCTTCTGATTTCTTGAAAGTTTGGATAATTGGGTATGTAGAAATTAATTAATGTGATTTCTTGAATTATGTGATGAATTTGGGCACTTTATGTGATTACATGATTTGGTGCCTTGAAGGTGTTTGATTAAATGCCTATGTGAAATAAAGTGTGTTAATTGCATGAGATTATGTGAAACACATGCTTGGAATTGTTGTTGGATAAAAATGTTGATATATGCTTGATGATGTATTCGCATGGTGATGATTTATGAAAATTATATGTTTTGGATATAATTGCCCATGAAATGTGTTGAAATGTGGTTGAAATAGTTCATATAGCATTTATTACATATTGGACATTATATTGATATTACAATGGTTCATTACATTGCATATGCACGGAGAAGTTGCAATTGGTGGGTGTGTGTGCATGGTTTGATCAAACACCATTCTTGGTGGATGATACTTGGGCTCGGGGAAAGTTGGATCGAAGATCCGGCTGAGTTGCATGGTTGCATGAAAAACTTGTGTCGGGTATAGCAAGCAGGGCTAGATTCTCCCTCGGGTGCAAGACTCGATTACTTGGTTCATACACTTTCCGGCGGTGCAATTCCAAAAAAGTGTAACGGTGTACGGAACCGGCAGTGTGATTTCAAAATCCGATACCCAACAAAGACACATGATTTTGTTTTATAAAATAGTCATTCGATGTGTAACATCCAACAAAGACACATGATTTTGTTTTATAACAAAGACACATGGTTTATTTTAAAAAGATTATTGGACATATAACATCAATGACGGATTTGTACACATTGACATTGCATTGTGTTGTGGAAGCTGGAGAGGGCTCGGGTTGAGTTGCATGAGTGAGTCTCATCTCATTTCATGGCATGACATAGTGAATTCCAACATTGAGTTGCATATTCTTGATTGGAATGCTTTGTGGCTTGTTGATGAGCACAAAATATTCTATATTTGATAGCCTCATTACATGCATTTTAACTTAACTTTGTAATTAATTACTTAGAGTTAGCCAAAGTTGTGAATAATGTTGAAATCTTGTGGCTGCAGGTAATTATAGCTTAAATGATGGATTTTAGAACCTTGCAACTAAGTGTGGATGTGTGGTGAAGGCATGGACACATTACTTGAGGATTTGGAGGCCTAAAAGTGAAAGAAATCAAGGAGGTATTGGTGCTTGGTAACAAAGGCACCAGCACCCACACCATTTGGTTGCAGTATCTCGTTTTTCCTCCTTTTTGACCATGATCCACTTCGCATCTGAAAAAGTGAAAAACATGAAAGTTGTAGATCTGGATGTCTTCTGTATTGTGTCAAAATTTCAGCTCAATCGGACTATTGGATCAAAAGTTATGACAATTATACGAAAATTGGTCTGGAGCAGAAGAGTACCGGAAGGCCGTACCGGTACGCTTCACCTGCTTGAGTTCGAAGTACCGGTACGCTATGCTAAACAGCCCAGATCGCCTGCATCTCATGGTCCACTTGCTTGGGGGTCCCACCTATGATTCTCCCACTTGCCCCCTGACATTTTCTGCATATTTACATGCCTCCTATACCCTAGTTGAAGACTTTGGAGGCCATTGCATTAATGAGGATGGGAGAGAAGGGGGCTGCCAGGGGAGTTGCAGGCTAAGCTTCTCCTAGCTTGTTCAAGACCTCAAATCACCTCTCATTGATGGGAGGCCTGCACACACATGCTAGGGACCACCATGGACGAAATTGCAAGGCTCTCACACTCCATATATTCAGCATTGACACAAGATTTCAAGGGTGGCTACCTAAGCTTAGGAGTAGTTCAATGAAGAAGATGATGAATGGTGTAATAGAAGCTTATGTTTTTGCATTTTCTTCATTCATTTCATGGCAGTAAGTTGTAGTTCTCTTGCAATCTTTATTTCTTGCATTGTAATCTCCTTTATTTCAAGTATATTTCAAGTTTAGTTACATGTTCTTCAATCCACCATTGTTGCTTCCAAGTTTTCTTCATTTCTTGTTTTAAAATGGGTATTGTATTTCTTTCTTTATAGTTCAAGTTTTCTTGCTTTAAGTTAAGTTCCATGTTTTATTTCTTCATTATGTCTCTTTACATTATGCATTTCTTTCTTGTTTTCATGAGTAGCTAGATTTTAAGTTGGCTAATCCAAGGGATACCTCCTCTTGGGTGTGCAATTTCAACTCATTTTCTTTCCTCCTCTCAGAGTACGATGGTTCGGTTTGACTGGGTTGAGAGTGGATGCGGTTGTGAGTCTTTGATATCCCGTAGGCCTGGTCACGGGTTATGCTTGGATCCTCACCTCCATTTCGTCCCTAACTTCCCACGAATCAATCGTTCATCTAAGCTCTATTCGAGGAAGGCTTCGAGTTGATTTGAGATTCCCATTGGAATGAACCCTTCGGATTAGCCAACGCTTGTTTTATTTCATTTTCATCAAAAACACAATCACAAAACTCAAACTCAAAAGATTTTACATTTTTTTTTTCACAAAATCACCTTCACACAATTCCCTTCCTTCCCTGAGGAGATGACCTTGGAATACTCATTCCGAGTAAAACACGACACTCAAAAGACTCCTTGCGCTTGAGGAGCACTTTTGTTCACCACACACACATTTTGTACATTTCATTCTATTTTCATTACCACCATTCTGTTGCCCTATTTCCCACATCATTCCAAGGGAGAGTGACACTCCCTTCATACATACATCATACATACACATTTAGGGATGATATTAGGAGGTTAGGAACTACAACGGTTTTGATCAAGTAGTAGCCTCTTTATGAGATACCCTATTGAGCGTGGTTCACCCTTTATGGAGAAACATTTCAGGTGTGGGTTATATACCTGTGGACGGCTCATATTTAGGGCCTCAAGGATGAAGAAAAGTCGACTTGTAGCTTTTAAACCTTGTTTTGTAAAACTTTTATGAAATTAGGTTTTGGACATGTACATGTATGGAAATGATTGTAATCAAACTTGTATTAACTATGATTGATGCATAAATTCATGATGTGGGGGCATGAATTGATGTATATTGGACCTCGGATGAGTCATGTGATTAAATGTTGTATGATTGCACATGTTGTGTTTTGGGTAGAACTCCTCGTATAAAGGAAACTTTGCCTGAATTTTGTTAAATTATGGATCCCGGTAAATGGGGCATAACGGTGTGATATCGAGTTACACGGTATCAATGGGTATTCCTTGGGTTGATGGGTGATTAACGGGTTGACAAAGGACCCCCCGATTTTTGGGGTTTCACAGCTTGGTATCAGAGCCTAGATTCACGATTTACCTTGGGCTTACGGAGCATGGGTTTAGACCATTACATCCATTGAGCATTATATGTTATGTGTTTTAAATGCTATATGTCATGTGTTATGTGATATGTGAATAATATGCATGGTTAAATGTGTATGGAAATGAGACATTAGGGTTAGAGAACATAACCTTGGGGGTCGGAAAGTAAAGGAACGGGACAGTTCTGGGTGTAGATGTCTACGGGTGGGTGGCACATGCTCTGCTAGTGAGATAAGGAGAGAAATCTCAAAATTTGAACTTGATCCTTATCTTGGGATACTAAGTAAGTGCTCTGTTGCTATTTGACATGTGTGTAGATGGCAAATAGAGGAAGAGGACGCGGTCAAGGCGGTGGGCGGAACAAAAACCAACCACCAACGACCTTTGACCAACAAGCCTTTATAGAGGCTATGGGTACGATGGCTGCTAACCTAGCACAGACAAGTGCCAATATGAGCCAAGGGGCTCAAGCCATCCAAAGGAGTTTGAGTTCCATGGACCACCAACACTTATGGAAAAAGCAGAAGACATCTAGCCCACAAGGATCATAGGGGCAGGGCCAAAGCTATCAAGGCCAAGCCCAGGGTCTATCTTCCCAAAGAGGGAAGGGCTTTAAGGGGACGTATCGAGAGAGTCAAAATACATGTTTCTATTGTCGACAACTGGTCCATGTGAAGAAGAATTGTCCCCTGAGGCAGAGCTCATAGAGTTTCGAGATGCCTCAATCCCAATCATCAGTAGGACTCACATAAGCACACGTTGTTCCTTCCTATTCCACTATGGAGCAGGGAAATCTGTTCCGACTACAGGGTGCTGCACAAGCCCCTAGTACTTTATGTGCGGGTACTCTGCAATCAGGCCGGATGAGCCAGGATGTGGGCCAAGGCCAGGGACAAGACTTTCAGGCAGCAACACCAGGGACCCAGGAGGCGTTCTTCGACATTGCACCGTAGAATGAGCCGATGGATCAGTCGGTAACCCACGGTACATTTCTTACTTCCTTGTTTATGGGCACATGTGTTATTTGATTCGGGCGTGTTATGTACTGTCATTTCACATTTTTATGCATGATATAGATTTAGAAATCGCAACCCTAGAGGAGTCCTTATGGGTAAATTCAACTCTAGGGCCTAGGGTATGTTTTGATCAGATATATCGGGGGTGTGAGTTAGAGATCTCAGGGATTCTACTCACCGTGGACCTTAGGTTTATAGACATTTCGAATTTTGATGTCATCCTTGGGATGAATTGGTTGATGGCACATTGATTCGTCATTGACTGTGACCGGAAGAGGGTCACCACTTACACACCGGATGGTGTTTGTTTCAGGGTTCAGGGGAAGAAACACGATGTTTTACCCTAAGTAGTGTATGATTCCCGTTGGCACGGGCAGTTGATGGACTGGCTTGCGAGCCTTACCCTGGAGGACGAGGCGAGACAGAAATAGGGTCTGCCTCGGGTGGTTTATGAGTATAAGGATGTTTTTCCAGATGAACTGTCGGGATTACCTCTACATAGGGATATAGACTTCACTATTGAGTTGCACCCCAGTACATCACCCATTTCTATGACTCCGCATAGAATGACACCTGCAAATTTATAAGAACTCAAGGTCCAATTATAAGAATTGATGGACAAGGGTTTCATTCGACCGAGTACCTCACCTTGGGGTGCTCCGGTGCTATTTGCCAAGAAAAAAGACAAGACCCTTCGGCTATGCATAGACTACTAGCAGTTGAATAGGGTTACTATCAAGAATAGATAATCTTTGTTGCGAATTGATGATTTGTTTGATCAACTGAGGGGGGCGCGGGTCTGCTCCAGGATAGATCTATGCACGGGTTACCATCAGTTGAGGATTAGGGATGTAGATATCCCTAAAACGGCGTTTAGGACGCGGTATGGGCATTTCGAGTTCACTGTGATGCCTTTTGGATTGATGAATGCCTCGGCGGCATTCATGGATCTCATAGAGAAAGGGATGAACAGTATAGTTCAATGTCTAGATGTCTACTAGTAGGTGGCACAAGCACTACTAATGAGACAATGAGAGAAATCTTAAAGTTTAAACTTGATCCCTATTTTGGGATACTATGTGAGTGTTCTATTGCTATTTGACATGTGTTTAGATGGCATATAGAGGAAGAGGGCGCCGAGGCAGTGGGTAGAACAACCAACCACCACCAGACTTTGACCAACAAGCCTTCGTGGAGGCTATTGGTGCTGCGACTGCTACTATTGCACAGACCAGTGCTACAACTGCTACTATTGCACATACTAGTGCAAATATGGGCTAAGGAGGCTCAAATAACCTCCAGAAGTTCAAGGCACACCAGCCTCCGACCTTCATGGGAGGGGCGGATCCGATAGTGGCTAACCATTGGTTCTGACAAGTTGACAAGATCTTAGGGGCTATGGAGATCACCTCCGATGCCACTAAGATAATGCTAGCTACATTCTAGCTAGAGGGAGAATCCCAATTATGGTGGGATTGGGTAAAGGACTCCAAGAACTTGGAGGCGACGACATGGGGAGAATTCCGAGACTCTTCATGGACAAATATTTTTTGGCGTCTGTCCGGCAAGCTAAGGCTCGAGAGTTGCTGAATTTGAGGCAAGGAACTATGAAAGTATTAGAATACGTGGCTAAGTTCACGGAATTAGCCCGTTTCGCTGATGATTATGTGGCCACAAACATGGCCAAGGTGAAGAAGTTTGAGGATGGCTTGAAATTGTCCATCCGGGGTAAAATTGTGGGCCTCTGCCTGCAAGACTTGGACTCGATGGTCGAGGCATCTATGGCCATTGAGAGAGAGATAGATGATGCACGGAACATCCGGGAAGCGGGTGTTAAAGACAAGAAGAAGGAGGGCCAATCCTTTTCTTCTAGCTCGGGAAAGAGGCAGAAGACTTTCACTCCGCAGGGACATCTAGGACAGGGCCGTGGCTATCAAGGTCAAGGCCCAGGTCGATCCTCCCAAGGCGGGGGAAACCTAAGGACAACATATCAGGCATGTTAGAGGACTTGTTTCCATTGCCACCAGCCGGGTCACATGAAGCGGGATTGTCCTCAGAGGTCGGGATCCCGGAGTTATGGGGAGTCTCAGTCCCAGTCATCGGTGGGGCACTCACAGACTCATTTTATTCCTACCTACCCCACCATGGGCTAGGGAAGCCAGTACCAGTTTTAGGGTGCTGCACAGGGCCCTACTACTTCACGTGCGGGGATCCCGCAATCAGGCCAGATGGGCCAGAGCATAGGTCGAGGTTGAGGCTAAGGTTCACAAGCCGGGACTTCAGGGACCCAGGGGCGTGTCTACGCCATTATGCCTCAGACTGAGCCAGCAGATCAATCGGTTATCCAGGGTACATTTCTACTCTCTCGCTTATGGGCAAGGGTATTATTTGACTCTGGTGCATCTCATTCTTTTATTGCTACATCAAGTGTGAAAGATTTGGGCTTAGAGGTTAAAACCTTGGAAGAGCCGTTGCATGTGAGTTCTCCCCTAAGAGCTAGGGTGAGCGTTGATCAAATATGTCAGGGTTCTGAGCTAGAGATCTCGGGGATTCTACTCACCGTGGACCTTAGGGTCATGAACATGTCAGAGTTTGATGTCATCCTTGAGATGGACTGGTTGGCGGCACATCTAGTCGTCATTGATTGTGATCGTAAAAGGGTCACTGCCTACACACCGGAGGGTGTTTGTTTCAAGTTACAGGGGGAAAAGCATAACACTTTACCCCAAGTAGTGTATGACTCCCGTTGGCACGGTCAATTGGTGGGTTGGCTAGCAAGCCTTACCCTAGAGGACGAGGCGAGACAGGAGTTGGGTTTACCTCGGGTGGTTTGTGAGTATGAGGATGTTTTTTCGGATGAACTACTGAGATTACCTCCACATAGGGATGTAAACTTCACCATAGAGTTACACCCCGGTACATCGCCCATTTCTATGACTCCACATAGGATGGCACCTGCTGAGTTGCAAGAGCTCAAGGTCCAATTGCAAGAATTGATGGACAAGGGGTTCATTAGGCCGAGCACCTCACCTTGGGGCGCTCCGGTATTGTTTGCCAAGAAGAAAGATAAAACTCTTCGACTATGCATAGATTACCAGCAGTTGAGTCAGATTACTATCAAGAATATATATCCTTTGCCGAGGATTGATGATTTATTTGATCAACTAAGAGGGGCGCGGGTCTACACCAAGATAGATCTACGCACGGGTTACCATCAGCTGAGGGTTAGGGAGGAAGATATCCCTAAGACGGCGTTCAGAACGCGGTATGAGCATTTTGAGTTCACCGTGATGCCCTTTGGATTGACGAATGCCCCAGCGGCATTCATGGATCTCATGCATTGAGTTTTCCAACCCTACTTAGATCAGTTTGTCGTAGTCTTTGTTGACGACATTTTGATCTACTCCAAGTCTGAGGAGGAGCATGAGGGTCACTTGAGGGTTGTTCTACAGACCTTGAGAGACCACTAGTTGTACGCCAAGTTCAGCAAGTGTGAATTTTGACTTATGGAGGTAAAGTTTTTGGGATACGTGGTATCGGCTTCGGGGGTGTCGGTTGACTCGGAGAAGGTTGAGGCAGTTATGAGTTGGGAGAGGCCGAAGTTAGTCTTCGAGATACGCAATTTCTTGGGATTGGCAGGGTACTACCGGAGGTTCATCGAGGACTTCTCCCGACTAGTCGCACCTATGACGAGATTGACCCAGAAGGAGGTCAAGTTTGAGTGGAATGATTCGTGTGAGAAGGCAATCCAGGAGTTGAAGAGGAGGCTTACTTCAGCTCCTATTTTGATTGTTCCGAAGAGGGGACTGAGGTACATAGTGTATTGTGATGCCTCCAAGGACGGACTTGGTTGTGTCTTGATGCAGTCCGGGAGAGTGGTAGCTTATGGTTTTTGGCAGTTAAAGAACCACGAGCAGAATTACCTCACACATGACATGGAGTTGGCGGCCATAGTCTTTGCCTTGAAGGCTTGGTGCCACTATCTATATGGTGAGCAGTTCGAGGTGTTTTCGGACCACAAAAGTCTGAAGTACATCTTTACACAGCGGGACCTCAACATGAGGCAACGCAGGTGGATGAAGTATCTAGAGGACTATGACTTCACTTTGCATTATCATCCCGGTAAGGCAAATGTGGTGGCTGATGTACTCAGCCGGAAGTCACGGGGAGTCTTGACTAGTGTGGCTTCCCAAGAGTGGTAGATGCTCGAGACTGTGGGACAGTTCGGGCTACACTACATGGGTCAGGCTCAGGGCACTTTGGGGAGTTTGGTGGCTACGCCTTCCCTACTGAGCAGAGTGATCGAGTCCTAGGGACAGGACACGGAGATGTTGTCCATCAGGGATCGAGTACGGTTGGGTACAAGTGACGAGGGCTGGGCCATTCACACAGATGGTAGTCTTCGGTATAGGAGAAGGGTTGTGGTTCCCCATTCTACGGATCTGAGAGAGGAGATCCTTAGAGAGTTCCATTGCTCCCATTTTGCTGTGCATCCAAGTGGCACGAAGATGTACCATGATCTTCGTCGCCAATATTAGTGGAGCAGAATGAAGAAACACGTTGGGGATTTTGTTAGCTGATGTCTCACGTGTCAGCAGGTGAAGGCTGAACACTAGAGACTAGCACCAGCCTTTGGAGGTAGCAGAGTGGAAGTGGGAGCATGTCACGATGAATTTTGTGATCCACTTACCACGAACATCGCGAGGGCATGACACGGTATGGGTGATAGTGGACCGGTTTACGAAGTCGGCACACTTTTTGGCGGTGATGACCTTCACACTAAAGGAATTTTGCAGGTTGTATATACGGGAGATTGTCCGGTTGCATGGGGTGCCCGTATCTATAGTATCGGATCGGGATCCCAGGTTTACGGCTCATTTTTGGGAGAGTTTCCAGCAAGCCATGGATAGATCCGACTCATGTGGTGGATTGGGGCGAGCTTGTTGTTGATGCAGATGGGACCTTCGAGGAGAGACCAGTGCGTATCATGGATAGCCGGGATAAGGTTTTGCGAGGCAAGACCGTGAGGCCAGTGAAGGTGCTGTGGCAGCACCGAGGAGTGGAAGAGGCAACATGAGAGCGTGAGGACACTATACGTACCAGGTATCCTTTCTTATTCGAGGATGGAGGTACATTATTATAGTCATCTAGTATTATATGACTGTTGCATTGGCATGTGGTTGACTGCGCATGTGTGTGTGAATTTCGGGGGCGAAATTCTTTTAAGGGGGGAAGAATGTAAAACCTGGGTAAATTTGAACTTTTTCTGAAAAAGGGTAAAATGGTAATTTGTCACTATAATGAGGATTTAAAATACGTATTTCTCTAGAGCTCCGATGACGAAACGGACCTCACCGTTGTATTCGTCTTACAAAATCTAGTTGCCCTGTCAATTTTTGTCGAATTCCGAGAAAGTCAAAATTTTCACGTTTTACGAGACGACTGTGTGTCAAATGACCTCACAAGGGTCCCCCAAAACGGAAATTATAAAATTTCATTATAATTGAATTAAAGTTCAAATAAAATTAATTTGAACTTAAACCGGGATGAAATTAATCGTTTCGGGGCGAAAACGGACCCGGGCAAGGGGGAAGGCGTGTGGCGCGACGTGGACCAAGTGTTAAGGGTTATAAATATGAGCAAATATCTGATTTTGGAGCAGAATACTCCCCATTTTCTCTGCTGGTTCACGTTGGAAGAGGGAAGAGAGGAGAAAAGTGAGAAATCCAATTTTTCTCCCTTCGATTCACGGAGTTCCGTTGCTCGAATCAACTCGAACCAAGAATCAAAGTTGATCTCCTCAACGAGAGCTACACAACCATACCAAGAACGAAGGATTTCACCGAAGATCCAAGAGGAGACTTTGGGGAAATCAAGAGTTTTGTGGCTTGGGAGGTGTTCTTGAGGTTTTCCACACTTCATCTCACGCTCCAAGAGGTAGGGTTCCCTCCTACTTTGGTTTCTTTCTAACCTATGGGTTCATATGAAATGGGTAGGTATATGGAACTATACATGTCACTTGCCTCTTGTTATGGAAGTGAGGAATTGGGTATAAAAAGTGGCTTAGACCAACTTCTAGCTTAAATTTGATATGTGGAAACTATTGGTGTAAACTCTTGGAAATTGGGTTTATGTGGGCTTTTTTGTGTATTTTAAAATTTTCCTATTATAGTTGGTTTAAATGGAAATGGGTAGGTATATGGAACTATGTATTTCCCTTGCCTATGGTTATGGAGTAGGTGTAGAAATGATTTAATCAATTTCTAATTTGAAATTGATATGTGAAGTTCCATGTGAAAATTCTTGGAGCTTGGTATTGTGTGGGCATGCTATGTGTTATATTGTGCCTTGTGAAAGAAATGAGTTATTTACATAGGTTATGTGATAACATGATTGGTGCCTTGAAGGTATTTTGCTAAATGCCTATGTGATAATTAAGCTTGTTATGGCATAATTTATGTGTGGCATGCTCGAGAAAAAGGTAATTGATATATGTTGTTAATATATTAGCATCATGATGAATTGTGGTAATTATGTGCATTAGATATAAATTACCATGGCATATGTTGAAGTATGTGGTTAAATTGATCCATATGGCATTCATTATGTATGTGACTTTGACATTGACATGCAATGGTTCATTACATTGCATTTGCACAGAGACATCACATTAGGTGGGTGTGTGTGCATGGTGTGATCAAACACCACACTTGGTGATTGATGGGTGGGCTCGGGAAAGTTGGGTTGAAAATCCGACTGAGTCGCATGGTTGCATGAATATGGAGTCGGGGTTAGCAAGAAGGGCTAGAAAATCCCTCGGGTGAGAGACCCGGTGACTTGGATACACACTCCAGTGGTATAAGAGTCCATAAAGTGTGTCGGTGTACGCGGAACTGTTGGTGGAAGTCCATGAATTTCGTGTCGGTTGGGTGCCGTTGGTGTAAGTCCATAAATACTCACCCCACAAAAGACCCCGAGATTTTAAAAGGATCATTGGATGAAATTCATCAATGACAGATTTTCTACACATTGGCATTGCATTGTGTTGCGGGAGTCGGTGAGGGCTCGGGTTAAAGTACGTGAGTGAGTTTCATCTCATTTCATGGCATGACATGGTAAAAGAATTCCAAAATTGAATTGCATGTTCTTGTTTAGAATGATTGTTGATTGTTACATGTGCACATTCATATGCATCTAGGGTGGGGAATATCCTCTGTAGGAGATACTCTATTGAGCGTTGCTCACCCTATACAGGAAAATATTTCAGGTGCGGGATACACACCGGTGGATGGCTCTCATTTGGAGCCTCAAGGGTGAAGAGAGGCCGAATTGTGGCCTTAACCTTGTTTTTTGTAAAACTTTTGTTAAAACTATATTTTGGGCATGTAATATATGTAAAAGAATTGTAATCGAACTTATACGGACTACTTTTAATATAAATTTGCATGTTTTTATATGAGTATGGATAAATGGACCCGGTGTGGTCAATGTTTACTCATAAATGGATCCGGTGCGGTCAATATTGTGTATTGGACCTCGGATGGGTCACGTGATTGTATATTGCACAGGTTGTGTTTTGGGTAGAGCTTCCCGTACAAAGGTGACTCTGACCGAATTTCGTTAAATTATGGACCCCGATAAATGGGGCATAATGGCGTTATGTCGAGTTACATGATATCCACAGGTATTTCGCGGGTTGATGGGTGATCAACGGACACCCAGATTTTTGGGGTGTCACACAACCTACACATCAAACCTACCAGTTAACTTTCTGTTGACACAAGAGTTAATTGCTGTAAGGTGTCATTTTCATAGTCAAACAATAGGATGCATGTTGGATCCCCGAGATAAAGAGAAGCCTTTTTCAATTGTAGTAATCAAAGTTCAATTTAAGTGTTTATTTATTAGTTCTAAATTCACACCACAAGCTGTTGTAATACGCACAACTCATACGATAATTTCACTTTTTCTGTTTTAAAGTTCCAACATAACTCCCTGTGAATTCGAATACGGACTTAATCGAGTAGCATTACAACTTGACTACTTATACTTGGGTGTATGATTAAGATCAAGTCACTAAAAAATACAAGTGTGGACAATAATCAATAAGAGACACAAGTAATTTATTGACAGGGAGCCACTCAGGATTCACCAAAGCCTAATCCACTACTCGCCAAGTCAACATACAAGTTACTCGAGTCTTATACCTCAACAATCACCATAGCTAGATGCTCCTTTCCTTGCTATGTCTCTCCACCGAAACTCCCCTGTTCGACTTTTGGTGTAGCTTCACTTGGAGCTCCCTACCGCATGGTTTATCTAGGCCTCAAGTGATTATGGGCGCACCAAAAATCTTCGGTATGCATACACCAATGGGTTTGTTAACCAACAAGTTCTTCTCCAATTTGTGAGGATGAAAAGAATCACTAGTGGTAGCCTTTGGATCTTAAGGATCTAGGTTGTGGTGGAAGTGACTTGATCCGAAATGTGTACACCCAAGTGCAGGCGGTCAAGCTGTAGTAATAATCCGGTTTGAGTCCGGAGTCGAATCCAGAGGGAACTGTTGTTGGTATTTTTGAGATAAGCAATGGTGGAGACCTATTGTTTGTAACCTTTGAGATTTGCTGTGAGGTGTGAGATTTCCTGGACAGAATGTAAGATTCTTTCCAAGAGAATTTTCTTAACAAAACAGGAGATAAATGCTAATGAAAAAGGGTCACTCTTTAGTTCGAGGATCTGGACATGTGGTTAATTATCCGGTTTATTATACTTGTGCTTGATAACTCAATTAACTCTCGTGTCAACAACAAGTTAATCGGAAGATAAAGATGGACTGTGAGAATTAAGAACATGATTCCGATGTCTTTCTAGACGTTTACAAGAATTATCTGTGCCGAGACTTAACCTGTCTACAAACAAGCAAGTGTTTCTACAAGACATCCAATCATGATATTAACATTCCATTCTTTAGATGAAGCACAACAAGGGGGAGGATTGAAGGGTAGTCCTGAAGATCTAGCCGGGGTGCTTGCCTTGAACCGATGAGTCTTTCTATGCAAGAGTCATCCATGTCATAAAAAGAACCCACGATTACACAAAGTACCTTAGCTTTGCTAGATGCAATCAATCATCCAATAAACAAAGAGAAATAAACGTTAAGTATTAGAACAGAGCATAAATATAATTCCCGGATAACTTATACATGCCCTTCTCCTCTCACTAAAGAGTGAATGAGAAACTACTCACTCTTCATGGCTTTGGTAAAACTAGAAAAGTGAGTGATGCTCATCCCTCCAAGTAGAAGATTTAAAAGATAAAATAATAATGAACAAGGAGCCAATCTTTAACAAAGATTGAGTGAATCACGTTCCACCCTTCACGGCTTTGGTAAAGCTCTAGAAAATTGGAAGAGTTTCACTCCTCTAAGAAAGAAAGAAGCTCAAGCAATGGAAGTGAAATACATGAACAATAAAAGTAGAAGAAGGCTAGTCACATTTGGAGGGTGGCTTCCTCAACCAAGAAATGGAGGGTTGCTTCCTCAACCAAAAGATGAACTAACTCCCTTCTATGCATGTAAATGAAAGCATAAACATAAAACTACTCTTATAACAAACAAGGAGATGTTGGACTAAAGCCAAACTAATCTCTAAAATAAAGACTTCATATAAGGAAAACATAAGCTTAAATCTACAATGTGAGTGGGGGTCTAAGCCTCCATCAACCCTTCTACTTGGCTCTCCTAGCTCTCCAACAAGGGGAGTATTTAGAAGCAAGAGGAGGAGACAAGAGGAGGTAAAGGAATAGTGTATGCCGCCCAAGTCCAAGTGAAAAACCAACCACTCTGCTGCCAGTCTGTGGAGAACGTTCGAACGTTAGTTGACGTTCGAACGTTATTTCTGTTTTTGCACTAAGGTCGTTCGAATGTTGATTGCCGTTCGAACGTTTCTTCTGTTGTTGCACTAAGGGCGTTTGAACGCCAGATGTGTTCTGACCCTTTCACTCGAGTGATCTGTTGGTCTTCTGTGTAGTTCAGTTCCAACTCTATGCAGTAGTCTGGTCTTAAATCAACTCAAGTGCACGTTCGAACGTGAGTTGGCGTTCGAACGTGACACTCAAGTGCCTCAGAGCTTCAGTCTTCTTTCCTAACTGCAACACGCCTTCTCTTAGCAGTTGAGTCTGCTATAGTGCAATGTGGACGTTCGAACGTGAGTTGGCGTTCGAACGTTCTGGCTGTACTCCAAGCTTTTCCAATTTTGGGCTCTAATGTGCTGGTGTTGCATCCAAGTGTGGTACTTGTTGTTCTTGAGTCCTTTTTCAGTTTAGGGTCTGAAATAACATCACTTAAACTCCATCATAGTACAATTAGTCTTAAAATGACGTAGTAACTTGCTAACTTTAAGTGCTAATCACACTCCCCAACCTAAATATTGCTAGTCCCTAGTAATATAAAAACAACTCTACTCCTAATGCCATTTTCGTAGGTCATCCGGTTACATTTAGCTTATGCAACAAGCCGTTGAACCACTAGGTTTACCCTAGCGGACGAGTGTTGTCTCGTGAATGTTTCCAGGGAAGCTACCCACAAACTTCAGTCGAACAGATGTGTATGTGAGATTGCTAAGTAAATTAGCATCATGCTCGTTGAGGCACTCAACTCTCAATTTTGACTTATATCCCGCATGTCCCTCTTTCATAGGTATTTATTCTATACAAAAATTAGCATCTGTTACATTGGTATTTGTAATTCCCAATGTTTTAGGAATGATCATTCACGCCACAGGAATTGTTACATAACAAACACTCCCTTTTTCCACCTTCCATGGATAGCTTCGATTCCACAAACCTCTCGTAGAATGCTCTCAGCAAAAGTTCGCTCCGATTATAGTGACTTGTTGCTCACAGATCATGTGATCAGAGGGTGGCCAATCGAAAAATCACATGCACAATTAGGAAATGAGTGAAATTTTAAGGAAGCAACTACTTATGTTTGGCATAATCTCATGAAAGAATATTGACGCAATTTAAAGAAATGCTATTTACCATATCCCAATTTTGATTAACAACACATGCATGTAACAGACTTGAGATCAATTAGGGCTTTTCATAGGTTGTAGCGTGGCCAGAGGTCAGTGGCTAACGAAACGACGTCAGAGATTTTCAAAAGCTATCTTTTGTTTATGTAGCACACCTTTTTCTAACTTTTTGATATTTTTCCTAGAGATGACATTTCTTTCTTTCATTTTTTTTTTCTCAATTTTTTTTTTCACTTTCTTGGCAATTTCTTGCCTTTTTGCTTCTTTTCTGTTTCAATTGTTCTCATTGATTTTTCTTATCATCGAAAAGAAGCTTCCACAGTCTTCCCCATTTCCTTGTATTTCTGTGTCATATTGATTTACAAGAGGGTGTAAGAAAATTAGATAGCAATGGTGTGTCCAGTATGTTTTCTTGTGGCTTGGTAATTATTTGGGTTTATCGAAGAAGAAATCATACATTGAGGGTTCAAATATGGCTAACTAGGGAAATAATTTTGTAAAAGAAATGGCTAAGGCTCAATATCAATTCAAAGATGGCCTAAAATCATTTCTCAAGTATGTGCACATGGATGTGTAGTATGTGAAGTTTTTCTGTGGATATGTCAATAGATTGCTTTTAATTGTGTCAATCAAAGCAAGATTAATGAGACTATTCAAAAATTGAGAGGGAAAGACTTTACTTGAGTAAACATCGATTGTCTCTCGAAAGCATCGTAAGGCTCGAGGCTCACCATGGTATTCTTTGTTATCTCCACTAGTTATGTCGGGTATTCCAGGGGATGTCAGTTATATACCGATTCCATTTTCGAGTCAGATCATCCTGTACTTTGAAAATAACAGATATCGATGCACATTTGATAATTTAAGCATAGAAATAATACCAATTGTCCAAGAGATGTGGTTTTAAGTTTTGGTTGATAAGTTGAGGTGTCAAACCGATCATGTGCGTATTTACTCTAGCAAACATTCTTAACATCCACATTCGTTTCATCATATTTTAATTTTAAGCTAAATCTACATATGCATTAAAACAAATTGATAAATGGAACCATTCATTTCTCAAAATATCATCTTTTAATTTCATCGGTTCGATTCATTCACAATCACACAAAAACTTACAACTAAAGAAGAAATTCATAAAAAGAAGCACTTTAAACAAACATAAAAACAAGAACAAGAACAGGGATAGGGATCTCTCTCTCTCTCTCTCACTCTCCTCCAGGTCTGCCACCTCCACCTCTCAGAAGTCTAAGGATCTCCTCCTGCTGTCGGAGAATCCTGTCTTGGTTGGCCTCGATGCCAATCATAATGTCTCTCAGTGATCTCCGACTACTAGTGCTGGGATCTGCCTCCTGTGGCTGATCTTTCTCTCTTCCATCTCATCAAGCTCCTCTTGTACCTCATCCACTCCGTGGGCAGGGGGCTCTTCTTGTCTTGCTGCTGGGCCTCCACTATGACCTTGGCTCTTCCTAAAGGATGCCTTGTTCAGTGGCCCCATCGGCTTTTGGATTTCCATCTCGGGCCTCACTCTCACCCCGTGGTTTTTGCATATCTCAGTCACTAGGGTGCCGAAGGGAAGTGAATTCCGCTTCACATCACACCCTTTCTTCATCTCAGTTAATACCAGGGATGGGAGGTCAATGCTTTGCCCTTTTCCAATGGCATACAAAAGTCGGGCCATGTCGGGCAGAATTTCATTTTTCTTCCAATTGGGGCAAAGTTTGACGCCGCAATCAAGTTTAGCATTTTGTATTTGTCAGTTAGCTCCCCTTGCCTAAAGAATTTCCTTCCAGTCCACGAAAAATTGGGTACTCCAGTCAGTTCCTTCCCCACTTCATTCATTGCCACGTTCTTCCTTGGGGGATAGGCGGGACTTGGTACCCGAGGTACCTCTTGCCTTACTCCCCAAATATAATCTTTATCAACGTCCACATGGACTCCCCTTACATATGTTCGAATCTCCCTGTCGATGATCTCGGCGTTGGAGTAAAACTCCCGCACCAAGTCGACCACGACCTCCCCACCGTTCCTCAAATAAAACAACCACCCCCTCCTCTCCATTTCCGCAAAGATCCCCAACTCCGCAAAATCAGCTAAAATCACATTTCTTTCACAAACAATGGCTTTGTTTTGGTAGAAATTTTCATACCTGTCAGCTTTTAGAGTTGTGGGAAATCGAGTTTTGTCGTATCTTCGCGTGAGTGGTGGCATTCCTTCTCGTACTTCTACCACTTCCTCGACGAAGTTGGGCTCCTGGGTGTTTGGGTTGCGCTTGGCAGGAAGCTTGACTCTTGGCATGGTGGTTTCGGTTTTTGAGTTTGTAGGGATTGAAAGCTTGAATTCCTTTGTGAAAATGGATGTTTTTGATATGGGAATGTTCTTGGGATGTTTGATTTTTGGTGAAAATGGAGAATGGTAAGCGTTTTGGGTGCTGGGTAATGAAGAGTCTCCAAGGGTTTTTCGGGTTTTTGGGGGTTTTGAGTGATTTTGAAATGAAGAAGACGAACCAGGCTTTTATGGCCTGAGGTGTGACGTTCAAACATTGGTGACGTTCAAACGTGTGTAGAAGGATTTTAAACAGACCGTTCGAACGTGGTTTGGCGTTCGAACGTGGTGAGCTCTCAGTACTTTTAAGTTCTATCAGAGGCCAAAGTGCTGTAGGTTCTCTTCGTTCGAACGTTCTATTGGCGTTCGAACGTTAATCTCGTTCGAACGTTCTATTGGCGTTCGAACGGATTGAGCTCCCAGTACTTTTAAGTTCCATCAGAAGCTTTATCAGAGGCTGAGTACTGTAAGCAGATGACATTCGAACGTCACCTGGCGTTCGAACGTTGAACCAAAAATTAAAATTTTTCTCCACTACACTATACAATCAAAGAGGACCAAACACAAAATTTTAAATCAAAAACCTATGGCGTCTCAGGATAAGCCCCTACCCACGCTTCAGGTTGGTATTTTGGGACATTCCTTACTCGGCCCATATTTCCATTCTAGTTAAAAGAGTTTATACAAAAATATTTTTACACTTTTTACAAAAAATTCGGACCATTGGCTTTCATTCCACCAACAAAGTACACATTCCTACAGAAAATTACCTAATATGAGTCTCCCTCTGTGTCTGTGTAGAACGGACAACTAGTGACTCTCCCAACTTCCTCTCTCACAAATCGGTTAAGCAAAGTACCGGAATAGCATGGCGTATCAGGGTAATCCTTACTCAGCCCATTCACTATCCAGTCTAATCGATCGAGTGCGCGACCGGAGATTGGTTCAGAACACTGGTTGTATATTTTCTAGTGAAAGACTCTACCACACTGTTTACAAGCACTAAGTCTTTTGGTACGACGGCGTTTGGCAAAGCTACTTCTGCCACATATGGGTTTTGCTTGTTTTTCTTGGATTTCAGCCTTCCTTACTAGTCATGCTTTTCTCATGATTACAATATCCACATCAGATGGAAAAGTGCGTAGAACTCCTAGACTAAACCAAAAAAGGTTAACATCCATGATTTCTAGCTTTAAGACTCACTATCTGGTTCTTTAACGTCTGCCAGTCACAAAGACGATTGAAGCTGACTCACAAACATAATCATCAATTTGTACAAGACAAGGTATATAAAATGATTAGAACAACAACAACAACAAATTTTTAAAATTTACGGGCAAATATGAACTGTACTCTTACACCCCCCAACCTAAATTGAACATTGTCCCCAATGTTTCGAATTTACCAGTTCACGGATCTTGGAGAAGAGGTTGAATGGTAGAGATATGTTCATCTGCTGAGACCTACACAATAAAAATACATAAATTACTCGTTTGTGCGCAGATCTGGGTTTCGGGTAGGCTGAAAATCCTTGTGTGTGAGTGCAAACAAGAGAAGGATACCCATGAGCAAATATAAGATTAAAATGCAAAACATGAAGCAAAAGATTGTGTTTGTGGAGTGTGTGGTCATGGGTCGTTTCTCGGATAACAGAGAAAAAACGAAGAAGAAAACGAAGAAGAAGAACAGAACAGAAGAAGAAGAAAAAGAAGAAGAAGAAAATGGGGGGGGGGGTCCAACAGCGGCGGCTAGGAGAAAAAGTGGGTGCCTTATAAAGGCAGCCCAGTGGGTCGGGTTGGGTTAGATTTTTCCTATCCCGATCCACTTAAGTGTCGGCAGGCACGATTCTCGGAGGAGTATTCTGGTTCCATTAAAAGAATGGTTTCCACATTTTTAACAAAATCCTCCAAAAATGGTTTCAACCGCTGACCATTAACAGTAAAGATATTACCGTTTGATGGATTTTCAACTTCAACTACTCCATGTCCAAACACCTTTTTGACAATGTAAGGTCCAGTCCATCTTGACTTCAATTTACCAAGAAAGAGGCAGAGTCTTGAATTAAATAACAAGACTTTTTGAGAAAGCTCAAAAGACTTCCGTACAATGTTTTTGTCATGAAAAATTTTCATCCTGGTTTTAGCAATCTTAGCATTTTCATATGCTTCATTTCTCAATTCCTCCAATTCATTTATCTGAAGTTTCCTTGCTAGTCCAGCCTTGTCCAAGTTAAAATTCATTGCTTTAATGGCCCAGTATGCCCTATGTTCCAATTCCACAGGCAAGTGACATGGCTTTCCATAGACTAATCGATAAGGATACATGCCTAAAATTGTTTTAAAAGCAGTACGGTACGCCCAGAGTGCATCAGTTAGTCTTAACAACCAATCTTTGCGGTCTGGGTTCACCGTTTTTTTCAAAATTAATTTGATCTCCCGATTAGCTAGCTCAGCTTGTCCACTGGTCTGTGGATGATAAGGAGTTGCAATTTTGTGAAAAATCAAATATTTTTTCATCAAATTCCAAAAGAGATGATTGCAAAAATGAGCACCCCCATCACTTATGATTGATTTCGGAATTCCAAACTGGGACAAAATATTTTCTTTCAAAAACTTGATCACTGTTTGGTGATCATTGTTTCGGCATGGAATTGCTTCAACCCATTTGGATACATAGTCTACAGCCACTAAAATGTACAGATAGCCAAAGGAAGGAGGAAACGGTCCCATAAAATCGATGCCCCAACAGCCAAAAATTTCAATTACCAAAATGGGGTTTAAGGGCATCATATTTCTTTTAGAAATGCTTCCCAACCTTTGGCATCTATCACAAGTTAAACAAAAGGCATGAACATCTTTGAAAAGTGTGGGCCAGTAAAATCCACACTGCAATATTTTTGCAGCGGTTTTTCTTGATGAAAAATGGCTACCGCATGCTTCAGAATGACAAAATTTTATTACCTGGCTGCTTTCATGAGCGGGGATGCAACGTCTTCTGATTTGATCCTTACAGTACTTAAATACGTAGGGATCCTCCCAAAAGAAGTTACGAACCTCCCTCAGAAATTTCTCTTTGTCCATCATGGTAAAGGATGGAGGGAAGATACCAGTAGCAAGATAGTTAGCAATATCTGCGTACCATGGTGTCTCATCAATAATGAACAGTTGTTCATCGGGGAATTTTTCATTGATTGGCAGTCCATCCTCACAAAATTCATATGTTAATCTGGACAGATGGTCTGCCACCACATTCTCAACACCTTTCTTGTCCTTGATGACAAGATCAAACTCTTGGAGCAAGAGTATCCATCTCAAGAGTCTTGGCTTGGCGTCCTTCTTTGTGAGCAAGAATTTTAAGGCTGCATGGTCAATGAATACAGTAACATAAGAACCAACAAGATAAGAACGGAATTTTTCCAGTGCAAAAACTACAGCAAACAATTCTTTTTTAGTTGTTGAATAATTCATTTAGGCATCATTCAAAGTTTTGTTTGCATAGTAAATCACATGGGGTCTCTTATCTTTTCTTTGTCCCAATACAGCACCTACATCATAGTCACTTGCGTCACACATTAGTTCAAAAGGTAGATTCTAGTCAGGGAGTTGCATTATTGGGGCAGAAATTAACATGTCTTTTAGTTTGTCAAAGGCTTTTTGGCATGCTTCATTCTAATCAAAGATTACATCCTGACTTAGAAGGTAACACATGGGTTTTGCTATGGTGTTGAAATCTTTTATGAATCTCCTGTAGAAACCTGCATGCCCTAAGAATGATCGGACATCCTTTACAGTCTTAGGGGCAGGGAAATTTCCAATCAGATCTATTTTTGCCTTGTCAACTTTCATGCCTTCAGACGACACAATGTGACCAAGGACATTGCCTTGTGTTACCATAAAATGGCATTTTTCTCAATTGAGCACTAGATTGGCTTCCTTACATCTGGTTAGCACTTTCTCCAGATTGGTCAGACACAAATCAAAGGAATCACCATATACAGAGAAATCATCCATGAATACTTCCAAATTTTTTTCAACCATATCGCTGAACAAGCTTAGCATACATCTTTGGAATGTTGCAGGAGCGTTACAAAGTCCAAATGACATCCTTTTGAATGCAAAGGTGCCAAATGGGCATGTGAAGGTTGTTTTCTCCTGATCATCTAGTGCTATCTCAATTTGGTTATACCCTGAATACCCATCTAGGAAACAGTAAAATGCATGGCCTGCAATTCTCTCTAGAACTTGGTCAAGAAATGGAAGAGGAAAATGATATTTTCTAGTTACCAAATTGAGTTTTCGATAATCAATGCACATTCGCCATCCTGTGACGACTCGAGTTGGTACTAGTTCATTTGCATCATTTTGACCACTGTGACCCCAGATTTTTTTTGGCACAACTTGGGTTGGACTAATCCACTTGCTATCAGAGATGGGGAAGATTATCCCCGCATCTAAAAGCTTGAGTACCTCAGTTCTCACTACTTCCTTCATGTGAGGGTTTAGTCGTCGCTGCATTTGACGAGAGGTTTTTGAATCCTCTTCAAGGTATATAACATGATTGTAAATTAACGGGCTTATACCTTTCAAGTCAGCGATGGTCCATCCAATGGTGCTTTTATGGTTTTGAAAAACTCCAATCAATTTAGACTCTTGCAAGTCTGTGAGCTTAGATGAAATTACCACTGGGTATGATTCGTCCTTTCCTAAGAATGCATATTTGAGGTCAGATGGGAGAGGTTTCAATTTAGGCTTTGGTGGCCTACCACTTGATGAGATTGGCTTTGTGCCACTTGGTGAAATCTCTTCGAATTTGGGGGCCCATGTCTCAACAGCATGAGCAGGGCAACTTGGTGGATTTGGGTCATCGTCTGTTATTTCAGATGAGATGAGCTCTAACAGAGAAGATTCAGTAGGGTCCTCACAGAATGTGTCATTCAGATGTTCCTGTATCAAAGATTCAATGGAGTCTATTTCCCTTTCTTCATTTTCTTCTTCTGGATGCTTAGCAATATTGAAAATATTCAATTCGAGAGTCATATTCCCAAAGGTTAATTTCATGACTCCATTCCTGCAATTGATTAGTGCATTGGAAGTTGCTAGAAATGGTCGACCACGAATAACGGGAATTTGGTTCTCATTATGCATTGCTGGCTGAGTATCCAAAACAATGAAGTCAAGAGGGAAAACAAAATTGTCCACTTGGACAAGCACATCTTCAACAATGCCTCTAGGAGTTTTGACAGATCTGTCAGCCAACTAGAGTGTGACACAAGTGGGTTTGAGTTCACCCAGACCCAACTGCTGATAGACAGAGTAGGGTAGCAAATTAACACTGGCTCCAAGGTCTAACAGTGCTTGTTCAATCCTGAAGTTTCCAATGATACACGACACAGTCGGACACCCTGAGTCTTTGTATTTTGGAAGGGTTTTATGTTGAAGAAGTGCACTGGCTTGTTCTGTTAGAAAAGCTATTTTTTGGACATTCTGGCTTCTCTTGACTGTGCACAAGTCTTTTAGAAACTTGGCATAAGACGGGACTTGTTTGATTGCGTCCAAAAGTGGGATGTTGATATTTACTTGCTTAAAAAGCTCGTAAATTTCAGCCTGATTTTTCAACTTCTGTTTGGTTTTGAGTCTATGAGGAAAAGGAGCGGGAACGGAACAAGAAGGTTCTTTTTCCTCAAAAGGTTCTGGCTCTTGTTCAATCATAGGCTCAGGTTCTTCTTCAAGTTCAGTCTCAATTGGTTTAGGTTCAGATGATGGGTTGACTGGGATTGACTCAAGCTTTGACTTTGGAATGAGTATGTCTCTGATGGTCTTATCAATCACCTTGCCACTTCTTAGTGTAGTGACAACTTAGGCTTGGTCTTGTGTGTTTCCTGTTGTTGAAGGGTTCCCTACATGGAATTGGTCTTGTGGTTGCTTTGGTTGGGCAGGAAACTTGCCCTTCTCGTATGTAACCATGGATTGGGTCAATTTTTGGATGTGGCTTTTAAGATCCTCGAAAGATTGAGTGGTGTGTGTTTTGAAATCAGTGAAAGCCTGTGTGGAATTATTGTTATAGTTCATTTGGCTTTGTATGAACTGATTCAGGGTGTCCTCAAGACTCCTCTTTTGTGGTGGTTGGTATGGTTGATATGCGGGAGGTCCTTGAAGTGGTGGGTATGAGCCTTGTTGTTGGTTCATGGGTATTGGTTGTGTGTTCTTCCAACTGAAGTTAGGGTGGTTTCGCCACCCTGGATTGTATGTTTCAGAATATGGGTTGGAGTAAGGTTTGTTGAAGTTGGAAACTGCATGTGTCTGTTCCAACAAGACCTCTTTGAACGCTGGGATGGTGGGACACTCCCCAGTTGGGTGTCCTGTTAGCGCACAGATTCCACACACTTGTTCTGTGGAAGAGCTAACATCAACTTGATGGACTTTCTTCATCTCTAAAGCTTCAAGCTTTCGAGACAACGTAGACATTTTTGCTCTCAAGTCATCATCATCTCTCAAGACATATTTACCTCCTTGGGAAGTAGGTGGTCTAGCTTCTACAGTGGTAGGGGAGGCTGAGTCCCACATCTGAGAACTGTCAGATATGGTGTCAAAGAAATTGAATGCCTCCTCCGGACTTTTTCCCATAAATTCTCCTTGGGCCAGCATTTCGACAAACTGACGTAGTCTAGAAGGTAAGGAGTCATAGAAAAATCCTACCAAAGTCCAATTCTCAAAAGCGTGACGTGGACAGGATTGGAGCAGATCTTTGAATCTCTCCCAACTTTGATAAAAAGTTTCTTCGTCTTTAACCGCAAAATTCATGATTTGCCTTTTTAATACATTCGTGCGGTGCAAAGGAAAAAACTTTCTAAAAAATTCATTTTGCAATGCCTGCCAGTTAGGTATTGAAAAAACTTTCAAAGAATTTAGCCATTGTTTGGTTCTATCTCTTAAAGAGAAAGAAAACAGTTTCATTTTGGCTAGTTCAGAATTGTCTTGAAAAGTTCCACACACTTCCTCAAAATCTTTTATATACAGATATGGATTCTCTGCATCTAATCCATGAAATACGGGTAATAACTGCACTGTCCCCGGCTTTACAGTAAAGGGGGGAGCATTTTCAGGAAATATAAAACAAGAGGGGACACTGTTTCTTGTCGGATTTAAGTAATCCCGTAAAGTTTGATTGTTAGGCACTTCTCTCTCATAGGGACTTCTCCATTTCTTTCATTATTTGCCATATTACTCTCACAAGAGTCTGCTACTGATCTAGGTGAATTTGGTTCAGACTGGTTCACAGACTCATAAGATTCTGCCGGCAAATTTTGATAGTGAGGAGTGTCCTCAGTCATAAAGAAAATAAAACAAAGTTATTTACAGTAAACTAAAGAATTTATACAAAGATGAAGGTCTTTTTACCTGTTACCTTAAAACACCTTTCAAAGTTCCCCGACAACGGCGCCAAAAACTTGACTTGATCCGAAATGTGTACACCCAAGTGCAGGCGGTCAAGCTGTAGTAATAATCCGGTTTGAGTCCGGAGTCAAATCCACAGGGAACTGTTGTTGGTATTTTTGAGATAAGCAATGGTAGAGACCTATTGTTTGTAACCTTTGAGATTTGCTGTGAGGTGTGAGATTTCCTGGATAGAATATAAGATTCTTTCCAAGAAAATTTTCTTAACAAAACAGGAGATAAATGCTAATGAAAAAGGGTCACTCTTTAGTTCGAGGATCTGGGCATGTGTTAATTATCCGGTTTATTATACTTGTGCTTGATAACTCAATTAACCCCGTGTCAACAGCAAGTTAATCGGAAGATAAAGATGGACTGTGAGAATTAAGAACATGATTCCGATGTCTTTCTAGAAGTTTACAAGAATTGTCTGTGCCGAGACTTAACCCATCTACAAACAAGCAAGTGTTTCTACAAGACATCCAATCATGATATTAAAATTCCATTCTTTAGATGAAGCACAACAAGGGGGAGGATTGAAGGGTAGTCCTGAAGATCTAGCCGAGGTGCTTGCCTTGAACCGATGAGTCTTTCTATGCAAGAGTCATCCATGTCATAGAAAGAACCCACGATTACACAAAGTACCTTAGCTTTGCTAGATGCAATCAATCATCCAATAAACAAAGAGAAATAAACGTTAAGCATTAGAATAGAGCATAAATATAATTCCCGGATAACTTATACATGCCCTTCTCCTCTCACTAAAGAGTGAATGAGAAACTACTCACTCTTCATGGCTTTGGTAAAGCTAGAAAAGTGAGTGATGCTCATCCCTCCAAGTAGAAGACTTAAAAGATAAAATAACAATGAACAAGGAGCCAATCTTTAACAAAGATTGAGTGAATCACGTTCCACCCTTCACGACTTTGGTAAATCTCTAGAAAAGTGGAAGAGTTTCACTCCTCTAAGAAAGAAAGAAGCTCAAGCAATGGAAGTGAAATACATGAACAATAAAAGTAGAAGAAGGCTAGTCACATTTGGAGGGTGGCTTCCTCAACCAAGAAATGGAGGGTTGCTTCCTCAACCAAAAGATGAACTAACTCCCTTCTATGCATGTAAATGAAAGCATAAACATAAAACTACTCTTGTAACAAACAAGGAGATGTTGGACTAAATTCAAACTAATCTCTAAAATAAAGACCTCATACAAGGAAAACATAAGCTTAAATCTACAATGTGAGTGGGATTCTAAGCCTCCATCAACCCTTCTACTTGGCTCTCCTAGCTCTCCAACAAAGGGAGTATTTATAGGCAAGAGGAGGAGACAAGAGGAGGTAAAGGAATAGTGTATGCCGCCCAAGTCCAAGTGAAAACCAACCACTCTACTGCCAGTCTGTGGAGAACGTTCAAACGTTAGTTGACGTTCGAACGTTAGTTGACGTTCGAACGTTGTTTCTTTTTTTGCACTAAGGTCGTTCGAACGTTGATTGCCGTTCGAACGTTTCTTCTGTTGTTGCACTAAGGGCGTTCGAACGCCAGATGTGTTCTGACCCTTTCACTCGAGTGATCTGTTGGTCTTCTGTGTAGTTCAGTTCCAACTCTATGCAGTAGTCTAGTCTTCAATCAACTCAAGTGCACGTTTGAACGTGAGTTGGCGTTCGAACGTGACACTCAAGTGCCTCAGAGCTTCAGACTTCTTTCCTAACTGCAACACGTCTTCTCTTAGCAGTTGAGTCTGCTACAGTGCAATGTGGACGTTCTGGCTGTACTCCAAGCTTTTCCAATTTTGGGCTCTAATGTGCTGGTGTTGCATCCAAGTGTGGTACTTGTTGTGCTTGAGTCCTTTTTCAGTTTAGGGCCTGAAATGACATCACTTAAACTCCATCATAGTACAATTAGTCTTAAAATGGCATAGTAACATGCTAACTTTAAGTGCTAATCAGGAAGCTCTCAAAGTTCAAAGATAGACTTCTTTCTTTAAAATCTCACAAGAGACCCTCTTAAGGCTTGAACTAGATGTCGGAAAGGCTCTTCCTATTTATAGATCCTGAATAAGGATAGTCTTAGTAAATATGAAAACTCATATTTGTGAACGAAAGCTAGATCGGTGGGAGGGCGGTCATAGAGTGGTTGACACTAGAGTGAAAAATAATGTCTCAAACTAGCCAAGGACCAGGACTACTTTGGCTACCATGGGCACTGCTCGAGTGACCATAGGACTGCTCGAGCGAGCTCATAAAGTGATCCCTGTGCTGATCCCCGTGGCATTTTTTCTTTTTATCCTAAGTCATCAAGAGACCACTCTAACGAAGGCTAATGAGCATAGGGCAGTCTCTATAGGTTTTTTAATCCTAAAAAAATGTAAAAACTTGTCCTCTTGAGCACTAAAGGGTGTTGCTCAAAGAGGAGTCCGATTGTAACTCAAACTATGTTTTCAAAGCATAAAAATGATTTAGAAAATCTTTCTTTGAAAATTACGTATGAGTCATAATTAGATCGCTTCCAATTCTATTTTCATCTTAAGTTAAGATAACTAAAGGTTCATCTTAGGTTCTAGGTCATTTCCTTTGTCCCAAGCATGAATGTGCATTCAAAGGTTGAATGATGTAGCTTTGACGCTTGATCTCCTCCCTTCAATGATGCTTTCAGATCTTGAACTTGATAGCATCATGACTAGGAAAATGGTTGAGATTTTGCAATGGACTCCAGGAAATTAAACAATTACAAGACATGATCTAACAATGATTGTACGAAATGCTTCGAATGATGTCTAGCATGTTGTCGTGATTAACTAGGTATCAAGCCATGAGTGTTTTGTTTATTCAAATGTTCGGATTTGTTTGACATGTTCGATATATTTAAACTTTGTGAATTATCGAGTTAATTCATATCTCCTTGACTGATTAGTTGTTTTTCGATTGATTATCATTTGACCCTTGACTTCGTATGTTATGTTTTAAATTACTTTCTAAGCCTCCCAAGCTCACTCCTATTTACCATCTCAGTTACATGTTAAACTTGAAGTAAATTGGGTGGAGGATCGAATAAATCAACGAATTGAAGATTTTTTATCGATTGTAATTCAATTTGTTATTGGGGATCAAGAATTGAAGATTTTAAATTGATTGTACTTAATTTTACTATCAAGAGGTTATTTATTCATTTTTGAGGAGTCAATGATTTTGAATATATAATGAAAATTTAATTTATTCACTCTTGGTGTAATTAGTGTTTTGAAATATTAGACCATCTCTAATGGAAACTCAAACCCTTACCCAAATTTGAGTAAAAAAAAAAGGGTAAAAAACTTAATTTGGTATAGACCTCTCCAATGGAGAAACTCAAATTTAAAGGAAGAGAAACCCAAATTTAAATGAGGGCAAACCTAAATTTAAAAGAGGGTAAAATATGACAATTGAATCTTTAAAGGAGGATAAAATCTCACTATTAAATATTTGGGTATGGATTTGAGTCTCTCTTTATTTGAGTAAAAAAGCAAGTCTGCCTTCATTTGATATGGGTATGGGTCTAGCATTGGAGAAGGTTTTTAGGAGTTTTTTTTTTACCCAAATTTAAATTTTGATTTAAAAAAAGGTAAGGATTGGAGATGCTCTTATGGAATTGGATTTGGGTTTTGACAATTGGTATCAGAGCATTAAGTTATTGATTATGTAGACTGTCCTAGATATGATACTGAAGATGACAACTTGTGGGTTAGGAGGGAATTAAGGTACAATGCATAAACTTGATCAAAGTACCAGCATATCAGTTGTTTTATTGAATAGTGAAATTTCAAGGACGGAAGTTTTATAATGAGGGGAGTATGAAACATCCCGACTCAAAAAAGTTTACGTAATTAAACTTCATGAGTCACATGATATTTTTAGAAATTATATGAACTTTATTTGAGGTCAAATGATAAGTTATGGTTTAATTATGAAGCATTAGAATATTAAAGATTTTATTGGGATCAAAATTTAGCGATAAAGGAAAAGATATATATTAATGAAAACAACTTTAGTTTACTTGTTATCCATAAATGGTAGAATCACATTATAAAAATTATTGTGGTCAAATTATATAGATTGTAAACATATTGTAATTTTTTTAGGGTCAAGTATTTGTAATTACTTAGTAGTTTGTTAGATACTAAAATTGTATTATTAAATGTTAAAATGTGAGAGAGAAACAAAGAAAGTTGAGACAATTTAACTAATGATGGTCATTTTTGTAGTTGTGTGGGTGAGCTCGTGAATTGTGCAATTATGTGTGGCTGGTGGTTGTCTAACCCTATCCCGGAAATAGAGATAGAGTGTGGGCAATTCTAAACATGTTAATCTTTAATCCACAATTAAATCAAAGTAGTTAACATGTGCAATAATTTTCTAGTCATTACTTAAATATGGAAACATGACATTTACATAGTACAGTGTTACAACACGACTAGGGCACCACACCCTTTAACATCCTTAATAAACCAACAAAAAACTATGTACAATTATGCTACATGACATATTGTACATTCCCTCGCCAACAAAAACTATGCACAATTATTCTATACTCAAGATAGACTGTCCAGTGGACCACCTCTATTTCCCATGTTCCTGAAAACAAGCAAGTGTGGAGGAGTGAGCAAAATCACATACTCAGTGAGTATATTTAAAACATATAGAAAGAAAACACACAAGTACAACACATTAATAACACAATCCACGTATTAGGATTTAATATCAATATCTGACCAACCAATAATAATTAACGCTACCTGTTTTTGCCCGTGTGTCACGACAATCACATCGCTGCTGTTTATGCCCAACAATCTCAACAATTCCATCGCTACCTTCTATACCCGGTAGTTTCAGGTACTACATTTTTGCTGTAAATGCCCAGCAGTCTCAATAGTTATGATCACAAGAAAAAACGCATACTCCTTCAATGCATAACTCAAACTCATAACAAAACATCTTCACACAGCACAAAATCCATCAACTCGCAATTTAGCCATAATCATATAAGTATAGGTAATAATATTCATACACATCTTCAGTCAATATGATTCAATACACTCACTTTGGTTCAACTACAAAATCCAAACTCAGTCACCCTGTGTGACCTTAGGTGGACCCCACGTAGACGTCGTCGCCTTCACACCTAACACACATCATCACAAGACAAATGAGTATTATTCATATATACTTATTCTATGTATACACCTCCATAAATGTGTAATCATGTTGACTTAACATTAATCCAATTCCCTTCCCCGGTAATATGTTGTAAATTATCACCTTGAACTTTGAATTACATGGTGAAACCAATGTCATCTTAGAGTCGACATTCCAATCTTTGCAACCATAGGTCATGGGATAAAATTGGATTCTCGTGTGAAAAGTTATCTCATTTTTCCCAAAAAACACTAAGATGGTCGCTTGGTTAATACGTCCACAATTTCAGTCCACTTCCAACAGTTACCATTTTTCAATATAATAGAATTAGGTGTTTTACCCTATATAGTTAGAAAAATCTACAAGTTTGGGTTCCAACCAAATTTTTTTTGCATCAATCGGAATTTTCTAGAGAGATTTATCGCGATTCTCCCACGAACACTCAAGCTAAACTGTTAGTACCGGTACAAGTTATACCGGTTCTACAAGCATGTTTTTGTGAAGCCCCTAAAAACGGGGGCCGTTTATCGACCGTTGATCACCCATCAACCTGGGGAAGTAACCGTGATTGTCGCACCACCCGACATCACGTCAATAGCATCCCCTTAACTAGGATCATAACCCACACATTCGTGGTCCTTTACACATTAGTTTATCATCATTATATCCTGTAGAACTTCTTTGAGCAAGAGAAAACAATGCCCAAGAGCTTAGTAAAACATTTCAAAAATTTGAAGTTTTAGGAAAACCTACCGATAGAAGTGATCCAAGTCCTACCAGTAGAAGTTGTGCACTAGACCTCTGTTTTTAGAAAATCTGTGAAAACCTACCGATAGAAGAAGTCCCAGTTCTACCGGTAGAAAAAGCTTAATGGAATTCTTCTACCGGTAGGAACATTGATGTTCTACCGGTAGGAGAACCTTACTGTAAAAGTTCTACATGTGAAAAATGACGTTCTACCAGTAGATAATGCATACTGGACCACATCTACTGATAGAAGGGCTAAAAGTCCTACCGGTAGGTGTGCCCAATTTTGCCCATTTCATCCGCTTTCTTTTTTCAATCCATTCCAAACATGTACAACTCCATTCCAGACTCGTATATCATGAAATTTACAATCAAAACAGTTCACATGAGTTCAATTACAACTATTTCCATATAATTACATGTCAAAACTAAGTTTTCACAATGATTTTACAAAAGCACAAAATAAAGCCACATTTCAGTTTTTCTTCATCCTTGAGGCCCCGAATGAGAGCCTTCCATTGATGTGTACCCCGCACCTGAAATATTTTCCCATAAAGGGTGAGCCACGCTCAATAGGGTATCTCCTAAAGAGGCTACTCCCCAACCTAGATGCATATGAAATGTTCACATGCAATTCAACAAGCAACAAAACAATCCATTCATGAATATGCAATTCAATGATATAATTTTCTATGTCATGCCATGATATGAAATGAAACTCACGCATGCAACTCAACCCGATCCCTTACCCACTCCCATAACACATGCAATGCCAATGTGTAAGAATTTTTCATTTATGTTACACATCAAATGACCATTATAAATCTCGGGTCTTTCTTGGGGTGGGTATTTTTGGACTTATACCAACAGGCTCCCAAATGACACGGAATTCATGGAATTCCACCAATAGTTCTGCATACACCGACACACTTTATGGACTAAACCAAGGGAGTGCGTATCCTAATCACTAAGTCTTGCACCCGAGGGACAGTCTAACCCTTCTTGCTAACCCCGACCCTATTTTCAATGAAAATCATGTGACTCAGTCGAACCTCAGTCCAACTATCCCAAGCCCACGTATCATCCACCAAGAATGACGTTCAATCAAACCATGCACACACCCACACTCATGTCAAACGCCCACGAATGCGATGTCTCTGTGCATATGCAATGTAATGTACAATTGCGATACAAGTTTTATGTTCAATATGTTATGAGTGTCATATGAATCATTTCAACCACATTTCCACATATTCCATGGTCAATTATATCATATGCATATAATTACCATAAATCATCTTAATTTCAATATATCACCAATCATATATCAACATTATACCCAACAACAATTTTCAAGCATATTATCACATAATCAAGCAAATAACACACTTAATTCTCCAAGGCATGAGATAAACACATAACATGCCCACATATCACAATTTATCAAGAAATTACAAGCTATCAATTTCTAAATACCAATTCATGCTAGAATTGATTTTACCCATTTTCAATACCCATTTCATCAAACTACCAACAATAGGTAAGTGTTATATACCTCTAACACCCTACTCATTCCATATAATCACCCTAGGTTGGAAATAAACCTAATTAGGGAGAAACCCTATCTCTTGAGGTGTAAAACAAGGGTATAAAGCCTTCAAGAACACCAATGAAGTCTTAGTCTTTGATTTTCCCAAAATCCTGTTTTTTAATCTTCGGTGAAATCCTTCCTTTTTGGTTTGGTTTTGTAGTCTTCGACGAGTAGAACGTACTTTGTTCTTGGCCCGAGGTGATTCGACCAAAGGAGTGGCGCAGATCGTAGAGAGAAGTTGGAGTTTCCCTCTCTTCTCTTCAATTTTCAGAAATTTGATGGGTATGGGGAGAAAATCTGATTTTCTCCCATATTTATACTTTTTAGGTGTTTGGTCCTCATCGCGCCACACGTCCCATATTCCCGGGTCCGATTTCGTCCCGAAACGATTAAATTTGATTTTCTCCCCTATTTATACTCTTTAGGTGTTTGGTCCTCATTGCGTCACACGTCCCCTATTTTCAGGTTCGATTTCGTCCCAAAACGATTAAATTTCATTCCGGTTCAAGTTTAAAATATTTTTATATGAAATTCCTTTAAATTATTTTCCAATTTTTGAATTTTAATTCCATATCTCATTTTTTTAGGTCACGGGACACCCGATCGTCTTGTAAATCGCAAAAAAATCCGATTGTCTCAGAATTCAACGAAAATTGACTGGGCAACTAGATTACGCGAGACGAATCCAACAGTGAGGTTCGTTTTGTCTTCCTAGTTCTAGAACAATTCGGGTTTTCAACCTTACTGAAGTAGCAAATTTTTGTTTTGCCATTTTTCATAAAAATTCAAATTTACCCGGGTTTCACATTCTTCCCCCAGTAAAAGAATTTCGTCCCTGAAATTCACTCACACTCATGCACACTTAACCACATGCATATGCAAGAAGTAATACAATACTTATGAATATAAGAATGTACATCCGTCCTCGAACAAGAACGGATAACTTGTACGTATGATGTCCTCACGCTCCCATGTCGCCTCCTCCACACCTCGGTGCTGCCACAACACCTTCACCAGCCTCACGGTCTTGCCTCGTAAAACCTACTCTCGGTCATCCATGATACGCACCGGTCCCTCCTCGAGGGTCTCATCCACATTAACAATCATCTCACCCCAATCCATCACATGTGTCAGATCTGGGTGTATTTTCGAAGCATGGAGACATGGAATACCGCGTGAACACTAGATAAATTTGGTGGTAACGTCAACTGGTAAACAACTGTACCAACCCTCTCGAGTACCTTGAAGGGCTCGATATACCTAGGCGACAACTTTCCTCACTTCCCGAACCTGACCACACCTTTCTTGGGCATCACCTTCAAGAAGACGTGACCTTCAACCTCAAACTCCAGAGGTCGCCGTTGTCTATCGGCGTAGCTCTTCTGCCGGCTCTGAGCCATAAGAAGACACATCCGTATCAAACCCACCTTCTCCGAGATGTCTCTAACCAAATTCGGACCCGTAGAGGGTTTCTCCCCAACCTTCGTCCAACAAATCGGAGAACCGTAAGGCCTTCCATAAACTGCCTCATAGGGTGTCATCTGTAAAACCCGAGAAAATTTGAACTTTTGCGAAAAAGGGCAAAAAGGTAACTTGCCACTATGGTACAGGTTGTAAACCTGAATTTTTCTAGAGCTCTAATGACGAAACGGACATCACCGTTGGATTCGTCTCGCGAAATCTAGTTAGCCTGTTAAATTTCATTGAATTTCGAGTTAGTCAGATTTTTCGCGTTTTACGAGGCGGTCGGACCTCGGGAGACCCAAAAACGAAAATTTAGAATAAAATTATAAATTTTGGGAGATAATGACGGCAAGTTAAAATAAAAATATTTTGAACTTAAATCGGAGCGAAAATTAATCGTTTCGGGGTTAAAACGGACCCAGGAAATAAGGGTTGTGTGGCGCATTGTGGGCCAAGCATTTAAAGAGTATTTAAAGGGGAGAAAATCCATTTTGCTCAGCCGATTCCAACGTGAAAATAAGAGAGGGAAGCTAGGGTTTTTCTCCACCTTATCTCTAAGATTCTCGTCTCCACGGAGCTCAATTCAACTCGAGCCAAGAGAGAAAGTTGTTCTCCTCGCCAAGAGCTACAAAACCATACCAAGGAGGTCGGGTTTGGGCGAAATTCCAAGGACGGGATTTTAGAAGCTAGGGCTTAGAGCTTGAATCGGGTTTAGGAGGCTTCTCAACGTGGTTCTCCACGCTTCAAGAGGTAGGGTTCCCTCATACCAAGGTTTATTCCACACCTAGAATGCTTAGGTGAAATGGGTAAATGAATAGATATAGATATATATGTATGTCATTTGCCTATGGTTGTGATATTGGATGAAATGGGTTGAAATCAATTCTAATTGAATTGGTAATTAGAAGTTTCTAAATGAAATTTCTAGGATAGAGTATATGAAATTAACCCAATGTGACTCTTGGGCTATGTGAAGTGTGGGCATGCTATGTGTTTATTTTATGCCTTGAAATTGAAGTGTGTTATTTATTGATGATGTGATGACATACTTGGGTGTTGATCAAGATTAAATGTTGATATATATACATGCTTGTGATATATTGACATTGTAAGAAAGTATGGAAATTATATGCTTATGATATGATTTTGCCATGAGGTGTGTGAATTGTGATGAGAATGTTCATATGTCACTCATACCATATCGAACATTGTATTATTGTTGCAATGGAGCATCACATTGCATATGCACGGGAACATCGCATTTAGTGGGTGTGTGTGAATGGTTGTTTGTCTTCACCACGCGTGGTGGATGACGAGTGGGCTCGGGTAATATGGGTCGATGACCTAGTCGAGTCGCATGGTTTATATGTTGATAGGGTTGGGGTAGCAAGAAGGGCTAGAAAATCCCTCGGGTGAGAGACCCGGTGATTGGAGACGCACTCCGTTGGTATAAGAGTCCATAAAGTGTGTCGGTGTACGCGGAACCGTTGGTGGAAGTCCATAAATTCCGTGTAGGTTGGGTGACCTTTGGTGTGAGTCCATGAACATTCACCCCTATAAAGACCCTAGAATGAAAGGTCATTTGATGTGCAACATAAATGACGGATTGGTACACATTGGCACTTGCATGTGTAGAGGAGCCGGGAAGGGCTCGGTTGATATGCATGAGTGGGTCTCACCTCATTCCATAGCATGGCATTGCAAATTCCATCATTGAATATATTTCCTTGCTTGAGATGTTATGAATTGTGGTTTTGTGGCATGTGAACATTTCATATGCATATAGGTTGGGGAGTAGCCTCATTAGGAGATACCCTATTGAGCGTGGCTCACCCTTTGTGGGAAAAACATTTCAGGTGCGGGGTTCACACCGGCGGACGGCTCCCATTTCGAGCCCCAAAGTTGAAGAGAGCCGACTTGTGGCTTTTATTGTTGTTTTGTAAAGTTTTTGTAAGAATTCCATTTTGATATGTAAATATATGGAATCAATTGTAATGGAACTTGTACAAACCATGTTTTGTATGGAATTCCTTGTCAAACATGTATTTGATGAATTGGGAGAGGTTTTGAATGAATTGGAATTGAAAAATGGTTGAAAATGGCAAAACTGGGCAGAGAGTACCGGTACTGGGTACCGGTATTGTATGGTACCGGTACTCCCTTTCCAGTGGGTTGACAGTACCGGTACTGGGTACCGGTACATAGGGGTACCGGTACTGTGTACCGGTACGGTATGGTACCGGTACTCTCTTCAAAATTTTCAGATTTTCACACTTCTTCGCCCTATTTTCAATCTACGTTTTCCTTCCCTCCAATGATGTAAATGGACTATAATGGAGTATAAATCATGGTATATTGAATATTGGTTGAACCCAAATGAATAATCGAATCCGGTTAACAATTGTGAGTTAAGATCCCGGTTAAGGGGATGCTACTACCGTAGTGTTAGGTTGAGTGACATCCACGGGTATTTCCGCGGGTTGACGGGTGGTCAACGGTTACTATTGGACTCCCGGAAATTTGGGGCATCACATCATCTGTATGCTCGTCTGATAACTATTGTTGTAGGCGAAATCCACTAAGGGTAAGTGCTCTTCCCAGCTACCCTTGAGATCTAGGACACATGTCCGAAGCATGTCCTCTAAAGTCTGGATGGTCCTCTCTGACTGACCGTCCGTTTGGGTATGAAAAGTTATGCTTATCATCAACTGTGTCTCCATGGCCCACTGAAAACTTTCCAAAAAATGGGTTATGAACCTAGGATCCCGATCTGATACTATAGATATGGGCACCCCATGTAATCGGACTATCTCCCGTATATACAATCTGTAGAATTCCTCTAGTGTGAAGGTCATCGGCACAACCAAAAAGTGTGCCGACTTCGTAAGCCTGTCCACTATCACCCACACCGCGTCATGTGCCCGTGATATCCGTGGCAAGTGGGTCACAAAATCCATAGTGACGTGCTCCCTTTTCCACTCATCCACCTCCAAAGGTTGGAGCAACCTTGCTAGTTTCTGGTGCTCAGCCTGGACCTACTGACACGTGAGACAATGGCTAACAAAGTCTCCGACGTTCCTCTTCATCCCACTCTAGTAGTATTGGCGACGAAGATCATGGTACATCTTCGTGCTACCTGGATGCACAACAAAACAGGAGCAATGAAACTCCCTAAGGATCTCCTCTCTCAGATCCATAGACTAGGGAACCACAACCCTTCCCCTGAACCGAAGACTACCATCTGCATGAATGGCACAACCCTCGTCATCTGTACCCGATTGTACCAGATCCCTAATGTACAATATATCGGTGTCCTGCCCTTGGAACTCAATCACTATGCTTAGTAGGGAAGGCGTAGCCACCAAACTTTTCAAAGTGCCCTGAGCCTGACCCCTGTAATGCAACCCGAACTATCCCACAGTCTCGAGCATTTGCCACTCCCGGGAAGCCACACTAGCCAAGACTCTCCGTGACTTTCGGCTGAGTGCATCAGCCACCACGTTTGCCTTACAGGGATGGTAATGCAAAGTGAAGTCATAGTCCTCTAAATACTCCATCCACATGCATTGCCTCATATTGAGGTTCCGCTATGTAAAGATGTACCTCAAACTCTTGTGGTCCGAAAACACCTCAAACTGCTCACCATACAAATATTGGTGTCAAGCCTTCAAGGCAAAGACAATGACCACTAACTCCATGTTGCGCGTAGGGTAATTCTGCTTGTGGCTCTTTAACTGCTGAGAACCATAAGCTACCACCCTCCCAGACTGCATTAATACACACCCAAGTCCATCATTTGAGGAATCACAATACACTGTGTACCTCTGTCCCATCTCTGAAACTATCAAAATTGGAGATGAAGTAAGCCTCTTCTTCAACTCTTGGATTTCCCTCTCGCATGAGTCATCCCACTGAAACTTGACCTCATTTCGGGTCAGTCTAGCCATTGGTGCAGCTAATTAGGAGAATTCCTCAATGAACCTCCTGTAATACATTGCCAATCCCAAGAAACTGCGTATCTCGAAGACTGACTTGTCTCTCCCAACTCATAACCGCCTCAACCTCCTCCAGGTCAACTGACACACCTGAAGCCGACACCATGTGTCCCAAAAACTTCACTTCTGTAAGCCAAAATTCACACTTGTTGAACTTGGCGTACAACTGATGGTCCCTCAAGGTCTGAAGAATAACCCTAAAGTGACCCTCATACTCCTCCTTAGACTTGGAGTAGATCAAAATATCATCAATAAAGAGCACGACAAACTGATCTAGGTAGGGTTAGAACACCCAATGAATGAGATCCATGAATGCCACCAGGGCATTCGTCAACCCAAAAGGCATCATAGTGAACTCAAAATGCCCATACCGCATCCTAAACGTCGTCTTAATGATATCTACCTCCCTAATCCTCAACTGATGGTCCCTCAAGGTCTGAAGAATAACCCTCAAGTGACCCTCATGCTCCTTTTCAGACTTGGAGTAGATCAAAATATCGTCAACAAAGACCATGACAAACTGATCTAGGTAGGGTTGGAACACCCTATGAATGAGATCCATGAATGCTGCCGGGGCATTCGTCAACCCAAAAGGTATCACAGTGAACTCAAAATGCTCATACCGCGTCCTAAACGCCGTCTAAAGGATATCTACCCCCCTAATCCTCAACTGATGATCCCTCAAGGTCTGAAGAATAACCCTCAAGTGACCCTCATGCTCCTCCTCAGACTTGGAGTAGATCAAAATTTCGTCAACAAAGACCACGACAAACTGATCTAGGTAGGGTTAGAACACCCTATGCATGAGATTCATGAATGCCGCCGAGGCATTCGTCAACCCAAAAGGCATCACAGTGAACTCGAAATACCCATACCGCATCCTAAACGCCGTCTTAAGGATATCTGCCTCCCTAGACCCGTGCCATTCTCAGCTGATCAAACAAGTCATCAATCCGCGGCAAAGGGTATCTATTCTTGATAGTAACTCAATTTAACTGCCGGTAGTCTATGCATAGCTGAAAGTTCTTGTCCTTCTTCTTAGCAAATAGCATTAGAGCGCCCCAATGTGAGGTACTCGGTCTAATAAAGCCCTTGTCCATCAATTCTTGCAATTAGACCTTGAGGTCTTGCAACTTTACAGGTGCCATTCTATGCGGAGTCATAGAAATGGGTGATGTATCAAGGTGCAACTCAATGGTGAAGTTTACATCCGTATGTGGAGGTTATCCTAGTAGTTCATCTGGAAAAACGTCCATATACTCACAAACCACTTGAGGTAGACCCAATTCTTGTCTCGTCTCGTCCTCTAGAGTAAGGCTTGCTAGCCAACCCATTAAATGCCCGTGCCATCGAGATTCATACATGGCTTGGGGTAAAGCATCGTGCTTTTCCCTCTGAAATTTAAAACAAACACCCTCCGGTGTATAGGTAGTGACCCTCTTCCGATCACAATCGATGACAACACGGTGTGCCGTCAACCAATCCATCCCGAGGATGACATCAAACTCTGACATGTCCATGACCCTAAGGTCCACAGTGAGTAGAATCCCCGAGATCTCTAGCTCACAACCTCGACATATCTTATCAATGCACACCCTAGCTCCTAGGGTTGAATTTACCCATAAGGACTCTTCTAGGGTTACGATTTCTAAATCTATATCATGCACAAGAACATGAAAATGATGGTATGTGACACGCCCAAAATAAGTAACACATGTGCCCATAAACAAGGAATTAAGAAATGTACCGTGGGTCACCGACTGATCCATCAGCTCATTTTACGGTGCAACGTCGAAGATCATCTTCTGGGTCCCCGATGTTGCCACCTGAAAGATCTGTCCCTAGCCTTGGCCCACATCCTGGCTCCTCTGGCCTGATTGTTGAGTCCCCGCACGTGAAGTACTGGGGCTTGTGCAACACCTTGTAGTTGAAACAGATTTCCCTGGTCCACAGTGGAATAGGGAGGAACAACGTGTGCTTGTGGAAGTCCTACTGACGACTAGGATTGAGGCGTTTCAAAACTCTATGAGTTTTGCCTCAGGGGATGCTTGACTTATTTCTTTGTTCCTAATCTCCGAACATGAACCCTCAATGTGTGTATGACTTATGTGTGTGGGTGAGTATCACTCTCACTCGGGTTCGATGCAAGAAATGAGAAAACGGGTGTGTGAATGAAATGTGTGTGTGTGTGTATGTGAACAAAAGTGCTCCCCAAGTGCAGAGAGAATTTCGAGTGTCGTGTGTTTACTTGGAATTCTTATTCCAAGGTCGTCTCCTCAGGGAAGAAAGGTGAATTGTTTTGAAGGTGATTTTGGTGAAAAAGGAAAAGTGTAAAAATCTTTGATGTTTGAGTTTTTGGTGAATTGTGTTTTTGATGAAAATAAAATGGCAACAAGTGTTGGCTAATCCAAAGAGATCATTCCAATGAGAATGCCAAATCAATTTAAGGCATTCTTCCAATGGTCCCTAGACGTTCGATTGATTCTTAGGAAGCGCGGGACTAAAATGGAGGTGAGAATTCAAGCATACTCCGTGACAAGTTTACGGTGTATCAAGAACTCACACCCACTTCCACACTCAACCTAGTCAAACCAAACCGTCGTACACTACGAGGAGGAATGAAAAATAGTTGATTTAGCATACTAATGAGCACAAAATATTGCATATTTAATGGCCTCATTACATGCTTCTTAACTTAACTTTGCATTTAATTATTTAGAATTAGTTAAAGTTATGAATAATATGGAATTTTTTATGTTGCAGGTAATTATAGCGTAAATGATGCTTTTAGAGCTTTGCAACTAAGTGTGAATGTGTGGTGAAGAGATGGACACATTAAATGAGGATTGGGAGGCTTGGAAGGTGAAGAAACCAAGAAAAATGGATTTTGGATGAAAACCTTTCAGAAGGTTTGGCCATAAACCTTCCGGAAGGTTTAGCCCACAGGTTTCCCAAGGTTTTGACACAATACCTCTGTTTTTCCCATTTTTTACCATGCTTTACTTTGAATCTGAAAAAGTACAAAACATGAAAGTTGTAGATATGGATGTCTTATGTATTGTATCAAAATTTCAGCTCAATCCAACGGTTAGATCAAAAGTTATGGCAATTTTACTAAAAGTGGTCCTGAACTGTCACCTTCCTGAAGACCTTCAGGAAGGTTTTGCCTACTGGAATCTACCTTTCGAAAGGTTTTGCCTAGAATGCCCAAAACGCCTGCAACTCATGCTCCACTTTCTTGGGGGTCCCACCATTGATTCTCCCACTTTTCCCCTGACATCCCTTACATATTTACATGCTCCCACACCCTAGTTGAAGACTTTGGAGGCAATGACATTAATGAGGATGGGAGAGGAAGGGTGACCCAGAGGAGTTGCAGGCTAGTCTTCTCCTAGCCTGCCAAGCCAATCAACTCACCTCCCATTGATAGGAGGCCTGCACATAGGCTAGGGGGACCCCTCATGGACGAAAATGCATCACTTCTTCACCATATATTTAGCATTCCACAAGATTTTGAAGGGTGGCTACGTAAGCTTAGGAGTAGTTCAATGAGGAAGAAGATGAATAGTAGATAGAAAAGCTTAGATTTTTGCATTCTCTTCTCCATTTCAGTTGTAGTAAGCTTTTAAATATCTTGTAATCTTTATTTCTTGCACTGTAATCTTAGCTATTTCAAGTATATTTCAAGTTTAGTTACATGTTCTTCAATCCACCATTGTTGCTTTCAAGTTTTCTTCATTTCCTAGCTTTAAAATGGGTATTGCATATTTTTCTTCATAGTTTAAGTTTTCTTGCATTGAGTTAAGTTTCATGCTTTATTTATCTACATGTCTCTTTACATTATGTATGTCTTTCATTTTACCATTTCAACTCATTTTCTTTCCTCCTTTCGGTGTATGATGGTTCGGTTTGACTGGGTTGATAGTGGATGCGGTTGTGAGTCTTTGATATCCCGTAGGCCTGGTCACGGGTTATGCTTGGATCCTCACCTCCATATCGTCCCTGGCTTCCCACGAATCAATCGTTCATCTACGCACCATTGGAGGAAGGTTTCGAGTTGAGTTGGGATTCCCATTGGAATGATCGCTTTGGATTAGCCAACACTTGTTTTTATTGTATTTTCATTCACAAACTTCAAACACCAAAACTCAAACTAAAAGAGTTACACTTTTCCTTTTTGACAAAATCACCTTCACAAAATTCCCTTCCTTCCTTGAGGAGACGACCTTAGAATACTTTTCCAAGTAAAACACGACACTCGAAAGTCTCTCTGCGCTTGGGGAGCACTTTTGTTCACACACACACACATTTCATTTTCATTCCACCATTATTCCGTTTCCCCATCTCTTGAATTGAACCCGAGTGAGAGTGACACTCACCCACACATATAAGCCATACACATTTAGGGTTCATTGACGGAGTTTAGGGAATACAACGGAAAACGATCAAGCACATACCCAAGAGGAATTCTCCCTTTGATTAGCCAACTTTAAGCTTAGTTACTCATATTTAATGCAAGAACATAAATGAAGTGAAGAGACATTGTGAAAAAATGAAGATTGGAACTTAATTTAATGCAAGAAAAGTTAAACTATGAAGTAGTGCATTGAATACCCATATTAAAAGCTTGAAATGAAGAGAACTCAATACAACAAAGGTAGAATCTAAATGAAGTATTTAAACTTGCAATGTACTTGAAATAAATGACATTAAAGACAATAAATGAAGCTTACAAGAGTATTCAAGAAGATTACATGTGAAAATAGGTAGAGGAATGCAAAAATCTAAGCTTTCTCTCTCTAAAACTATGTCTTCCTCCTAGAGCTCCTCTCTCTCTCTATATATCTACAATGCTGAATAATGTCCAATGATGCTTGCATTTTTGTCCATGGAGCTCCCTCCAGGTGTATGACAGGCTTCCCATCCATATGAGGCTGACTTGATTGCTTGGGCAGGCTAGGACAAGCCTAGCCTGCAACTCCCTTGGCTTGGCTATTTTCTCTCCTCCTCATTAATGCAATGGCCTCCAAAGTCCAACTTGAAGTGAAGGGAGGCTTCTATGTGTGTAAGAGATGTCAGAGGACAAGTGGGAGAAGCATAGGTGGGACCCTCAAATGGCAGAGCTTGAGTTGCAGGATGTCTGGGATTTCTGGGCAAAACCTTCCAGAAGGTCGATGCAAACCTTCTAGAAGGTTTGTGCAGGAACAGTTGAAAAAGCAGTCAAGGCAGCAAAACCTTCCGGAAGGTTGATGTAAATCTTCCGGAAGGTTTTGGCAGTGAATAGGCAGACCAAATGCAAACCTTCCGAGGTTTATGGCCAAACCTTCTGGAAGGTTTATGGCCAAACCTTCCGGAAGGTTTTTGGTCTGCATTTTTCTTGGTTTCTTCACCTTCCAATCCTTCATTTGAGCTATCCCCTCACCTTCATTGACTTTCATCACTATGATGAGAGCTTAACTCAAGCCATTTACATCTTTTCACCTACATTCACCCAAGATTACATCAAACGATAGATTAACTGCATTTCTTTTCCAAATTCACAACAAAAGCAAGTATAAAAGAGTATAACCACATATAATATATGCAATATTTTGTGCTAATCAGGGGATAATTCTTTTTCACATGGCCCGACTTTTGACAATAGACACATGTCCGTGGATGCCCCACCTATGACTAGGACTGAGATGCCTCACCTATGATTGGGACTGAGATGCTCCATAGCCCTGGGATCCCTGTCTCTGAGGAAAATCTCATTTCATTTGACCTGGCTTGTGGCAATAGAAACATGTCCTCTGCCCTGCTCGGCTGGAAACCCTGAAGTGTCTCCCGCTTTGGGAGGATTGACCTTAGCCTTGGCCTTGATAGTTGCGACCCTATCCATGTGATCCCTGTGGGCTCGATGTTTTTTGCTTTTTCCATGAATGTTGGTGGCCCACGGAACTTAAACTCCTTTGGATAGCTTGAGCCCCTTGGCTCATATTGGTGCTTGTCTGCACTAGGTTAGCAGCCATTGTACCCGTAGCCTCTATAAATGCTTGTTGGTCAAAGGCCGGTGGTGGTTGGTTGTTGTTCCACCCACTTCCTCGGCCATTTCGTTTTCCTTTTCCTTTATTAGCCATCTACACACCTGTCAAATAGCAATAGAGTACTAACTTAGTATCCCAAGATAGGGATCAAGCCGAAACTTTGAGACTCCTCTCCTCATCTCACTAGTAGAGCATGTGTCACCCACTAGTAGACATCTACCCCATGAACGTCCCATTCCTTCTTTGTCCGACCCCCAAGGTTATGTTCTCTAACCCTAGTGTCTCTTTTCCACATACATTCAATCATGCATATTGTTCACATAACATATAACACACAACATGTAGCATCCAAAACACATAACATGTAATGCACAATAGATGCAATGGTCTAGACCAATGCCCCGCAAGCCCTAGGTAAATCGAGAACCTAGGTTCTGATACCAAGTTGTGATGCCCCTAAAATCGGGGGTCCTTTATCAACCGTTGATCACCCATCAACCTGCGAAAGTAACCGTGATTGTCGCACCATCCGACATCACGTCAATAGCATCTCCTTAACTAGGATCATAACCCACACATCTGTGGTCCTTTACACATTAGTTTATCATCATTTATATCCCGTAGAACATCTTTGAGCAAGAGAAAACAATGCCCAAGAGCTTAGTAAAACATTTCAAAATTTTGAATTTTTAGGAAAACCTACCGATAGAAGTGATCCAAGTCCTACCGATAGAAGTTGTGCACTGGACCTCTATTTTTAGAAAATCTAAGAAAACCTACCGGTAGAAGAAGTCCCTGTTCTACAGGTAGAAAGAGCCTGTAAAACCCGGGAAATTTAAACTTTTTTCCAAAAAGGGCAAAATAGTAATTTGCCACTATGATGCGTATTAAAAATACTCATGTTCTAGACCTCGGATGAGTAAACGGAGTTCGTCGTTGGATTCGTATCGCGGAAACGAGTCACCTTGTCAAATTTCGTCGAATTCCGAAGTAGTCGGACTTTGCACGTCGTTCGAGGCGACTGCGTGGCGATTTACCTTACGAACGTCCCTATAAATAAATTTTATAAAATTTCCTTAAAATTAAGTTAAAGTTCAAATAAAATTAATTTGAACTTAAACTGGGATCAAACGAATCGTTTCGGGACGAAATCGGACCCGATTAAGCGAAGGACACGTGGCGCGACGTGGGTCGAGTATTAGAACTATAAATAGAGGCAAATATCTGCATTTTAGGCAGAAAAATTCTGTCTTTGTGCTGGTCTTCAACGTGTGGGAGAAAGAGGGAGAGAAAAGAGAGAAAACCTTGATCTTCAAGCTTTCTCCGTCGATTCCCGGACTTCCGTCGCTCGGAATCCGTCGAACCAAGAGTCAAAGTCGATCCTCTCGACGAGGGCTACGCAACCACACCAAGAACGGGAGATTTCACCGAAGATCCAAAAGAGGAGATTTGGGGGAAATCTAGTCTTGGGCTCGGGAAGTGTTCTTGAAGCTTCATTCGGGTGAATTACGCTTCAAGAGGTAGGGTTCTCCCTACTTTGGTGTAATCCTTCCTTAGATGTTAGTAGTTAAAGGGTTTGATATGTTGAGGCATATGGATAGATTTTTATATGTATATTATGGTTATAGAAATGGAAAAGTGAGCATAGAAATTGGTTAATCTAATTTTCTAGCTTGACTTTGGTATATGAAGTTACATGTGATTTATTATGTAACTTGGGGAAATTTGAGGCATGCTTTGTGATTTATAAATTGTGCCTAGAAGGTGTTTGATTAAATGCCTTACTTGAATGGAATGGTTGTTTTGATTTAATTGAAATAACATGTTTAAGTGTAACTTGTGGAATCATATGCTATTGATATGATTGGATGTGTTTGTTGATAGATGCATGTGTTGATATATTAACATTGAAATGAATATGGTATTTATATGCTTAGGATATAAATTTACCATGGACATGTTGAAATTGTGCATGAGTTGTTCTTGACATGTGGAACATCATGTGGTATGCAATGGGACATAGCATTGCATGTGCATGGAAGCATCTCATTACATGGGTGTGTGCATGGTTGATGTCAACACCACACTTGGTGATTGACGGTATGACTTGGGAAAAGTTGGGTCGAAGACCTAGCTAAGCCGCTTGATTGCATGATAAATTGGGTCGGGATGAGCAAGAAGAGGCATGACGACCTCTCGGGTGAAAGACCCGGTGATTTGGAGGGTGCACCCCGTTGGTATAAGAGCCCATAAAGTGTACTGGTGTGGAAGACCATTGGTAGGAATCCATGAAGTTTCCGATCCCAAGAATGACCCTAGTTTTGAAAATGTCATTTGATGTAAACATAAATGATGGAATGAAACACTTTGACATTGCATCGTGTAGTAGGAGTCGGAGAGGACTCGGGTTGAATTGCATGAGTGGGTGTCATGTCATTTCATGGCATGGTAGTATTGCATTCCAACTTAGAATGCATGTTCTTATGAGAAATGGTTGTTTGCAAATGAATGTTGCATGAGCATGAGCATCTAGGGGGAGAGTAGCCCTTGTAGGATTTACTCTACTGGGCGTTGGCTCACCCTATACGGGAAACATTTCAGGTGTGGGGTTTGCACCGGCGGATGGCTCACTTGGAGAGCATCAAGCATGAAGGGGGCCGGCTTGTGGCCTTAGTTCGAGTTTTTGTAAAACTTTTGTATAAATTCCATTTTGATGTGTAAATTATGGAATTAATTGTAATGGAACTTGTATAAGTTATGTATTATATGGAAAATCTCATTAAACATGTGTTGGATGAGTTTTGGGAGGTTTGGAATGGCTTGGAAACGAAAAACAGGAAAAAATAGCAATTCTGGGCCAGGCGTACCGGTACGCGTACCGGTACGGTTGGGTCCAGAAGGTGTAGCGTACCGGTATGCGTACCGGTACGGTCAGGTCCAGAGGGCGTAGCGTACCGGTACGCGTACCGGTACGCTCTCCAAAATTCAGAATTTTTTTTTATTTTCTATTTCTTTTGCCAAGTCTTTGGGTTATGTTTTCCTCCCTTCTAATGTTACAAATGGATAATAAGGGGATACCAATGGTGGTATATTGGATCTCGGATAGGTCAACCAACCGAAAGAAATTGGACTTGTATTTTTTTTTTTTATCCCGGTAAAGGGAATGTGGTGCCGCGGTATCGGGTTAAGCGACATCCACGGGTATTTCCGCGGGTTGATGGGTTGTCAACGGTTAATACAGGACCCCCGGAAAATGGGGCGTCACAGAGCCTATTGGAGTTCTTCTACTAGTAGGAACAGTGATGTTCTACCGGTAGGAGAACCCTACTGTAAAAGTTCTACATGTGAAAAATGACGTTCTACCGGTAGATAATACTTACTGGACCACATCTACTGATAGGAGGGCTAAAAGTCCTACCGGTAAGTATGCCCAATTTTGCCCATTTCATCCGTTTTTGATTTCCAATCCATTCAAAACATGTACAACTCCATTCCAGACTCGTATATCATGAAATTTACAATCAAAACAGTTCATATGAGTTCAATTACAACTATTTCCATATAATTAAATGCCAAAACTAAGTTTTCACAATGATTTTAGAAAAACACAAAATAAAGCCACATTTCAGGTTTTCTTCATCCTTGTGGCCCCGAATGAGAGCCTTCCACTGGTGTGTACCCCGCACCTAAAATGTTTTCCCATAAAGGGTGAGCCACACTCAATAGGGTATTTTCTAAAGAGACTACTTCCCAACCTAGATGCATATGAAATGTTCACATGCAATTCAACAAGCAACAAAACAATCCATTCATGAATATGCAATTCAATGATGGACTTTTCTATGTCAAGCCATGATATGAAATGAAACTCACACATGCAACTCAACCCGATCCCTTACCGACTCCCATAACACATGCACTGCCAATGTGTAAGAATCCACCATTTATGTTACACATCAAATGACCATTATAAATCTCAGGTCTTTCTTGGGGTGGGTATTTCTAGACTTATACCAACGGACACCCAACCGACACGGAATTCATGGACTTCCACCAACGGTTCCGTGTACACCGACACACTTTATGGACTAAACCAAGGGAGTGCGTATCCTAATCACCGAGTCTTGCACCCGAGGGACAGTCTAGACTTATACCACACTCATGTCAAACGCGCACGAATGCGATGTCTCCGTGCATATGCAATGTAATGTACAATTGCGATACAAGTTTCATGTTCAATATGTTATGAGTGTCATATGAACCATTTCAACCACATTTCCACATATTCCATGGTCAATTATATCATATACATATAATTACCATAAATCATCTTAATTTTAATATATCACCAAGCATATATCAACATTATACCCAACAACAATTTTCAAGCATGTTATCACATAATCATGCAAATAACACACTTAATTCTCCAAGGCATTATATAAACACATAGCATGCCCACATATCACAATTTTCCAAGAAATTACAAGCTAGCAATTTCTAAATACCAATTCATGCTAGAATTGATTTTACCCATTTCCAATACCCATTTCATCAAACTACCAACAATAGGTAAGTGTTATATACCTCTAATACCCTACTCATTCCATATAATCACACTAGATTGGAAATAAACCTAATTAGGGAGAAAACCCAACCTCTTGAAGCGTAAAACAAGGGTAGAAAGTCTTCAAGAACACCAATGAAGCCTTAGCCTTTGATTTTTCCAAAATCCCGTTTTTGAATCTTCGTTGAAATCCTTCATTTTTGGTGTGGTTTTGTAGCCCTCGACGAGTAGAACACACTTTGCTCTTGGCCCGAGGTGATTCGACTAAAGGATTGGTGTATATCGTAGGGAGAAGTTGGAGTTCCCTATCTTCTCTTCAATTTTCGAAAATCTGATGGGTATGGGGAAGAAAATCTAATTTTCTCCCCTATTTATACTCTTTAGGTGCTTGGTCCTAATTGTGCCACACGTCCCCCATTACTAAATCCGATTTCGTCCCGAAATGATTAAATTTCGTCCCGGTTCAAGTTCAAAATATTTTTATATGAACTTTCTTTAAATTATTTTCTAATTTTCGAATTTTAAAACGCGAAAAAATTCGACTGTCTCATAATTGAATGAAAATTGACTGGTGGGTAACGCGATTTCGCGAGACGAATCCAACGGTGAGGTCCGTTTTGTCATCGGAGTTCTATAAAAATTCAGGTTTTGAACCCGTACTGAAGTAACAAATTACCGTTTTGCCTTTTTTCATAAAAATTCAAATTTACCCGGGTTTCACAGTTTTTCCCTAGAACAGATTCTACCAAAGAAGAACCGGTTCTAACACTTACAATATCTCATCAGAGACTCGATGAACCAATTCATTGGTGTAGTACCAGTTCTTCCCTGTTTTGTTCCAGTTCAACCCTAACTCTTTTGCTTTCAATCCCGCAACACCCAAACATTTACACAACCATTATAAACCCTACATACATATTATTTCCTATCCATAAACATACCTAATACACAATTCCTCATACCAAAACCAAAATCGAAACCATACCTACAACCAAGATTTACAACCACCAAAACTCAACTCTTTTTCTTATACTTAAAAACAATGAAATACATAAAGTTTTTAGGAAGAATTCCTTACCGAAAAGAGTCACCCTCCTACAATTCTTCAAGAAGACTTGTTTTTAATTTAATGAAGCCAAAGAAAAATGTTTCGTTCTTTGCCAATTTCGAACCGAAACACCTTTGCCAAAGAGTTTCCCTCTCAATTCAGTTTCTCTCTTTCCTTGCTTCTGAATTTCTTTCCCTCCTCTTGTTAATTTCTCTCTTTCTTTCTCTTTTTTACTTTCTATGTTTAACACCCACACACACACATACATACACACATATATATAATATGTATATATGTATCATCTAAGAGAAAAAGCCAAAGAAGATGGGGTCTCTTCTTAAATGACTCACCCAACTCCCAATTCCACTTGGGTCTCTATTAGTTTCCCATATTCACATACACACCACATAGCTTACAACTACTTTATAAATTACCACCGGAATATTTTCTCTTTTTATAATTTGACACCCAAACATAATTTTACCACAAAATTATATCCCTAGGGTCAAAATTCAAAATATTCCCCTACTACCATAATTCTTGTAACTATAGTTAAACCCCCACAATTAAAAACACTAATTATCATAAATTATGCATTAGGCCCTAACATTGAACAAAATTTCATGCAATGTATGTACAGGTCTCACAACTTTCCCCCACTAAAAGAAATTTTGACCTCGAAATTACTTACCACCAGAAATTAGATGGGGATACAACACTCGCATGAACTCCTCACTCTTTGATGTTGCCTCCTCCACATAATGACTTCGCCATAAAAATTTCACCAACTGAATAGTCTTTGTGTGAAGAAACTTCTCCTTGTGACCTAAAATATATAGTGGTTGTTCAATATATGACAAGTCTTCACTCAACTCAATGGGCTCCACAGTCAATACATGTGATGGCTCTAGCAAATACTTTTGAAACATAGATACATGAAACACATGGTGAAGTCGTGACATGTCCGAAGGTAAAGCCAAACGATATACTACAACTTCAATCCGTTCCAAAATCTCAAATGAACCAATGTAACGTGGACTTAACTTGCCTTTCTTTCCAAAATGTACAACACCCTTCCAAGGAGAAATCCGCAAGAAAACATTATTGCCTAGCTTAAACTCAAAATCTCTCCTACGGTTATCAGCACAACTCTTTTGTCTGCTCTGAGGACTTTTCAACTGTTCCTGTATCTCCTTCACCTTGTCTGATGTAACCTACACAATCTCAGGGCCTAACAACTTTCTTTCTCCCACTTCACTCCAACTTACAGGAGTCTTGCACTTTCTACCATCCAGAGCTTCATAGGAAGCCATCTCAATCAAAGTTTAATAACTATTATTATATGCATATTCAACTAAAGGTAAATGATCATCTCAATTACTTTGGAATTTTAGAACACAAGCTCGTAGCATATCCTCCAAAGTCTGAATAGTCCACTTCGATTGCCCGTCCGTTTGTGGATGGAATTTTGTGCTAAACCTCAAAGTAGACCTAATTCAGTCTAAAGACTAGGGAAAAACCTTGAGGTAAAGCGTGGATCCCTATTAGAAACAATAGATACAGCTGTCCTACCAAGAGAAAAAGAAGTCTTGATAGCCAAAAAGTGTGCAAACTTTGTTAGTTTGTCCACCACCACTCAGATAGAATCATTCCCTTTCTATGTACGTGGCAATCCCCTCACAAAATTTATGGTAATATGCTCCCACTTCCATTCAGGCATTGAAATAGATTGCAACAATCTAGCTGGCCATTGATGCTTAGCTTTCACCTGCTGACAAACCAAACATCTCGCCACAAATTCAACATTTTTCTGCTTCATCCCAACCCACCAATAATGTTCTTTCAAACCTCGATACAACTTAGTACTACCCAGATGCATAACATACGCTGAGCTGTGAGCCTCCTCAATAATTTCCTTCTTTAACCCTACATCATTAGGAAAACATAATCTAGTACCAAATACTAACATATTACTATCCTTAAGAAAAAATTATTTCTAATAACACTTTAAAATTCACCCTTGATCTTTTCTAATTGTACATCAAATCTTTGAGCTTCACGAATTCTGTCTACCAAAATCGGCTTCAAGGTCAAACTGACAAGTAAAGTTATAGTTTATCCAACTGACAAATGAGCTTTGATAGACTCCAGATCAAAAAACATACCTCTTCAAATCATCTGCAAATGAGCTAGATCCCATGAAGACTTCCGGCTCAATGCATAAGCTACCACATTTTTTTTCCTTGGTTGATAGTGAATGGAACAGTCATAATCTTTAATTCATTCAATCCACCTTTGTTGCCTCAGATTCAAATCCTTCTGTGTAAACAGATATTTCAAACTTTGATGATTAGTAAAAATTTCACAAGTTACATCATAAAGGAAATGTCTCCATAACTTCAAAGCAAACACAATAGCGACCAATTCCCAATCATGTGTAGGGTAATTACGTTCATGGGTTTTTAACTACCTAGAAGCATATGAAACTACCTTACCATGACGCATTAGCACACACCCTAAATCCTAGTGAGACGCATCACTGTACATGACAAAACCATCACCGTTGGAATAGTCAATACTGGAGCTGAAGTTAACCTATTCTTCAATTATTTGAAAACTCTACTCACATTTGTCAATCCAATCAAACTTCACTCCTAGTCAAAGGCATGGCAATAATAGAGAAATTTAGCACAAACCTTCGATAATAACCCACCAACGCCATGAAACTTCGAATCTTCGTCACTGACTTTGGTCTCTCCCATTTCAAAATAGTCTCAATCTTTGCTAAATCAACAAGAACACCATCACTTGAGATAACATGGCCCAAGAATACAACACTACCCAACCAAAACTCAAACTTGCTAAATTTAGTTTACAATTGTCTATCATGCAAAGTCTGTAGTACCACTCTAAAGTGATGTTCATGCTCCTCTACACTTCAAGAATAAACTAGGATATCATCAATAAAAACAATAACAAAAGATTTTAGACAGGGTTGGAACACTTGATTCATCAAAACCATAAATGCAGCCGGAGCATTGGTCAAACCAAATGGCATAACCAAAAACTCATAATGGCCATACTGGGTTCGAAAAGCTATCTTGGAAATATCACTATCCTTTACCTTCAATTGATGATACCCAAAACGAACATCAATCTTTGAACATACCTTGGCACCCTATAACTGGTCCAACAAATCATCAATACGTGGCAAAGAATAATTGTTACATACAGTTACCTTATTCAATTGTCGGTAGTCAATACACAATCGCATAGTACTATCCTTTTTCTTCAAAAATAACACCGGAGCACCCCAAGGTGATACACTAGGTCAAATAAACCCATTGTCTAACAATTCCTATAATTGAATCTTTAATTTGTTCAACTCTGCAGGAGCCATACGATATGGTGCACTTGAAATTGGACTAGTACCTGGCATCAACTCAATTGTAAATTCAACTTCTCGATCAACTGGTACACCTGACAATTCCTTAGGAAACACATCAGTAAATTCACAAACCACAGGTATATTTCCCAACTCAAGACCACCCTTTCGAGTATCATTTACATAGGGCAAGTACCCCCCTGACACCCCGTCCTTAACAACTTGCTAGCTTTAAGTGCATAAATCAAACCCGTAGAAGCTATAGGACGATTACCATAAAATCGAAATACAGGCACATTCGGTAGCTGAAATACCACTTCCTTACGATTACAATCTATGAGTCATGATATGATGATAACCAATCCATACCCAAGATTAAATCAAAATCCTGGATATCTAATGGCATCAAATCCACCAATAATTCCCTATCACCCACATGCATAACACAACCCCTATAAACAGTCTCTACAACCACCACATCACCCACCGGGGTAGATATAGTTAACCCACTATCCAAATAGGTAGAGGATTATTTTGTATGCATGGAAAATGATAATGATACAAATGAATGTGTAGCACCAGAATCTATAAGTACTCGTGTAGACTTTCCAAAAATAGAAAGCATACCTATAACCACATCTTGTGTCACTTGTGCATCACATTGCATAATCACAAACACCCTTCCTCCAGGCTCTAACTTGCTTGAAGAACCACTACCCCTACTTCGGGGAACCTCTTGTAGAACTTTTACCACTAGTAGCCGCACTACCCGCCAACGACGGAGGAGCTGCAAGCTGTGGACAATCACGCTACATATGACCTAGCTACCCACATGTGAAGCATCACGTGGAATATCTTTCTAAGATGATGTACATTCCCTGGAAAAATATTCTCCCCTACCATATCTATAACATACGTTCCCCACACTACAGCCAGTAGAACCACACCAACCCTGAAAGGAAGATTGTTGACCAACAAAACCTCTACGTTGCATAAAATGCCTTGGTCGACCTTTGGAAGTACACTTTGATGATGGAAAACTCTTCCCTCTCTAACTTGGGTCCCACTAAAAGTGCTATGTATTCTCGGGTCAAATCTACTCCTCTTTGACTGTTCACCAATCTCTACTTCTTTTCGCACATCTCTTTCCTCAATTAAAGCTTTGTTAACCAGTTAAAGATACCTTTTTACCTCTTCTATAGAAATCCAAGATTGAATACTGACATCCAATCCCATTTGGAACCTTCTGCACTTCTCCTCCTCATTACTCATAATACACATAACAAACTGAGAAAATGCTATGAATTTATGTTCATAATCAGTGACCAACATATTTCCTTGAGTAAGGTGAATAAACTCATTTTCCTTGTCATACCGATAAACTGGAGGGAAATACTTCTTATCAAAAGTCTCAACAAACTTTTTCAACATTAGAGCTTTAGATGCCGTTCCAACTTCCGCATAAATTAACAAATGCTGGGTAGCTTCCCACTAACATTGAGCCTCATCCACAAGCATAAAAGTAGCCAAATTCATCTGTTCTTATTCAGTAACACCCACACCTCTAAATATCTTATCCATTCTTCTCTACCAGTTCTCAGCCTTAGTAGCACCAGAAACTCCAGTGAAAGTCAGAGGATAAAGCTTTTTATACCTTTCATAAAGTGTACTTTGAGGTTTTGGTCTCATTATATGTTGCTCATAAAATTTAGTGGCGGCTGCCTCCAACGTCTGTTTAGATGCCCGCTTACCCCACTCAACCTGCACCTTCGGCCTTTTACCCTAGTCACCCGTAGGAGTAGAAGAAGCCTCATCCTCTATATTTTCCCAAATCACTAAATCCATAACTATCTCTGTCAAGTAACCAGGGTCAGTGAAAAAACAATAATATAACACCATTCTACCCAATAAATTTATATATAATCCATAACACTCGATAGATACACCCCTAATGGTCCACTGGAATAGTTAAACTCGACAAGTCTACAAAACCTATAAAACACTTGTTCTGATACCAAAAATTGTCATACCCCATCCCAAAAGAGAGATAGAGTGTGAGCAATTATAAACATGTTAATCTTTAATCCAAAATTAAACTAGAGTAGTTAATCTATGCAATAATTTTCAAGCTATTACTTAAAATATGAAAATATGATATTTACATAGTATAGTGTTACAACATGACTAGGGCGCTAAGCCCTTTATCATCCTTAACAAACCCCAACAAAAGCTATGCACAATTATGCTACATGACATATTGTACATTCCCTTGTCAAGCTCTCTACAACAAGATAGACTGTTCAGTAGAACATCTCTATTTTCCATGTTCCTGAAAATAAGCAACTGTGGAGGAATGACCAAAATCACACACTCAGTGAGTATATTTGAAACATAAAGAAAGAAAAAACCCAAGCACAACACAGTAATCCATGTAGTAGGATTTAATATCAATATCTGACCAACCAACAATAATTAATTCTACCCGTTTTCGTCCGGGTGTCACGATAATCACATCGCTGCTATCTATGACCAGCAGTCTCTACAATTCCATCACTACTGTCTATGCCAGGTAGTCTCAGCTACTACATGTGTAAATGCCCAGTAGTCTCAAAAGTTATGATCACAGGAAATCACATAATCCTTTAATTCATAAGACAACATCATCACGTAACACAAAATCCTTCTACTCATAATTTAGCTATAATCACATAAGTATAGCTAATAATACTCATACACATTTCCAATCAAAACACTCACCTTTGTTCAACTCTAAAATCAAACTCAATCACCCTGTGTGACCTTAGGTGGACCCGACGTAGATGTCGTTGCTTCTACACCTAACACACATCATCACAAGGCATATGAGTATTATTTATATATGCTTATTCTATGTAAGACATGCATAAATATATAATCAAGTTGACTTAACATTAATCCAATTCCCTTCCCAAGTAATATTTTGTAAATCAAAACTTTAGTTTAGATTACATAACTAGCACCTTAATTCTCACATTGAACTTTAAATTACATGGTGAAACCTGGAGAATCGCAATAACTCTCTCTAAAAAATTTTGATTGATGCAACATTTTTTTTGTTGGAACCCAGACTCGTAGATATTTCTAATAATATAGGGTAAAATATCTAATTCTATTTTTTTGAAAAATGGTAACTGTTGGAACTGGACTGAAATTGTGCAACTATTAAACAAGCAATCATCTTAGTGTTTTTTTGGAAAAAATGAGATAATTTTTCACACGAGAATTCAATTTTAGCCCATGACCTATGGTTGCAAAGCTTGGAATGTCTACGCTAAGTTGATGTGCATGAGTGAGTCTCATCTCATATCATGGCATGGCATGGTGAATTCCAACATTGAGTTGCATATTCTTGATCCGAATGTTTTGTGGCTTGTTGATGTGACATTTAATATTCATCTAGGTTGGGGAGTAGCCTCTTTAGGAGATACCCTATTTAGTGTGGTTTACCCTTTATGAGAAAACATTTCAGGTGCGGGGTACACACCGGTGGAAGGCTCTCATTCGGGGCCTCGTGGTTGAAAAAAATCCGAGATATGACTTTTGAAACATGTTTTGTAAAAACTATTATGTCATTTAGTTTCAGACATGTAATATTTGAAAGAACTGTAATGTGAACTTGTAACACCCCGCATTTCCTTTTTTATATATATGTATATATATAGTAAATAATAGTGGTAAAAATGTGGATATGGGTAGAAATATGTGTTGGAGAGGTTTGGAATGGATTTGGGTGGTTTAGGAATGGATTGGACGGCAATGGAGGTCGAAACAAGAATCAGTCAGTCAAACCGTACCGGTACCATACCGTACCGGTACCGCGTACCGGTACGACTACTCCAGTAGCTTCACCGTACCGGTACCGAGTACCGGTACCATATCGTACCGGTACCGCGTACGGGTACGATTTATCTGACGCCCGCCGAACAGTAAAAATCGGGATTTTTGTGTTTTAAAACACCCTTTTTAGCCTCATTTGCCCCATTCTTTCATTTCCACTCTCACACTAAACACTTTAGAACCCTAGGAGAGAAAGAAAGGAAGAGAGAAACTCAAGACCCAAGGGAAGAACACAAGATTAAGAGTGAGTCAAGATTCAAGCCCTAGATTTCAAGAACACTAAGGTAGGGGTTTTCTCTCACTCACTTACATTGATGGCTAGGGTATTTATATATGTATGTTTTGGCTATCAATGGTATATATATATGTTATGGAATCATCATCTCTTAGGCTTTTTGGCAAAGATTACATGTTTTGAACAAAGTTAGGGTTTAATACCCATGAAATCTCTTTTCTAGTTTTAAAACCCTAGTTGTTGGGAGAGTGATGTATTTCTTCTTAAATGCTTCTTTATTATGAACTTCAAAAATCGTAGTTGTTTGTGTTGGGTAGAAAAATGATGTTATTGTGATCTCATGTATTTTCTTTGTTGGTTGGGGAATTGTTACATAATATATCTTGGGGATTTTGGAGAGATGCTTGTAAAATGATATAAATATTGGAATGGTATGCTTGGTTGGGTTGTTTGTGATGCCTTGAGGGGGAGAGGTTCCTTATAAGGATGCTCATGCCAAGAGAGGAGAGTATGTGATTTCCCTCAAGAGGTTCCTTATAAGGATGCTTGAGTTTGTGATGCCTTGAGGGTGAGAGGTTCCTTATAAGGATGCTCATGCCAAGAGAGGAGAGTATGTGATTTTCCTTAAGAGGTTCCTTATAAGGATGCTTAAGAAACTAAGCCTTGAGGGTGAGAGGTTCCTTATAAGGATGCTCATGCCAAAAGAGGACAGTATGTGATTTTCCTCAAGAGGTTCCTTATAAGGATGCTTGAGTAACCAAGCCTTGAGGATGAGAGGTTCCTTATAAGGATGCTCATGCCAAAAGAGGACAATATTATATAATGTGTGGGAAATGGTTTATATTTTGAAAATGGATGTTTATTAAAATGGGTTATTATTGTTCATTTCTAGTACTATTGCTATTTAAACTTGAGATCCTTGTTGAAATGTCACTGCCTTATTTCAAATTATGTATCTATGTTATGTTAAAAATGAGACCGGCCATTTTAAATACGTTTCTAAACCTTGTTTGGGTTTGAGAGAATTTTTCTACAAAGCTTCGTGCTCACCCCCTACCGCTAACATTTTTCAGATTACCCTCTCGAGGAAGAGCTGGGAGTCGAGGAGCCCGCACACTGGGAGATTCCGATAGACGGGAGCGTGGATCCCGAGGTGGACGCCTAGAGCGACACTTGCTTTTGTTCTAGACTAGGATATTCATTTTGAACCTTGTAAAGTCTAGTTTTATTTTGTTATTTCCGCTGCGCTACATTAGTTGATTTTTGGAATGTAAAGGCCAAAATGGGTCTATTCTTTTGGGGATAATGCTGTAAATGTTATGGATGACTTGATGAAGTCTTATTTATTGATGGATTATATTAGTGCTCTCATGATATGAATGTTTGAGAATGTAATGTCGTCCAGGGTGTGTTTTGGGGTGTTACAGAACTGTATTTTGCTTAAAATTGATGTTATATGAGTTTGGTATGAAATTGTATAAGTTTGGAATGGAGTGGAATTAAAAAAGGAAGGAATCATAGGAAAATTGGTGAAACCTACCAGTAGAACGCAGAGTACTTCTACCAATAGAACTTTTCCAGTTTGAAAAACCTACCAGTAGAACTTCAAGTTTTGTGGTAGAACTTTTCCAGTAGGAAAAACCTACCGGTAGAACGATGACAAACCTACTGATAGGTTTTCCAAAAATCTCAATTTTAAGGAATGTTTTGCCATGTTTTTGGGCTTTGTGTCCTTTTATTCAAACGATGTAAATGGATAATAATGAAGTATAAATTGTGGTATATTGGACCTTGGATGGGTCATGTGGTTGAATGGTATACAGGTTGTGCGTTTGGGAGAGCCCGGTACAGGGGAGACTCTACCCAAACTTTGTGTTTTTGTGATCCCGGTAAAGGGGATGTTGTGTCGTGGTGTCGGGTTATGAGGCATTCACGGGTATTTTTGTTGGTTGATGGGTGATCAATGGGTTGACAAAGGACCTTTTGTTTTAGGGGTGTCACATGTCAAATTCCACCAAAGTGTACAATTGAAACCTAACCACACTTGTCCTCCAATTATAGTTTCTAAAATGTGTACACTAACGATTTATCTAATTCATTCAAATGGAATTTTAGTAATTAACCAACTATACTACTTAGGCTAAGGGTCAAGTTATATCTCCAAAATATTTGTTTTCAGTTCGCAATCTTGAGCTCAGACCAATAAGCCTTACAATCCCCTTCATAACTCACTTTTATTCGAATTCAAACTGTTAGATCAATCTTAATATCTCTACATGTTCACCAACTTGATTAAGGCTAATTTTTTTTTTTTTATATCTTTCAAGTATTTATTCTCAATTTCTAACCTTGAGCTAAAATTAATAACCATGTAATCAATTCTTAGTGGCTTTCATTAGCATCACAACTCTTTTCATGATACATATACTTTCGAATCCCTATGATAAAATTCAATACAATATATATCTAGTAATATACCAAAATGTGAAGATAGACTGTCAAGGATCCCAAAATATCTCTCAATTAATTACTACCAAATTTCTTGTGATATGATCAACACTAAAACAAGACTCCCTTCATGCTCTTCAATTTAATTACATTAGTTATCATAGCTTTAACAATTATTCATAATCCCCAAGATATTAATGATCTACTAATTAGTAGGATAATCATAATCATTTATCCCAAAAAATACATAAAGTTTCAACATTCATGTCAAAGTCAATCTTCATACGTATCATCATTGATTCCTCAAATTACATCTTTTCAATTATCGCCACTAACTGTAAAGTTTGAATCTTCAATACTCATACCAACAATCCTCAAGTATAGCTAATAAAATCTATCTTAATAATGTACTAAGGGAGTTAGAAAAAAGAACTCAATATCCCTCAATACAACTCCAATAACATTAAAAGATCTCATGGAACAATAGAAATTCATAACAAACTTTGGATATCATCCTTATTTCAATAATTGTCTGCTATATCTGACCTCGAGCTTTTAAACTTCTATAATCTTTAATCCTACAATATCTAGGGTCAAAGGTAACTACTACAACTTTGTCAGGCTTCCTAGATTTTCATTTTACATGTCTATAAGTTCGTTTCCATGACTCGACCTCAAATTTTCAATCAAAATTTGTAAATAAAAGTCAACTATTAACTCCACACTCAACCAAGAGATTTTTTATTGTTAATACTTTAGAGAGTCTAAGTGTAGTGAACTAAACCCACCACGAAATAAGATTACCTAAGTATATCGTTCTCAATGCGTATCCTACTTATGACCCTTCTAAACCATTAATACTTCCAAAATAAATTTAATCAACATTCTGTAATATTTTCAAACCAATATTGGTAACCTCAAGTACGTGGTTATGAAACAACCTCCTATCCATTTAAAACCTATAACCACAATTCCAATAATTATTCTCAAAATAGGTTCCCATTTGAGGTTACTTCACCATATCCCTTCAATTTCAATAACTTTTGAGTGTCACACATAACTTTTCATAACCTTATTATTCAAAGCTTAGTCCATCTTAACAAATATCTAAGTTGATCTTATCTCCACACATCCAAACTGGGTTATCACATCTCCTTGACTTCCAAAAATATAAGCAAAACTAATAGAAGAATGGAATATTTAGAGTCGACAAGACACCAAATCATAGTCACATTTTATATTGTTATACATCAAAATACATCAATCAGCATGGGGGTGTCTCAAAATCAAAGCTTAAATAGTGTGAAAGTTCGCTTAAGGATAATTCATTTAGAGTCTAAGAAGAAAAGCACAACACTTTGTTATCTAAGGAATAACACATTACAGATTTTTGATCAACTTTGGAGAATGAACTGATTTAACTAAGGTATTTCTAGCGTGTGTGACCTATATGATTGGAAAGATATACGAGCTAAGCTTCTAACAATAAAAATGGTGCACAATTTGAAATTTCCATCAAAGAGTTATGGTCCAATTAGTGAAAGGTAGTCTACTTGACTGATTGTTCTGCTACAGTTGTCCAATTCGAGTTTGGGTGTCTTTTGTCACAAATTCTATCTCATACTCTCATCTCCAATTTTGATAATATCATTTGCATAAAGATCAATTCCTAACATTATTTACAAACTAAAATCCAAATTACCATCATGTCCAATTGCTAGCGATTGAACGAAGCACTACTTCTGATTTAGAGAGGGCATATGTGTACCAGGAAAGAGATGATGTCTCCTAGAATAGTCTATAACGACATAATATAAAACTAGTATGTCCATCCCAAAATTTTCGTCAACTTCTCTAAGCTAGCTAATCCATGAATTCGAACAAATAATTAATTTTTAACCTAACTAAACAATAAATCACACTTATCTTACAAACATATAATTCAAACAAATTCAAGCCTAAAGTTTCTTCAATCTAAACTAATACTCAAGTGATAATCCACAACCTACAGCTCCCATGTAAGACCTAATTCCTAGGCTCTGATACCAAACTTGTAACACCCCAAAATTCACCCTGGAAGGCATTACTATCTATAACCATTCATATCATGAGAGCAACTAATGAAATCCATAAATTAAAGAAATTTCATTCGTCATCCATAACAACTAAAGCATCATCCAAAATCAATATGCCAAACCATGTCAATTACATCCAAAAACTAAATATTATCTTGTAGTGGAATAAACAAAAAATTGTCTCATAATTAACCTCCCAGTCAATAACATAAAGGAAACAACTCTAAACATCCACCTCAGGCTCCATGTTCCCATCAATTTGAGCTTCCCAATGTACATGTAACACCCCGCATTTTCGTTCATATAGATATATAGATATAGCAAATAATGGTTGTAAAGATGTGGATATGGGTATTGAAGTGTGTTTGAACTTTGTAAATTTGAAAAGTAAAGATTTAAAATGTTAATGAAAATCATAGTTGAAATTTAGTTTTAGTGAGTGAAAATATAAAATGTTAGGTCCTATAACTTGTATTAGATAGGTTTGGTGTATAAATATGTGTTGGAGAGGTTTGTGATGGATTTGGTTAGTTTTGGAATGGATTGGAAATGGAAAACAAAAGAAATAGGCAAAACTGGGTAAATAGTACCGGTACTATACCGTACCGGTACTGTGTACCGGTACCCCGATTCCAGAAGGTTTCTTGTACCGGTACTGGGTACCGGTACTGAATGGTACCGGTACTGAGTACCGGTACTACCGAAACCAGACTGTTTATTTTAAAGTCGCGAATTTCGGCCTCTCTCTCTCTCCCTATAAATACTTAAGGCCGACTATTTGAGCTCCATTTCAGCCTTCTAAACCCTAGGCACCTTTAGAGAGAAAGAGAGGGAGAGAAGAACATCAAAGATAAGGAGAGATACACCATTTTAGAAGATTAAAACCCTAGATTTCTAAGATTTCACTTCTCTACTCATTCTCTTTTCTTCCATTCTTCACCCACTCTCACCCAAATCTTTTGAAAACTTTAGGGAGAGGAGATTAAAAGGAAAATAAAGGAAAACAAGAAGGTCTTGAAGCTTGGGTATTTGGCTAAAACTCTTGAGCATTGAGGTAGGGGATTTCTTCTCTTTCTCTTACATTGATGTTAGGGTTAATAAATATGTATGTTTTGATTCTTAATGATATGTATTTGCTATAACTCCATTGTTTCTTGGTTCTTTTTCAATTGTTAACATGTTTTACACAAAGTTAGGGTTGTATACCCATGAGATCCCTCTTTTGTTTGAAAAACCCTAGTTTTCAAGAGTGATGGGTTTTCCTCTTGAACTCTTCCTTTATTCTTGATTTCAAAATCATAGTGTTTTGTGTTGAGTAATAAAATGATATTGTTGTGATCTCTTGCATTTTCTTTGTTGGTTATTGAAAATGTCACATGCTTAAATTGGGGATTTTTAAGATATTCTTGTAAATTGTGAAATTGGGTTTGGTATTGTATCTCTTATGAGTGTGGGATGACCATGGGTGGCCTTTGACGAGATATCGTAGAGTGGGTAGACGTGTTGCTTGCTCCGTGGGGGTTGGCATTTCTCCTACCACTCGTAGTGGGGTTAGTGCTTTGGTAAGACTAAACCGCTATTGCTCACGGGTGCCGTGTAAGAGGGTTAGTATACTAATGCCTGGGTTGGATACGTCACTGCCATTGGTGTGGCATACGCCCTTCCTAAAGGATGTATATCTTTGATAAGATTTGTGTGGGTGTGTGTGGGTTAGATATTACTCAATGTGTCGATTCATGGGGTTTGCCTTACATCATGTTTGAGATACATATACATATTGATGGATTGTTGTATTATTGTGGAAAATGGTTTCCTACAAGGACTTGTGGGAGTATGGGATTCCACAAGGTCTTGTGGGAAAATGGTTTATATTTTGGAAAATGGATATGTATTGGATCTTGGTTTCTTTGACTGTTTATGTAAATTACTGTTGCTACTTAAACTTGAGATCCATTTTAAAATGTCCCTGTTTTACTTCAAAGATTATGTATGCTATTTTTAAAATGAGACCGGCCATTTTATATGTTTTTTATAAACCTTGTTTGAGTTTGGGAAGATTTTGCTACAGAGCTTCGTGCTCATCCCCTACAATTAATATTTTTCAGATTTGACTTTAGAGGAAGAGCTCGATGTGAATGAGTCTGGCCTTGGGGAAGCTTCCTTGGAGGGGTACCTAGATCCCGAATGGGACATCTAGAGATATAGCTTATTTTGCTCTAGACTAGGGGATTTATTTCTGAACAATGTAAAGTCTAGATTCTTTTGAAACTCCGCTGCGATATACTCATGTAATTCTTTTGGGGAATGTAATTGCCATATCTGGCCTATTCTTTTGGGATAATGTTAAGGATAGTATAGATGGTAAATAGAAATTTTATTGTTATTGGATGGTTAAATGGACCCTGTGTGGTCAAGTTAATAGAATTGCACAGGTTGTGATTTTGGGTGGAGCTTCCTGTACAAAAGAGACTCTGCCCAAATTTTGTTAAAATTAAGAATGTTTCTTATTTAATGGATATATATTTAGTTGCTCTCATGACATGAATGGTTTCATAGTGTAATGCCGTCCAGGGTGTGTTTTGGGGTGTTACAAAGTTGGTATCAGAGCTTAGGCTTTAAGTCTTACATGGGAGCTGTAGGTTATGGATTACCACAAGTAAAGTAAGACTAGGTTGAAGAAACTTTAAGCTTGAATTGGTTTGAGGTTATATGTGTATGAAATAGGTGTGATTTGTTGTTTAGTTAGGTTAGGGATTTATTTATTTATTTATATTTTTACTCGAATTCGATGAGTTGTCTCGCTACGCAATCGAGCTTGTGGCCACGGATGCAAAGAGGGTTAAACACTTTGAACAAGGTTTGAGGCGCTCCATCCGCGAGAAGCTGATTGCACTCCGAATTCAAGAATACAAGGATCTAGTGGAGTGGACGAACTTGCTGGAGAAAGACACAGAAGAGATCAAACGAAGAAAAATTTTCTGCCGGTAGCAGCAATGAAGTCACACAAAAGGCAACTCCGTACCGCCGACCTGACCAAGCTTCGGGGCCAAGGAATCAAGCCATTCGAGGAGCTGGGGTTACTCAGAATAGAGTAGACACTGACTCGCGTCAATGCTTCGGATGCGGAGGGATTGAGCACTTCAGAAATAACTTTCCATCGTTTTCACCCAGGAGCAATCAAGCAACCGAGCAAGTACCAGCAAACAAGCCACCTCTACAAAGGCCAGCACAGCAGAGACCTCAGATAGCTCGAGGAGCGGGAGGCGTACCAAAGAGAATAGGCACGGATGCACGCCGATGTTTTGCCTGTGGAGGTGTTGGGCACTTCATAGATAATTGTCCATTGCTTTCTACCAAGACCAACCAAGCAACTGGGCGAGTGAATGCAAACAGGCCACCGCTACGACAGCCACTACCACCACAGAGACCGTTACAAGCTCATGCCCCCGGCGGCGCCAATCAAGGAAGGGTTTTTGCTTTGACCCAACCGGAGGAAGATGCCTCCAATGCCGTTGTGGATGGTATCGTTCTTCTCTACCATTCTTGGGCCCGAATTTTATTGGATTCCTATGCGACTCATTCTTTTATACGTACTGCGGACGCGGTGGAATTGGGATTGGGTTTCGAGGAGCTAGAACATGCTTTATATGTTGACTTGCGTACGGGAGAACATGGGGATACCAGGCTAGTCTGTAAGGGTTACGTGCAGGCGGATTACATTTCAGATACCAGTAGGTTTACTTATATGTATTTCTTTGACTATAATTTATATCTACTTGCTAGGGAATCATCATGTCTTGCCATTCTGGATAATACTACCTTGTCCCAAAATATATTATGGTGGGGTAAACCCTAAATCTTTTATTATGCCTTCAAACCCTAGTTTACAAAGGAGATGTGTTTTTCTCTTGATTTCTCCTTTGCTCTTGATTCCCAAACTTAAATGTTATTTGTTCTAAGCTATGTTATGGGTGGGTGACCACCAAATCTTTTGGTATGCCCTTGAAATCCTAGTTTTCAAGGGAGAGGTGTTTTCTCTTTATCTTGCCTTTGTCATTGATTTCAAATCTTGATAGTCGTTTGTTATCGATTCCAATATATGATTGTTACTTTATCTATGATTCCAAGCTTGATATCCGTTGTTATTGAGCTCGAGACTTGATTGTTTCATTGTCCTTAATTTCCTAAGCTTAATGATCCATTTGTTCTTGGTATCAAAAATTTGATATTCATTTGTTATTGATTCTAACCCTTGTGATTCATTTATTCTTGATATTCAATGCTTGATATTCATTGGTTCTTGATTTCAAGACTTGACATTCAATTGCTCTTGATTTCAATACTTGATTTCTCCTTGTTCTTGAGTTCAAAACTCAATATTCTTTAGTTCTTGGTTATAAAGCTTGAGATGCATCTGTTATTGATTCCAAGACTCGATTGTTACTTTGTTCTTGATTCCCAAGCTTGATTATTTATTTGTTCCTTAATTCAAAATTCTAAAGATTGGTATTGACCAATAAAATGGTATTTTCGATGATATTATGTTAATTTTTCTTAAATTATTTCGTTGGAAAAATGTATACGGATTTGGAAGCTAAGATGGGAGGACAAGTCTGGTTAGATTTCAACTGTAACCTTTGGTGGATTGTAATTTATATCAGAGTGCGCAGCGAACTAACGGAGTAAGGACTACAATGGGGAAACTACGGAGAAGATTCAACTCATCCGAGAGAGGCTACGCACGGCGCGAAGTAGACAGAAGAGCTACGCGGACCACAGACGAAGATCCTTGGAATTAAAAGTGGGAGATTACATGTTTCCCAAGGTGTCACACAAGAAGGGCGTGTTTCGATTCGGTAAGAAGGAAAAGTTAGCGCCAAGATATACCAGACCGTTTGAAGTGATCAAAGCAGTAAGCAATGCGGCGTATCAACTTCGACTACCAGCCCAGCTATCCGGAGTACATGGCGTGTTTCACGTGTCGATGTTGAGGACGTGTCACTCGGATGCAACTCCAGTCGTGAACTTGGAGGAGATTGAAATTCAAGATGGAGCCACCTATGAAGAACAACCGTTGAAGATTCTCGAGGCCAAAGAAAAGGTACTCCGTAACAAAGTCATCCGACTAGTGAAGGTTTGGTGGCAACACCATGGAGTGGAGGAAGCTACATGGGAACCGGAGCAAGAAATGCGGGAGAAGTATCCCTTTTTGTTCACTACTTGAGGTAAGTTTCGAGGACGAAACTTTCTTTAAGGGGGTGGATTGTAACACCCCGCATTTTTGTTCATATAGATATATAGATATAGCAAATAATGGTTGTAAAGATGTGGATATGGGTATTGAAGTGTGTTTGAACTTTGTAAATTTGAAGAGTAAAGATTTAAAATGTTAATGAAAATCATAGTTGAAATTTAGTTTTAGTGAGTGAAAATATAAAATGTTAGGTCCTATAACTTGTATTAGATAGGTTTGGTGTATAAATATGTGTTGGAGAGGTTTGTGATGGATTTGGTTAGTTTTGGAATAGATTGGAAATGGAAAACAAAAGAAATAGGCAAAACTGGGTAAATGGTACCGGTACTGGGTACCGGTACTGTACCGTACCGGTACTGTGTACCGGTACTCCGATTCCAGAAGGTTTCTTGTACCGGTACTGGGTACCGGTACTGAATGGTACCGGTACTGAGTACCGGTACTACTGAAACCAGACTGTTTATTTTAAAGTCGCGAATTTCGGCCTCTCTCTCTCTCCCTATAAATACTTAAGGCCGACTATTTGAGCCCCATTTCAGCCTTCTAAACCCTAGGCACCTTTAGAGAGAAAGAGAGGGAGAGAAGAACATCAAAGATAAGGAGAGATACACCATTTTAGAAGATTAAAACCCTAGATTTCTAAGATTTCACTTCTCTACTCATTCTCTTTTCTTCCATTCTTCACCCACTCTCACCCAAATCTTTTGAAAACCCTAGGGAGAGGAGATTAAAAGGAAAAGAAAGGAAAGCAAGAAGGTCTTGAAGCTTGGGTATTTGGCTAAAACTCTTGAGCATTGAGGTAGGGGATTTCTTCTCTTTCTCTTACATTGATGTTAGGGTTAATAAATATGTATGTTTTGATTCTTAATGATATGTATTTGCTATGACTCCATTGTTTCTTGGTTCTTTTTCAATTGTTAACATGTTTTACACAAAGTTAGGGTTGTATACCCATGAGATCCCTCTTTTGTTTGAAAAACCCTAGTTTTCAAGAGTGATGGGTTTTCCTCTTGAACTCTTCCTTTATTCTTGATTTCAAAATCATAGTGTTTTGTGTTGAGTAATAAAATGATATTGTTGTGATCTCTTGCATTTTCTTTGTTGGTTATGGAAAATGTCACATGCTTAAATTGGGGATTTTTAAGATATTCTTGTAAATTGTGAAATTGGGTTTGGTATTGTATCTCTTATGAGTGTGGGATGACCATGGGTAGCCTTTGACGAGATATCGTAGAGTGGGTAGACGTGTTGCTTGCTCCGTGGGGGTTGACATTTCTCCTACCAATCGTAGTGGGGTTAGTGCTTTGGTAAGACTAAACCGCTATTGCTCACGGGTGCCGTGTAAGAGGGTTAGTATACTAATGCCTGGGTTGGATACGTCACTGCCATTGGTGTGGCATACGCCCTTCCTAAAGGATGGATATCTTTGATAAGATTTGTGTGGGTGTGTGTGGGTTAGATATTACTCAATGTGTCGATTCATGGGGTTTGCCTTACATCATGTTTGAGATACATATACATATTGATGGATTGTTGTATTATTGTGGACAATGGTTTCCTATAAGGACTTGTGGGAGTATGGGATTCCACAAGGTCTTGTGGGAAAATGGTTTATATTTTGGAAAATGGATATGTATTGGATCTTGGTTTCTTTTACTGTTTATGTAAATTACTGTTGCTACTTAAACTTGAGATCCATTTTAAAATGTCCCTATTTTACTTCAAAGATTATGTATGCTATTTGTAAAATGAGACCGGCCATTTTATATGTTTTTTATAAACCTTGTTTGAGTTTGGGAAGATTTTGTTACAGAGCTTCGTGCTCATCCCCTACAATTAATATTTTTCAGATTTGGCTTTAGAGGAAGAGCTCGGTGTGAATGAGCCTGGCCTTGGGGAAGCTTCCTTGGAGGGGTACCTAGATCCGGAATGGGACATCTAGAGATATAGCTTATTTTGCTCTAGACTAGGGGATTTATTTCTGAACAATGTAAAGTCTAGATTCTTTTGAAACTCCGCTGCGATATACTCATGTAATTCTTTTGGGGAATGTAATTGCCATATCTGGCCTATTCTTTTGGGATAATGTTAAGGATAGTATAGATGGTAAATAGAAATTTTATTGTTATTGGATGGTTAAATGGACCCTGTGTGGTCAAGTTAATAGAATTGCACAGGTTGTGATTTTGGGTGGAGCTTCCTGTACAAAGGAGACTCTGCCCAAATTTTGTTAAAATTAAGAATGTTTCTTATTTGATGGATATATATTTAGTTGCTCTCATGACATGAATGGTTTCATAGTGTAATGCCGTCCAGGGTGTGTTTTGGGGTGTTACAGTACATGCCAATCAAATTCAAGCTCTTCGTCTAAACCATAATCTGAAAAAGATGTTGTTTGTAGGGGGTGAACACTAAGCTCTGTAGAAAAATCCTCTCAAGCTCAAACAAGGTTTTGAAAACATATAAAATAGGTCGGTCTCATTTTACAAAATATCATATATAACTTTTGGAATAATACAGTGACAGGTCATCAAATCTCAAGTTTACGTAGTAGCAATAAATAAAATGAAGAAGTAAAACCAACTTTCAGACAACAAACCATTACCAACACTATATCTCAGGTATATAGTAAGACTTTGCATGAATACACACATTGAGAATATCCTGGCCTACACACACACCCAATCCTCACAAAGATTCACAACTTTAGGAAGGGCATATATTGACGCATCGACAGTGACGAATCCAACCCCGGAATAGTATACTAGCCCTCAGCCTCGATACCCGTGAGTGAATAGTGGTTTAGTTCTCAGAAGGTACCAACCCCACGAGTGGTAGGGAACCTTAAAACCCACTCAGAGTAAGAAACACATCTACTCACTCTATGATACCTGGTCAACAGTCATCCATGTTCATTAAAACATCTACAGAAGAGATACAGTACCAAACTAGTTCACCAAATCACAGGTAACCCAAGAACCATAATTCCACAGGTATTTTTGTAATATAACAACTCAAGAAAATATGCCAGAAATCATCAAGAAATATAATTTTATTGTTCCAACAAACACTAGAGTTTTTAAATCAAGAACAATGGAATATCAAGATTAAAATTTATATTTCTTGAAAACAAGGGTTTTGATAACATGAACGAGAATCTTTATGGCTATCAAACGATAAATTTATTCAAGACATGTAACACCTCGTATTAAAATTAAATAAAGACTAACACTATCTTAAGATTTCTCCTAAGATAGATAAAGTGATCATAGAAACTTAGAATCATTGTTAGAATATTGATTTTTTGAAGTGAGTTCCAAGCATATTGACTTTCGGGGTGAATTGAGATTTTGGAGATGTTAAAGTTTAAGAAGAGTGATTAGATAAGTTTCTAAATTTTTTTAGGTCAAAATAAGGTTTCCATTGAGTCCGGAAGGTCGAAAAACCTTGGGAGAGGTAATATGAGGTGTATTAGAAGTTAGGAAGTACTTTGGAGTTAAAACACATTTTTGAGAAAATTTGGGAATTTAGGATTTTGGACACTTCTTAGTACTTTGGCCATAACTTTTTATCCTTAAGTCCAATTGATCTGAAATTTTTACAGTAGATAGTAGACATCTAGGACTACAAAAGTGTATCTGATGAACATTCTCCAATTCGAGCTCTAAATAGGTGAAAACTGCTCTGGAAGTTGGGACAGAAAGCTGGGACCGAGAGTTGCTAGCGTCCGGACGCCCAAGGCACCGTCCGGACGGTACCATTTATATATACCCAGATCAGTTCGCGATTTTCCCCAATTCTTGCCTTCCAAATACACCAAACCGCCTCCTTCACCCATTTTCCCCATTTCTAACCTTAGAGAGCTTTGGGGGAGGAAGAAGGAAGGGGATTCTCACCTCAAAGTAGATCAAATCATCAAAGTCTTCACACCAAACTAAGGAAGAGGTAGGGGATTTCTTCCTAATCTCTTACATTGAGGCTAGGGTTTATGTATATATATATGTTTTACACTCTCATCCGTATATACATGATAATAAATACATGATTCTTGTTCCTCTTGAAATAAATGCCATGTTTTGAACATTGGGATGGTTGGGTAACTATTAAATTCTCTTTTTCATCTTCAAACCTTGGTTTTAAAGAGAAATGGGTATTTCCCTCTATTTTTCCTTGGTATTGCTTTCAAAATTTGAGTGTTTGATATTGTACACCAAAATGTTACTTATGATGATCTCTTGCTCATTTTCTTCCATATTATTATGAAACATGATATGAGAAATTGTGGAATTTGGTACTTCCTTGAAATGTTGATGAATTGAGAACTTGGGGATTTTCTTGGAAATTGCTTGTAAGTTGGGAAATTGTGTAATCGTTGGTAATGTGAGATGTTTGTTGGGATGTTATCTCTTGCGTAGTTGTACGATACTAACATGGTTTACTATTGACCGGGTGTCATGTAGTGGGTAGACGGCTTTGTATGCCACGCGGGTATGAACTTTTCCTACCACATGGTGTGGGTAGACGTCTTTGTACGCCGTGTGGGTACGAACATTTCCTAGCACTAATGATAACGGAATAGTAACGTGGGTAGTGTCGGATATACACTGTGGGTTATCGTGCATTGTACCAGAAATGGTTTCGACAAGAGTTTCCGGAAGTATGGGATTCCGCGAGAACTTGTTGAAAACGGTTTATGGTAGAATGGATTCTATTTGGATATGGTTTGTTAACTGTATACTGGTTTCACTTCTACATTCAATTACTGTTTTTACTTAAACTTGAGATCTATTAAAATGTCCTGCTTTTCCTTCAAAATGGTATATATGCTAATTGTGAAAATGAGACCAACCGTTTTATATGCTTTTCTAAACCTTGTTTGAGTTTGGGAAGATTTTGCTACAGAGCTTCGTGCTCATCCCCTACAATTAACATTTTTCAGATTATGCTATAGAGGAGGAGCTTGGCGCTAATGAGCCGGGCCTTGGGGAAGCCTCATTAGAGGGGTACCTGGATCCCGAGTAGGACAGTTAGAGATACCCTTTTATTTTTGTACTAGACTAGGAACCAATATGTACAAACATTGTAAGGTCTAGTTTCTTTTGAAATTCCGCTGCAATATATTCATGTAATTCTTTTGGGTTGTATTGACCTTAGTTTGGCTTATTCTTTTGGGATGATTGTTGTGGATAGTATATATGGAGAATGAAATATTTTGGATTTGATGGTTAGATAGACCCGGTGTGGTCAAAGTATTATAAATGTACAGGTTGTGATTTTTGGGTGGAGCTTCCTGTACAAAGGAGACTCTGCCCAAATTTTGTTAAATCTAGGATGTTTCTTATTTGATGGATATATAGTTAGTTGCTCTCATGCTATGAATGGTTTTAGAATGTAATGCCGTCCAGGGTGGTATTTGGGGCGTTACAAGACATGATATGAATTACAAGAAAACCAAGAAACAAGGATTTCATAACATACATATATAAATCGTAGCCTCAATGAACAAATTTAGAAAGAAACCCCTACCTTGATTCTTGAAATCTTGATCGTAACGTGTTTCATTGCGATTACCCCATGTTAATCCTTCAAGATTTAGCCCGTTCTTCCTATTTTTCTTCTCATCAACTTTCCTAGGGTTCTTGGGGTTGAAAATTAGGTAAAAACTCTTCAGATCACGGCCCTAAGGTATTTATAGGATGAAAAATAGAGAATTTTCGCGTGGGTGTGGGTAGCAATTTGCCTCTAACTTCCAACTCGATTGTGACCTAGTTAGAGGAAGATTCACGAATTGTTTTGTGAAATACACTTTTATAGTCCTTAAATTCTAGTTTTTGTAGTAAAAATTTTAGGTCAATCGGACATTAGGATAAAAATTGATAGCTAAAATACTAAGGTTATGTCAAATTCCTTTCTACCCAAATCCTATCCAAAATTGGTTTTAACTCTAGAGTACTTCTAAACTTCTAATACAACTCATATAACCTCTTCCAATGTTTTTCGACCTTTCAGATTCAATGGAAACTTTATTAATATTTATAAAATTACTTAATCACCCTTCTCAAATTTAAACTTCTCCAAAACTCAATTTACTTAGAACGTAAATACGCACGAAACTCAAGTTTTAAAACAAATCTTTTAACAATGATTCTAAGTTTCTACCATCATTTTATTCATCTTATGAGAACTCTTAAGATAATATTATCCTTTTTTAATTTTAACATGGGGTCTTATTGGTTCGTTGGTGTAGTACTATTTCTTCCCTATTCTTTTTCCCCGTTTTGTTCCAGTTTAACCCTAACTCTTTTTCTTTCAATCCCACAACACCCAAACATTTAAACAACCATTATAAACCCTACATACATGTTATTTCCTACCCATAAACATACCTAATACGCAATTCCACATACCTGGATCAAAATCAAAACCATACCCATAGCCAAAATTTGCAACCACCAAAACCCAACTCTTTTTCTTGTACTTAAAAACAATGAAATACATAGAGTTTTTTTATGAAAAATTCCTTACTAAAAAGAGTCACCCTTCTATAATTATTCAGGAAGACTTGATTTTAATTTAAGGAAGCCAGAGAAAAATGTTTCATTCTTTGGCGATTTTGAACCAAAACACCTTCGCCAGAGAGCTTCCCTCCCAACTCAACTTCTCTCTCTCCTAGTTTTTGAATTTCTTCCCCTTCTCTTGTTAATTTTCTCTTTTTTTCTCTTTTTAATTTCTATATTTAACACCCACACACACACACACACACACATATATATATAATATGTATATATGTATCATCTAAGAGAAAGCCAAAAAAGACAGGTGTCTTCTTAGATGACTCACCCAACTCCCAAATTCCACTTAGGTTTCCCTTAATTTTCCATATTCACATACACATCACATAGCTTACCACTACTTTATAAATTACACCTAGAATATTTTCTATTTTATAATTTGACACCGAAACACAATTTTTACCATAAAATTCTACCCCTATGGTTATCATTCAAAATATTTCACTACTACCATAATTCTTGTAGCTATAATTAAACCCCCACAATTAAAAACACCAATTATCATAAATTATGCATTAGCCCCTAATATTTAACAAAATGTTATGCAATGCGTGTACAGGTCTCACAGGTGGTTAACCAGAATGACAAGAGATTGGGCATACAAAATAAAAAGGAATAAACTAATGAGAACAAAAACAAAAAATTTGTGTTGGAAGCATGATTGTAGATAGGCTTTGAGCCATGAAATGTGGAAAGCAAATGTGAGAGTTGGTAAATGACTCATGCGATTTTAATCATGACAAAGCATTTTTTGTAGGTGTTATATGAAGTATGGGGAATGGGAGGTGACAGCTACAAGTGTGAGGAGAAAAAAAGAAAGAAAGACTTAAACTATGAGTTTTATAAGAGAATTTAAAGGTGGTTTATAACAAGTTTGAGTTGGAACTCAAATATGGTATTCTTGGGCATTAGAAGTTGATTCCTACTTATATCAATTGAGGATTGTGTAAGTGGTTTAATTCATAGTATACATTCCTAATTAGTCTCTTTGTAAAGATTATTTGTTTGATATCTTGCTAATCGTATTCGAATTGTGGTATCGTTTGACTTTGAATTTTGATATGATATTCAGTTCATTTGTTGGTATTTCACTATTTGGTCATATTTTCATTTGAGGTATCCTTAATCGCAGCGGTATTTATTTTGGTGAAATACTTAGGACTTTTTGACTTGTGTGTGAGGTGCACTCGGTGGCGTTGTTAAAATTAAGATACGTGTTCTTGGCGTTGAGGGGTGAACATAACTATACAAAATGCTCCGAGTGACGCCTAGGATGTGGTCATGATTGACTGGGTATAAAGCCATGAGTTTTTTGTATTGAATGTTCGGGTTTGTTTGACATGTTCGATATATTGGAACTATATGAATTATCATGTTAATTCATATCTCCTTGATTGATTATTGATTTTTCAATCGATTATTGTTTGACCCTTTACTTCGTATATTATGTGTTAAATTACTTACTAACCCTCCCAAGCTCACCTCCATTTACCCTCTCAGTTGCAGGTTAAACTTGAAGTAAATTGGGAGGACCGAATAAATCAAAGAATTAAAGATTTTTTTATCAATTGTAATTCAATTTGCTATTGGAGGTCAAGACTTGAAGATTTGAAATTGATTGTAGTTAATTTTACTATCAAGAAGTTACTTATTCATTTTCGAGGAGTTTACTGATTCTAAATATTTAATGGAAATTCAATTTATTCACTCTTGGTGTAGTTAGTGTTTTGAAATATTATGGAATTGGATCTGGGTTTTGACAATTGGTATCAGAGCATTAGGTTATTTATTTTGTAGGCTATCCTAGATTTGACACTTAGGATGATGACCCGTGGATTAGGAAGGAAGTAAAGTACAATGTATAAAATTGATCAAAGTACCAATGATAGAGGTTGGCTTACTGAATAGCAAAATTTTGAGGACAAAATTTTTCTAAGTAGGGGAGTATGTGACATCCTTCCGACTCAAAAAGATTATGTAATTAAAATTCATATGTGTCATTTTGTTACATCCTACCCCGAAAAATAGTACAATATACATCTTGGACCTTTAACAATCATTACTTATTTACATGACTTAATGTTCTCATAATACGGCAACCAGACTCGTACACCGTTCATTTCCCAACCGTCTAAACTCAGCAGTGGACTTCCCATCATGCTTGATTACCTTAAATACAAAAATATTGGGGGGGGGGGGGGGGTTGAGGAAAACACACTCAATGAATGTACAATTTAATTAAACATATAATAATGAAAATACACTTCACACACCATCGCCACAACATACATATTGAACATAATACCACCATAGAACCATACCAAGTATACTTCACAACAAAAAAACCATCTCAATAGTATTAAATGATTAATCACCCACAAGCTATCATATATGAGGTACACACATGTATATTTGCCACTAAAGGCCCATTAAGACTATATCTGCCATCAATGCATAAATCACCACTAAGGCACAACTTACCACTAAGGCTATACAACCGCCACTATGGCCAAACAATCGCCCTTTAGTGTAACACCCCGTATTTTATTTTATATATGTATATAGATATATAGTAAACCATTGTAGTAAAATGGGATATGTGTATTAATAGTAGGAATAAATATTAGGGAGACAAATGGATGGAGAAGTTTGAGTTTCGAATGTGTGTAAACTTGAGAAGAGGGATTATGGAGGTTTCTAAATATTTTTAGGTCAAAATAAGTTCTCAATTGAATCCGGAAGGTCGAAAAACCTTGGGAGAGGTGATATGGGGTGTATTAGAAGTTAGGAAGGAATTTGGAGTTAAAACACATTTTGGAGAAAATTTGGGTATAAAGGATTTTGGACACTGTCTACTATTTCGATCATAACTTTTTATCCTTAAGTCCAATTGATCTGAAATTTTTACAGTAGATATTAGACATCTAGGGCTACAAAAGTGTATCTCATGAAAATTCTCCAATTCGAGCTCTAAATAGGTGAAAACTGCTCTGGAAGTTGGGACAGAAAACTGGGACCGAGAGTTGCCAGCGTCCGGACGCCCAAGGCACCGTCCGGACGGTACCATTTATATATACCCAGATCAGTTCGCGATTTTCCCCAATTCTTGCCTTCTAAATACACCAAAACCGTCTCCTTCACCCATTTTCCCCATTTCTAACCCTAGAGAGCTTTGGGGGAGGAAGAAGGAAGGGGATTCTCACCTCAAAGTAGATCAAATCCTCAAGGTCTTCACACCAAACTAAGGAAGAGGTAGGGGTTTTCTCTCACTCTCTCACATTGAGGCTAAGGCTATATATATATATATATGTATGTATATACATATGTCTCTTTCTCTAAATCTTGGATATGTGTTAGAGAAATCTTTGATTCTTTATATTTTTGCAATCAATGCCATGTTTTGAACTATGTGATGGTTTGGTAACCATTTTATCTTTCTTTTTCATCTTCAATCATTGATTGGTAAGGAAAATAGACTTTTCTCTTGGTAATTCCTTGGTTTTCACTTTCAACACTTAGAGTTTTATATTGTGCAACAAATGATGTTTATAATGATCTCTTGCATTTTTCTTGGTTGGTTATTGACAATGTCACATGCTTAAATTTGGGGATTTTGGATAAATGATTGGAAATGGAGATAAATATTGGGATTGTATTCTTGGTTGGGTTGCTTGTGATACACATTTGTGAGAGGTTCCTTGTAAGGATGCTCACCCCTTCCCAAGAGGTTCCTTGTAAGGATGCTTGGGAAGCCATGAAGTGATTTGTGAGAGGTTCCTTGTAAGGATGCTCACCCCTTCCCAAGAGGTTCCTTGTAAGGATGCTTGGGAAGCCATGAAGTGATTTGTGAGAGGTTCCTTGTAAGGATGCTCACCCCCTTCCCAAGAGGTTCCTTGTAAGGATGCTTGGGAAGCCATGAAATGATTTGTGAGAGGTTCCTTGTAAGGATGCTCACCCATTCTCAAGAGGTTCCTTGTAAGGATGCTTGAGAATCAAAGAGGACCTAAACGGGGGGTGGAGGTTACCCTAAAGTATGCCACCTACCCAAAGAATTGTTGGAAATTGTGAATGGAGGATTGGATTATATTTGGAAATGGTTTGCCAAATGTATAGTGGTTTCTTTTACTCATTCAATTACCGTTGTTTCCGTAAACTTGAGATCTATTAAATGGCACTGCTTTACTTCAAAAGTTATGTATGATATTTGTGAAATGAGACCGACCGTTTTAAATGCTTTTCTAAACCTTGTATGGGTTTGAGAGAATTGTTCTACAGAGCTTTGTGCTCACCCCCTACCGCTAACATTTTTCAGATTACCTACAAGAGGAGGACGTAGGGGTCGAGGAGCCCGCTACTTGGGAGACTCCCCTGGACGGGAGTGTGGATCCCGAGGTGGACGCCTAGAGCGACACTTTCTTTTGTTCTAGACTAGGATATTCATTTTGAACCTTGTAAAGTCTAGTATTTTGTTATTCCGCTGCAAGTGTACTTTAATTCTCTTGGAATGTAAATGCCATTGATTGGCCTATTTTCTTTTGGGATAATGTTAAGGATAGTATAGATGATAAATAGAAATGTTATTGCTATTGGATGGTTAAATGGACCCGGTGTGGTCAAGTGAATAGAATTGCACAGGTTGTGATTTTTGGGTGGAGCTTCCTGTACAAAGGAGACTCTGCCCAAATTTTGTTAATATTAAGAATGTTTCTTATTTGATGGATATATATTTAGTTGCTCTCATGACATAAATGGTTTCATAGTGTAATGTCGTCCAGGGTGGTATTTGGGGCGTTACAAAGTTGGTATCAGAGCATAGGCTTTAGGTCTTACATGGGAGCTGTAGGTTATGGATTATCACTGGAGTATTAGGTTGGGTTGAAGGAACTCTAGACTTGAATTCGTTTGAAGTTATAGGTGTAGAGAATAAGTGTTGATTTAAATCTTATACAAACCTCTCGTTTAGATCGAGACATCCTAACTATGTCTTGTACATCAAGGAAGACGTTTCCAATACAGTGGTGGAATGTATCGTTCTCCCTTCTAATTCTTGGACACGTATTTTATTTGACCTTAGCGCTATTCATTCCTTCCCACGTACCATATATATAGTTAATTTGAGAATCTAGAACATGTATTGAGTATAGACATGCCCACGGGAGAACGGTTGGATACTAAAAGGATGTGTAGAGGTGTGTGTGCTTAGAAGTGGTGAGTAGGAATGGATTATTGACATAGTTGCATTAGACATGAATGGATACGCTAGTTTGTATCATGTGGTTTAGACTACTCTAGGAAACGGATGATAATTTAGTTTTTGGTTTGTAAATGAGATTAGGCATGGATCTTGATTGCGAGTCATATTATTTATATTGGAGATGGGGATGAGATAGGATGTGTAACAAAGACACTCAAACTTGAGTTAGACAAGTATAAAGGAACCAAACAGTCCGGCAGACCACCTTGCACCAATTTGTTCATAACTCTTCATTGGAAAGTCCAAATTGTGCACCGTTATTTTTGTTAGAACCCTAACTTGTATATCTTTCCAACCATATAGGTCACGCATGCTCAAAATATCCGAGTCAAATCAGTTTATTCTTCGAAGTTAGTCAAAAATCTGCACTGTGGTGTTCTTTGGACAGTAAAGTGTTATGATTTCTTCCTAGACTCTGAAGGACCTATCCTTAAGTGAAATTTTACATTATTTAGGCTTTGATTGAGAGACACCCCCATATTGATGGAAGTGCTTTTGATGGATAACAAGGGATGATTATGATTTGGTGCTTGTCAACTTCAAGTATTCTCTTCCACTAATATTATCGCTCATATTTTAAAAAGTCAAAGGATATGATAACCCAATTGGGATGTGTGGAGATAAGGTTAACTTAGAGGTTCTCTAAGATGAATTAAGTTTCTAATGATAAGGGTATGGAAGGTTATGTGTGTTACTTAAAAAAAAAAAAAAAGAATGTAGTTTTGGTTTACGATATGAATCATGGGAGTATTATGTTTTCCTCTAAGGTGATTACGATAATATGAGATAGTATAATTCTCAAATACGAGCAATTGAAGTAATAGGGTGAAGTAACCTCAGATGGGAGCCTATTTTTGGAGTAATGATTGGAATTGTGGTTATAGATCTTAAATCTATAGGAGATTGTTTCATAACCACTTACTTGAGGTTCCCAATATTTGTTTGAAATATTATGGAGGGTTGATTAAATTTACTTTGAAAGTTTAGAAGGATCATGCATAGGATACTCATTGAGAGCGTTATACTTAGTTATCTTATTTCCTTGAGGGCTTAGTTGACTACTCTTAGACTTTCTAAGGTATTAACAATCGAGATTCTTTTGGTTAAGTATAGAGTTAATAGTTGACTTGTATTGCAAATCCTTATTGAGAATTGAGGCCAATTTAGGAAAGCGAATTTATAGACATAAAAGAGGATGATATCCCAAATTTGAGGTGAACTTCTATTGTTCTAGGAAATCTTTTAATGTCATTGGATTTGTGTTGGGGGAATGTGACGTTCTTCTTGTTGTCTCTTGTAGTACCTTGTTAAGATCGGAATGATTAGTTATATTTGAGGAATGTTAGTACGAGTATAGAAGATTCGAACTTATGGTTGATGGTGATAATGGTAAAGAAGTAAATTGAAGAATTAAGGATGATACCTATGAAGATTGCCTTGACATGGGATGAATCATCGAGAGTCTTATGTTATTTTAGACTATTTTAGTTTTGGGAACCTTGACAGTCTATCCTCACATTTTTATATGTTGCAAGAGGTATATTTTAATGAATAGTATCAGACGGATTAGAAGGTATAGATATCATTAAAAGAGTTGTAATGTGAATGAAAGCCACTAAGAATTGATTAGATGGTTATTAGTTTTAGCTCAAGATTGTGGATCGAGAGCAAATATCTTGGAGATATACTTTGATCCTTAGCTTAAGTATTATAGCTAGTTAATTACCCAGAATTCCCTTTGAAGGGATTTGATGGATCGTTAGTGTACACATTTTGGAAGCTATAATGGGAAAACGAGTGCGGTTAGGTTCTACTTATACACTTTGGTGGAATCTAAGATACTCTCTCAGAACTTTCAAATCCACGCGGAGTTCTTATCTTATAGCATATTTTAACTTGTGAATCGGTGGATTATAATTTCTATCAGAGTGCGCAGCGAACTATTTGAGTAATGACTACACTAGTGAAGATAAGGATTTTCATGAAGAATTACAAATGGATGTGCAACCTAAGAGTGGATCCTAGAATATTGACTTGTGTGGGAGTGTGTAGTTGTGAATTGAAATTATTGGAGATTTCAAAGATTATGAATTCCATTGGCTAGTGAGAGACAAAGACCTTAAGAATGTTGTAACTATTTATAGGAAAGATGAATAACCCTATTTGTGGAATTACATTTGGGTGATTTTGGTATGCTTATGAAGAAGATACATGTAGGAAGCAAATATGAGGTTGATTGAATTGATTGGTGAAATTCAAAAGAGAAGTGATATTTGATGAGTACACAATTAAGTATTATGATCTAGTAGTTAGGCATGAAAAGAAATTAGTTGGAACAATCGTATACAACTATTAAGAATAGGGGTGATAAATGAATTCTAGTGAAGGAATGTATTTTGATTCTAGTCTCTCAAATAGATTTGAGAGACTAACTCGACGATTAAGTTTCGAGGACGAAACTTTCTTTAAGGGGGGTGGATTGTAACACCCCGTATTTTATTTTATATATGTATATAGATATATAGTAAACCATTGTAGTAAAATGGGATATGTGTATTAATAGTAGGAATAAATATTAGGGAGACAAATGGATGGAGAAGTTTGAGTTTCGAATGTGTGTAAACTTGAGAAGAGGGATTATGGAGGTTTCTAAATATTTTTAGGTCAAAATAAGTTCTCAATTGAATCCGGAAGGTCGAAAAACCTTGGGAGAGGTGATATGGGGTGTATTAGAAGTTAGGAAGGAATTTGGAGTTAAAACACATTTTGGAGAAAATTTGGGTATAAAGGATTTTGGACACTGTCTACTATTTCGATCATAACTTTTTATCCTTAAGTCCAATTGATCTGAAATTTTTACAGTAGATATTAGACATCTAGGGCTACAAAAGTGTATCTCATGAAAATTCTCCAATTCGAGCTCTAAATAGGTGAAAACTGCTCTGGAAGTTGGGACAGAAAACTGGGACCGAGAGTTGCCAGCGTCCGGACGCCCAAGGCACCGTCCGGACGGTACCATTTATATATACCCAGATCAGTTCGCGATTTTCCCCAATTCTTGCCTTCTAAATACACCAAAACCGTCTCCTTCACCCATTTTCCCCATTTCTAACCCTAGAGAGCTTTGGGGGAGGAAGAAGGAAGGGGATTCTCACCTCAAAGTAGATCAAATCCTCAAGGTCTTCACACCAAACTAAGGAAGAGGTAGGGGTTTTCTCTCACTCTCTCACATTGAGGCTAAGGCTATATATATATATATATGTATGTATATACATATGTCTCTTTCTCTAAATCTTGGATATGTGTTAGAGAAATCTTTGATTCTTTATATTTTTGCAATCAATGCCATGTTTTGAACTATGTGATGGTTTGGTAACCATTTTATCTTTCTTTTTCATCTTCAATCATTGATTGGTAAGGAAAATAGACTTTTCTCTTGGTAATTCCTTGGTTTTCACTTTCAACACTTAGAGTTTTATATTGTGCAACAAATGATGTTTATAATGATCTCTTGCATTTTTCTTGGTTGGTTATTGACAATGTCACATGCTTAAATTTGGGGATTTTGGATAAATGATTGGAAATGGAGATAAATATTGGGATTGTATTCTTGGTTGGGTTGCTTGTGATACACATTTGTGAGAGGTTCCTTGTAAGGATGCTCACCCCTTCCCAAGAGGTTCCTTGTAAGGATGCTTGGGAAGCCATGAAGTGATTTGTGAGAGGTTCCTTGTAAGGATGCTCACCCCTTCCCAAGAGGTTCCTTGTAAGGATGCTTGGGAAGCCATGAAGTGATTTGTGAGAGGTTCCTTGTAAGGATGCTCACCCCCTTCCCAAGAGGTTCCTTGTAAGGATGCTTGGGAAGCCATGAAATGATTTGTGAGAGGTTCCTTGTAAGGATGCTCACCCATTCTCAAGAGGTTCCTTGTAAGGATGCTTGAGAATCAAAGAGGACCTAAACGGGGGGTGGAGGTTACCCTAAAGTATGCCACCTACCCAAAGAATTGTTGGAAATTGTGAATGGAGGATTGGATTATATTTGGAAATGGTTTGCCAAATGTATAGTGGTTTCTTTTACTCATTCAATTACCGTTGTTTCCGTAAACTTGAGATCTATTAAATGGCACTGCTTTACTTCAAAAGTTATGTATGATATTTGTGAAATGAGACCGACCGTTTTAAATGCTTTTCTAAACCTTGTATGGGTTTGAGAGAATTGTTCTACAGAGCTTTGTGCTCACCCCCTACCGCTAACATTTTTCAGATTACCTACAAGAGGAGGACGTAGGGGTCGAGGAGCCCGCTACTTGGGAGACTCCCCTGGACGGGAGTGTGGATCCCGAGGTGGACGCCTAGAGCGACACTTTCTTTTGTTCTAGACTAGGATATTCATTTTGAACCTTGTAAAGTCTAGTATTTTGTTATTCCGCTGCAAGTGTACTTTAATTCTCTTGGAATGTAAATGCCATTGATTGGCCTATTTTCTTTTGGGATAATGTTAAGGATAGTATAGATGATAAATAGAAATGTTATTGCTATTGGATGATTAAATGGACCCGGTGTGGTCAAGTGAATAGAATTGCACAGGTTGTGATTTTTGGGTGGAGCTTCCTGTACAAAGGAGACTCTGCCCAAATTTTGTTAATATTAAGAATGTTTCTTATTTGATGGATATATATTTAGTTGCTCTCATGACATAAATGGTTTCATAGTGTAATGCCGTCCAGGGTGGTATTTGGGGCGTTACAAAGTTGGTATCAGAGCATAGGCTTTAGGTCTTACATGGGAGCTGTAGGTTATGGATTATCACTGGAGTATTAGGTTGGGTTGAAGGAACTCTAGACTTGAATTCGTTTGAAGTTATAGGTGTAGAGAATAAGTGTTGATTTAAATCTTATACAAACCTCTCGTTTAGATCGAGACATCCTAACTATGTCTTGTACATCAAGGAAGACGTTTCCAATACAGTGGTGGAATGTATCGTTCTCCCTTCTAATTCTTGGACACGTATTTTATTTGACCTTAGCGCTATTCATTCCTTCCCACGTACCATATATATAGTTAATTTGAGAATCTAGAACATGTATTGAGTATAGACATGCCCACGGGAGAACGGTTGGATACTAAAAGGATGTGTAGAGGTGTGTGTGCTTAGAAGTGGTGAGTAGGAATGGATTATTGACATAGTTGCATTAGACATGAATGGATACGCTAGTTTGTATCATGTGGTTTAGACTACTCTAGGAAACGGATGATAATTTAGTTTTTGGTTTGTAAATGAGATTAGGCATGGATCTTGATTGCGAGTCATATTATTTATATTGGAGATGGGGATGAGATAGGATGTGTAACAAAGACACTCAAACTTGAGTTAGACAAGTATAAAGGAACCAAACAGTCCGGCAGACCACCTTGCACCAATTTGTTCATAACTCTTCATTGGAAAGTCCAAATTGTGCACCGTTATTTTTGTTAGAACCCTAACTTGTATATCTTTCCAACCATATAGGTCACGCATGCTCAAAATATCCGAGTCAAATCAGTTTATTCTTCGAAGTTAGTCAAAAATCTGCACTGTGGTGTTCTTTGGACAGTAAAGTGTTATGATTTCTTCCTAGACTCTGAAGGACCTATCCTTAAGTGAAATTTTACATTATTTAGGCTTTGATTGAGAGACACCCCCATATTGATGGAAGTGCTTTTGATGGATAACAAGGGATGATTATGATTTGGTGCTTGTCAACTTCAAGTATTCTCTTCCACTAATATTATCGCTCATATTTTAAAAAGTCAAAGGATATGATAACCCAATTGGGATGTGTGGAGATAAGGTTAACTTAGAGGTTCTCTAAGATGAATTAAGTTTCTAATGATAAGGGTATGGAAGGTTATGTGTGTTACTTAAAAAAAAAAAAAAAGAATGTAGTTTTGGTTTACGATATGAATCATGGGAGTATTATGTTTTCCTCTAAGGTGATTACGATAATATGAGATAGTATAATTCTCAAATACGAGCAATTGAAGTAATAGGGTGAAGTAACCTCAGATGGGAGCCTATTTTTGGAGTAATGATTGGAATTGTGGTTATAGATCTTAAATCTATAGGAGATTGTTTCATAACCACTTACTTGAGGTTCCCAATATTTGTTTGAAATATTATGGAGGGTTGATTAAATTTACTTTGAAAGTTTAGAAGGATCATGCATAGGATACTCATTGAGAGCGTTATACTTAGTTATCTTATTTCCTTGAGGGCTTAGTTGACTACTCTTAGACTTTCTAAGGTATTAACAATCGAAATTCTTTTGGTTAAGTATAGAGTTAATAGTTGACTTGTATTGCAAATCCTTATTGAGAATTGAGGCCAATTTAGGAAAGCGAATTTATAGACATAAAAGAGGATGATATCCCAAATTTGAGGTGAACTTCTATTGTTCTAGGAAATCTTTTAATGTCATTGGATTTGTGTTGGGGGAATGTGACGTTCTTCTTGTTGTCTCTTGTAGTACCTTGTTAAGATCGGAATGATTAGTTATATTTGAGGAATGTTAGTACGAGTATAGAAGATTCGAACTTATGGTTGATGGTGATAATGGTAAAGAAGTAAATTGAAGAATTAAGGATGATACCTATGAAGATTGCCTTGACATGGGATGAATCATCGAGAGTCTTATGTTATTTTAGACTATTTTAGTTTTGGGAACCTTGACAGTCTATCCTCACATTTTTATATGTTGCAAGAGGTATATTTTAATGAATAGTATCAGACGGATTAGAAGGTATAGATATCATTAAAAGAGTTGTAATGTGAATGAAAGCCACTAAGAATTGATTAGATGGTTATTAGTTTTAGCTCAAGATTGTGGATCGAGAGCAAATATCTTGGAGATATACTTTGATCCTTAGCTTAAGTATTATAGCTAGTTAATTACCCAGAATTCCCTTTGAAGGGATTTGATGGATCGTTAGTGTACACATTTTGGAAGCTATAATGGGAAAACGAGTGCGGTTAGGTTCTACTTATACACTTTGGTGGAATCTAAGATACTCTCTCAGAACTTTCAAATCCACGCGGAGTTCTTATCTTATAGCATATTTTAACTTGTGAATCGGTGGATTATAATTTCTATCAGAGTGCGCAGCGAACTATTTGAGTAATGACTACACTAGTGAAGATAAGGATTTTCATGAAGAATTACAAATGGATGTGCAACCTAAGAGTGGATCCTAGAATATTGACTTGTGTGGGAGTGTGTAGTTGTGAATTGAAATTATTGGAGATTTCAAAGATTATGAATTCCATTGGCTAGTGAGAGACAAAGACCTTAAGAATGTTGTAACTATTTATAGGAAAGATGAATAACCCTATTTGTGGAATTACATTTGGGTGATTTTGGTATGCTTATGAAGAAGATACATGTAGGAAGCAAATATGAGGTTGATTGAATTGATTGGTGAAATTCAAAAGAGAAGTGATATTTGATGAGTACACAATTAAGTATTATGATCTAGTAGTTAGGCATGAAAAGAAATTAGTTGGAACAATCGTATACAACTATTAAGAATAGGGGTGATAAATGAATTCTAGTGAAGGAATGTATTTTGATTCTAGTCTCTCAAATAGATTTGAGAGACTAACTCGACGATTAAGTTTCGAGGACGAAACTTTCTTTAAGGGGGGTGGATTGTAACACCCCGTATTTTATTTTATATATGTATATAGATATATAGTAAACCATTGTAGTAAAATGGGATATGTGTATTAATAGTAGGAATAAATATTAGGGAGACAAATGGATGGAGAAGTTTGAGTTTCGAATGTGTGTAAACTTGAGAAGAGGGATTATGGAGGTTTCTAAATATTTTTAGGTCAAAATAAGTTCTCAATTGAATCCGGAAGGTCGAAAAACCTTGGGAGAGGTGATATGGGGTGTATTAGAAGTTAGGAAGGAATTTGGAGTTAAAACACATTTTGGAGAAAATTTGGGTATAAAGGATTTTGGACACTGTCTACTATTTCGATCATAACTTTTTATCCTTAATTCCAATTGATCTGAAATTTTTACAGTAGATATTAGACATCTAGGGCTACAAAAGTGTATCTCATGAAAATTCTCCAATTCGAGCTCTAAATAGGTGAAAACTGCTCTGGAAGTTGGGACAGAAAACTGGGACCGAGAGTTGCCAGCGTCCGGACGCCCAAGGCACCGTCCGGACGGTACCATTTATATATACCCAGATCAGTTCGCGATTTTCCCCAATTCTTGCCTTCTAAATACACCAAAACCGTCTCCTTCACCCATTTTCCCCATTTCTAACCCTAGAGAGCTTTGGGGGAGGAAGAAGGAAGGGGATTCTCACCTCAAAGTAGATCAAATCCTCAAGGTCTTCACACCAAACTAAGGAAGAGGTAGGGGTTTTCTCTCACTCTCTCACATTGAGGCTAAGGCTATATATATATATATATATGTATGTATATACATATGTCTCTTTCTCTAAATCTTGGATATGTGTTAGAGAAATCTTTGATTCTTTATATTTTTGCAATCAATGCCATGTTTTGAACTATGTGATGGTTTGGTAACCATTTTATCTTTCTTTTTCATCTTCAATCATTGATTGGTAAGGAAAATAGACTTTTCTCTTGGTAATTCCTTGGTTTTCACTTTCAACACTTAGAGTTTTATATTGTGCAACAAATGATGTTTATAATGATCTCTTGCATTTTTCTTGGTTGGTTATTGACAATGTCACATGCTTAAATTTGGGGATTTTGGATAAATGATTGGAAATGGAGATAAATATTGGGATTGTATTCTTGGTTGGGTTGCTTGTGATACACATTTGTGAGAGGTTCCTTGTAAGGATGCTCACCCCTTCCCAAGAGGTTCCTTGTAAGGATGCTTGGGAAGCCATGAAGTGATTTGTGAGAGGTTCCTTGTAAGGATGCTCACCCCTTCCCAAGAGGTTCCTTGTAAGGATGCTTGGGAAGCCATGAAGTGATTTGTGAGAGGTTCCTTGTAAGGATGCTCACCCCCTTCCCAAGAGGTTCCTTGTAAGGATGCTTGGGAAGCCATGAAATGATTTGTGAGAGGTTCCTTGTAAGGATGCTCACCCATTCTCAAGAGGTTCCTTGTAAGGATGCTTGAGAATCAAAGAGGACCTAAACGGGGGGTGGAGGTTACCCTAAAGTATGCCACCTACCCAAAGAATTGTTGGAAATTGTGAATGGAGGATTGGATTATATTTGGAAATGGTTTGCCAAATGTATAGTGGTTTCTTTTACTCATTCAATTACCGTTGTTTCCGTAAACTTGAGATCTATTAAATGGCACTGCTTTACTTCAAAAGTTATGTATGATATTTGTGAAATGAGACCGACCGTTTTAAATGCTTTTCTAAACCTTGTATGGGTTTGAGAGAATTGTTCTACAGAGCTTTGTGCTCACCCCCTACCGCTAACATTTTTCAGATTACCTACAAGAGGAGGACGTAGGGGTCGAGGAGCCCGCTACTTGGGAGACTCCCCTGGACGGGAGTGTGGATCCCGAGGTGGACGCCTAGAGCGACACTTTCTTTTGTTCTAGACTAGGATATTCATTTTGAACCTTGTAAAGTCTAGTATTTTGTTATTCCGCTGCAAGTGTACTTTAATTCTCTTGGAATGTAAATGCCATTGATTGGCCTATTTTCTTTTGGGATAATGTTAAGGATAGTATAGATGATAAATAGAAATGTTATTGCTATTGGATGGTTAAATGGACCCGGTGTGGTCAAGTGAATAGAATTGCACAGGTTGTGATTTTTGGGTGGAGCTTCCTGTACAAAGGAGACTCTGCCCAAATTTTGTTAATATTAAGAATGTTTCTTATTTGATGGATATATATTTAGTTGCTCTCATGACATAAATGGTTTCATAGTGTAATGCCGTCCAGGGTGGTATTTGGGGCGTTACATTTAGGGCCATACTAGACAGTAGGCTATTCACTCGCCATTGAGGCAATTTAATAAACACATTATCATCATCAGTCGATACCTCATTCATTATTAACAATTTAACATTACTTATGAAGACTAAACTCACCACTCAAAGCCACGTAACATTTTTACATTACTATCTTCAAATCCATAATCAACTCATTAATACATTGATAATGATTAACCCTAATTAGTATGTAAATTAGAATAATTAAATAAGTCAAACTGATATGATAAAATAACTAAAAACTATCAATTAGAGTTAATTAGGGTTTGTGTGTAAATTAGGGTTTTAATTATGTTATGTTTAAAATTTCAGGGTTTAATGCGGAATTACCAGAGAATACGAGGAACAATATGTCAAAGCTTGAAACAACAAAGGAGCAAAGTGTAAAATACACAAAACAAGAGTTAGCACATCAACTTGATTTCCAGCAAGGCTCCACCGTCTGGACGGTGGAGGGGCATCCGGACGGTGGCCCTTGGCGGCTGAGCTTTATCCTTCCACCTCTTGCTTCCTTTTTTCTATATATAGGCCATGCATGGCATTCTTCTTCACTTGGCCGGGGAAGGAGAGAAATAGAGCTCCTGAGAGAATTCCAAAAGAAAAAAAGAAAGAGAAAAAGAAAGAGAGAAAGAGAAAGTGCAATCCAATCCGGTCTGTGATACACTCCAATCGATATTCTGTATTTTTACATTTCTGTTGTATCTTTCTATTCGGATTGTTGAACTGCTACCACTTTTTTGTCTTGATTGATAATAAAAGTGGTTGTGTTTCAGTTGTTCCTTGTGAAAGAAGTTTTAGAGTTTGTATTTTAATTTCAGTTGTAATGGAAACTGCACGCACTCCTTGCTTGTCTATAGCAATGGGGCGTGAGTAGTTACGTATATCCTCCAGTGAGAGGTAAACATATGTATAATGTTGGTTAACCTCTGGAAATGTTGATGTTTTATTCATATATTTATTTATATATGTATTATATGCTTCATGCATGATACAGTGATGTACGTAATTTTGGTGTTGTGCCTAGAATTATGTCATCAGTGCATCATCAACCTGTCAGTTAAATATCTACGGTGTTCCTATCGGTATGACTTGTCCTCCACCTGAATGCTGAGGATGTTCTATTGATACATGGTACAAAACCTAAATGATCCTCATGAATGGTTTGTCCTTCTGGGTTATTAGGGTTGTTTAACTACTATAGATAACTATATTGTGAGTTAAATATCTACGGTGTTCCTATCGGTATGGCTTGTCCTCCACCGGAACGCTGAGGATGTTCAACTGGTATATATAGATTACATATGGCCTATTGAGTAATTTAAGTACTCCTCATGAATGGTTTGTCCTTCTGGTTCACTTGAATTAGTCAATTGGCACATCTATAACTAGCTAACCTAAGAAGTTGTTGTGTTATAACTTAATACCACCAGCTAACCTAAGAAGTTGTTGTGTTATGGTTTATTATATACGCACTTACTATCAAGAGATCAATTGAATAATTCAAGTATTCCTCATGAATGACTTGTCCTTCTGGTTTGCTTGGATTAATCAATTGTCATGGATACCACCAGCTAACCTAAGAAGTTGATGTGTGATGGTTTATATACATCAGACCTACTAGTTAACTTGCCAGTTACATGGAAGTTAATTGATGTAAGGTGGCATTTTCAATACTTGACCAATATAAAGCATATGAGATCCTTAAACTGAAGGATACTTTTTATATTATTGTCATCATCTTTAAACAATCTATCTGCAAACAAAAGCTTAATTAGATTAATTATCAATCTAAGCTCACATCACAAGCTATCTCATGTCACACTACTTATATAACAACTACATTGTTTTTATTTTATTTCCTAATTATTAAAAACTCTTCGTGGGATCGATACTTGGACTTAAAACCGAGAAAACTACAATTCGACCACTTAAACTTGGGTGTATAATATAAATCAGATCACGAAATAGTGCGAATCAGATAACATATAGACATATTCTTGTCATTATCAATTGCATGAAAAAGCACACTCACCTCAAGTCCAACGGTATTACCACTTAGTCCCCATATGAGACTTTAGGCGTACTTCACTTAGGTGTAGATGCCTCAGTTCCTACTACATATCGTAATAAATCACATGTAAATATCCTTCACATATGCATCATATCTTAGATGTGCATGTATGATTACGTATTCATGCTTGCACTAACACATTTCCAAATGCCTCCCCAAGTGATGTAATTTAAATCACTCAAATCGTTGCTTGCCAATTACCCATTTTGCATAGACTGTATTTTGTTTTAATCAACAATTCATGTAGTTTTAAGCAACTGGGACTATAAGGAGTGTATTTGAACTTAACTGGATGTCCAGACAAGTTTTTAGAAGAGTTTGATAGGATTCTGGAATACTACAGCAAAACAGCCCAAAGCTAAGCTTGTTGTATCGGTTCATCGCAAGGTAGAATGCTTTATACCGGTTCTAGCCCATCCAGAACCTCATTGTACCGGTTCTACCTGTGCCTGTACCGATACAACCTTATGTAGAGAACTCAAACTCGATTCCAACTTCTTCCTCCACCATTGTTTCTCAACCCTAACACAAAAGCTTTAGAACATAACAATTTAAAGAAAATAAATTACCTTCGATGCGACCCATTTCTTTCGAACTCTTCGAAACCTCCAAACTCAAAGAACCAAGGTTTCTTATCTTCCTAACCTCACACAACTTAACCCTTGGGTAGTCTAAAAAATTGTAAGGTGAATTAAGAAAAGTAAGTTTTCTTTAGCTCTAAGAAGACAAAAAAATATCCCCCTTAGAACCAAAAACCATGTCTCTCCGGAAACCCACCACCCTCTCTAAAACATGCAAGATCCAATTCTACAAGAGAACCTTCCTTTTATACCTCCTCACTTTAAGCCTGAGAGCCACCCTTATGCCGAGTGTCCCTCCTAAGTCACCCATATTCCGCCACCTACCCCTACATCCCCCTTTGTTTCTCTTATTCTCATAATTAACACATTGATTTCCTAGCATATATTAAACTTCATCCAATCTCTTTACATCTTAGAAATTTAATCCTACCAACGTTTAATTAAAATCTTATCTTAACCATCACAACACTAGTTAATGCAATTAAGCCCTTAACTAATTATTAAAAATTGCACTTATGCCCACAACATTATATAAAATGACATGATATGCATGTTTAGGTCTCATACATATGAAGCATTAGAATATTAAAAAAATTATTTGGATCAAAACTTAGAAAGAAAGGAAAAGAAATATATTAGTGAAAACAACTTTAGTTTACTTTTTATCCATAAATGGTAGAATCTTGCTATCAAAGTTATTGTGGTCAAATTATATAGATTGTAAACATATCTTAAATTTATTAGGGTCAAGTATTTGTAATTATTTAGTAGTTTTTTAGATACTAAAATTTTATTATTAAATGTTAAGATGTGAGATAGAACTTAAAGAAATTTTAGATAATTTAACTAATGATGGTCATTTTTCGTAGGTGTGTGGGTGAGCACGTGAATTGTGCAATTATGTGTGGCTGGTGGTCATATTTTCATTTGAGCATCGTTAATCGCCGTGATATTTATTTTGGTGAAATACTCGAGACATTTCCACTCGTGTGTGAGGTGCACTTGGTGGCGTGGTTAAAATTGAGATACATGTTCGTAGCCATGAGTGGTGAACATGATTGTACGAAATGCTCCGACTGACGCCTAGAATGTTGTCGTGATTGACCAGGTATAAAGCCATAAGTATTTTGTATATTCGAATGTTCGGCTTTGTTTAACAGGTTCGATGTTGGTTACCCAGGGCCAAAAAAACACCTCTAACACAATATAAACAAAGAAGAATTATTTATTTCTCTCTAGAAATAAATACAAGAATTTTTCACAAGAAAACTATCAAGACCTCTATAGGATCTCTCTATCTCTGTTTCTTCCTCATTTTTGGAATGATTTTGGCTTTCATTAAGCTCTCTATTTGTAGGGAATTTCTAGCCAAAAACAAAATGGAGGGCTCCCAAAAATTTCGGCCAGCAAAAACTCTGGAGAAAAAATTTATGTTGACAACTTCTCCGGTGACAAAATCTCAGGCGAAAACTTCTGGATGAGGCTTCTAGATCCGTCAATTCTCCCCCTCCAGAATCATCAGAAGAGAATGTAATCAGACAATCATCCCGACAACGTCCCTACACAGTTCAAGCTTTCTCCTGAGTAACCACCTTTGTCAACATGTCTGCTGGATTATCCTTTGTGTGGATCTTCACTAGTTTCAACAATTGTTTCTCCATCACCTCGCATATACAATGATAGAGAATATCAATATGCTTCATCTGAGAATGGTACATTGAGTTCTTGCTCAAGTCCAGAACACTTTGACTATCACAATTTAGCTTGTATTCCTTCTGCTTAATACCTAGTTCTTGGAAAAACCGCTTTAGCCACAACATTTCCTTACCAGCTTTAGCTGTAGCAATGTACTCTAACTCTGTCATGGATAAAGCTATGCACTTCTGCAACCTTGACTTCCATGAAACAGCTCCCCCTACAAAAGTGTAGAGAAATCCTGATGTATATTTTCTACCATCAATATCTCCTACTATATCTAAATCTATATAGCCTTCCAAAATGCGTTGAAATCCCTTGTAACACAAGCATATCTTCGAAGTACCCTTAAGGTATTTGAGAATCCACTTGACCGCCTCCAAATGTTCTTTCCCTGGATTGGAAAGAAATCTGCTTACCATACCCACTGCATGAGCAATGTTTGGCCTAGTACATATCATTGCATACATTAGACCATTAAACGCCCAACATCTGAAGAGTAGGGAACCGTTGCCATGTCTTCTATCTCCTTATTTGATGAGGGACATGAATTCTTGCTCAACTTGAAATGTTTAGCTAGTGGAATGCTGACTGGCTTGGCTGTGTCCATGTTGAACCTCTATCACCCGTTCAATGTATTTCTCTTATGATAACCACAATTTCTTGGTATTCCTATCATGAACAATTTGTATGCCTAGTATATGTTGCATTGAGCCTAAGTCCTTCATGTCAAAGGACTTGGAAAATTCTTTTTTTAACTGGTTAATCTTTGTTGCGTCCTTTCCGACAATCAACATGTCGTCAATATAAAGTAGGAGTACGACGAAATTGCCATCTGAGAATCTCCAAACATAAACACACTAATCTACAGTAGTCCGCTTATAGCCTTGACCCACCATAAATGAGTCAAACTTCCTCTACCACTGTCTCGGTGCTTGCTTGAGGCCATACAGACTCTTCCTCAACTTGCAGACTAGATTTTTCTTTCCTAGAACCTTGAAACCTTTCAGTTTTTCCATATAGATTTCTTCATAAAGAAATGTTGCTTTCACGTCCATTTGTTCAAGCTCTATGTTTAAACTAGCTACTAATCTTAGAATGACTCTAATTGGGGTCATCTTAACAACTGGTGAGAAAATCTTGTCAAATTCAATTCCTTTATTCTATTGGAATCCTTTAACGACCAATCAAGCCTTCACCAATTTTTCGTTGTCGTCTTTCTTCAAATTGAACACCCATTTCTTTTTTACCTTTCGAAAGCTTCACCAGCTCATAGGTTTGATTTTTCTATAAGGAATCTATCTCATCTTGGATAGCTTGCATTCACTAGTATTTATCCATATAAGCTTGTGCTTCTTGGAAACTCTCTAGCTCCCCCTCATCAGTAAGTAGAAGATAGTATGACTTCAGATATCTACTCGATGAAATGCATTCTCTTTCAAATCTTCGTGATTAAGGCTCGTCAGTTATATGAGGTATACCATCATCTGATTGATGTAATGGTCCTACAACATCTAGTGGAGGGGGTTGCAGCTCCCCCTACTCAACACCTTCTTCATCATGTTGTTCTAATTCTAGAGCTTCATCCTGCAGTTCGTCATTATTTGTGGCAAACTGTAACAGTGCAGGGTCTAAAATAATGTCCTATTCTCTAGAACTAGAACTATTAGATTTTCTGGGATTTTCAAAGTCCTCATATACCTGGTTTTCATGGAACACCACGTCCTTGTTGCTGATAATCTTTTTAGCCTTTGGGTCCCATAATATGTATCTAAAATTTTCATCTCCGTAGCCTATAAAGATGCATGGAGTAGTCTTGACATCAAGCTTTTGCCTCTGCTCCTTGGATATATGTGAAAATGCCTTGCATCCAAATATTCTTAATTTGGAATAGGAGAGATTCCTAGTAGACCACACCTTCTTCAGAATATCAAAATTCAACAGTACTGAGGGTGATCTATTTATCAAATAACAAGCAGCATGAACAACTTCACCCCAGAACGGATTCAGTAGCTTTGCCATACTAAGCATGCATCAGACTCTTTCCACAATGGTATGATTAATCCTTTCCGCTACACCATTATGTTGTGGGGTACATGGGACCATCTTCTCTTGTCTGATACCATAGTTACCATAGTACTCTTTGAACTCTCTAGAAGTGTATTCGCCTCCATTGTCTGTTAAGAGACACTTCAGCTTTTTTCCTGTATCTTGTTCTACCATGGCATGGAACCTTTTGAAGCATTCGAGTACTTGATCCTTTTTCTTTAGGAAATACACCCACACCTTCCATAAAACATCATCAATAAAGGTCATAAAATATCTATTGCCACCAAATGATTCCACCTCCAGGGGATCGCAAACAATAGAGCGTACTAGGCTTAACAACTTTGATCTCCTCTTCATAGAGGACTTGAATGAGACTTGATGGTGTTTACCAAAAAAGTAATGTTCGCAAGGATTTAGAGCAACATCCTTGGAAACTGTGATGAGATCCTTCTTTGCTAAGGTAAACAACCCTTTTTCCCTCATGTGACCGAGTCTCTGGTGCCACAGATTGGGTGACGCCTCATTTTTAACTACATTGAAGTTGTCTGAGCAAACCTTCACATGGGTTTTGTAAAGCGAGCCACAAATATGTCCTCGGGCGACAACCACGACACCCTTCGTGAGCTTCCATGTGCTATTGCCGAAGTGGTTATCGTAACTTTGTCTATCAAGCGCTATCACAGAAAGTAGATTTAACCAAAGGTTGGGCACATTTCTGACATTCTTCAATACCAATGTACAACCAACATTTGTTTTTATCTGAATATCACCAATTCCCATGATCTTGGAAGAACTGGTGTTTCCCATCTTCATCGTACCAAAATCTCCGACTTTGTACATCGAAAAGAAATCGATGTGTGAAGTAGCATGGTAAGAAGTTATACTATCTACCACCCACTTAGCATTATGGCTAGAAACATGAAGGCATATCTCCACTTTGGCAGAAAGAATGGCTACATCCACTGATAGAGTGACTAGTGTCTCTCCATTTTGTTTCTTTAGCTGATTATTGCCTTGGCCTTGCCCTCGTAGCAACTTGTGGCAATTTTTCTTCATGTGGCCCTACATGCCACAAAGGTAACATTTGTATTTGGGTCTTCCACCACCATTTGATCTCCTTATTTTTGTGACCTTCCTATACTCTTACTCATTCCTCTACTACTTCCTTGATGTTTGTCTCTGCTCTCCGTGATGAGAACATTTGATTGGTAAATACCGGCATCATTTCTCCTTGCCTCCTTATTGAATAGGGCATCTTTAACCATTGACATAGTAAGTTTGCCTACCAGAGCCAAATTGCTAAAAGAGACTACCAGCGTCTCCCAACTGTCTGGTAGAGAACTGAGAAGTATATGGGCTTATTCTTCATCCCCCAGCTTCAATTCTACATATGATAATTGATTTACCAGGCTCTGAAACTCACTGGTGTGCTCGGCAATTGAGGTTCCACCTTTTAATTTTAGATTCACCAACTGCCTCATCAAAATGGCTTTATTCACCACGGTACCAATACTTATTGTTGCAAATAGTGGTGAAGGCTATGATGTGTACATAGATGCCTCTTTACGGGGTTTGAGTTGTGTGTTAATGCAGAATAGGAAGGTAGTCGCTTATGGATCGAGACAGTTGAAGATTCATGACTAGAATTATCCTACCCATGATTTAGAGCTTGCATCTATGGTGTTTGCTCTCAATTTGTGGAGGTGCTATTTGTATAGAGAGAAATTTCAGGTCTACTCTGATCATAAGAGTCTAAAATATATCTTCACTCAGAAGGATCTCAATCTTCGACAAAGACGTTGGATCGAGTATTTGGAGGATTATGATTTCACCCTGAATTATCACCCAGGAAAGGCCAATGTGGTAGCAGATGCACTTAGTAGGAAGTCCTGGAGTATAGTATATTCTCTGGAAGTAAGTAGGTGGAAGATGATAGAAGCTTTGAAGGATTTTGATTTATTGGTGGACAAACAAGGAAGCCAACCATGTTTTTATAATTTAGTGGCTCAACCTGTACTCCGGGAGAGAGTTATAAAATTTCAAAGGATGGATCCATCACTAGAGGAAATTCGGGGTCGACTTGAGAGAGGCGAGACTGTGGAAAATTGGTCTTTGCATGGAGAGGAAGTGAGGTTTAAAGGAAGGTTGTGTATTCTGAAAAATACCCAATTGAGAGAAGAGATTTTGAATGAAAATCATGGATCTCGGCTTACCATCCATCCGGGTAGTACTAAGATGTACCGGGATATGAGACGCCAGTACTGGTGGAAGGGTATGAAGCGGGATATAGCTAATTTCATTGCCAAGTGTGCGGTTTGTCAGCAAGTAAAGGTCAAACACCAGAGACCGGGGGGATTACTACAATCTTTACCAATTCCCTAGTGGAAGTGTGATCATATCACAATGGACTTCGTGTCGGGGTTACCGCGGACCACCAAGGGACATAATGCAATTTGGGTGATTGTGGATAGACTCACAAAGACGGCCCATTTCTTACCTATAAAGACAAGGGATACATTAGTGACTAAGTCACTTGTATATTCATGAGATAGTAAGGCTTCACAGAGTGCCTCTATCCATTGTGTCAGATCGTGATAGTATGTTTGTGGCCCACTTTTGGCAGAGTTTACAGAGATCTTTGGGAACGAACTTACACTTTAACACTGCATTTCATCCTCAAATGGATGGACAATCTGAGAGAGTGATTCAGATTGTGGAAGACATGTTGAGGGCGTCTGCCTTAGATTTCAAAGGGAGTTGGAGTGAGCATTTAACGTTGGTGGAATTTGCATATAACAATAGCTATCAAGCTAGTATTAAGATGACATCTTATGAGGCCTTGTATGGGAGACTGATTAGTACTCAAAATTAGCATTTTACTATGCCTTTTTAAGACTAACTGTACTTTGATGGAGTTTAAGTGATGTCATTTCAGGTCTTAAAGTGAACAAGGACTCAAAGAACAATAATTATGACACTTGAGTGTAACACCAGCACATTAGGGAACAAAATTGAAGAAGCTTGGAGCACACCAAGAAGGTTCGAACGCCAACTCACGTTCGAACGTCCATTTGAACTGTGAGCAGACCTAACTACTGAGAGAAGGCGTGTTGCAGCCAAGAAGGAAGACTCTGAGGCTCTGAGGCACTTGAGTATCATGTTCGAATGCCATCTAACGTTAGAACGTAAACTTGAGTTGATTTAAGACCAGACTATTGCATAGAGTGTGGAAATGAACTTCACAGAAGACCACAGGCCACTTGAGTGAGAAGGTCAGACCACATCTGGCGTTCGAACGCCCATACAGCAAAGAAAGAAGAAACGTTCGAACGCCCATAAAGCAGAAACAGAGACAACGTTCGAACGCCAACTCACGTTCGAACGTTCTCCACAGACTGGTTGCAGAGTAGTTGATTTTTCACTTGGACTTAGGCGGCATACAATATTCCTTCACCCCCTCTTGTCTCCTCCTCTTGCCTATAAATACTCCCATTGTTGGAGAGCTAAAGGGGACCAAGTAGAGAGGTTGATGGAGGCTTAGACTCCCACCAATATTGTTGTAGAGTAATCTTATATTTCCTTGTATAAAGTAGTTGTTCTAGAGATTGGTTTGGCATTAGTCCAACATCTCTTAGCTTGTTATAGAAGTAGTTTTATACTTATACTTTCATTTACATGCATAGAGGGATATAGCTTACCTTTGGTTGTGGATCACCCTCCAAAAGTGACTATTTTTCTTCTACCTCTAAATTGTGTTTCATTCACTTCCATTGCTTGAACTTCTTTCTTCCCTTAGAGGAGTGAAACTCTTCCACCTTTCTAGAGCTTCGCTAAAGCCGTGAAGGGTGGAACATGATTCACTCATTCTTTGTCGAATATCGACTCCTTGTTTATTGTGCTTTGTTTTGTGAACCCTCTACTTGGAAGAATGAGCATCACTCACTTTTCTAGCTTTACCAAAGCCATGAAGAGTGAGTAGTTTCTCATTCACTCTTTAGTAAGAGGAGAAGGGCATGTATAAATTATCCGAATGTTATATTTGTGCAATTTCGATTATGCTTATTGCTTTATATTCCCCATGCTTATTGAATGATTGATTGCATCTAGCAAAGCTAAGGTACTTTGTATAACTAAGAGTTCTTTCTATAACATAGATAACTCTTGTATAGAAAGACTCATCGGTTCAAGGCAAGTACCCCAGCTAGATATTCATGACTACCCTTCAATCTTCACCATTATTGAGCTTCAATTAAAGAATGGAAATGAAACATTAATGTCATGATTGGATGTCTTGTAGAAACACTTGCTTGTTTGTAGACGGGTTAAGTCTCGGCACAGACAATTCTTGTAAACTTCTAGAAAGTCATCGGAATCATGTTCTTAATTTTCTTAATCCACCTTTATCTTTCGATTAACCTGTTGTTGACACGGGGGTTAATTGAGTTATCAAGCATAAATGTAACATACCGGATAATTAACTACATGTCCAGATCCTTGAACTAAAGAGTGACTCTTTTACATTAGAGCTTATTTCATATTTTGTTTAGAAAATTCTCTTGGAAAGAATCTTATATTCTGTCCATAAAATCTCACACCTCACAACTTCAAATCTTAATGGTTACAATCAATAGGTCTCCACCACTATTTACCCCAAAACACCAAGAAGAGTTCCCTGTGGATTCGACTCCGGACTCAAACCGGATTATTACTACAACTTGACCGCCTGGACTTGGGTATTCACATTTTGGATCAAGTCAGAGACCATGTAGATCACCGACGTGTTGGGCGGAAGCCAGGGAAAGTAGTTTATTTGGGCCCGAGATAGTCAGGGAAACTACTGAGAAAATTCAACTAATTCGGGAAAGACTATGCATAGCTCAGACTAGACAGAAAAGCTATGCGGACCGAAGGAGGAGACCTTTAGAATTCCAGGAGAGAGACTATGTGTTTCTCAAAGTGTCACCTAGGAAAGGGGTGTTTAGATTTGGCAAGAAAGAGAAGCTAGCCCCAAGGTACACTGGGCCATTTGAAGTGATCAAAGTTGTGGATAAAATGACGTATCAACTTGGGTTACCAGCTCAATTGTCGGGAGTACACGATGTGTTCCATGTGTCAATGCTAAGAAAGTGCAAATCTGATATAACGCATGTAGTGGATTTGGAAGGAATTGAAATACAAGATGGAGGGACTTATGAAGAGCAAACGGTGAGGATTCTTGACACCAAAGAGAAAGTGCTTCGCAATAAAGTCATTTCACTTTGTGAAAGTATTGTGGCAACACCATGGAATGGAGGAAGCAACATGGGAACTAGAGCTGGAGATGCAAGAGAAGTACCCTCATTTGTTCTCTACATAAGGTAAGTTTCGAGGACGAAACTTTCTTTAAGGGGGGTGGAATGTAAACCCCCACATTCTTATCTTTATATGGTAACGTAATTATTTTGAAATGCTCATATATGTAATGATGTAAGAATGAACTATATACATTGTAAGAGTAGAAATAAAAATGTTAGGTGAGTTAATAGGGTGTGAAGTGGAAGTTAGGAAGTATTCCGGAGTTAAAGTATATTTTAGATAGAATTGGGGTAGGAAGGAATTTGACATTGCTTTAGTATATGGACCATATATTTTTACCCTGATGTCCGTTTGATCTTAAATGTTTATAGCAGACACTAGATGTGACACCCCAAAATCCGGGGGTCCGTTGATTACCCATCAACCCGCGGAATACTAGTGGATACCGAGTAACTCGATATCACACCGTCATGCCCCATTTACCGGGCCCTTAATTTTAACGAAATTCGGGCAGAGTCTCCTTTGTACGGGGAGCTCTACCCAAAACACAACCTGTGCAATATACATTAACATGACCCATCCGAGGCCCAATATAACACAATGACCACACAGGGGTCCATTTATAAGTAAAACTTGACCGCACCGGGTCCATTTATCAATACTTATATCAAAACATGCAAGGTTAGTTTAACAATAGTCCATATGAGTTCTATTACAATTATTTGCAAAAGATTACATACCCAAAATATTATTTCCACAAATGTTGTACATTCACACAAAATAAAGCCACATTCGGCTTTCTTCAAACATGAGGGTCCAAATTGGAGCCATCCACCGGTGTATTTCTCCCACCTGAAATGTTTCCCATATAGGGTGAGCCAACGCTCAGTAGAAAAACTCCTACAGAGGCTACTCCCCACCTAAAATGCGTATGCAATGCGCACATGCCACAAACAACTTCTTCCATTCCAAATAAGAATATATTATTCAAGATAGAATCTTATGATGTCATGCCAAGTAATGAGATGAAACTCACTCATGCATGCTATCCCGAGCCCATACCGACTCCCACAACACATTGTAATGCCAACGTGCCTTTGAACCGTCATCTATGTTACACATCAATTGACATTTGCAAAACTAGGGTCTTTCTTGGGGTGGGCATTCATGGACTCACACCAACGGCACCCAGCCGACACGGAATTTCAGGACTTCAACCCACGGTTCCGCGTATACCGACACACTTTATGGCCTTTTACACCAACGAAGTGCAAATCCTATCAACGAGTCTTTCACCCGAGGGATATTCTAGTCCTTCTTGCTAACCCCGACCCAATTTATCATGAAACCAAGCGGCTTAGCTAGGCCTTCGACCCAACTTTCCCAAGACATCCGTCAATCACCAAGTATGGTATTGACGACTGATTAGCACTTAAAATTAGCATATTACTATGTCGTTTTAAGACTAATTGTACTTTGATGGAGTTTAAGTGATGTCATTTCAGGCCCTAAACTGAACAAGGACCCAAGAACAACAAGTACCACACTTGGATGCAACACCAGCACATTAGAGCCCAAAATTGGAGAAGCTTGGAGCACAGCCAGAACGTTCGAACGCCAACTCACGTTCGAACGTCCACATTACACTGTAGCAGACTCAACTGCTAAGAGAAGGCGTGTTGCAGTTAGGAAAGAAGACTGAAGCTCTGAAGCACTTGAGTGTCACGTTCGAACGCCAACTCACGTTCGAACGTGCACTTGAGTTGATTGAAGACCAGACTACTGCATAGAGTTGGAACTGAACTTCACAGAAGACCAACAGACCACTCGAGTGAAAGGGTCAGAACACATCTGGCATTCGAACGCCCTTAGTGCAAAAACAGAAGAAACGTTCGAACGGCAGTCAACGTTCGAACGCCCTTAGTGCAAAAACAGAAACAACGTTCGAACGCCAACTCACGTTCGAACGTTCTCCACAGACTGGCAGCAGAGTGGTTGGATTTTCACTTGGACTTGGGCGGCAAACACTATTCCTTCACCTCCTCTTGTCTCCTCCTCTTGCCTATAAATACTCACCTTGTTGGAGAGCTAAAGGGAGCCAAGTAGAATAGTTGATGGAGGCTTAGACTCCCACTCACATTGTAGATTTAGTTTATTTTCCTTGTATGAAGTCTTTATCTTAGAGATTAGTTTGGCTTTAGTCCAACATCTCTTGCGTGTTATAAAAGTAGTTTTATGCTTATGCTTATGCTTTCATTTTACATGCATAGAAGAGAGATAGTTCATCTTTTGGTTGAGGAAGCAACCCTCCAATTCTTGGTTGAGGAAGCCACCCTCCAAATGTGACTAGCTTTCTTCTACTTTTATTGTTCATGCATTTCACTTCCATTGCTTGAGCTTCTTTCTTTCTTAGAAGAGTGAAACTCTTCCACTTTTCTAGAGCTTTACCAAAGCCGTGAAGGGTGGAACGTGATTCACCCATTCTTTGTTAAAGATTGGCTCCGCGTTTGTTGTTACTTTATCTTTTAAGTTCTCTACTTGGAGGGATGAACATCACTCACTTTTCTAACTTTACCCAAGCCATCAAGAGTGAGTAGTTTCTCATTCACTCTTTAGTAAGAGGAGAAGGGCATGTATAAGTTATCCGGGAATCATATTTGTGCATTGTTTTTTATGCTTAACGTTTATTTCGTCTTGTTATTGGATGATTGATTTCATCTAACAAAGCTAAGGTACTTTGTATAACTGTGGGCTCTTTCTATGACACGGATGACTCTTGCATAGAAAGACTCATCAGTTCAAGGCAAGTACCCCGGCTAGATCCTCATGACTACCCTTCAATCCTCCCCCTTATTGTACTTCATTTAAAGAATGGAATATTAATATCATGATTGGATGTCTTATAGAAACACTTGCTTGTTTGTAGACGGGTTAAGTCTCGGCACAGACAATTCTTGTAAACTTCTAGAAAGACATCGGAATCATGTTCTTAATTCTCACAATCCATCTTTATCTTCCGATTAACTTGCTGTTGACACGGGAGTTAATTGAGTTATCAAGCACAATTATGACAAACCGGATAACTAACTACATGTCCAGATCCTTGCACTAAAGAGTGACTTTTTTTAATTAGCACTTATCTCCTGTTTTGTTAAGAAAATCCTCTTGGAAAAAATCTTATATTCTGTCCAGGAAAACTCATATCTCACAGCAAATCTCAAGGGTTACAATGAATAGGTCTCTACCACTGCTTACCTCAGAAATACCAACAAAAGTTCCCTGTGGATTCGACTCCGGACTCAAACCGGATTATTACTACAGCTTGACCGTCTGCACTTGGGTGTACACATTTCGAATCAAGAACAAGTTTTTGGCGCCGTTGCCGGGGAACCTTTAAAAGGTGTTTTAAGGTGAAAGGTAAAAAGACCTTCAACATTGTGTATATTCTTTTGTTTACTGTAAATAACTTTGTTTTATTTTCTTTATGACTGAGGGCACTCCTCACTTCCAAAATTTGCCGGCAGAATCGTGTGAGTCCGTGAATCAGCCTGAACCAAATTCACCTAGATCAGTAGCAGACTCTTGTGAGGGTAGTATGGCAAATAATGAAAGAAATGGAGAAGTCCCTATGAGAGAGGAGGAGGTCCCTAACATCCGAACTTTGCGGGATTACTTAAATCCCACAAGAAACAGTGTCCCCTCTTGTTTTATTTTTCCTGAAAATGCTCCCCTCTTTACTGTAAAGCCGGGGACAGTGCAGTTATTACCCGTGTTTCATGGATTGGATGCAGAAAATCCATATCTGCATATAAAATATTTTGAGGAAGTGTGTGGAATATTTCAAGACAATTCTGAATTGGCTAAGATGAAACTGTTTTCTTTCTCCTTGAGGGATAGAGCCAAACAATGGTTAAATTCTTTAAAAGCTTTTTCAATACCCAACTGGCCAGCATTACAAAATGAATTTTTTAGAAATTTTTTTCCTCTACACCGCACAAATGCACTGAAAAGGTAAATCATGAATTTTGCGGTTAAAGAAGGAGAAACTTTTTATCAAAGTTGGGAGAGATTCAAAGATCTACTCCAATCCTGTCCACATCATGCTTTTGAAAATTGGACTTTGGTAGGATTTTTCTATGACTCCTTACCCTCTAGACTACGTCAGTTTGTCGAAATGATGGCCCAAGGAGAATTCATGGGAAAAAGTCCGGAGGAGGCATTCAATTTTTTCGACACCATATCTGACAGTTCTCAGATGTGGGACTCAGCCTCCCCTACCACTGTAGAAGCTAGACCATCTACTTCTCAAGGAGGAAAATATGTCTTGAGAGAGGATGATGACTTGAGAGCAAAAATGTCCACATTGTCTCGAAAGCTTGAAGCTTTAGAGATGAAGAAAGTCCATCAAGTTGATGTTAGCCCTTCCACTAAGCAAGTGTGTGGAATCTATGCACTAACAGGACACCCTACTAGGGAGTGTCCCACCATCCCAGCATTCAAAGAAGTCTTGTTGGAACAAACACATGCAGTTTCCAATTTCAACAAGCCTTACTCCAACCTATATTCTGAAACATACAATCTAGGGTGGCGAAACCACCCTAACTTCAGTTGGAAGAACACACAACCAATACCCATGAACCAACAACAAGGGCCATACCCACCACCCCAAGGACCTCCTGCATATCAACCATATCAACCACCACAAAAGAGGAACCTTAAGGACACACTGAATCAGTTCATGCAAAGCCAAATGAATTATAACAATAATTCCACACAGGCTTTCACTGATTTCAAAACCCAGACCACTCAATCTTTTGAGGATCTTAAAATTCACATCCAAAAATTGACTCAATCCATGGTCATACACGAAAAGGGCAAGTTTCCTGCCCAACCAAAGCAACCACAAGGCCAATTCCATGTAGGAAACCCTTCAACAACAGGAAACACCCAAGACCAAGCCCAAGTTGTCGCGACACTAAGAAGTGGCAAGGTGATTGACAAGACAATCAGAGACATACTCATTCCCAAACCAAGACCTGAGTCAAGCCCAGCCAATCCATCATCTGAACCTGAACCAATTGAGACTGAACTTGAGAAAGACCCTGAGTCTGTGATTGAACAAGAGCCAGAACCTTCTGAAAAAAGGGAACCTCCGTATCCCATTCCGGTTCCGTTTCCTCATCGACTCAAAACCAAACAGAAAATGAAAGATCAGCCTGAAATTTATGAGCTTTTTAAGCAAGTAAATATCAACATCCCACTTCTGGATGCAATCAAAAAAGTTTCGTCTTATGCCAAGTTTCTAAAAGACTTGTGCACAGTCAAGAGAAGCCAGAATGTCCAAAAGAGAGCTTTCCTCACGGAACAAGCTAGTGCTCTTCTTCAACATAAAACCCTTCCAAAATACAAAGACCCAGGGTGTCCGACTGTCTCATGTATCATTGGGAACTTCAGGATTGAACAAGCTTTGTTAGACCTTGGAGCCAGCGTTAATTTGCTATCCTACTCTGTCTATCAGCAGTTGGGTTTGGGTGAACTTAAACTCACTTGTGTCACACTCCAGTTGGCCGACAGATCTGTCAAAACCCCCAGAGGGATTGTTGAAGATGTGCTTGTCCAAGTAGATAGTTTTGTCTTCCCTGTTGACTTCATTGTTCTGGATACTCAACCAGCAATAAATTCGGAGAACCAAATTCCCGTCATTCTTGGTCGGTCATTCCTAGCAACTTCCAATGCCTTAATCAATTGCAGGAATGGAGTCATGAAATTAAGTTTTGGGAATATGACTCTCGAACTGAACATTTTCAATATTGCTAAACATCCAGAAGAAGAAAAGGAAGAAAGGGAAGTAAACTCCATAAAATCTTTGATACAGGAACATCTGGATGATACATTCTGGGAGGATCCTTACGTATTCAAGTACTGTAAAGATCAAATCATAAGACGCTGCATCCCTGCTCATGAAAGTAGTCAGGTAATAACATTTTGTCATTCTGAAGCATGCGGTGGCCACTTTTCATCAAGAAAAACAGTTGCAAAAATATTGCAGTGTGGATTTTACTAGCCCACACTTTTCAAAGATGTCCATGCCTTTTGTTTAAATTGTGATAGGTGTCAAAGGTTGGGAAACATTTCTAAAAGAAATATGATGCCCTTAAACCCCATTCTGGTAATTGAAATTTTTTACTGTTGGGGCATCGATTTTATGGGACCATTTCCCCCTTCCTTTGGCTATCTGTACATTTTAGTGGCTGTAGACTATGTATCCAAATGGGTTGAAGCAATTTCATGCCGAAACAATGATCACAAAACAGTGATCAAATTTTTGAAAGAAAATATTTTGTCCCGGTTTGGAATTTCGAAATCAATCATAAGCGATGGGGGTGCTCATTTTTGCAATCGTCCTTTCTGGAATTTAATGAAAAAATACTTGATTTTTCACAAAATTGTAACCCCTTATCACCCACAGACCAGTGGACAAGCTGAGTTAGCTAATCGGGAGATCAAATTAATTTTAGAAAAAATGGTGAATCCAGATCGCAATGATTGGTCGTTAAGACTAATTGATGCACTCTGGGCATACCGTACTGCTTTTAAAACAATTTTAGGCATGTCTCCTTATCGATTAGTCTATGGAAAGCCATGTCACTTGCCTGTGGAATTGGAACATAGGGCATACTGGGCCATTAAAGCAATGAATTTTGACTTGGACAAGGCTGGTCTAGCAAGAAAACTTCAGATAAATGAATTGGAGGAATTGAGAAATGAAGCATATGAAAATGCTAAGATTGCTAAAACCAGGATGAAAATTCTTCATGACAAACACATTGTGCGGAAATCTTTTAAGCCGTCTCAAAAAGTCTTGCTATTTAATTCAAGACTCCGCCTCTTTCCTGGTAAGTTGAAATCAAGATGGACTGGGTCTTACATTGTCAAAAAGGTGTTTGAACATGGAGCAGTTGAAGTGGAAAACCCAGCAAACGGTAATAGTTTTACTGTTAATGGTCAGCGGATAAAACCATTTTTGGAGGATTTTGTTAAAAATGTGGAAACCATTCTTTTAATGGAACCAGAGTACTCCACCGAAATTCGCGACTGCCGACACTCCAGTGGATCGGGTTAGGAAAAATCTACTCCAACCCGACCCACTGGGGCGCCTTTATAAAGCACCCACTTTTTCTCCCAGCCGCCGCAGTTGGCCCCCCCCCTTTTCTTCTTCTTCTTTTTCTTTTCTTCTTCTTCCTTCTGTTCGTCTTCGAGTTCTCTGTTATCCGAGAAACCACCCATGACCACACACTCCACAAACACGATATTTTGTTTCATGTTTTGTATTTTAATCTTATATTTGCTCATGGGTGTTCTTCTTTTATTCTCACTCACACATAAGGATTTTCAGCCTACCCGAAATCCAGATATGTGCACAGATGAGTAATTTTTGTGTTTTTATTTGTAGGTCTCAGCGGGTGAACAGATCTCTACCATTCAACTTCGTCTCCACAATCCATGAACCGGTAAATTCGAAACATTGGGGACAATGTTCAGTTTAGGTTGGGGGGTATGATCAATTCATATTTTCGTAATTTTTAAAAAAAATTTATATTGTCGTTGTTGATCATGTTTGAACATTGATTGTATAAATTGATGATTATGCTTATGAATCAGCTTCAATCGTCTTTGTGACTGGCAGACATTAAAGAACCAGATAGTAAGTCTTAAAACTTAGCAATCATGGATGTAAAACTTTTTTGGTTTAGCCTAGGAGTTCTACGTACTTTTCCATCTGATGTACATACTATGATCATGAGAAAAGCAAGATTAGTAAGGAAGGCTGAAATCCAAGAAAAACAAGCGAAACCCCTCTGTGGCAGAAGCAGCTTTGCCAAACGCCGTCGTGCCAAAAGGCTTGGTGCCTGTAAACAGTGTGGCAGAGTCTTTCACGAAAAAAGGTACAACCAGTGTTCTGAACCAATTTCTGGTCGCGCACTTGATCGATTAGACTGGATAGTGAATGGGCTGAGTAAGGATTACCCTGATACGTCATGCTATTCCGGTACTTTGCTTAACAGGTTTGTGAGAGAGGAAGTTGGGAGAGTTACTGGTTGTCCATTCTACACAGACACAGAGGGAGACTCGGATTAGATAATTTTCTTTTGTTGGGGGAGTGAAAGCCAAAGGTCGGAATTTGTTGTAAAAAGTGAAAATCTTTTTGTATAAATTCTTTTGACTGAAATGAAAATATGGGCCGAGTAAGGAATGCCCCAGAATACCAACCTGAAGCGTGGGTAGGGACTTATCCTGAGACGACATAGGTTTTTGATTTAAAATTATGTGTTTAGCCTTCTTAGATTGTGTACAGTGTAGTGAAGAAATTTTTTGATTTTTTGGTTCAACGTTCGAACGCCAGGTGACGTTCGAACGTCAGCTGCTTACAGTACTCAGCCTCTGATGAAGCTTCTGATGAAACTTAAAAGTACTGGGAGCTCAGTCCGTTCGAACGCCAATAGACCGTTCGAACGAGATTAACGTTTGAACGCCAATAGAACGTTCGAACGAAGAGAACCTACAGCACTTTGGTCTCTGTCAGAACACAAAAGTACTGGGAGCTCACAACGTTCGAACGATAACCCACGTTCGAACGATATTTTAAAAATCCTTCAATACACGTTCGAATGTGGATGACGTTCGAATGCCCCTTCTTAGACTATAAAAGCCTGCATCGTCGTTTTCAGCCAAAATCCCCAAATTTTTTCAAAACCCTAGAACTCTTTTTCACTCCACAGACCTCAATTCACCCTCATTCCCCAAAAATACCCAAATTCGACGCTCCCTAACTCCTCTCCACATCAAAATCATCAATCCCACACCAAGAACCCCAAGTTTCCAGCACTTTTCAGCACCCTCTCAAACCCAACCCACGTTCGAACGCCATGCCAAGGGTAAAACTCCCTGCCAGGCGTGCTCCACCAGTGAACCAAGATCCAAATATTGTGGAAGAGGTGATAGAAGAGAGGGAGAGAAGGCAAAGGACGAAGAGATATGATAGAATCAGGTTTCCCAGTGACTTAAAGGCTGAAAGGTATGAAAATTTCTACCATAAGCATGCAGTTGTTTGTGAGAGAGACGTTGTGATTGATGATTTTGCTGGAATTGGAATATTGGAGGAAATGCAGAGGAGGGAGTGGGTCTGGTACTTGAGGAACGGTGGAGACGACGTTGTTGACTTGGTGCGGGAGTTTTACTCCAACGCTGAGATCATCAACGGCGCAATCCGGACATATGTTAGGGGTATCCACATTTACGTGGATGAAGCATACATCGTAGAAATAAGGGAGGAAATACCTCGAGTGCAAAACCCGACCTACCCCCCAAAGAAAGACATAGCAATGAATGTGGTGGGAAAGGAATTGATGGGGGTAACTGACTTTTCATGGGAAGGGAGGAGATTTTTTAGGCAAGGGGAGTTCACCGAAAAATACAAAATGTTAAATTTGATTGCGGTGTCCAACTTCGCTCCCATAGGAAGAAAGAATGAAATTCTACCTGACCTGGCCCGGTTTCTCTATGCAATTGGAAAAGGCCACAATATTGATCTCCCCTCCCTCATCCTGAGTGAAATGAAGAAAGGATGCGACGTGAAGAGGAGCTCCATTCCTTTTGGCACCCTAGTAAATGAAATGTGCACGGAAAATGGGGTGAGGGTGAAGCTAGAAATGGAAATCCAAAAGCCAATGGGGCCACTGAACAAGGCATCCTTTCGAAGGAGCCAAAGTCATAGTGGCGGCCCGGCAGTCAAACAAGAGATGCCACCCACCCACGGAGTGGATGAGGTACAAGAGGAGCTTGATGCAGAGGAGGAGAGAGAGATCAGCCACCAGAGGCAGGCCCTAGCACCAGCACCAGCACCCGACGCTCCTTACGGGACATCATGCTTAGCATTGAAGCTAAGCAGGATGAGATCCTTAGGCTTATGAGGGGTGGACATGGTGGACATGGAGAACCTGGTGGAGATGGTGCACAAGCAGAAGAGTGAGAGAGAGAAATCCCTATCCCTGTTCTTGTTCTTGTTTTTTTTTTATGTTTGTTTAAAGTACTTCTTTTTATGAATTTCTTCTTTGATAGTTGTAAGTTTTTGTGTGATTGTGAATGAATCGAACCGTTGATATTAAAAGATGATATTTTTGAGAAATGAATGGTCTCATTCATCATTTTTATTTGTTTTAAATGCATTTGTAGATTTAGCATAAAATTAAAATGTGATGGAACAAATGTGGATGTTAAGAATGCATGCTAGAGTAAATATGCACATGATCGGTTTGACACCTCAATTTATCAACCGAGACTTATAACCACATTTCTTGAAAAAATTGGTATTCTCTCTATACTTAAATTGTCATATGTACATCGATATTTGTTATTTTAAAAGTACAGGAATATCTGACTCGAAAATGGAATTGGTATATAACCAATACCCCCTGGAAAACCCGACATACACAGTGGAGATAACAAAGAACACCAGGGTGAGTTTCGAACCTAACGATGCTTTCGAGAGACAATCGATGTTTACTCAAGTAAATTCTTTTCACTCTCAATTTTTGAATGATCTCATTAACCTTGCTTCGGTTGACACACTTAAAAGTGATCTATTGACATATCCCACAAGGAACCATCGCATACAACACATACATGTGCACATGCTTGAGAAATGATCTTAGGCCATCTTTGATATAATATTGAGCCTTAGACCTTTCTTTGACAAAATTTATCCCTTGTTAGCCATGTTTGAGCCATCAATGTATGAATTTTTCTTTGATAAACCTATATGATTACCAATCCACAGGAAAACATACTTGACATACCTTGGCTATCTAATTTTCTTACATCCTCTTTGTAATATGATACAGAAAAAGGAAAAGAAAAAGAAGCATTCGAGATTATCATCCAAGAAGAGTTGATTGGAACAATTGAAATAGAAAAGAAGCAAAAAGGCAAGAACTTGCCAAGAAAGTGAAAAATGAGAAAAGTGAAAGAAAGAAATGTCATCTCTAGGTGAAATATAAAAAAGTTAGAAAAAGTTGTGCTACAATACGTAAACAAAAGATAGCTTTTGAAAATCCCTGACGTCGTTTTGTTAGCCACTGACCTCTGGCCACGCTACAACCTATGAAAAGCCCTAATTGATCTCAAGTCTGTTACATGCATGTGTTGTTAATCAAAATTGGGATATGGTAAATAGCATTTCTTTAAATTGCGTCAATATTCTTCCATGAGATTATGCCAAACATAAGTAGTTGCTTCTTTAAAATTTCACTCTTTTCCTAATTGTGCATGTGATTTTTCGGACAGCTTGACCGTCTGCACTTGGGTGTACACATTTCGGATCAAGAACAACGAAAACCATGCACACACCCATGTGATGAGATGTTTCCGTGCATATGCAATGTGATGAACATTTTCAATACCAATGTCGTGTTCCATATGTGATAAGTGTCATATGGACAATTTGAACCACATATATAAACATATCCATGGCAAATTATATCAAAGCATATAAATACCATATCCCCATGAAGCTAACACATTAGCAACATATCCAATCAACACAAGACTTAAGCATGCTATACATAGTCATGTGTCACACACTTTAACATACAAAAGGCATTTAACAACACCTTCAAGGCAACCATCATGTTATCACATAATCATTTCATTCCTATGACAAGGCTCAATGTACACACATAGCACCTCATCATATAAACACATAGCATATCACTAAATACCAAAATTCCAAGAATGACACAAGGAACCTCTATATACCGAATTCAAACTAGAACTTGAATTCAACCATTTTTTACCTCCCTTTCCATAACCATAGGTAAGTAAACCCTATAGTTCTACACACACATACCCACCCATATGACACCATAGGTGATAAATAGTCCCAAGTAGGAGAAACCCTACCTTTTGAAGCGTGAGATGAAGACTAGAGCTTCAAAGCTTCAAGAACACCTCAAGAACACCAACAAAAACCCCAAAATCCTTGATTTCTCCAAAGACTCCACTTGAATCTTTGGTGAAATCCCTCGTTCTTGGTACGTACGCGTAGCCCTTGACGAGTAGAAGAACTTTAAGTCTTGGTCCGACGAATTCTGACCGACGGAACTTCCGGAATCGGAGCGGGAAGGTTGAAGTTGGAATTTTTCTTTTCCTCTTTGCTTGGCCGGCTTCTTACAGGTAAGGAGAAGATCTTTTATGTCTCAAAAAGCTGATTTAAGAGGGTATATATAGGCACAAATGTGCGGTCCACATCGCACCGCATATTTTCGACTTCCGGATCCGTTTTTCGTCCCGAAATGATTCATTATACCTCGGATTAAGTTCAAATTAATTTTATTTGAACTTTAACTTAATTTTAAGGAAATTTTATAAAATATATTTATGGGGACCTTTAAAATGTCATTCGCCACGCAGTCGCCTCGAACGACGTGCAAAAAATCCGACTATCTTGAAATTCGACGAAATTTGGCAGGGTGACTCGATTTCGCAATACGAATCCAACGGTGAACTCTGTTTCCTCATCCGAGGTCTAGAGCATGAGTATCTCAAATACATATTAGGATGGCAAATGACCATTTTGCCCTTATTCACAAAAAATCAAATTTACCCGGGTTTCACACTAGACTACCAGGGTTACAAAAGAGTATTTCACGAAAATTTTCCAAATCGACCTCTAAATTGGCCAAAACTTCATTGGAAGTTCAACTAAAATGGGAGCCTGTTCGAACGTGAATGGATCCGTTCGAACGACAGTTAGTCCCAGTACTTTTTTGTCTGATAGAACTCTGATAGAAAATTAAAATTATTGGGAGCAAGCAACATTTGAACGCCAAAATGACGTTCGAACCTCAGGTGGATAGTTTGAACGTCAACCTTTAGTTTGGACGTGAGGTCGCGATTTTGATTATCAAATTTGCGCCGATTGGACTATTTTCTCATACTATAAATACCCAATGATGTCTTCCCTTGCCCTATTTCATTAATTCTAACCCTTGAGAGTCTTGGAGAGCAAGAAAGAAGAGGAGAAACACAAGATTAAGGGGGATTTTCATGTTAGAACAGATCAAACACGTTATGTTTTCACACAAACACTACGGAATCGAGGTAGGGATTTCTTCCTAAACTTGTTCATTGATGCTAGGATTAATATATATGTATGTTTTGATTCTAAATCGTATATATATTTTATGAAATCATTGTTTCTTTGTTTTCTTGCAAATCGTATCATGTCTTGAATGAGGTTATCATATGATAGCCATGAAAACTCTCGTTCTTGATATCAAAACCCTAATTTTGAATAAATATAGGTTTTAGCATTGATATTCCATTGTTCTTGATTTAAAAACTCTAGTATTTTATTTGAACAATAAAATTATATTTCTTTATGATCTCGCATATTTTCTTGGGTTGTTCTATGGGAAAAATACCTGTGGAATTATGGTTCTTGGTTTACCTATGATTTGGTGAATTGGTTTGGTATTATATCTCTTGTGTCGATGTTTTGATGAACATGGGTGACCGTTGACCGGGTATCGTAAAGTGGGTAGATGCGTTTCTTACTCCGAGTGGGTTTGAAGGTTCCCTACCACTCGTAGTGGGGTTGGTGCCTTGCGAGGACCAAACTACTATTCGCTCACGGGTATCGAGGCTGAGGGCTAGTATACTATTCCTGAGTTGGATTCGTCACTGCCGATGCCTCGGTATACGCCCTTCCTAAAGTTGTGTATCCTTGCGAGGATTGGGTGTGTGTGTAGGCCAGGATATACCTGAGATACAATGTTGATAATGGTTATTATTTGAAAGTTGGTTTTGTTTCTTCATTTAATTTATTGTTACTACTTAAACTTGAGATCGAATGAACTGTCACTTTTTTATTTCAAAAATTATATATAATATTTTGTAAAATGAAACCGAACTGTTTTATATGTTTTCAAAACCTTGTTCGAGCTTGGGAGGATCTTCCTAAAGAGCTTAGTGCTCACCCCCTACAAACAACATCTTTTTCAGATTTCGGTCTAGAGGAAGAGCTTGGCTTGGATGAGCAGGTAAATTGGGAAGCTTAGATTGATGGGAACGTGGATCCCAAGGTGGATGTTTAGAAATGTTTCCTTTATGTTTTAGCTTGGGAGGTTAATTATGAGACAATGTTAAGGATAATGTTTTATTTATTCCGCTGCAAGATAGTATTTGATTTTTGGATGTAATTGCCATAGTTTGACATATTTATTTTGGATGATAGTTTAGTTATTATGGATGATGAATGAAATTTTTGTTATTTATGGATTTTATTAGTTGCTCTCATGATATGAATGGTTATAAATAATAATGCCTACCAGGGTGGATTTTGGGGCGTTACAATTCCACTAATGGGTTATGGTGAATTTTTATGTGCTTGTATTTATAGATAGAAAAGTGGTAGGGATTTATGATTGTTGTTGAGTGCTCTTTATCGTTTGAGACAGATAGTGAACCCCGGGTTGGGGTGTTACACTATAGATGTGGGGGCACTATTCTCACTGAAGAAGAAAAATGGAGAAACACTACGAGAGTATGCTCACCGATACTGGGAAACAATGAACGATATCGAAAGCTATAATCCCGAGATTGCAGTAGCGTCTTTCAAGATCGGCTTGCCAAAGGAAAATCCATTGTACAAATCTCTGACTAGGCAGCCAACATTGGATATGGAAGGACTTATCGCTAGAGTTGAAAAATATGCAAAGGTCGATGATGACCTTGGTCGGGAAACTCATCGAGATCAAGCTGGTGAAGAAAAGGCAAACGTCTAATCTCAATATGGATCAAATGGAAAAAATGAGGGTTTTGCCTCTAAATCCTCGTATGTCATAGTTAACACGATGTTCAAGAAGCCAATCTACAGGATCTTGTCCCAAATCAAAGGGAAGTCATTCTTCAAGTGGCCGAACAAGTTTGGTAGAGATCTAGCGAAGAAAAATCCGAACTTGAGATGATCCTATCATTGTGGTGTAAGACACATGACCAAGAACTATCATTCCCGCAAGCATACTTCTCTCAGTTTATAGAAAGAGAGAAGGGAAAACGTGATGAAAACAACAAGGAAGATGCACCTTGGGAACGTCCAAGTCCAACAAGGTGATCGATCTGATACACGCGGCTACCAACCCAAACATGGCCACAAATAATTCTGCTTGGGCATAAATATTGAAGGCTGCGCAGATAAGAGAGATTTACTAGGTCAAGACGTCGCCAAAGAACAGTAGCAAGGAATAGAAAACTGATAGACTAGAAAGGATGATCAGCTTTTCTAAGCAAGATCTAGTCGGGGTCCATCACCCACATAACGATGTGCTAGCCTCATTATGCAGATTGCATACTTCGACGTGAGACCATTGGTAATCAAGGAAGTTCCTTAGAGATCATGTATTCGGGGATTTTCCGTAAGCTTGGATTAAAACAAGAGGATTTGAAGCCAACAAATACACCATTAGTCGGGTTTTGTGGGAAGATGATCCTGCCCAAGGGAAGGATTACACTCCCAATACGCATTGGACTAGTGGGTGTGATGACTAAATTCCTCGTGGTAGAGGCAAATTCGACATACAATGCCATTATGGGCGAATTTGGCTCCACGAGATGAAGGTGGCCCCTTCAACGTATCATCAAATCCTGAGATTCCTGGCTGAAGGTTGGATATTCGACGTTCGAGGGGACCAGGTGAGCTCAACAACTTTCCTTTTCGCTTCAATAAAAGGCAAATGATGTAGAGATGAGCAACACAAGAGCACGTTGCCTAACCAACCAAAAAATAGAAACTGAAGAATGAGAGGTCTATGTTAGAAGAACCATTAACTGGGCTGATAGAGCACGTGGTAGAAGAATTGAAGACAGTGTATTTAGAAGGAAACACCGAAAGGTTCTTCCTGGTCGACTCCTCATTGAGGAGTTGGAGGCCCTCCTTAGGAGAAATGTCACTGTTTTCACTTGGAAACCTTATGAAATGCCAGGAATTCTCTCTGAAGTCATGTGTCACCATTTGAATGTAGACCCAACCTTTAGACCAATAAAGCAAAAACAGCAAAGGTCGGCATCTTACCACAAAGAGACCATTAAGGAAAAAGTAGGGAAACTGCTAGAAGCACAATTGATCAAGGAGGAACAATATCCAACCTGGCTATCTAATATGGTAGTGGTAAAAAAGAAGACCAGAAAGTGGAGGGTTTGTGTTGATTTCACTGACCTCAATAAAGCATGTCCAAAAGACAGTTTTTTGTTGCCAAAGATCGATCAGCTGGTCGATGCCATTTGGGGGCACAAGCAGATGAGCTTCCTCGATGCTTATAATGGATATCATCAAATTTTGCTATTTGAGCCTGACCAATAGAAGACCTCATTCATAAAGACAGAGGGGATATATTGCAATAGGGTCATGCCAGTAGGACTCAAGAACGTGGGAACAATGTACCAAAGACTGGTGACAAAGCTGTTTTAGAGCATTTAGGAGATACGATGGAAGTCTATATCGATGACATGGTGGTGAAAAGTCAAACATTGGTTGATCATTTAGCCGATCTATAGAGGACTTTCGATGTACTCTTCAAATATCGGATGAAGCTGAACGCCTCTAAATGTGCCTTTGAGGTCGGCTCGGGAAAGTTTTTAGGCTTTCTCATCACCCATCAAGGTATAGAGGCAAACCCCGATCAGCTACATGCATTGACACATTTGCAGCTGCCCAAGACAATCAAAGATCTATAGAGATTAACTGGCATGACGACAACCCTCAACAGATTCAAACCTAGGTCATTAGAAAAAAGCAAACCATTTTTTCAATCTCTTATGCAAAGAGGAGGGGGAGTATGGAATTAAGAATGTGAACAAGCTTTCAACAAGCTAAAATTGTATTTAGCCATCCCTCCCCTGCTAGCCACGCTAGCACTTGGGGAACGCCTTTTGTTGTATTTGGTCGTGTCTGAACATGCGATAAGTGGAGCTCTAATGAACAATTCTAAAAGAGGAGTGAGCCCGATTTGCTATGTTAGTAAAATACTCCTCGATGCAAAAACAAGGTACCTGCCACTTGAAAAGTTAGCATTGGCACTTGTAAGTTCCGCCAAAAAATTGCGACATTACTTCCAAGTGCACACAATTGTGGTATCAACCGAGCAACCACTTAAGGTTCTCTTCAAAAAGGCTGACCTCTCAAGAAGAGTGTCTAGATGGGCCATATAACTAGATGAATATGTCATTATCTTTGAGCCCTAAACAACAATCATGAGGCACGTGGTTACTGAATTTTCTCGCTGAGTTCTTTCCAAGGTATAATTGAGCTCACACCGAGCTCCTGAAGAGGTTGGATACCATTGATAATAGTATGATTAGGGAAGACACAACAGACTTACAAGATAGCTGAGAGCTATTCGTGGATGAGTCATCGAATTAGAAAGGAGTAGGTATTGGCATAATACTAAAATGCCCGGAAGGGGCCATATTGGAAAAGGTAGTGAGGCCTAGGTTCCAAGCTTCAAACAATAAGGCCAAATATGAGGCCTTCCTAGTTGGTGTAAGACTCATAGTAAACATGGATGTAGAACGGCTTCAGATCTTCTCTAACTCCCAATTGGTGGTAAATCAAATATTGGGGGAATACTCGGCTAAAGATGAGCGAATGCTAGATTATACGAGTTGGCTAGGGGTGAGCTTGATCGTATTCCTAAATTTTCTACTCAACAAATTGCGAGAGCCAAAAATTCACATGTCGATGCCCTAGCTGCCTTGGCATCCGCAATAGGGGAGAAAGTGACTAGAACCATAAGAGTCAAATGTTGAGATCAACCGAGAATAGAGTTACAGCTGTCGTCCAAAGCACTATCAGCTGAACTGGGACCTAATTGGATGGACCCAATTGTTAATTATCTTGAGAATGGTTAGTTTCCTAAAAATAAAAAGGATGCACATGTAGTGCGGTTAAAAGTGGCTAGATTATGGCTATCCCTAAATAGAAAATTATACCAATGCTCATTTATAGGTCCATACCTATTCTGTGTACACCCAGACAAGGTGCACAATTTTCTTTTTGAAATTCACGAGGGAATTTGTGGGGCTCATACAGGAGGAAGGTTGCTAGCTTATTGAGCACTTTCCTAGGGATATTGGTGGCCCTACATGCAAAAGGATGCACAAAAATACGTAAGGAACTACGAGAAATGCCAGATGTTTGCTTTAATACCAAGACAACCTGCATAGGATTTTTCGGCTCTCACGAGCTCATTCGTTTTTGCACAGTGGGGTCTAGATATTGTTGGACCAATTCCCAAGGTGCTCGGGAATAAAAGATACCACCTTATAGGAACGAATTATTTCACAAAATGGATAGAGGCGGCCGAAGATAAACGGGGCTAGGCGATTTGCCGAAGCTGTGGGATGTAAAACTACATCATTAGGGGAGCATTCTTCCTTAGAGGAAAGCATCCGTGTGGGCACCCTCTATGGACAAACCTTGCAGAGGAACCCTTAGGTTTTCGGGGCATTGGATTCCCGGGCACCCTCTATGGATAGATGTCCCAAGCTCATAACAAAAGGGTCCAACCTCGAACCCTTATCATGGGGACCTAGTGTTGAGAAGGATAATAGGCTCTACTAAGGACCCAACAAATGAAAAACTTGGGACTAATTGGGAGGAACCCTATAGAGTTGCTCGGATCAGTGGAAATGGGTCTTACGAGCTCGAGACCATGGAGGGAAAGCCACTTCCTCGGCCTTGGAACACGACTAATTTACAAAAATTCAAATTTTGAAGTATCTTCAAAAAATTGAGCTCTGAAGTGCCTTCGAAAAATAGGAGTGCCTCCTAGAAAATATTGATTAACACAAGATTTTCTTGTAAGCCATATGATTCATGATTAATAAGAATTTCATATACCTTTGTAGAATTTCATATAAGCAAATTGATCTTTTACAAGACAAAGGAGATAAGTGTTGTCCGAATTCGATATTGACAATTTATGTGCAAGTATACACGATCAACAAATAATAAAGTGATAAGTAGAGTATTGTCCCACTGAGAATTATTACTAATAACTTCCAAGTACTAAATTTGTATCAATTCGATTTTATTTAAACAATTGGAATTAAACTATGAAATTACTAATTAAAAATGAATTCTAAAACTACTAAACAATGATTGATTTCACCAGATAAAAGAATTAAAGATTACAACTTCCCCTAATACTTCGTATAAATCTTTTCACTCTCTTTTCAGTTAATTGATCAAAATAAGTTGTAACTGAGAATTCAATATGATTTATTAAACCTCTTCTGATGGCTAGATAAAAATACCTCTTCCAATTAAATTACTATATTCCTATCCAAAATAAGTTGGAATAGATTCATTAAGCTCAAACTCTCATAAAAGTTACACATGACATATAGGTATATTCCTATCATATACACAAACTCAGTTATTCAATCCTAAGAAGAATTAACCAGACACATGTTATCATATTCAGATCTAAACCAAGAATTTATCTTCTAATTTCATCAAGTGAATCAAATTAATTGCTAGCCAAAAAATCATATATTAAACACAAAATATGATAAACAACTCATATATGATCAATAAGAACTAGAAACGAGAGTAGATTAATTTAACTAAACATCAGGTTCCGTTGCAATCTTAATAAAAATTTAGTTCATAACGTAATCGAAAAACATCACTATCAAATTAATCAACATCTAAAAAAATCAAAAAGTAAAAGTAAAAGAAAAGAATGAAAACTTAGTTGCAATCTTCAATCTCTCTCTATCCTTCAATCCCGGTCTTCTTCGTGTCACTTCCTTCGATTCTTGCCTTCAATTTTCTATCAATCATTGGTTCACCCTCTATTAGCAGCCCCTCAAATCAGTATATTCTCATTCCAGCTCAAACTCTAACATATATGTAGCATTAGAGTTCAATTCCTACTCAAAAATAAGTCAGAATTCGCGTCCCAAGCTGAAATACGTGCTACAGCCCCTAAAATCAGCACAGCTGCGCTGACTTTCTGCTCTTCTAGAGCTGCAGCGCTGCATGTAGAGCTGCGGCGCTGACCTCCTTTTATGTCCACAGCTGCCCTTGTTGCTTAGTCCTCAATTAATCCAAACTTTAGACTACCAAATAACCTTGTTTCCTTCCAAATCATGATCCCTACAAAACAAAATTAAAACACACAAAAAGAATAAAAAGGAACATAAAATACTTAGAAACTTGCAATTCATCAAGCCAAGAGTACACAATTCGTAGGTATAAAAGCCACTCATCAATAAGCCTTGGGAAATCCTAAGCAACATGCATATTGTTGCCAAGGCAGGGGGCAAAAATTCTTGATAGAGGTAGAGACCTAAATCAGGTGTAGCCACCCGATCAGAACTAAGGGCCAAGTCTAGGCATGACGATATAAGGCAAATGGGTAAAGCTTTGAGTCTGATTGTATCGGTGGGCAGGTGCAAAGGTTACACGATATGCATCTTGATAAAGGAGCCTAGTAGTTTGTTGAAGGACTAACCAATTCTAGAAAGAAATGTTATTATATTTAAGGTCACTAGTAGTTTGATCCTATGTTTTTAACTCAAGGGAATATATATGTGGTTGAGTATGAAAAAAAATTACTATCTTGTCTTGTTTTCTTGTTTTGGCATAGATTTTTGATTTTTCATCCATCCATTCTCTAAACTCTTTGAGGTGTTCAATTGAGTTCAAATACATTCTCTTCAGACCAAATTGTTCATAGATACATGGTTCATGGATTTGAATATAAACTTAGCTTAGGAAAGATGGAATAATTAGTGAGTGAGGTTTAAGTGGTGAAATAATATCACTTGGAGAAGGGTTTGGAAATGGGTTGGGTTGATCCAACATTCATACATGCATATCCAGAAGGCAACGATATCAGCCTCAGTTGCACATTGGGTTTTGAAAAGGAGAATAATTTTGGAATTAAAAGTGATATGTTGTGATACATATTTGAGATGGAATTTGATTGACTGAATATATGGTTGTGCATTTATGTGTGAGATTATGGTTTGTGTGGCAGACTATTATTATTTACGTGGTGAATCTAACTGTTCTGTGGTTAATTCGATGTTATATATGAATGTATTATTTTATGTGAATGGAAATGGCAAAGAGTATATTTATTTTCTATTCATATTCGATTGTGTTTATCCTTGGATGATGATTTGATTGTGATGTATTCTATGTGGCTTTAAAGTGAGAATATTGGTTGATTATGGCATTCTATATATACTAAGTAGACTTGTTGGCGGATGTTTAGTCTTTTTGACTTGTGATAGCATTGTGTTGTGCTCATGGATGTGTTTATGTGGAGGCCATGTAAGATGGCTAATAGATGTGTATATTTGAAAGCCATATATGACGGCTAGTATATATTGCCTAGTGGCGAGATGTATTGCCTTAGTGGCGAATAAGTATCTATATAGTTTTTATGGTATAAATATAACTTCTACAGTAGGAAAATTTCTCTGTGGTGTTATGGGTGGACTATGACATCTTTGGCATCTGATACAAAATTCATATGTTTATCTACAAATTTTCAATTAGTATAGTAGTTTGTATGTGAGATAAGGTAAAGCACTTAAGATTGAAATGAAGAAATGAAAAATAAAAGCAGTGGTGATATAAAAAAAAACTGATTATGAAAGGATAGATTATGGTTTGATTGTACTATGTTATATAGCACGTGCAAAGTGGATTGTTGAGAACCAATATGGTGGTTTATTGTGAATATTATAGTAACCATTAATGTGGAGACCGTGATATGATAAAAATTTATGGTGTGATTAAATGAGAGCAGATGAATTTGGAGTTATGATACTTATCTCTGAGATTACTTAAATAGAGTAAATAGTTGTAATTGTGGAAACCCACGAATAGGTTTCACTGTAACAAAAAAAATTTATGAATTGAATTTATGTTGCCCTAATACAACTATGCATTTGAGAAGTGGAGGTAACTGAAATGAAAATTACACGAAAGGCGAAAATGCAAAGCTTTCATGGGATATTGAATGACTGGTGTTTGAAATAAATATAAAGATAGATATACATCTATGCCTTATATGTATATATATATATATATGTATATATATATATATGAGTGTGTGTTGGGCATTGAAATGATCTTAACATGGATATCTAAAGTGGAAATCAATGAGAGGAGAATGATATCAAGTAGTCAATTGAAAGGTAAAAGTGATATAGGTATACATATGTTGAAATTAAATTTGTTGGTATGGAGGTGCATAACGAGTAAGTACGAAAAATACTTTTGTCGGGTCAAATGTTAAGGTATTAATATTTTTATTACCAGTTTTATAATTTTATTTGGAAGCTTGAATTTCCATTTTATTTGTGAAATTTTTACCAATTTTTCTTCCAGTATGTCTTATACTCTTGCAAAAATATTTTTATAAATTGTATAAGACATGATTTTATTCCCATGTCGAAGTTAGAGGGTTGTATTTTCATTTGGTGGGAATTGTTGTAAACTTTATATTGAACACTCAAGATATTGAAGTTTAATTCCAAATGAAATATCGGATGTAATTGTTGTTCAATCTTTACTTTGTAGTAAACATAATTTTTCAAAGAAAAGTTATAGTTAAAGATAATATGGGAAATATATATATGTGAAGATAATATACTCAAAATGAGATTTTCACAAAACAAGAGTATTAAGTATATGTATTGGAGTTAATCCTATTGTTCAAAACTGATTATAATATTGTATGAGGTTTTGCTGTATAATGTGGAAATCTTTATATTTCATGAATATCAATTTACACAAAGTGTGATTTTGTGGATGCAAGAAGAAAGATATAAACACATTGTAGTGCATACGTAGACATGTTTTTGGGGCGAGTAATTCCGGGGTGAGATACTAGTGGTAAATATGTAATTGTGATTATGAGGAAGGATATATTGGAAGTATATTCGTAGTCAGGACATTGAGATTGAAATTTTGTTGATATACTTATCTTTGATTTCTAATTGAGTCGTGTGAGGATGATACCAGCATCAAACTACTTTCTTGAGAGATAAATGAATCAATTGCTTTACTTGAATCTTTCTTGATAATTACAGGATTAGAGTAACAAGTAAAATTTGTGAAAATATGACAGTAAAAAGGAATGGTAGATTTATTTTGGTTTGTAAAAGATTCATAATATTATTTAAGTTGAGTGTGTATGTTAATTTGATTGTGTGAAAAATGTTGAGAAAAGTAAAACCTCATGGTCTGATGAATTAATGGTTGGTTGGTTGTTGATTTGTCTTTATAACCAATTGATTTCGAATAGTGAGCAGGGTATTGAGATCATGTGATAGATGATATATGATATAGTTTTTATTGCAAATTATTGCACCTTTGATTATAAATTATGAAGTTAAGACGAAGTGATACATTCCATCCAATGATCGTACCTGAGCTCAATGAAACTGATTATGCAAATAATGTGACTCCCCAAAATTCGGGAGTCCTTTCTCAAACAATTGATCACTCATCAACCCACAAAAGTACTCGTATATGTCATATAACCAGACACCACGTCATCACATCCCCTTCACCGGGATCGTAACCAATACAGGGCTTGGGCAGAGTTTCCTTTGTACCGGAGCACCACCCAACGCATAATTTGTACACATATCAACCACTTGACCATTCCAATGTCCATTCCCGTCAATTAGAACTCAATGTTTAACCCAATTATATCATTTCAACATGAGGGCTCAAGATCCAAACGCTTAGTGAAGTTATATTTAAATTTTGAAAATTTTAGAAGAGGTACCAATACCTCTTACACGTGGTACCAATACTTCAGCCTTCTGTCTGCTAGGTCACTTCCACTTGCCAGGTACTGGCACCTGAGACCACTGTTTTCTAGGTACCGGTATCAATATGTCATGATACCAGTACTTGAACCCACTGTCCATCAGTGTACTAGTACCTAGTGCGGTGGTATCGGTACCTGAGCTCACTGGAATTCAGGTACTGGTACCCATAAGGCTAGGTACCGATACCTATGTCATCCGACAGCGTGGTACCGGTACTTAATCACTTATGTACCGATACCTGAGCCTAGATTTTTCCCAATTCTTTCTAATCCTCAACCTTTAACCATTCAAACTCATACCAAGTTCATCCAAACTCATACAAAATTCATTTACACTCAAAATATAGTCCATAAGAGTCCACTACATGTCTCTTTAATACAATTTATAAGTTTCAAAACAAATTACATAATTGATTTACAAAAATGTAATTCAAAATCCACATTTCGGCTTCTTCATCAACAAGGGCCCAAGTGAGGGCCGTCTTCCGGCGTTTGTCCAACACTTGAAAATATGTCCCCATAAAAGGTGAGTCACGCTCAATAGGATATCTCCTAAAGAGGCTACTCCCCAACCCAAATGCATATTAAATGTTCACATGCAATTCATTAATCAAACATCTATTCAAGAATATACAATTTATAAATGAATACCACAGTATGCCATGTGATATCATGCGGTGAAACTCACACATGCAATGCAACCCGAAACCCACCACTGGCTCTCATAATACATGCAATGTCATGTGTATGAATCCGGGCATTCCATGCCCCCGCCATTGATGTTACACATCCAATGACCATTTATCAATCTCGGGTCTTTCTTAAGATGGGTATTTATGGACTTTCACCAATGTGTACCCAACCGACACGGCAGCTATGGACTTCCACCAATGGCTCCGCGTACGCCGACACACCTTATGAACTCAATACCAATAGAAGTGCGTATCAAAAATTACCGGGTCTTGCACTCGAGGGAGAATCTAACCCTTCTTGCTAACCCCGGCCCTCATTTTCAATGCAACCCTTGCGACTCAGTCAAACCTAGGTCCAACCTTCCCGAGCCCACGTAACACCCACCAAGGATAGAGTTTGATCAAAACCATGCACACACACCCACACTCATGTCGATTTCCTATGAATGTGATGCTTCCCCCCTTTCTATACTCTCAAATACTTGGCTGTCATTAAGCCACACGTCCCGTCTTTTTCTGATTCGATTTTGTCCCGAATCAATTAAATCTCATCCCGTTTTAAGTTCAATATATTTTATTTGAACTAAATTTAAATTATTTTTCATGTTTCACAATTAAAACCCGATCGTGTTTATTTTAGTCGCGTGATACCCTATCGAATCGTAAGAGACGAAAAAAAAAAAAATCGATTGTCTCAGAATTCAACAAAAATTGACTGGGTAACTAGATTTCATGAGATGAATCCAACGGTGAGGTCCATTTCATCATCCGAGTTCTAGAAAAATTTGGGTTTTCAACCCGTACAGTAATGGCTAATTTATCATTTTACCCTTCATAATAACATTTTAAATTTTTCTGGGTTTTACAAATAAAATATCGTCGTATGCTTTGTTGTGGTAAGTTAATTTTCAGGATGAAATTCTTTTAAGAGTGGAAGATTTGTGAGACACGAACCGGTATTCTGTGGCATTTATATAATGTTGTGGGCTTAAGTGTATTTTGTGACGCCCCAAAATCCGGGGGTCCCGTTGATAACCCATCAACCCGCGGAAATACTCGTGATAGTCGTATAACCCGACACCACGTCACTCACATGCTTTTAATCAGATTTACCATCCACAAGGTCAATTATACCTCCATTTATGTCATAGAAGTCAAAGAAAACAAAGCCCAAAAGCATGGTTAAGCATTTTGAAAATTTCAAGTTTTTGGAAAAACCTTCCGGAAGGTCGACATACACCTACCGGAAGGTCACTGAAGGAACTGTTACATGAAAAAGATCAATTTCAAGAACTTCCGGAAGGTCGACATCAGTAGCAAAAACCTTCCGGAAGGTCCATTCCAGTAGCCAAAACCTTCCGGAAGGTTCATTCCAGAAAACAAAACCTTCCGGAAGAACTCGGCAGTCAAAAAGAAACCCAAGGCAAAACCTTCCGGAAGGTCCACTCCAGTAGACAGGTCCTTCCGGTAGGTTTTACTCCAGTAGCTAAAATCTTCCGGAAGGTTCATTCCAGTGGGCAAAACCTTCCGGAAGGTATTAGCTGTGAGCAAGGCAAGCTGGGGTTTTTAGCAAAACCTTCCGGAAGTCCGACACACACCTTCCGGTACGTTTTCAGACTGTGAGCATAAAAATGGATTTCTTCCCCCTCCAAACCATCCTTAAAGCTACCCCATACACTCCAAACTCATTCAATACATGTTTAATGAGATTTTCCATATAATACCCAACTCATACAATCTCGATTACAATTCATTCCATAATATATATACATCAAAATGGAATTTTGTTAAAGGTTTTACAAAACTTAAACTAAGGCCACAAGCCGGCCCCCTTCATGCTTGATGCTCTCCATGGGAGCCAATCGCCGGTGTAAACCCGACACCTGAAAATGGTTTCCCGTATAGGGTGAGCACAACGCCTAGTAGAGATAAACCTATAGAGGTTACTCTCCCCCTAGATGCACATGCTCATGTAATCATAACATAAACATATCACTTAACATTTCACATACTTATGCATTCTATGATGGAATGCAACAATGCTATGCCATGGAATGAAGTGACACTCACCCATGCATTTCAACCCGAGTCCCCACCGACTCACGCAACACAATGCAACGCCAAAGTGTAATGCACCCCGTCTATTGACGGAAAAATCCTTCCAATGGTCGTTATGAAATCCGATCATCATTGGAATCTACCCATTGAATGGGTGTTTTTATAACCAAAACCCTTGTGTTTTCTTTGGGCAACGGATTTTCGGAATCACACCGCCGGTTCCGTACACCGTGTCACTTTTCTGGAATCTCACCGCCGGCCAAGTGACTCAACCAAGTGGTTTAGGGTTTTGCACCCAAGGAAGTCGTCATGCCCCTTCTTACTATACCCAACACAAGTTTTTTCCTTATGCAATGCAATCATGTGACTCCATGTGACCATCGGTCCACATTTCCAAGCCCACATATCAACCACCAAACAAGGTGTTGATTATATCCATGCATCTCCCACACACCAACACTCATGCAATAGTCCCATGAATATGATGCCATGAAAATGCTCAAAATGCAACATCTACCACATGAGCAATGTATCCACATGTTCAACATGTCATAACTTCATGGCAATTATATCAAGTGCATATAACTACCAAACCACATATTCATATCAACATATCAAAGTCATATCTTGACAACATAGAGCATAAATTTCAATTATCTCTATACACACAAATATGTTATCACAATATAATTGAAATAACACCCATTTATCAACTAAGGCATTTAAACAAACACCTTGTAGGCACAAACCATAAATCACATATATACATTATTACTCATGCATATATTTATGTATACCCTTATTCTAGCTACACCTAGAGTAGAATGATCCAAGATAGGATTAACCCCTACCTCAATAGAGATGTAGGCAATCTCTATACACCAAAATCACCCAAAATCCAAGACTTTCCCCAAACTCCACCTTTGGATCTTCGGTGAAACGCCTTATTTTTGGTACGTAGACGTAGCCCTCGACGAGTAGATCACCTCTCTCTTCTAGCTCGACGGAATCCGAGCGACGGTTGTCGGAGAAATCGCCGGAGAAAGGCTTAAGAAAACCCTTTTCTCTCTCCTCTCTTTCTCTCTCTCTTTGAACGGCTGAACAAGGACTCAAGTGGCTTGGAAATTCTGATTTTTCAGATATTTTAGCTCCTATTTATAATTTTAAATGTGTGGTCTACATCGCACCGCTCGTTTATTACTTTCGGGTCCGTTTTTCGTCCCGAAACGACTCATTAAGTCCCGGATTAAGTCCAAATAAATTTTATTGGCACATTAATCCAATTATAAGGAAATTTAATATTTCTCGTTTTTGGGGACCTTTAAAAGGTCAATCGCCACGCAGTCGTCTCGAACTACGTGCAAAATCCGACTATCTCGGAATTCAACGAATTTTCTGGTGGTCACTAGATTTCGCGTTGCGAATCCAACGACGCACTCCGTTTCCTCATCCGAGGTCTAGAACATATGTATTTCAAATACGTGCAGTAATGGCAAATTACCATTTTGCCCTTTTTCAGAAAAATTTCAAATTTTCCCGGGTTTCACATATTTTTTTTTATATCAATTATGGGTTTAATTGCATTTAATAGAATTGTGGTGAGTAAGATAAGATTTTAATTAAATGTATTTCTAAAATGTAAAGAGATTGAATGAAATTTAATATATGCCTGAAAACCTGCATGTTAATTATGAGAATAGGAGAAACAAGGGGGGATTTAGGTGTAGTTGGCAGAATATACTTGACTCAGGAGGAACACCCGTCAAGGGAGGAGCTTTCTAGCGGGATATAAAAACTCCTTATTGGGATGTACTAGTTCATAGAAAGGATTAGAGGGTTTTTTTTAAAAAAACTGAGCTTTCGGTTTTGACATCGTCAATTCGGCATTGAGTGAGGATTTCTTTACTTCCTTAAACCGAAATCAACTCTTCCTTATCCTAGTTTATATCTAAGTTCTTGTTAACATACTCCATATGCTAGCAATTCAGAGTCAAACAATTATTCACAACATCAGCATTGACCAAAAAAAAATATAATGTGACTATTCAAAGAATGTAATTGAATGAAATTATTTTTATGAGTAAATATAAATGTAACTCCAAGAATGATTGGTTCTAAACTTGCAAAGGACTTTATGTCAATCTCCACTATATGTATCAAGTTTCAAGGTAAAAATATATTTTCCTAACCTATAATTCAAGCATGGTCATACGTGTAATCATTTTTTTTAAGCTTCAATTTGAGAATGTAATCTATAATACTGAAGTGCAGGCTAAAATTCTATAATAGACTAAAGTATAAATAAATTCACTTTCATCATGCACTACCTATGCAATCATCAATCTTGTTATATGTACATAATTCAAAGCAGTTGGCAAATTAATACTCAAAAAAATTTCAATGAAACCATAATACATATCATTCAAAAATGGATTTTTATTACAAATTCCCAATGCAAAACTAAAAGAAGACATAGATAGCAATGTTTTTTTTTTATCTAAGGGCATAAAACACACATAAAAATGCAAGTAAATACTCCAAAAATTTAAAATTTAAGCAAAAATAGTACAGATAAAGCTATTGCGTCACAAACTATTCCACCCCCAATCTAAATCATGCATTGTCCCTGATTTATAATAAAAATAGGAAGAACTCATAAAGATTAAACTAGGTGAGGAAAGAGAAATATCTGTAACCGCAACATATTTATCAAATCCTATAAATCAAAACATTATAAAACAAAAGAAATTAAATAAAATCCTACTGTGCAGTACAAAAGTAGCAATCATCTAATTCAATCCAGATTCAAATCCGAATTGTTCACCTTAACACCTTTCAATACCCATTTTACCTTATCTGGTGGTAACACTTTCTCGGCCTCCATTTACGCTTGTTGTAGTCCCCAGTCCTGCGAAAAATTTGAGAAATTGTTAAAACATGAGGACCTAGAACATTCACCAATACCTCCATCATAAACAAATTAGTCAAACAAACTTCAAAAGGATCTAGATAATGTGATGCATTAATTTGATTTTTCACAATAGAATCGATCATATCTACTTCATGGAAATTATAATCCCCTTAGGTTGTTTGCAGACATTAAAAATATATAATTGTATCATCATATTACCAAAATAAACTTTCATGACTCCATTCCTATAATTGATTAAAGCATTAGAAATTTGTAAGAAAAATTCTACCAAGTATGACTGCAATTTGACTCCCTGAATATACAACTGGTTGAGTGTCCAAAATAATGAACTCTACAGGGAAGTAGAACTTGTCCCCCTGAACAGGTACATCCTCAACTATTCCCCTAGGAACTTTAACATAATGGTCTGCCAACTAAAGTGCGAAGCATGTAGGCTTGAACTCGCCTAATCCTAACTGTTGGTATACAGAATATGGGAGTAAGTCGGAACTAGCTCCAAGATCAAGAAAAGCTTGCTCAATCTTGAAGTTTCCTATGACACAAGAAATAGTATGAAACTCAGGGTCCTTATACTTTGGAGGAGTTTTGTGCTGGATGATGGCACTGGCTTGTTCTATTAGAAAGACCCTTTTCAAAATATTATGGCTTCTCTTGACAGTGCACAAGTCCTTGAGAAACTTGGCATAAGAAGGGACCCAATTTATGGCATCCAGAAATGGAATGTTAATTTTTACTTGCTTGAAAAGCTCGTAAATATCGACATAGTTGCTCAACTTCTGTGGTTTCTTAAGTCTTTGGGAAAAGGGAGCAGGTATGGGGCATGGTGGCTCCTCAATTTTCCTACACTCAGTCTCATCAGGGGAGACTTGTGCATGCTCAAACATGGGTATAGGTGCATACTCTATATGTGCTGGTGGTGTGCCTATTATCTTACCACTCCTGAGAGTGATAACAACTTGGACTTTCTCATGGGACTGATCTAAAATAAGAGAAGTACCTACTTGAAACTAACCTTGGGGTTTTTTTGGTTAGACAGGAAACTTGTCATTCTCTTGTATAGTGATAGCCTGGATCAATTTCTATAAATGGCTTCTTATGTCCTCAAAAGATTGTGTAGTCTAGGCTTTAAAATCATTGAAGGCATGCGTGTTTTGACTATTGTATTGCATTTGAGCCAACAGAAACTAGTTCAAAGTATCCTCTAGACTAGGTTTGCGTGGTGGTTGGTAAGGCGGGTACTCTTGTTGTAGTGGTGGTGGTCCTAGTTGTGGTTGGGTCTTATGTTGCTGTGTACCCCTCCAACTAAAGTTCGGGTATTATTTTCACCCTAGATTATAAGTTTCAAAGTAAGGGTTGGTATATGGCTTATGGAAACTAGAAATCACGTTTGATTGTTCCAAAAAGACCTCCTTGAAAGCAGGAATAGTGGGGCACTCCTTAGTAGAATGCCCCACCAAAGCACATTGATTCGTCATCAAAAGTACCATTGCCTTATCTGTTATTTATTACGAATTGCATTATTTTAAAGCTGTTAAATGAATTATCCCTTGATATTATCATTTGACTGGATTTTTAGTACTTGTTCAATTTATTAGGTAAAAACAGGTAAAATGAGCTGAACGGGTGTCAATGGTACATTGACCAACCGATTAGAAACTAAAGTGAATTCAAGAGAACCAATGTGTAATTAAGAAAGAATTCAATGGTCAACTCTAGAGGAAGTGGGGCCTGATTCGTACATTCCTGAATATATAGGTGCATCCGGACATAGCTCTTCCATCCAGACACAATTATTGGACATTCCATGGAATTGGAGATGATTTGACTTTGACGACATGAACTGCCTCCGCCCAGACACAAGAAGTCCGTTCAGACGCAGCTATGAAGATACAAATTCTAGAGAACTGAGGTTGTTCAGACGTGGGAATACGTTCGGAGAATGAATGACGATACGGAGTGCTTCCATTCAGATGCCACTTTTCCATCCAAACGCTTGTTTCGTCCGAACGCCGATTATCCGTCCAGACGCACCTTTTGGTTTTGCATCAAGATGCTTTGACCTAGTAGGATTTTTATTGTATATCAAATTCTGAAATATCCTATGTTAGGGATCTGGTCCTTAGTTTATTTTGCAAGCCTTTTTAGAAGAACAACTATGTGTTGTGAGTAGTTCTTTTTTTACTCTTTAGTTAGGGTAGGGTTTTGAGATTGTATATCAAATATTTTATTTATGCAATTAATCTTCATTATTCTTAAATGATTTATTCTTTATAGTAGATGGATTGAATGAATGATCTTTATCAAAGTATTGTACTCTGTATACTTATTTGATTGCTCATTAACTAGATTGGTTTCTAGGTATGAGTGATTCTTATAATTCCCTGCGAGTTTACAAACCTAGTTCTTAAATTCATATTTTCATATCAATCAAATCTTGATTTTCAAAGGTTATATATTCTAATTGATTACACTGGCATTGGAAGTCAACTGAGATAAAATATAATTGCATAGGTATAATATTTGGTGTGCATGAACAATCCTCAATCCCGAAACTAGAGAGTTTCCTTTTTCCCATAAGAAATTTCCTTCAATCTATAATAATTAATTACCTTAAACAACCTGAACATTGTTTTTCCTTTTTACCTTCCTACAATCTATTCAATCCCTGAGGATCGACCTCAGACTACCAAGTTATTACTATACTTGACCACCTACACTTGGATGCACTTATTTTGAAATCAAGCAAGTTTTTGGCACCATTACTGAAGATCTGAAGGATATATAAGTTGAAAAGGAGAATTCACCTTCATAATGAGCGACTTGGAAAACCTTATTTTTTGGGTAATCTCATTCCGTTTTTAGATCTCTTTTAATTTTTGTTATATGTTAAATTATATTAATTTATTTTGATTGTTGTTATTTAATTTAAGTGGCTAGTTTCTTTGATTTGCATTCATTTTTTATTTCATATTTACATGTCTGGTGGAGACTGACTTGATCTGAAATGTGTAAACCCAAGTGCAGGCGGTCAAGCTGTAGTAATAATCAAGTTTGGGTCCGGAGTCAAATCAACAAGGAACTCTTGTTGGTGTTTTGAGATAAGCAGTGGTGGAGACCTATTGATTGTAACCCTTGAGATTTGAAGTTGTGTGAGGTGTGAGATTTCCTAGACAAAATATAAGATTCTTTCCAAGAGAATTCTCTAAACAAAATATGAGATAAGCTCTAATGTAAAAGAGTCACTCTTTAGTTCAAGGATCTGGACATATAGTTAATTATCCGGTTTGTTATACTTTAGTTTGATAACTCAATTAACACCCGTGTCAACAGCAGGTTAATCGGAAGATAAAGGTGGATTATGAGAATTAAGAACATGTTTCCGATGTCTTTCTATAAGTTTATAAGAATTGTCTACGCCGAGACTTAACCCATCTACAAATAAGCAAGTGTTTCTACAAGACATCCAATCATGACATTAATGTTCCATTTCCATTCTTTAATTGAAGCATAATAATGGTGAAGATTGAAGGGTAGTAATCAAGATCTAGCCGGGGTACTTGCCTTGAACCAACGAGTCTTTCTATGCAAGAGTTATCTATGTCATAGAAAGAACTTCTGGTTATACAAAGTACCTTAGTTTTGTCAGATGCAATCAATCATTCAATAAGCATGGGGAATATAAAGCATTAAGCATAATCGAAATTGCACAAATATAATTTCTGGATAATTTATACATGTCCTTCTCCTCTTACTAAAGAGTGAATGAGAAACTACTCACTCTTCATGACTTTGGTAAAGCTAGAAAAGTGAGTGATGCTCATTCCTCCAAGTAGAGGGTTCACAAAACAAAGCACAATAAAAAAGGAGCCGATCTTCGACAAAGAATGAGTGAATCACGTTCCACCCTTCACGGCTTTGGCGAAACTCTAGAAAAGTGGAAGAGTTTCACTCCTCTAAGGGAAGAAAGAAGCTCAAGCAATGGAAGTGAATCAAACACAAATTAAAAGTAGAAGAAAGGTAGTCACTTTTGGAGGGTGATCCACAACCAAAGGTAATCTATCTCCCTCTATGCATGTAATTGAAAGCATAAGTATAAAACTAATTTTACAACAAGCTAAGAGATGTTGGACTAATGCCAAATCAATCTCTAGAACAACTACTTCGTCATACAAGGAAATATAAGATTACTCTACAATAATATGAGTGGGAGTCTAAGCCTCCATCTAACTCTCCACTAAGTCTCCTTCAAGCTCTCCAACAATGGGAGTATTTATAGGCAAGGAGGAGGAGACAAGAGGGGGTGAAGGAATAGTGTATGCCGCCCAAGTCCAAGTGCAAAGCCAACTACTCTGCAGCCAGTCTGTAGAGAACGTTCGAACGGTATCTGGCATTCAAACGTTTTATCTGTTTTTTGCTTTATGGGCGTCCGAAAGTTGCCTAGCGTTCAAACGTTTCTTCTGTCTTTGCTTTATGGGCGTTCGAACGCCAGATGGGGTTTGACCTTCTCACTCGAGTGGCCTGTGGTCTTCTGTGGAAACTTGTTTCCACATTCCATGCACATCTTGGCGCTTTGCACTCATCATTCTGGTCCTCAATCAATTCAAGTGGATGTTCGAACGTGAGTTGGCATTCGAACGTGGTACTCAAGTACCTCAGGGTCTTTCTTTCTTGGCTGCAACACGCCATGTCTCAGCAATCTGGTCTTCTCATAAATCAAGTGGACGTTCGAACGTGAGTTGGCGTTCGAACGTTCTTGCTTTGCTTCAAGCTTCTCCAATTTTGTTCCCTAATGTGCTGGTGTTACACTCAAGTATGATATTTGTTGTTCTTGAGTCCTTGTTCATTTTAGGACCTGAAATGTCATCACTTAAACTCCATCAAGGTACAATTAGTCTCAAAAAGGCATGGTAAAATGCTAATTTTAAGTACTAATCAGAGACACCTTAGACTTTGAAATCGAATCTCCTTTCAAAGAGTTTGTAGGATCAGTAGGTTCACCAGGTTCTTTTGATTCTAATCAGTCTGTCCTTGCCCCCACTTTTAACCTTAGTTGAACTAGTAGTAATATGGGAGATCGAGCTAATAACCGTGCCGTGCACAAGAGGTTGACCAATAGATCAAAATTCTTAGGGAATATCTACACCTTACCAGAAGTAGTGTCCCATCATGTTTTATCTTCCCTGCAAATGCACAAAAGTTCATGGTAAAGCCTGACACTATCCAGCTATTACAACAATTTCATGGCCCCGATTCCGAGAACCATTATTTGCATATGAAGGAATTCAAGGAGATATATGGAACTTTCCAAGGTACCTCAAAGTTAGCCAAACTGAAAATTTTCCCCATCTCACTGAAGAATAAAGCCAAGGAGTGGCTTAATATTCTGAAGCCCCATTCCATACTTGACTGGTCTGCATTGTAAAAGAAAATTTTGAAACAATTCTTCCCTATTCATTGTACAATTGCTTTAAAATGCAAAATCATGAATTTCACTATCAAAGAAGGAGAAAATTTTCATCAATGTTGGGAGAGATTTAAAGTTCTCATTTATGCATGCCCCCACCATAGTTTGAAAATTGGACACTTGTGGGATTTTTCTATGATACTCTTCCAACCCCCCATGTGTCAAATTTGTTAAAGTGACGTCTTAGGGAGAGTTCATAGATAAAAATCTAGATGAGACTTTTGATTTTTTTGATACACTGTCTGAAAGTTCCTAGATGTGGGACTCGGTCTCACCTACTAGTTCATAGAGTAAGACCACCACTTCCCATGTAGGAAAAGTATCTATTAAAGAAAGATAATAACATTCAGGCTAAGATAGCCTATTTATCTTGAAAGCTTGAGGCTCTAGATATGAAGAAGGTCAATGAGGTTTCTCTTGTACCACCCACAGAACGTACTTGTGGGATATGTGCTTTGCTGGGACATTCTACTGAGCAGTATCCCACGATTCCTGCTTTCTAGTAAGTCTTGTTGGAATAATCCAACGCGATTTCTGGGTTTCAAAATCCATATAACAACTCCTACTATGAAACGCATAACCCATGGTGGAAACAACACCCGAACTTTAGTTGGAGGGCAAACTAATAGAATCAAGCCCAACCACAACCAGGACCACCACTACCACAACAACAACAAAAACAATATCCACCATATCAGCTGCCTCATAAACATAGTCTAGAGGATACACTTAATCAATTTATGCAGACCCCGTGTGACACTCCAAAAACCGGGGGTCATTTATAAGTCTGTTGATCACCCATCAACCCGCGGAAATACCCGTAGATGCCGGTTAACCCGACACCGCGGCACCACATCCCCTTTACCGGGATTTTAAAAAAATACAAAGTCTATATGCTTTTGATTGATTGACCCATCCGAGGTCCAAGATACCACCATTGGTACTCTATTATTGTCCATTTATAACATTTGAAGGAAGGAAACACATAGCCCAAAAGCTTGGCAAAACAGTTTTAAAATTTCTGATGTTTGAAAAGCGTACCGGTACGCCGTACCGGTACAGTTTGCCTACTGGACCACGTTGTACCGGTATGCTGTACCTGTACGGTTTGCCCAGTTTTGCCTATTTGGCCTGTTTTTCATTTCCAATCCATTCCAAACCTTTCTACAATCATCCAACACATGTGTAATGAAGTTTTTCACATAAAACATAATACGTATAATTTCTATTACAATCATTTGCATATATTTACATGTCAAAAACTAAGTTTTCATAATTAGTTTACAAAAAACCCAAAGTAAAGCCACATATCGGCCTCTCTTCATCCTTGGGGCCCCGAGTAAGTGTCATCCACCAGTGTGTATCTCGCACCTGAAATGTTTTCCTGTATAGGGTGAGCTACGCTCAATAGAGTATCTCCAACAGAGGCTACTCCTCAATCTAGATGCACATGAAATGTTCACATACAACAATTTACGAGCAACATTCTTTTCAATCAAGAAAATGCAATTCCATGATAGGAATTTTCATGTCATGCTATGAATTGAGATGAAACTCACTCATGCAACTTCAACCCGAGTCTTCACCGACTCCCACAACACAATGCAATGCACTTGTGAAGTAAATCCGTCTTTGACGAAAATCCATCCAATGATCGTTTTAAATTAAAAATCATGTGTTAATAAACCAAATTATTGTTGGATGTTACCCATTGAATGAGTATGTTATAAAACAAAATCAAGTGTCTTTGTTGGGTATCGGATTCTCGGAGTCTCACTGCCGGTTCCGTACACCATTACACTTTTCTGGAATTTCACCGCCGGTAAGTGTATGAACCATGTAGCCGGGTTTTGCACCCGAGGGAGAATCTAGCCCTTCTTGCTATACCCGACACAAGTTTTTCATGCAACCATGCGACTCAAGAGGATCTTCGATCCGACCTTCCCGAGACCACTTATCAATCACCAAGTATGGTGTTTGACCAACTATGCATACACACACCCACACTCATGACTCATGCCCATGAATGTGATGCCAATTCTATGCCCAAATTGTAATGCATGCCAAGTGAGCAATTTCCATATATCAGCATGTACCATGGCAATTTATATCATATGCATATAATCACCCTTATCCATCACAATGTCAATATATCAATGAACATATATCAACAATCATAACAAGCATGTTATTACACAATTTATATCCAAAACACATTTCTTTCACAAGGGCACAATATAAACACATAACATGCCCACATAATCCCAAATTACAAGAAATTAAACAAGTAACTTCCACATATTAAATTCAAGCTAGAAATTGGTCTAAGTCATTTCTCTACCCATTTCCTCATTTTCATAACAATAAGCAAGTGACCTATAGCCCCCATACACTTATCCATTCCATATGGACACTCTAGGTTGTAAATAACCAAAGTATGATGGAACCCTACCTCTTGTAGCGTAAAACGAAGTGTGGAGAACTTCAAGAACACAACCCCAACCCCAAATCCTTGATTTCCCAAAATCTCCTATTTGGATATTCGGTGAAATCCTTCGTTCTTGGTATGGTTGCATATCCCTCGTCGAGGTGATCGACTTTAACTCTTGGTCCGAAGGATTCCGACCGACGGAACTCCGTAGATCGAAGAGAGTAGGTGGAGCTTTTAATTTTTCTTCTCTTTTCCCTCTCTTCTCCTCTTCAACGTGAACCCAGGCTGATCAAGTGGGGAAATATCAGATATTCCCCCCTATTTATAGCCTTTAATTGCGCGGTCCACATCGCGCCGCACGTTTCCCATTTCCGGGTCCGTTTTTGTCCCGAAACGACTTATTTCATCCCGGTTTAAGTTCTAATTATTTTTATTTGAACTTTCCTTCAATTATAAGGAAAATTTATAAATTTTATTTTGGGGACGTTTGTGAGATCACCCGACACTCAATTGTCTCGTAAAATGTGAAAAATCTGACTATCTCGGAATTCGACGAAAATTGTCTGGGCAACTTGGTTTCGCGATACGAATCCAACGGTGAAGTCCGTTGCGTCATCCAAGCTCTAGATAAATACCTATTTTAAATCCGTATTATAGTGACAAATTACCATTTTGCCCTTTTTCAGAAAAAAATTTAAATTTACCCAGGTTTTACACCCCGGTGCAATACAATAGTCAAAACACGCAAGCCTTCGCTGAGTTTAAATCCCAGACTACAAAATCTTTTGATGACATGAAAAGACACCTACAGAAAATGATCCAATCCATGACTACGTAAGAGAATGACAAGTTTTTTGCCTAACCAAAATCACCACAAGGTCAATTTCAAGTAGGTATTCCTTCTATTGGAGACCCATTCCAAGAACAAGTCCAAGTTGTCACTGCTCTTAGGTGTGGAAAGATAATTGAAAAGGCCACACCACAAGCACCCACTAAGACTACCTCTACACCTATAGTCGAGCTTGTACAATTCTCCCCTGATGAGACTGAGTTTAGAGAGGTTAAGCAACCTCCATGTCCTATTCATGCTCCCTTCCCTCAAAGACTCAAGAAACCCCAAAAGCTAAGTAACCATGCTGAGATTTATGAGTTTTTTAAGCAAGTGAAGATCAATATACCACTTCTGGATGCCATCAAGCATGTCCTTCCTATGCCAAGTTCCTAAAGGACTTATGCACTATCAAAGGGAATCAAAATGTTCAAAAAAAAAGGTCGTTTTTACTATACAGGCAAGTGTCGTAATTCAACACAAGACTCCTCCTAAGTTCAAAGACTCAGGGTGTAAAACCTGAATACATATGACAACCACATAAATAATTATTATGAGTATGAGTATACATGATGACCACGTAAATATTTATTACGAGTATGATCATGCGACATAGTTGTGCTCGATTGGTACCTACTAATTAAAAATAGAACATTGATTGGTTGTGGGATAATTAAATAGGTATATTGCATGTGACATAATTAATTTACTTGATATATGTTAGTGCACATATATCAAGTATTACAAATAAATAAATTAGTGTGCAAAAAAGATGGGTCAAAACTTAGCAATATATATATTGCATGCAATTACATGGGGGTCTTTGTTTCAAGGAAAATGGGTGGCTAGGAGGAGGAGAGGGAAGAGTGATGGTTTGGGAGAGAGAAGAAGTGGGAGTGTCATCATTGTGCATGTGCTTGATTGCGTTCACCCTAATCTTCGAACACGAACCATCAAATGTATATATGGTTTATGTGTATAGGTGAGTGTCACTCTCCCTTGGGTTCAATGTTAGAAATGCGGAAAACGTGTGTGTGAATGAAAATATGTGTGTGTGTGTGTGTGTGTGTGTGTGTGTGTGTGCAAAAGTGCTCCCTAAGCGAAGACAGACTTGCAAATGTCGTGTTTTACTTGGAATGGGTATTTCAAGGTCATCTCCTCAGGGAATGAAGTTTGAATTGTGGTGAAGGTGATTTTGTAAAGAAATGAAAAAAAATGTAAAATCTTGTAGTTGTGTGTTTTGGTGAGTGGAGTGTTTGATAAAATTGTAATGAAAACAAGGTTGGCTAATTCAAAAGGGTCATTCCAATGAGAATGTCAAATCAACTCAAAACATTCTTCTAATGGTGTCTCGATACTTGATTGATTCGTAGGAAGTGAGGGACTAATGAGGAGGTATAGGCTCAAGCATACCCCGTGACAAGTCTACGGTGTATCAAGAGCTCACAATCACGTCCACACTCAATCTAGTCCAACCAAACACCTTACACTACGAGGAGGAATGAAATAGAGTTGATATAGCATACCCAAGAGAAAATCTCCCTTAGATTAGCCAACTAAAAACTTATCTACTCATAATGGATTCAAAGACATACACAATGTAAAAAAACATGGTGAACAAATGAAACATGGAACTTGTATTAATGCAAGAAAAGAGTGAAGCTACAAGAGAAATGCCATTCATAGTCAAAATACAAATATTGAAGGCAAAATACCCAAATGTAAAACTTGAAATGCTAGAAGATGTAGTTAAACTTGAATAAACTTGAAATAAAAGAGATTAAAGTGCAAGAAGTAAAGATTACAAGTGATTTAAAGCTTACTACAACTGAAATGGAGAAGCAAATACAAAAACCTAACTTTCTCTCTCTAGAACTTCATCTTCTTCCTTGGGAGCTTCTCTTCCTAAAAGTGTGTGTAGCTAAATAATGGTGTAAGGATGCTCTATTTTCGTCCATCAACCCCCCTATGGTCTGTGAGAGCAGACATCCCATCAATGGGAAGTGATTTGACACTTGCACAGGCAAGGACAAGTCAAGCCTACAACCCACCATGCCTCCCTCTTTTTCTCTCTTCCTCTTTCATGCTTTTTCTTCCAAATTCCAATCCTAGGTGTAGGGAGGCATACTTGTATGTAGAATATGTCAGGTTGTGGGAGAAGCAGAGGTGGGCCCCCCAAGCAGGTAGAGTCTGAGTTGCAGGTTCTAGCGTTTGTCAACAAAACCTACCAGTAGGTCGATGACAAAACCTACCGGTAGGTTTTTGCCCAGTAGGAAAAACCTACCGTTAGGTTTTGGTTTCCTTCTACCGGTAGGTTGTAAGAGGGATGCAAGCTCAGGACCATTTTTTGTAGATTTGTCATAACTTTTGATCCCACTGTCCGATTGAGCTAAATATTGACACAAGATCGAAGACATCCAGATCTACAACTTTCATGTTTTGTACTTTTTCAGATTCGAAGTGGATCATGGTCAACAATGGGTAAAACCGAGGTACTGCTACCTGCAACATAAAAATTTCAACATTATTCATAAATTCGACTAACTATAAGTAATTAAATGCAAAGTTAAGTTAAAATATATGCAATGAGGCCATTAAATATGCAATATTATGCGCTCATTAGCATGTGTGGAAAAATATAAAAGGAAGAAAAAAAAAGAACTCTTCAAGACTTAGCCATTTTTGGCTAAAGGCAAAACCCAAGAAGCAAGCCATTTTTGGCTAAGGCAAGGAAGACCAAGAAAGGAAGAAAAAAAAAAAAAAGAACAACAACAAAGGAAAGAGAGGAAAAGAGTTTGGGTGGTGGTCTTGTGGTGGTGTTGGTGATGCAAGAGGTAGGCTATGAGGAACCATTTTCTTTATTTTATTTCTTGGAAAAAAAAAAAGAAAAAAAAAACATAGTATGAAATTATTGTTTGAGATTTGGGAATTTAAGCATGCATGTTGGGTGTTGTTTAAGATTTGAGAATTATGTTGATGAAATGGTACGGAAATTAGTTAAGCATGCATGTGTGAATTACTTGAGATTTGAGAATTTTGTTTATGTATATAGTAGGGTGTTGTATGTAGATGTTAAAATGATGTTTGATTATGTGTGTATAATACCATGGTTTTTGGTAAGAAAATTGATATAAGGTGTAGGTGGGTATGCAGCATAAAGTGTTGTTAAAAATAAATTCAAGAAAGTAAGATTGTTGTATAGAAATAGAATTTAAATTAAGGGAGGTAATGTTTTAGTGGGTAATCTAGCAATGGTTTAGAAATATTTCTTGAAAGGTATGAATTCATAGGTGTAAGAAATTACAAAGAAATATGTATACTTTATAATGTTATAGGAAATTATGTAGATTCGAGTACATTTTGTGGGAAATGGTGATATTGTGGGAAATATATAGTTTGGGTGTTTTGAGTTCATACAAATAGTACGATAATGAATTCTAAGATGTTAGCTTAATTTAATTTAAAAGAATTTTACTCGATGTACCGGGTAATCTAAATATTTTTGAACAATATTTTCAACTCGAAAAATCGATTCAAGTAGATAATATTATTTGATGCGAATGAATTATATGAATAGATGTAATGCAAATATTAAACTTGGTTCAAGTAAATTATCTCGAACTCAATTGATGTTATGTGTTTGAATGAAATTGTGGACATTGGGTGTGTCAGGTCCAAAGACGAACACCGCAAGAAACGCCGCACAAACAGCTCCAACGGAAGGGTAGTCCACACAGTAGAGCTTTGCACAAGGTAGATGAACTATCCTACAATCTTTTTATATTCCGATAATTAAGTTGTTAGACTGATAATGTTACAAGTTTAGTTTGTGATTTTTAATGCATAAAGGCGATGATTTAGTTAGGTTGTGGAAGAATGTAGTGAGCCTTCATGGTTTAATTAGTTGGAATCCATCCCTATGACAAAAAGAATGGAATTAAGAGTATAGATTAGAACACGGGCTGTTTTGGGACTAATATTGGTTGCTAGGTGACGGTTTGTCTGTGTGACAAGTGTCTCCGTGATGGGGTTCGGTGCTTGATCAAAAACCTTGTTGTTTCCTAACCCCTAAAAATCATCCCTTAGAATGTGTAGTGTATGTGTGAAGGGAGTGTCACTCTCCCTCGGAATGATGTGGGAGATAGGGCAACGGAATGGTGGTAATGAAAATATATGAAATGGAATATGCGAAATGAACAAAAGTGCTCCCCAAGCGCAAGGAGTCTTTTGCTTGTCGTGTTTTACTTGGAATGAGTATTCCAAGGTCGTCTCCTCAGGGAAGGAAAGGTCAAGTTGTGTGAAAGTGATTTTGTCAAAAAGGAAAAGTGTAAAATCTTTTATTTGAGTTTTGGTGTTTGAAGTTTGTGAATGAAAATACAATAAAAACAAGTGTTGGCTAATCCAAAAGGTTCACTCCAATGGGAATACCCAATCAACTCGAAACCTTCATCCGAGGGTTTATAGATGAACGATTGATTCGTGGGAAGCTAGGGATAAGATGGGTCACTATCTAAGCATAAACCGTGACTAGGCCTACGGAATATCAAAGACTCACCAACTTATCCACCCTCAACCCAGTCAAACCGAACCATCGTACACCGAGAGAGGAAAGAAAATGAGTTGAATTGGAAAACCCAAGAGGATGTCTCCCTTGAATTAGCTAACTAAAAATCTAGCTACTCATACTAAAAGGAAAGACATGCATAATGTAAATAGACATGGTATTGAAATGGAAATTAAAACTTAACTTTAAGCAAGAAAACTTGAACTATGAATAAAAATATGCAATACCCATTTTAAGCTAGGAAATGAAGAAAACTTAAACAACAATGGTGAAATGTAAAATGTAGAACTAAACTTGCAAAGCATTAGAAATAAATGACATTAAAGACAATAAATGAAGTTTACAAGATCCTTACAAAAGATTACAGGTGAAATGGGTGAAGACAATGCAAAAATCTAACTATTTATCATCTTCTTCACCAAAACTACTCCTAAGCTTAGGTAGCCACCCCTCAATGTCTTGTGTAATGCTGAATATATGGTGTGTAGAGACTTCATTTTCGTCCATGAGGGTGCCTAGGGTCTGTGTGCAGGCCTCCCATCAATGGTAGGTGAGTTGATGGCCCTTGACAGGCTAAGACAAGCCTAGCCTGCAACCATCATGGCTGCCCCCTTCTCTCCCATCCTCCTTAAATGTCAAGCCTCAAAAGTCTTCAATTTGTGTAAGGGAGGCATGGTTGTAGGTAGAACATGTTGGGATAGGTGTGGGAGAAGTGTAGGTGGGGCCCCCAAGCAAGTGGGATATGATTTGCAGGCGTTTGGACTGTTCTGGGCATTCTGGGCACAGCGTACCGGTATGCGTACCGGTACGGTTTGGCTACTGGAGTTCGGCGTACCGGTAAGCGTACCGGTACGGTTTGCCTGCTTTGGACAAGTTTTTTTAGAATTATCATAACTTTTTATCCAACCGTCCGATTGAGCTGAAATTTTGACACAATACAAAAGACATCCAGATCTACAACTTTCATGTTTTGCACTTTTTCAGATTCGAAGTAGATCATGGTAAAAAATGAGAAAAACAGAGGTACTATGTCAAAACTTTGGGAAACCACTGGGCTAAACCTTCCAAATTTCATTTTTCTTGGTTTCTTCACATTTAAGCCTCCAAATCCTCATTGAATGTGTCCATCTCTTCAACACTCATTCATCCTTACTTGCAAGGTTATAAAATCCATCATTTACGCTATAATTACCTGCAACATTGAAAATTCAACATTATTCATAATTTCGGCTAACTCTAAGTACTTAAATACAAAGTTGAGTTAAAATGCATGTAATGAGGCCATCAAATATACAATATTTTGTGCTCATCACACCCCCCAACTTAAGCTTTGCTAGACCCTAGCAATCAAAATGTAAAAGCAAGCAAACAAAATAAACATATACTAATTTCGCAATTGCATTTAGCACATGCAACAAGCCTTTAAACCCCTAGGTGATCCCTAGTGGACGAGTTTTGTCTCGTGAAGGTTTCCAGTGAAGGTACCTACAAACTTCTTTTCCTCATATCCAATATTTAAAGCATATTCCCTTATCTTAACTAGCAGTGGGATGTCAAAAACAACTTGCTCCGAACACCCGAACCAATCACACATGAGACACATTATAGCCTTAAATGTTATTCTAGAGTATCCACATACACATTCATTTTCAAACTTGTGTGTGTGTGAAATGGACATGTAATTTAAACATTTACACAACGGAGTTCACATTTACTTGGGCTATCCAAATTCAGCTTCGATACAAACTCACCAAGGGTGTCTCTCAACAATGAATCACACTATGGTTATCCTGGCATGCTCTCCATGTGTATATGTGAGGTAGAATCTTGTGCACAAAACAAAGTATGCTCACATATAATCCAAAAATGAAGTTCATGAATAAAAATGAAACAACCTTGGCATAATCTCATGAAAGGAATGCTAGGGCATTAGATAGCAAAACCAACTTCTCTTGTTCTTTAAAAGTATGCATCCCCCATGCTTCTCTAGATCATTTAGGACTTTCACGGGTTGTAATGAGGCCTTGGGGTGATATTAAGGCAAAAGAAATGAAGGATATAGGATAACAAAGAGGGTTGTTCCGAGTGAATGACCTTTATTTCAAAAAGATCTCCTTTTTATGGGATTTCTAGGCTAACACCATCACTTCACTCTTTGTTTCATTTCTTTCTTTTCCTTAACATTTTCCTTTTTTTTTTTTATCATTCTTTCTTCCTTCACCCATTTTTCTCATTTTCTTGGATTTTCATTCTTTTTTCATTCAACTCTTTGAATTCAACATCATTCATCCCTTTTGTTGAGTTTCCGCCATACTTCCTTCTCTTTATGATCACTCATATTCAACTCTAGGAACAACCAAGGTGAGATAGATTTTTTTCATTTTGAATTGGCTTGGTCAAATGCGTGGCATAGAAACGAATTTCAAATAAGGCTCAAACACAGCACTAGGGATAAAAATTTTACAAGAAAAAGGCTAAGGCTCAAAGCAAAACAAATATGGTCTAAGATCATTTCTAAATAAGCATGGGGGAGCATTATGCATTTCAAGACAAAGTCAATCAACTACCCAAATACACCTAACCAAAACAAGTATAATGAGATTATTGAACAAATTTGGAATTTGAAAAATTGTTCCTTGAGTAAATGTAAGTTCCCTCCAAACAAGGATTGGCATTAAAGCTCACATGGGTTCTTACTCATCTCCACTATTCAAGTCAAGCACTAAATGTGTAACACCCCGAATTTTATTTTATATATTTATAGAAATATATATATAGTAAATAATATTTGTAAAGATGTAGATATATGTAGTGACATAAGAATAAACCGTATGAATAAATGCTATGGAGACAATTTGATTGGGAAGTTACGTGTCGAAGATGTTTAAACTTGGAAAGGGTGATTAGACAAGTTTATAAAAGTTTGTAGATCAAAATAATGATTCCATTGAATCCGGAAGGTCGAAAAACATTGAGAGTGGTAATATGGATGTATTGGAAGTTAGGAAGTGTCTCGGAGTTAAAATACACTTTAGCGAGAATTTGGGTAAAAATGGGTATTGAACACTACTTAGTGTTTTGGTCATAACTTTTTATTCTTAAGTCCAATTGGTCTGAAATTTTTACAGTAGATAGTAAACATCTAGGGCTACAAAAGTATGTCTCATGAATATTTTCCAATTCGACCTCTAAATGGGTCCAAACTGCATTGGAAGTTGAAACAAAAATCTGGCAGTCAAATCGTACCGGTACGCGTACCGGTACGCTGAACTCCAGAAGCTAGATCGTACCGGTACGCGTACCGGTACGCTGGACTCCAGAAGCTCAACCATACCGGTACGCCTGATAAAGCCCAGCCCGATCCGACTTCGGGTCTTTCTCCATTTCTTCCACTAAAAATACTTAATGCCGCCTCCTTAAGCCTCATTACACCACTTGAAACCCTAGAAACCATTAGAGAGAGAGAAGAAGAGAAAAACACAAAAATCAAGAGAGATTTACACCTTGAATAAGATCAAACCCTAGCTTTTCAAGAACCCACTTCTCCACCCCATTTTCTCTTCTATACTTTCACTTCACTCTCACTCAAATCTCTTAGAACCCTAGGAGAAAGTAACAAGGGAGCAATAAAAGGGACTAAGGGAGTCCTTAAAGCTTGGGTCTTTGCTTTGAGCTTTGGATTAAAAAGGTAGGGGATTTCTTCCTATTCTCTTACATTGAGGCTAGGGTTAAATTATATGTATTATTTTGGTTCAAAATCATATATACTTGCTATTATTTACTTGATTCTTGATCCTCTTGCAATTATTGTCGTGTTTTAAACATTGTGGTAGTTGGGTAACCATTAAAGGTCCCTTTTTCATTCTCAAAACCCTAGTTTTAAGGAAAATGAAATTTTCCTCTTTACATTTTCTTTGTTCTCACCATCAAAAATCTTAGTGCTTGATATTGTATAACAAATGATGTTTATGGTGACCTCCGCTGAGTATGAGGGGAGGTCCGATTAGGACGGGGGCTAGCGGCAGTGCATTACAGCGAGCGGCACCTTACCGGCGCCCAGATCAGGCTGGGGGACAGAGACCCCAGATAGCTCGAGGAGCAGGAGGTGTACCGGGGAGGACAGCCACAGACCCCCGTCACTACTTTGCATGTGGAGAGTTTGGGCACTACAAAAGTCAATGCCCATCGTTTCCACCAAGGACCAACCAAGCAACCGGACAATTACCAACAAACAAGCCACCTCTACAAAGGCCAACACAGCAGAGACCGTTACAAGCTCAAGCCCCCGGCGGCGCAAATCAGGGAAGGGTATTTGCTTTGACCCAACCGGAGGAAGATGCCTCCAATGCCGTTGTGGAAGGTATCGTTCTTCTCTACAATTCTTGGGCCCGAATTTTATTTGATCCCGGTGCGACTCATTCTTTTATACGTACTGCGTATGCTACCAATTTGGGATTGGGTTTCGAGAAACTAGAACATGCATTGAATGTTGACTTGCCTACGGGAGAACAGTTGGGTACTAGTCGGGTTTGCAAGGGTTGCGTGCTTCGGATTGGGGAGCACGAATTGATTGTGGATTTGGTTGCTCTAAATATGAAGGGGTATGACGTTATATTCGGGATGGACTTGTTGTCCGTTTTCCGGGCGGTAATGGATTGTTTCCGCAAGCGGATTACATTTCAGTTACCAGGAGGGGTAGTTTTCAGTTTTATCAATGACCGAAGTTCTTCCCATCCATTTCCTACTACGGGTAGTAAATTCTTGAAAGTTAAGGCGGGGAGCCATTTGAGTTTCTTAGCTAGCTTAATGGGAGATGATCGGGACAAACTTCCTACTGAAGTAGTGTTGATAGTGTCAGATTTTCTGGATGTCTTCCCAGACGAACTACCCGGGTTACCTCAACACAGGGAGATTGAGTTCAAGATTGATCTCTATCCGGGAACTGAACCCATATCCATTGCTCCCTATCGAATGGCACCTTTGGAGTTGAAGGAGCTAAGGAAGCAATTGGATCATTTGTTGGCCATAGGGTTTATACGTTTGAGCACCTCACCTTGGGGAGCTCCGGTCCTCTTTGTGAAGAAGACGGATGAGACACTACGGTTGTGCACGGATTACCGAAGGTTGAATCGGGCTACCGTGAAGAATAAATACCCTTTGCCCCGAATGGACGATTTATTTGATCAGTTGAGGGGTTCGAAGTACTACTCCAAGATTGATCTTCGCACAGGGTATCATCAATTACGGATTAAGGAGGAAGATATTCCGAAGACGGCTTTTCGTACCCGATATGGTCATTTCGAGTATACGGTGATGCCGTTCGGATTGACTAATGCACCCGCAGCCTTCATGGATTTGATGCACAGAGTCTTCCGGCCTTACCTCGATCAATTTGTCATTGTGTTTATTGATGACATATTGATTTACTCACAAACTCAGGAGGAACATGCTCATCATCTCTCTATTGTGCTACAAACATTGAGAGAACATAAGTTATATGCGAAGATGAGCAAGTGTGAGTTTTGGATGAAGGAGGTGAAGTTCCTTGGCCATGTTGTGTCCGAGCAAGGAGTAGCGGTTGATCCCGCAAAGATTGAGGCCGTGATGAAATGGGAACCACCGAAGAATGTGACCGAGATCCGTAGCTTCTTGGGTTTAGCAGGTTACTATCGGAGGTTCGTAGAAGGGTTCTCAAAGCTTGCGATGCCGATGACTCGCCTTACAAAGAAGGGAGAAAAATTCGTGTGGACTCAAGCGTGTGAGCTAGCCTTTCGCACCTTGAAGGAGAAGTTGACGACGGCACCTGTCCTCATTATTCCGAGTAGTGGGGAAGGATACGATGTGTACACCGATGCTTCGCTACGAGGCTTGGGATGTGTGTTGATGCAAGGAGGGAAGGTGGTCGCTTATGGCTCGAGGCAACTTAAGGTTCATGAACAGAATTATCCCACCCATGACTTAGAGCTCGCCGCTGTGGTTTTTGCTCTTAAGTTGTGGAGGTGTTACTTGTACGGAGAGAAATTCCAAGTGTTCTCGGACCATAAAAGCCTCAAGTATATCTTCACACAGAAAGACTTGAATCTCCGGCAGAGAAGGTGGATTGAGTACTTGGAAGATTATGAGTTCACGCTCAACTACCATCCGGGGAAGGCCAATGTAGTTGCCGACGCTCTTAGCAGGAAGTCTCGGGGTGAAATCAATTCTCTTGCGGTAAAGAGGTGGAAAATGATTGATGCATTGGAGGAGTACGATCTATGGGTGGATGGACCGGAGTATCAACCCTCTATATTCAACCTTATAGCTCAACCGACGCTTCTGCAACGAGTGGTGGAGTTGCAATGCCTTGATTCAGAACTCGATTTGATAAGAACCCGATTAGAGAATGGAGAAGTGATGGAAGGATGGTCTTGGAAGAATGGAGAGTTGAGATATGGGGAGAAGCTATGTGTTCCCAATGATTCGTCCCTAAAGGAGGAAATACTTGGAGAGTGTCATCGCTCCAAATTTGTTATCCACCCCGGTAGCACGAAGATGTATAGGGACATGAAGCGTCAATACTGGTGGAGGGGAATGAAGCGAGATGTGGCCAAGTATGTGGCAAAATGTGCGGTGTGCCAGCAAGTGAAGATTGAGCATCAAAGGCCAGGAGGAGTCCTACAGTCTTTGCCTATCCCAGAGTGGAAGTGGGATCACATCACCATGGACTTCGTGTCGGGTTTACCACGGACATCGCGTGGGCATAATGCAGTGTGGGTCATTGTGGATAGACTCACCAAGTCCGCTCACTTTTTGGGTATGAAGACCACGGATACATTCGAGACCTTGAGCCAGCTGTATATCCGTGAGATAGTGAGATTACACGGCGTTCCGCTCTCGATCGTGTCGGATCGTGACTCTAGGTTTGTGGCGAGATTCTGGCAGAGTCTACAACAAGCGATGGGGACGGAGTTACATTTCAGTACGGCTTTTCATCCCCAAACGGATGGCCAATCCGAGAGGGTGATCCAGATTGTGGAGGATATGTTACGCACTTGCGCGTTGGACTTCAAGGGGAGTTGGAGCGATCACTTACCGTTGGTGGAATTTGCGTACAACAACAGCTACCAAGCGAGTATCGGGATGGCACCGTATGAAGCTTTGTATGGAAGACCATGTAGATCCCCGACGTGTTGGTTGGAAGCCGGAGAGAGTAGTATGTTTGGGCCCGAGATTGTGCGGGAGACAACGGAGAAGATTCAGCTCATTCGGGAGAGATTACGCACAGCACAGAGTCGACAAAAGAGCTATGCGGATAGGAGAAGAAGGCCTTTGGAATTCAAGGAGGGAGACTTTGTATTTCTCAAAGTGTCACCCAAGAAGGGCGTACTCAGATTCGGCAAGAAAGGAAAACTCGCTCCAAGGTATATCGGTCCATTTGAAGTGATCAAGATAGTGGGCAAAGTAGCATACCAACTTCGGCTACCAGCACCGTTGTCAGGAGTTCATGACGTGTTCCACGTTTCGATGTTGAGGAAGTGTCAACCAGATACGTCACATGTCGTGGATTTGGAGGATATTGAAGTGCAAGATGGAGTCACCTATGAAAAGCAGCCGGTGAAGATTCTAGATATCAAGGAGAAAGTGCTTCGCAACAAGGTAATCCAGCTGGTGAAAGTCCTGTGGCAACACCATGGTGTGGAAGAAGCTACATGGGAACCGGAGCAAGAAATGCGGGAGAAGTATCCACATTTATTCGCTACTTGAGGTAAGTTTCGAGGACGAAACTTTCTTTAAGGGGGGTGGATTGTAACACCCCGAATTTTCTTTTATATATTTATAGAAATATATATATAGTAAATAATATTTGTAAAGATGTAGATATATGTAGTGACATAAGAATAAACCGTAGGAATAAATGCTATGGAGACAATTTGATTGGGAAGTTACGTGTCGAAGATGTTTAAACTTGGAAAGGGTGATTAGACAAGTTTCTAAAAGTTTGTAGATCAAAATAATGATTCCATTGAATCCGGAAGGTCGAAAAACATTGGGAGTGGTAATATGGATGTATTGGAAGTTAGGAAGTGTCTCGGAGTTAAAATACACTTTAGCGAGAATTTGGGTAAAAATGGGTATTGAACACTACTTAGTGTTTTGGTCATAACTTTTTATCCTTAAGTCCAATTGGTCTTAAATTTTTACAGTAGATAGTAAACATCTAGGGCTACAAAAGTATGTCTCATGAATATTTTCCAATTCGACCTCTAAATGGGTCAAAACTGCATTGGAAGTTGAAACAAAAATCTGGCAGTCAAATCGTACCGGTACGCGTACCGGTACGCTGAACTCCAGAAGCTAGATCGTACCGGTACGCTGGACTCCAGAAGCTCAACCATACCGGTACGCCCGATAAAGCCCAGCCCGATCCGACTTCGGGTCTTTCTCCATTTCTTCCACTATAAATACTTAATGCCGCCTCCTTAAGCCTCATTACACCACTTGAAACCCTAGAAACCATTAGAGAGAGAGAAGAAGAGAAAAACACAAAAATCAAGAGAGATTTACACCTTGAATAAGATCAAACCCTGGCTTTTCAAGAACCCACTTCTCCACCCCATTTTCTCTTCTATACTTTCACTTCACTCTCACTCAAATCTCTTAGAACCCTAGGAGAAAGTAACAAGGGAGCAAGAAAAGGGACTAAGGGAGTCCTTAAAGCTTGGGTCTTTGCTTTGAGCTTTGGATTAAAAAGGTAGGGGATTTCTTCCTATTCTCTTACATTGAGGCTAGGGTTAAATTATATGTATTATTTTGGTTCAAAATCATATATACTTGCTATTATTTACTTGATTCTTGATCCTCTTGCAATTATTGTCGTGTTTTAAACATTGTGGTAGTTGGGTAACCATTAAAGGTCCCTTTTTCATTCTCAAAACCCTAGTTTTAAGGAAAATGAAATTTTCCTCTTTACATTTTCTTTGTTCTCACCATCAAAAATCTTAGTGCTTGATATTGTATAACAAATGATGTTTATGGTGATCTCTTGCTCTTTTTCTTCAATTATGCTATAGTACAAATTGTGAAATATGGGGATTTTGGGATTTCTGGTAAATTGAGATATTTGTTGGTATTTTATCTCTTGCGTGGTTGTACGATACGAACATGGATTACTATTGACCGGGTGTCATGTAGTGGGTAGACGTCTTTCTATGCCACGCGGGTATGAACTTTTCCTACCACATGGAGTGGGTAGACGCCTTTGTACGCCGTGTGGGTATGAACTTTTCCTATCGCTAATGATCACGGATTAGTAACGTGGGTTGTGTCGGACACACCGTGTGGGTTATCGTGCATGGTACTGGAAAATGGTTTCCTACAAGAACTTGTGGGAGTATGGGATTCCACAAGGCCTTGGGGGAAAATGGTTTATATTTTGGAAAATGGATTGTAATGGATCTTGGTTTCTCTTACTGTTCATTTAAATTACTGTTGCTATTTAAACTTGAGATCTATTTTAAATGTCCTGCTTTTCCTTCAAAATGTTATATATGTTATTTGGGAAAATGAGACCAACCGTTTATTATGCTTTCCTAAACCTTGTTTGAGTTTGGGAAGATGTTGCTACAGAGCTTCGTGCTCATCCCCTACAATTAACATTTTTCAGATTATGCTATAGAGGAGGAGCTTGGCGCTAATGAGCCGGGCCTTGGGGAAGCCTCACTAGAGGGATACTTGGATCCCGAGTGGGACATCTAGAGATGTCTTTTATTTTTGTACTAGACTAGGAACCAATATGTACAAACATTGTAAAGTCTAGTTTTCTTTTGTTATTTCCGCTGCGCTACATTAGTTGATTTTTGAAATGTAAAGGCCAAAATGGGTCTATTCTTTTGGGATAATGATGTAAATTTTATGGATGACCTTATGAAGTCTTATTTATTGATGGATTATTTTAGTTGCTCTCATGACATGAATGGTTTCATAGTGTAATGTCGTCCAGGGTGGTATTTGGGGCGTTACAAAATGTGAGCTCAATCAGTAAATTGCCAAAATTACAAGTTCATGGTGCACTTATGGTTGAGTTCAAAAGCAAACAAGTATGTGATACTCTTAGCAATAGGATAAACTTATATAATGTGCTCATGTATTCAAAGTTCAAAATGAAGATCAAGTAATCACAAATCTCATAACCATTAGGATAGGGGAATATAGTTCATTATTGGAACCAAAATTTTTCAAAATTTTCACATTTTCCATTATTCTATACAAAAAGTGGTGGAAAAATGTAAATGGTGCACCTCACTCCCCAACTTGAACCATGCATTGTCCTCAATGCACAATGAATCATGCAATGAGAAAAATGAAAGTAACATGGGAAATGAGATACTCCCTTCTTTTTTTTTTTTTGCATATATATATGTACATTAACGAAAAAAAAATAAAACACAAAAATCTTGTTTACACCCCCCAACTTAGACTAGAACATGATACCCAATAAGATTTGCTACAATGATGCTCAAAGTGAAATGAGTCCAACTTAGGAAGAGGTAAACAACCTTCATGCTAAAATCTACACTACAACATTATGAAAATAACAATATACCAATAAAAGAAATCTAACTACTATGTACATGGAAATAAAACAAAGAGGACTCATGTCAATCCGGCTTCAATTCGGATATGAGCTTGCGCCCATTGATTTTTTTGATTTTAAAATTTTTTTTGTTGTATAAATGCCCTTTCTATCCAATCTATCCAACAATATAAAGGATAATGATTCAAAAATCTCAACCAAACCGAGGTGTATGCAAGTTTATGCAATTCCAACAATGGAGTATGCAATTTATCTTTAAAAGTTTCTCCACTCAACTCCATTTCAATGCCCTCCCCAAGTTGAAAATTGTGAATCTCAACACCACTCTTAGATGGCAAAATGACCTTGGGCTCATTAGCCTCATGTGAGATAATATCATCATTAAATTTTTCACAATCAAGAGTGGTGGGAGATTCAACATCAATTTGCACTCCATTGGGATGATCATCCTCAATACATTGACTATGCTCAAGATGTAGTTCTTCATGCATAGCAATTATAGCATTAGTCAATGTATTAAGTTGTTGGGTTATTTGGGCATTGAATTCCATTTGGTATAGCATAAACTCGCAAAGAGTATTTTCCAATTCTTGTTCGGTTGAGTCCTCGTATGTTGGATAATGGAAAAATTCATTTGGTGGTGTGAGATTGGATGAAAAATTATAAGGTTCATTCTCCCAACCATAACTCGGATAACTCGATGTAACATAATGGTCGGGGTAAAAATTTTCGGAGGCCAAAATTGAATTTGAACCTTCGCATGCAAAATTTTGAACCGGATAATTTATTGGGCACTCACTCGTGATGTGTCCATACTCACCACAAATCTCGCAAATATTTTCAAAATAAGGGGCATTTATTGGGCACTCACTAGTGATGTGTCCATACTCACCACAAATCTCGCAAACATTTTCAAAATAAGGGGCATTTATTGGGCACTCACTCGTGATGTGCCCATACTCATCACAAATCTCACACACATTTTCAAAATAAGGGGCATTATACACATTTTCATAAAAATTAGAAAACATAACAAAAAACACAAACTAAAACAAACTATTTACAAATGAGACGACATACCTTGGCCCGTGATAAAAATCACAAGACTTACCTATGCCGCCCTAAATCACCTTTTGAACTCGACGCTTAACCTTCCCCGGCAACGGCGCCAAAAATGCTTGATCAAAAACCTTGTTGTTTCCTAACCCCTAAAAACCATCCCTTAGAATGTGTAGTGTATGTGTGAAGGGAGTGTCACTCTCCCTCGGAATGATGTGGGAGATAGGGCAACGGAATGGTGGTAATGAAAATATATGAAATGGAATGTGCGAAATGAACAAAAGTGCTCCCCAAGCGCAAGGAGTCTTTTGCTTGTCGTGTTTTACTTGGAATGAGTATTCCAAGGTCGTCTCCTCAAGGAAGGAAAGGTCAAGTTGTGTGAAAGTGATTTTGTCAAAAAGGAAAAGTGTAAAATCTTTTGTTTGAGTTTTGGTGTTTGAAGTTTGTGAATGAAAATACAATAAAAACAAGTGTTGGCTAATCCAAAAGGTTCACTCCAATGGGAATGTCCAATCAACTCGAAACCTTCCTCCGAGGGTTTATAGATGAACGATTGATTCGTGGGAAGCTAGGGATAAGATGGGTCACTATCTAAGCATAAACCGTGACTAGGCCTACGGAATATCAAAGATTCACCAACTTATCCACCCTCAACCCAGTCAAATCGAACCATCATACACCGAGAGAGGAAAGAAAATGAGTTGAATTGGAAAACCCAAGAGGAGGTCTCCCTTGAATTAGCTAACTAAAAATCTAGCTACTCATACTAAAAGGAAAGACATGCATAATGTAAATAGACATGGTATTGAAATGGAAATTAAAACTTAACTTTAAGCAAGAAAACTTGAACTATGAATAAAAATATGCAATACCCATTTTAAGCTAGGAAATGAAGAAAACTTAAACAACAATGGTGAAATATAAAATGTAGAACTAAACTTGCAAAGCATTAGAAATAAATGACATTAAAGACAATAAATGAAGTTTACAAGATCCTTACAAAAGATTACAGGTGAAATGGGTGAAGACAATGCAAAAATCTAACTATTCATCATCTTCTTCACCAAAACTACTCCTAAGCTTAGGTAGCCACCCCTCAATGTCTTGTGTAATGCTGAATATATGGTGTGTAGAGACTTCATTTTCGTCCATGAGGGTCCCTAGGGTCTGTGTGCAGGCCTCCCATCAATGGTAGGTGAGTTGATGGCCCTTGACAGGCTAAGACAAGCCTAGCCTGCAACCATCATGGCTGCCCCCTTCTCTCCCATTCTCCTTAAATGCCAAGCCTCCAAAGTCTTCAATTTGTGTAAGGGGGGCATGGTTATAGGTAAAACATGTTGGGATAGGTGTAGGAGAAGTGTAGGTGGGACCCCCAAGCAAGTGGGATATGATTTGCAGGCGTCTGGGCTGTTCTGGGCATTCTGGGCACGGCGTACCGGTATGCGTACCAGTACGGTTTGGTTACTGGAGTTCGGCGTACCGGTACGCGTACCGGTACGGTTTGCCTGCTCTGGACCAGTTTTCGTAGAATTATCATAACTTTTTATCCAACCGTCTGATTGAGTTGAAATTTTGACACAATAAAGAAGACATCCAGATCTACAACTTTCATGTTTTGAACTTTTTTCAGATTCTAAGTGGATCATAGTAAAAAATGAGAAAAACAGCGGTACTATGTCAAAACTTTGGGAAACCACTGGGCTAAACCTTCCAAATTTCATTTTTCTTGGTTTCTTCACCTTTAAGCCTCCAAATCCTCATTGAATGTGTCCATATCTTCACCACTCATTCATCCTTAGTTGCAAGGTTATAAAATCCATCATTTACGCTATAATTACCTGCAACATCGAAAATTCAACATTATTCATAATTTTGGCTAACTCTAAGTACTTAAATACAAAGTTGAGTTAAAATGCATGTAATGAGGCCATGAAATATACAATATTTTGTGCTCATCATTCGGTTATGTGATTGAGATGTCTGAGTGATGGGCATCTGCGTGATGTGGTTTGGATGCATACTGGAGTCGTCTGGGTGACGGGCTTCTACGTAACGGAGATTAACTTTTTGCACGTTGTTTCCGTCTAAAATGACGAGACATGAAACCGTTTGAATGACGAGACATAAAATCGTCGAAATGACGAGACATAAAATCGTCTAAATGATGAGACATGAGTCTTTGTGACATAAGAACATCTGCAAAATAAGATCATCTAAGTGACGACAATTAATTATCGAGAGGAACGATCTAAGTGACTGGAAATTGTTCGAGTATTTAAAATATCAAAGTGATGAATTAAGTTTTGCAGCCAAATTGTCTAGATGACTAGAAAGAAACTAATCGACAGTTACAACTTGTTCGAAATATAGAAGTTAGTGACATGGAATAAAATGTCTAGATGTCGGATTGCATCCTAAACCTGTTGAATTTTTTGGGTATGTTGCCTGAGTGGTGAAACAAGACGTCTCACTATGAGACCATTGAGTTTTCAAGACAGATTTTAGTAAGAGAAATTACAAGGCTGTAGTTAGTGTATTTTTGTGGTTGGGTTAATACATTATAATATTTGTTGACTATTTTCTTTTTTTGTTGTGATACAACTGAGTACTCATCTGGAGTTTTCTTTAATCTTGTCCAGGTAATTTTGGTTCACCAGCTTGACGTCCACTGTCGAAGTCAGAGATCGAGTCGGGAGGGGTCATGAGTGAATCTGTGTGTGGTTAAATTTTTGGATTGTATACTTAACTTTTTAATTTTATGGATGTACCTTAACTACTACAACTATATTTTGGGTTGTATTTATTTCGTATGGTATCGAGCCGGTGTGCTCACTTTTGGTGTAACCCTTATGTTTATATTTAGTAAGTGTTAGACCGACGTACTTTTATGTTTGAACTTTTGTATAAGAAGTCAATGGTGTTGTTTTGCCATGGATTGTCTATAATCTCAAAGACAGGTTTTCACAACAAGTATATGGTGTATTTATTTCATATTATCGGAATAAGATGGGGTCAGGGTGTTACACAGGGTGTCCCACTATGTCTAGTGTTATAGGAAAATATAAGATTGAGCAATCTCTGCTTGATCTTGGAGCCTGTGCCAATCTATTCCCCTACACTATCTAACAACAACTAGGGTTAGGCAAGTGACTTAATCTAAATCGTACACCCAAGTATAAGTGGTCAAGTTGTAGTATTACTCGAAAAAGTCCGAAGTCGAATCCTCAGGGAGTGATCTGTTGGAGTCTTGTCACGCCCCGAATTTCCACAAACCCGTGGAGTGAGTGAAAAAGAAGAAGAAAAGTAAATGAAAAGTCATTAGATTGGATAAATTGATTTTTCATTCATTTCCCACGTTTTTTCAAAAAAAAATTCCCAAAGTTTTTCAAGCCACTTTCCTTCCATTTTTATCCTATTTCTTCAAGGTTTCTAAACCCCCCCCCCCCCCCAACCCAATTTTAACATCATTCTCACCTATTTAAAAGGTGTTTTATACACTTAACAAGTCTTTTAATTTTTTATAAAATTTCGACATAACCTCCTTTGTTTTTCAAGCCTTTTTCCCACCTAATATTCACAATATTTCATATGCATAAGTATATCACAACCCACCCTCACTCGGTGGCCACAATCCATGTAAATTAGCCATGCATCCATTATTCTCAACATACACATATGATACTCATTAAAAAAAGATGTCCCACATATTTTCAAACTAAAAGACAAGTCATTTGGGCTTATGCCCATACATACAAAATATGCCCCAAGGGCCAAATATCCATTCGAGTTCCTTTCCTCTCCTTCCTTTAAGAATTCCTCAAGTCTCAAGTACTGGGAATCTAATCTGTAATATGATATCCCACGAATGGGTCAGCTCAACTGCTAGTATGACAAAATGCTAATGCTAGGAACAAATTTAAGGCGTGGCATGAGCAAGTGTACATTTTATAAGCTACAATCCCGTAATCCCTCAATGCTATACAATGTCAATATACATGACACACACATGCAACTCTATGTCACCCATGTCTCGCTTCACGGTCCGCCCCTGTCAGCCCGCAAGTACTATCATTGGCCAGATTTTGGGTTTTTCACCACAGGATCTACACCCTCATAATGCATAGCACCAAGTGCTCAACCCACACTATGTTCCAAGGATTCATGTATGCCAAGATGCCATGATTTTTCTCAATGTAAATTCTATGAAATATTTCATCAAACACATGGCGTATAACTTAAAATATGCCTCATTCATAAAGTAAAGCATAACTTCAAGTTCACAACACTTTATCTACATGAATGTGAAGCACCATTCAATGGATTAAACATATGATCAAGTTTCATGTTCATTACTTTCACAATTTCTCAAGAAAAATACAAATACACAAACTACCAATTCATGGGATAAATCATAACTCTCAAACCAAAAGAATTTCTCTACGTGAACATAAGCTAGAATATAATAATTCAACACATATACAAGGTACACCTTTATTATAGTAACAAATTGTCAAGAAACTCAAAGAACACAAAAGTACTTAAACTACTAACTCTAGTTTTCAAAACAACTACCTCTTAAGTGATTTTCTAACATCAAGTAAGCACTTAAATCATTCAATCAACACATAGAAAGGCAAGAAAACTTAAATCTATTCCCAACTTAGCAAAATATCATACCTAAAATGGTTTTTCTCAAACCAAGGGATTTGTGTTCGCTGCAAAGCCAAACCGATCAGTGAGAATATAGCCCTTGTTGAGAGGAACAACTTCCTAGAAGGAAGTCTTGGAAGAATCTTGGCCTAGGAGTGAGTTTTGGTTGCTTGAAGCTTGAAGAACCTAGGATTTTTCTTTGGTTTTTCCTCCTTGAACGTGTACTGCCCCTTCCCATACCAAAAACTGGTATTTTTACACTAAGGGGGCTGTATTTATAATGGATGGGCAAAGGTGCAAAATGACCCTTTTGCCCTTGATGAATCCGGGACCTCGTTACACTACAACCCGTCTCGAAACGCCTCAATTCGACATTTTATTTTAACCAAAGCTCTTAAAATTATTTTGATAAAAATGTTCAAAAAAATAGATTTTCACTTGTGGCCGGGTTTGGCTTGTCCCACATGGGCCATCCGGGATGCCCTTTCGGTCCAATTTTTAAAAATATTTATGTTTAGGCTCAAATTTGCACAGTATGTGTATTTTAACATTCTAAGCATGTTTCTCTTCTATAGTATACTCAAATTATGCTCCTAAACATGACTTATGCTTAAATGATGCATATGTAGTGCCCTACCGACAAATGGTGCATGAATAGTACCCTACCGGCAAAACGAAAAATTGATCCTCATTTTTCAGATCTCTACATCCTTCCCCCCTTAAAGAAATTTCGTCCCGAAATTTAGAAATGTACATCTATGAATAAACAACTTTGGATACCTAACGCGGACTTCAGCCTCACGCTCCCAAGTAGCCTCCTCGACCCCATGATGGTTCCAAAGAACCTTGACCAAAGGGATGGTCTTGCCCCGCAAAACCTGGTCCCTCGATTTCAATACCTCCACTGGCCTCTCATCATAAGAAACATCACCCTCCACTTGAAGATCTACCCAATCTAACACATGTGAAGGGTCAGGCTCGTACTTCCTCAACATCGACACATGGAAGACATCATGAACCCCATATAACTGTGGCGGTAATGCTAGCTTATAGGCCACCTCACCAACCTTCGCAAGGATCTCAAATGGTTCCCTATAAACCGCGGCGACAGTTTCCCGCTACGCCCGAATCTCCTCAATCCCCGCTGTGAGGCTACCTTGAGGAACACATGTCCCCCAACATCAAATGATAGAGGTCGCCGCCTCCTATCTGCATAACTCTTCTGTCGGCTTTGTGCCGTCAACAGACGCTGTCTAATCACCTATATCTTGTCCGTGGTCTCACAGACTATGTCAAGCCCTAAAGCAGCTGTATCCCCTACCTCAGTCCAACATACCAGTGAACGACACAGCCTACCATACAACGCCTCAAAAGGTGTCATCTCAATACTAGACTGATAGTTGTTGTTGCAGGCAAACTCTACTAAAGCAAGGTGATCTTCCCAGCTACCCCTGAAGTCCATAACACATGCTCTAAGCATGTCCTCAAGTATCTAAATAGTTCGCTCTGACTGGCCGTCAGTCTGAGGGTGGAAAGTAGTACTAAATAGTAGCTGAGTCCCCAAGGTTGTCTGAAGACTCTGCCAAAATCATGCAGTGAAACGTGGGTCTCTGTCTGAAACAATGGAAACAGGAATCTCATGTAGTCGTACTATCTCTCGGATATACAACCTACTGAGAACATCCACTGAATCTGTCGTTCTAATCGGTAGGAAATGTGCGGACTTCGTCAACCTGTCAACAACAACCCAAACTGGATCGTGATCTCTAGGTGACTTCGGAAGACCCATCACAAAATCCATGGTAACAAACTCCCACTTCCACTCAACTACTGGCAATGGTTGTAACAAACCCCCAGGTCTCTGGTGCTCAGCCTTAACCTACTGGCATGTGAGACATCTCGATACAAACTGCACCACATCCCCCTTCATCCACGTCCACCAATACTGGCAGCGTAAATCATTTTACATCTTAGTGCCCCCTTGGTGTACTGCTAGGCGTAAATGATGGAAATCTCTAAGGACATTAGCCCTAAGAGACTCTAGAACAACGACTCTACCCATATACCTCAAGCTAAGGTCAAAATGAACTGTCCATCCCTCAAAACCCTCGGCACTTGCAACTCGTGCTCGAATTTGCCCTGCATCTGTGTCTTGTAATTGTGCCTCAATAACCCTGCTCAACTGTGTAGGTTGTGCACAAACACTGAATAGTGTGGCGTGGCCCTCAGACTCGGCAAGGTCTAAGTCAAACTCACCAATGTCTCCCATCATCTCCCATTCCCTAATAGCAATACTAGCTACAGTGTTCCTCGGTTTCCTACTAAGTGCATCTGCTACGACATTGGCCTTCCCATGATGGTTCTGAAGGTCAAAGTCATAGTCCTCCATATACTCCATCCATCTCCTTTGCCGAAGGTTTAAGTCCTTCTGCGTGAAGATGTATCTAAGGCTCTTCTAATCTGAGAACACCTTGAACCTCTCCCCATATAAGTAGTGTCGCCAACTCTTAAGTACAAAAATGACGGCAGCTAACTCCAAATCATTATGTGGGGTAGTTCTACTCATGATTCTTCAACTGACGAGAACCATAGGCTACCACTCTACCCTCCTGCATCAACACACATCCTAATCCCTCTCATGAAGCATCACAATAAACGGTATAGACAATACCTCCCTCAGGTATAATCAGGACAGGTGCTAAAGTCAGCCTCTTCTTCAGCTCCTGAAATGAATGCTCACAGTCATCTGTCCATTCAAATCTAATGCCCTTGTGCGTCAGACGAGTCATCGGCGCGGCAAGACGAGAAAACCCCTCCACAAACCGACGGTAGTACCCTACCAATCCCAAGAAACTCCGAATCTCAAACACACTCTTCGGCCTCTCCCAACTCATAACAGCGTTAATCTTAGAAGGATCCACAGATACTCCACTACCTGACACAACATGGCCTAGAAAATGCACCTCCTGAAGCCAAAACTCACACTTCGAGAACTTAGCAAATAAACGGTGTTCCCTCAAAATCTGTAACACAATCCGTAGGTGAAAGGCATGCTCATCCTCAGAAGGTGAATAAATCAAAATATCATCAATAAACACCACAACAAACTAATCTAAATAAGCACTAAAAATGCGATGCATCAAGTCCATGAATGTCGCAAGGGCATTTGTCACACTGAATGGCATAACCACGAATTTATAATGGCCATAATGAGTGCAAAAAGCTGTCTTTGCCATATCCTGCTCCCGTACTCTCAGCTGATGATACCCCAATCTAAGATCAATCTTCGAGAAACATCTCGAACCCCTAAGCTGATCAAACAAGTCATCTATCCTCGGCAACGGGTACTTGTTCTTGATAGTGACTCGGTTCAGCCTCCTATAGTCCACACACAAACGCAATGTCTCATCCTTCTTCTTCGCAAATAGTGCCGAAGCACCCCACAGAGAAGTACTAGGACGAATAAAACCCTTACCCTGCAAATCAGTTAACTGCTCCTTCAGCTCTCTCAACTCAGCTGGAGCCATACGATAAGGTGGAATGGAAATAGGCATAGTCCCTGGGATAAGCTCTATCGTGAACTCTATCTCTCGTCTCGACGGTAGACTAGTCAAGTTATCCGGGAAGACATCTAGAAACTCATCCACGACGAGTGGTAACACACTCTCTGTAGTCCCACTCCCATCCGCTACCAAACTAGCCAACATGTAACTATGACCTTCCCAACTCCTCGAGTCATACAAGGGTGGAACTAAGAAATTCCCACGATTTCCCGTGAAATAAAAGCTATCTCCCTTAGGAGTACACACTGTCACTCTCCCCCTGTAGCAATCTATACTCGTCCGAAAAGCAAACAACCAATCCATCCCCAAAATAATATCAAAACCAGACATGTCAAGCAAAATGAAATCAAAATAAAGGATGCGATCAGCTATCTCTATGGAGCAATCTCTACTGATCCTTGTCAATATCACACTACCCCCAACTAGGGTGTCATATCCAATGGTGGATCTAACCGATCTATATCCAACCCTAATGTCAAGGCAAGCATGGTAGATATGAATGAATGAGATGCACCCGAGTCTATCAGTACGCTAACCCATGAACTAAACACAAGGAATGTACCTCGAACCACTGAAGGTCTAGAAGTAGATGTCTCTGGTGTAGCCACTGCATAAACATGTCCCTGAGTAGTTTGGCCCTGCCTACCTCCCCCTCTCTGTCCCTGCTAACCCCCTCCCCTCTGTCCGAAAGCTCCAACACTCTGTACGGAGGGTGTAGACTGGAAATATGGTGCCGGAGGTCTATGGCCTAACTATGGCTGTGGCAGAGGCACCCGAGTATGCTGATAGTAATGTGGCCTCTGCGAACTCTGTGAAGTCTGCCTCTAAGGACAATTGGCCCTAACATGGACCTTCTGGTGACAGGTGTAGCAAAGTTGTGGAGCTCTCCACCCTTGATCCTGTACTGGTGGTGGAAATGACCCCTGGCTCGATCCAGCTCCGCGCCCCTGGCTGGGATCTCTCTGGGGGCAATCGTCCATTCTATGGCCAGGCTGCCTACACTGATAACAAGTACCTCTGAGGTACTCCCCCCTGGAAAGTAATAGGCAAAGGAGGTCGATGGGCTAAAAACTGGGCAGGTTGCTGCGATGTCTGTGCAAAAGAAGCACTAGTCATGTACCTCTTCTCCGATCCCCTACCAGTGTAAACTGGGATAGATGTAGAAGCTTGAGTTGTAGCCCCACTCTGCGTCCGGGACTCTCTAATCCCTCTAAGGTCGGCCAACTCCCTCTCAACCTTAGTGGCCTTGATCACTACCTTATCGTAGGTCTCAATAATGTGGCATGCCAGTCTATCCCTGATGGAGGTCTTCAACCCCCTAACAAAGTAAAGGACCCTCAGTCGCTCCTCTCAAATAACATATGGGGAAAATCTCCCCAATGCAGTAAACCGAGACTCATACTAAGTCACCGTCATGTCTCACTGTAAGAGAGTCATGAACTCATCCATATACCCAATATGTGCGATCTCGGGAAAATAGTGGTCATTGAACATGGCCACAAAGGCATCGCACCCCTCCCCGAAACTGTCTAACTGGTCAGCAGCTACTCTCCACCACTGACTAGCCAACTCAGCAAATTAAAAGGAGGAACACTTGATCCTCAAATGCGGCTCAACGATCCCCTGTGAGTCCAGGATCCTGGTGATATGATCTAACCACTCCTCGGCTACTAGAGGGTCGAGCTGTCCAGCAAATGCAGGAGGTCTCATCCTCTGGAATACCTTCATCATGAAGGTATCCCTAGTCTCGCCACCTGCAGTACATGTCTCCTGCATGGCTTGAAAACACTCCTGTAAAATGGCCGCCATATCTCTGGCGCCAATGGTCTACTCCACCTCCTCTGCTGGGGCAGGTACAGGAGCAGGAGTAACAGCCTCTTCAACTGTGCTATGAGTAGGAGCAGGTGCAGCCGCTCTAGGCCTACCGCACCTAGGTACGACAGGTCTAGCAGGAGTTCTCTTTGGTGGCATGTGTCTACAAGTCCAAGAAAAAAAATTAATACCTCTTTTCACACTAGACATAGGCATTTAAAAGAACATGAAACATATATATGTCAACAACTCACACTTCACAAGCAACAACCACAGCATGTCTTAACATACACCAAACAAGTTCTTACACTTAACATAATGCTCACCAAGATTTAAAACCATGTGTCACGGCCCTATCGTGTTCAACAACACCCCACAGTCTCTGGGTATTCGAACCTATGCACTAATACCAAGTTGTCACACCCCGAATTTCCACAAACTTGAGGAGTGAGTGAAAAAGAAGAAGAAAAGTAAATGAAAAGTCATTAGGTTGGATAAATTAATTTTTCATTCATTTTCCACGTTTTTCCATTATTATTTTTTTTCCCAAAGTTTTTCAAGCCACTTTCCTTCCATTTTTAGCCTATTTCTTCAAGGTTTCTAAACTCCCCCCCCCCCCCCTTTTTAACATCATTCTCACCTATTTAAAATGTATTTTACACACTTAACAAGTCTTTTAATTTTTCATAAAATTTCGACATAACCTCCTTTGTTTTCCAAGCCTTTTTCCCACCTAATATTCAGAATATTTCATATGCATAAGTATATCACAACCCACCCTCACTCGGTAGCCACAATCCATGTAAATTAACCATATATCCCTTGTTCTCAACATACACATATGATACTCATTATATAAAGATGTCCCACATATTTTCAAACTGAAATACAAGTCATTTGGGCTTATGCCCATACATACAAAATATGCCCCAAGGGCCAAATATCCATTCGAGTCCCTTTCCTCTCCTTCCTTTAAGACTTCCTCAAGTCTCAAGTACTGGGAATCTCATCTTTAATATGATATCCCACGAATGGGTCAGCTCAACTGCTGGTATGACAAAATGCTAATGTTAGGAACAAATTTAAGGCGTGGCATGTACAAGTGTACATTTTATAAGCAACAATCCCGTAATCCCTCAATGCTATGAAATGTCAATATGCACGACACACACATGCAACTCTATGCCACCCATGTCTCGCTTCACGGTCCGCCCCCGTCAGCCCGCAAGTACTGTCATTGGCCAGATTTTGGGTTTTTCACCACAGGATCTACACCCTCATAATTCATAGCACCAAGTGCTCAACCCACACTATATTCCAAGGATTCATGTATGCCAAGATGCCATGATTTTTCTCAATGTAAATTCTATGAAACATTTCATCAAACACGTGGCGCATAACTTAAAACATGTCTCATTCATAAAGTAAAGCATAACTTCAAATTCACAACACTTTATCTACATGAATGTGAAGCACCATTCAATGGATTAAACATATGATCAAGTTTCATGTTCATTACTTTCACAATTTCTCAAGGAAAATACAAATACACAAACTACCAATTCATGGGATAAATCATAACTCTCAAACCACAAGAATTTATCTACGTGAACATAAGCTAGAATATAATAATCCAACACATATACAAGGTACACCTTTATTATAGTAACAAATTGTCAAGAAATTCAAAGAACACAAAAGTACTTAAACTACTAACTCTAAGTTTTCAAAGCAACTACCACCTAAGTGATTTTCTAACATCAAGTAAATCATTCAATCAACACATAGAAAGGCAAGAAAACTTAAATATATTCCCAACTTAGCAAAATATCATACTTAAAATGGTTTTTCTCAAACCAAGGGATTTGTGTTCGCTGCAAAGCCGAACCGATCGGTGAGAATATAGCCCTTGTTGAGAGGAACAACTTTCTAGAAGGAGTCTTGCAAAAATCTTGGTCTATGAGTGAGTTTTGGTGGCTTGAAGCTTGAAGAACCTAGGATTTTTCTTTGTTTTTTCCTCCTTGAACGTGTACTGCCCCTTCCCAGACCAAAAACTGATATTTTTACACTAAGGGGACTGTATTTATAGTGGAGGGGCAAAGGTGCAAAATGAGCCTTTTGCCCTTGATGAATCCGGGACCCCATTACACTACAACCCGTCCCGAAACGCCTCAATTCGACATTTTATTTTAACCAAAGTTCTTAAAATTATTTTAAATGAAAATTTTCAAAAAAATAGATTTTCACTTGTGGCCGGGTATGGCGGGTCCCACCTGGGCCACCCTGGATGCCCTTTCGGTCTAATTTTTGAAACTATTTATGTTTAGGCTCAAATTCGCATAGTAGGTGTATTTTAACATTCTAAACATGTTTCTCTTCTATGACATACTCAAATTGTACTCTTAAACATGACTTATGCCTAAATGATGCATATGTAGTGCCCTACCGGCAAATAGTGCATGAATAGTGCCCTACTGGCAAAACGAAAAATTTATTCTCATTTTTCAGATCTCTACAAGTATTGATACAAAAAAGATTGAAATTGTCTTGCGCGTAGTGTGCATTACAACAACTTGTAGTGTGAGCTTAAAACTGATAAATAAACACTTAAAATAAACTTTGGTTACAACAATTGAAAAATGATACTCTTTAATTCGGGGATCTAACATGCATTCTGATGCTTGAGATTATGAAAATACCACCTTACAACAATCAACTCCCACATTAACTTACCATTAATCAGGAGGTTTGATGTATATGTTGAACCATACCACAACAATTGTTTAAGTTAGCTAGAAGGTCTATGCACCACACAACAATCAAATAACCCTAGTAAAACCGAAGGTGAAGGTTTACTATAGCTATTCAATCGAAACGTTCATGATTCAATGAAGACGTAGTACCAGTTTATGGACTAAATCAAAAACATTGGCTATGGCAAAATTTAACTCGTCTATAACCAATCTCTTGACTGTTACATAAATCTCAACTACTTGCATCATTGTATCATGCATGAAGTAGAGTACATAATAAAGTGTGGTTGAAATGGTCATAAACTATAAGTCTAATTTGATATTCATAACGATGAGCATAACCTAGGTTATAGTAATACAATATACCGAACATAAACATAAACCATCCATCATTTAAGGGAGGTATAAACATTAAAGTATAAATAAAACATAGGGTTAATTGCATTAGAAGTCCCTAAAATATAGGATTTGTCTCATTTTGGTCCTCAATATTTTAATTGAATCATTTTAGTCCCTCAAGTATTGAATATGTTTCTATATGGTCCTTCAAGCAGACAACATCCAGATTGCTAATGATTTTTTATCATAAATTTGTCACGTAATACTTAAATATGGACAAAAAATAATTTTGATAGCTCTTAAACAAAATTTGGGTAGCGCTTGGCAAAAAAATATGTAATATGAGTAGCTTTTACCAAAATTTGGATAGTTCATGATCAAAACTGTGTAATTTAGGTAGCTATTTAACCAAAATTTGAGTAGAAATTTGGTCAAGAGTTATCCAAATTATTTTTTTATCCATATTTAAGTATCACGTAATAAGTTTATGATAAAAAATCAATAGAAATCTAGACACTATCTGCTTGAGGGATCATATAGAAACATATTCAATACGTTAGGGACCAAAATGATGCAATTGAAACATTGGGGACCAAAATAAGACAAATTACATACTTTAGGGACCTGCAGTGCAATTGACCCTAAAACATACGTATTTTCATTACTCAAGCATGTTACACATGTACTCACTCCTCATTACTATAGAAGAGCAAGAAGAGTAAAGGAATCTCATCCCTTCTAGTGAGGCAAATACAAAACAAAAATGTAAAAGAATCCTTCCCCGAGGAATAGTTGAAACACCCCCATTATTCACTACCAAACTAGGGTGGAAAAGTAAGAGAGATTCAACCCTCCAAATAGAAAGGAAAAATAAGAAATATAGAAGAAGAGATTTGGCTTTTGGAGTGTTTAGGGTAGGGTAATTTCTTCCTAGAGTCTTGCCTTCGGAGGTGGAAAAAAACTTGCTGAAAATGACCTTGGCCTCAAGGAGGTGCTTAAGTCAGTTTAAATGGAACTGACCAATAGGATCCTTTTGTTGCATCAATGGACCAATAGGAGAAGACCTTGAAGTTGAGGCAGCTAAGAGTACCGTCTAGATGCCACCACCACAGTCCGAACGGTGGTAATTCTATAGAATTTCTCTTTGAAGCCACCTTTGTTGAATTTTTGAGTTTGAACCACTGTTGGGATGGTGTTTATAACATCTAGACGCATGCAGGTTTATTGATTTTCTCCTTTGTTTTCCTTTTTACACTTTAAACCCCCAAATCTCCATAATTGCATACACAACCCTACAAAATAAAGTTTTCACACATTAGGCATAAAACTATTTAAATCAATCATTTTATATCAATTAACGCGCACAATTAACCATAAACCCTAATTCATTTCCATACTTTCTAGGGTTAATCACACCCCCCAACCAAATATTAGTAGTCCCTAGTAACAAAACATAAATCACAAAACCACTTTTGTTGTTTCCCGATTGCATTTAGCCTATGCAACAAGCCTTAAAACCCCTAGGTGATTCCTAATGAACGAGTTGTGTCTCATGAAGGTTTACAGTGAAGGTACCTATAAACTTCAACAGTTAAGATAAAATAACTCAAACTTTTCACACATAAGATTAAAGCATTATTCTATCCCTCTTTCAGAATATTCCCCCATCCCTTATCACTGTAAGGGTAACACATACCATATATAACACTATTTATTATATTTTCATAAAAAACTTGTATATGTGATGAACGCGCCACCTAGGAGCCCTACTCATATTCAAAAGGCGCTACTTCAATTCAAGTGCAAGCCTCCCTTCTACTGCATAACCTAAAAAATCTATAAACAAAGTATACCAAAGTTGTTGCGGGAACGATACACTTTGGTTACCGGCAGACGCTTCCAAAGACAACCAGCTTTCAATACTAGTTGTTACCTTACGCTGCCATTTTTCCAATATTATGGAATAGCATGGCCAAGGGCTAAGATAACTCAAGTGGGAGAGCCGTTTTATGGGTGACCATATTGTAAAACCCGGGAAATTTTGAATTTTTTTTTAAAGGGCAAAATGGTCATTTTGCCACTATAATGCAAAATTAAAATACGTGTTCTACAGACCTCGTATGACACAACAGACTTCGCCGTTGGACTCGTATCGCGGAATATAGTCACCATACCAAATTTCGTCGAATTTCGAGTTAAGTCAGATTTTTGCACGTCGTTCGAGGAGACTTGGTGGCGGATGACCTCACCGAGGTCCCTAAAAGCAATAAACTCAAAATTTAATTATTTTTGATTAAAAGTTCAAATAAAATTAATTTGAACTTAACTCGTAATGTAATTAGTCGTTTCGGGACGAAATCGGATCCGATTAAACGAAGGACACGTGGCGCGACGTGGGCCAAGTATTTAAAATTATAAATAAGGGTAAATATCTTAAAAAATCAGATTTTTAGCCCACTTGTGTTCTTGTTTGGCCGGCCAAGAGAGAGAGAAGAGAAAAAGAGAGAAAAACTCATTTTTCTTCAAGCTTTCTCCTTGATTTCTCGGAGTTCCGTCACTCGGAATCGCTCGAGCCAAGAATTAAAGTTGCTCTACGTGACTAGGGCTACGCGTGGGTACCAAGAACGAAGAGTTTCACCGAATATCAAAAGGCAAAGTTTTGGAGAAATCAAAGTCTTGAGTTTTTTGGGGGTGTTCTTGATGTGTTCTTGAAGCCTAGTCTTCATTTCAAGCTTCAAGAGGTAGGGTTCTTCCTACCTTGGATTAATCTTTCCTTAGATGTTGATAGTTTAAGGGTTTGATATATTTATGCATATGGATAGACTTTTATATGTATGTTTATGGAAATGGAAATGAAAAAGTGAGCATAGAAATGGCTTAAGCTAATTGATAGCTTGATTTTGGTATATGGAAGTTACATGTGATTGACATATGTAACTTATGTATTGATATATATGTAAGTTTATGTTATGGAAATGGAAAAGTGAGCATAGAAAAGGCTTAAGCTAATTGATAGCTTGATTTTGGTATATGGAAGTTACATGTGATTTATTATGTAACTTAGTGAAATTAAAGGCATGCTATGTGTTATATAAATTATGCCTTGAAGGTGTTTGGTCAAATGCCTTGAGTATTTGGAAATTGTTGTTTTGATTGAATTGAAATAACATGCTTAAGTTTAACTTGTGGAATCATATGCTTATGATATGATTTATAATTGAATGTGTTTGTTGATATATGCATGTGTTGATATATTAACATTGAGATGAATATGGTATTTATATGCTTAGGATATAAATTTACCATGGATGTGTTGAAATTTTTCATGTGTTGTTCTTGGCATATTGAGCATTATGTTGTGTGTAATGGGACATGGCATTGCATATGCACGGAAGCATCTCATCACATGGGTGTGTGCATGGTTGATGTCAACACCACACTTTGTGATTGACGGTATGGCTTGGGAAAAGTTAGGTCGAAGACCTAGCTAAGCCGCTTGGTTGCATGATAAATTGGGTTGGGGTCAGCAAGAAGAGGCATGACAACCTCTCGGGTGCAAGGCCCGGTGATTTGGGAGATGCACTCCATTGGTGTAAGAGTCCATAAAGTGTGCGGGTATGGATGACCTTTGGTGTAAGTTCATGAACATCCAACCCCAAGAAAGACCCTAGTTTTGAAAATGTCATTTGATGTGAACATAAATGATGGAATGAAACACTTTAGCATTGCATCGTGTAGTGAGAGTCGGTGAGGACTCGAGTTGAAGTGCATGAGTGAGTGTCATCTCATTTTATGGCATGGTATTGTTGCATTCCAACTTAGAATGCATATCCTTATAGGGAATGATTGTTTATATGTTGCAAATGAATGTTGCATGAGCATGAGAATCTAGGGGGGGAGTAGCCTTTGTAGGATCTACTCTACTGGGCGTTGGCTCACCCTATACAGGAAACATTTCAGGTGTGGGGTTTGCACCGGTGGATGGCTCATTTGGAGAGCATTAGGCATGAAGGGGGCCGACTTGTGGCCTTATTTTGAGTTTTTGTAAAAGAGTTATGAAAACTTGGTCTTTGGGATGTAAATTATGCAATTAATTGTAATAGAACATATATGGACTAATGTTAAAGTAACCTTGCATGTTTGGATATAAGTATGGATAATTGGACCCGGTGTGGCCAATGTTTACTAAAAAATGGACCCGGTGTGGTCATTGTTTATATTGGGCCTCAAATGGATCATGTGAAGTTAAATTGCACATGTTGGGTTTTGGGTAGAGCTCCCTGTACGAAGGAGACTCTGCCCAAATTTTGTTAAGTTATGGACCCCGGTAAATGGGGCATAACAGTGTGATATCGAGTTACTCGGTATCTACGGGTGTTCCGCGGGTTGATGGGTAATCAACGGACCCCCGGATTTTGGGGTGTCACACATATTGCACGGTTCAAAGAACACTTGTGTATGTGATGCAAGTGAACGTGTACAAAAAAGCTGTCATAAAGTTTCGTTTTATGGGTAACCATCTCATCCCAGTGGGGGTGAGACGGTTACCTAATACTTGTAGTGGATTATTTCCTTGAGAGGTCAACCACTATTGTCCATGTAGATTTAAGGTTGAGGGATAGTATACCTTTTATAGGAAGGATTCGTCAATGCCATGTGAGACAGTATACGTCATTTCTAAAATGGTTTGTGATGTGGCCCTGCAGGGAATGATTGAGATTATTTATATTTGTGGTGGGTGAACAAGGTAGAATCGTTGTATACATTCCTTCGAAGAAACCAACATACATGAGACAAATGAGATGATGTTATTTAATTATTTGTTGATTATTTTGACTCTTTAATGTTTATTCCTTTTGTTGATTTAATATATTCCGTACACCTTAGATCATTATAACTGTCATCGTTTTACTTTTAAAAAGGTATACATTCTATTTTCCAAAAGAGACTTGCCTTCTTTATATTATTTTAAAACCTTGTATGAATTTGAGAGGGATTTTTTATGGGCTTTTGCTCACCCCCTACAACAACACATTTACAGATTTTGGTATAGAAAAAAATTTCGATGTGGATAGATGAGCAGGTTGACTACGAGGCGGAGGAGAATCAAGATGTGGATCCCATCTTGGAAGAGTAGAGATGTTTTATTATTTACTAGAGTTTGAGGGGTTTTTATAAAACAATGTTTTGGTTAGATTTAATTGTTTCACTACTAGATACATTTTACTTTTGAGTTGTAAGTTGAAAAGTTACATTGTTTTATTGACTTTAGTATGTATTTCTTATCGAATGGATGAATGGTTTAGTATTTAAGTGGTTATTTTTAGTTGCTCTCATGATTGGATGGTTTATAGATAGTAATGTCTTCCATTGTGAATTTTAGGGTGTTACAAAATTGCTCATGTTCTTTATCGTATTTTCATACACACTTGCAATTTGAGCACACACGCAGTGATCGATATCATCCATAGTTGTGCATCCAAAGGTTTGGATCATTGGATAGGGATCCCTGTGAATGATTGAGTGTTTAATTGAAAAATTAACATACTAATCATCATGGGTTCATGGGGTCATTGTGGCTAAAAAGGGATTTTTACCATTAATTGTTTGACCTTTGTGAGAAGAAGTAATTGAAGTAGTTATAGGTATTAATTTGGTAGTCATCTAACCATTAAGTTTAAAAACCTATTCACCCCCTCTCCTTCAGGTAATGTCGTGCACTCCACGTTTATAATCGTAGGGGAATATCCACATCGTTTCTCCCCCTCATAGAACAACAAAAACAAAATAGCAGTTGTTATCACAAGAAAACTGATGAACTGATAAGACATTGACAGAAACATTAGGACAATGTAAAATGTTTTTCAATTGAAAGGTAGAAGAATCATGGTGAAGAGTGGTTAAACCAATATTTGAAAATAGGTAAACCTGCACCATTGCCAACTGCAACTTGGTCTAACCCCTCATAAGAATTATAGATGGAAAGATTTGCCAGATCCGAAGTCACATGAGTGGAGGCACCACTATCAGTGATCCAAGTTTGGTTGTCAGCTCCTGAAGTTTTGGCCACCATAGCAGCAAGGTGTTTGTTGGAATCTGACCTTCATAAGCATGATTCATCCATTGAAAATGATTAATGGTGATATGACCATTGCAACCACTAATCTGGCATGACTGATTGCGAGAAGAAAATTATGATGGTTCCCAGCTGAAGAAACACTGCCACCAGATTGTGAAGGACCACCAGTAGGCTTTGGAGGAAGCTTGCTCATGAAATTTTGCATTATAAGATGAAGAGTTTTGGAAGCAATTTTGGTGGTTCGACTTCGTTGCAAATAGAATCGAATGGGTGGAATCAAGAACAACAAATTGTGGTCCTTATGCCGCATTTCAGCATTTAGAAGAAGACTAGTAACGTCATCTAACATGATAACGGTATCACAAGCTTGCACAAAATTAATGATGGCTTCGTATGCTGGTTCGAAACCACTGAGGGTTAGAGTGACCAAGTCATCCTCTTCAATAGGCTTACCAACAATAGCCAAATTATTTGCGATGCCATTCATCTTATCAAATATAATATGATAGTGATAAATTCTCTCATTTGGTAGTTTAGAGTTGATTCTTCAATTTCATTATTTTGGTGCGGGACTGAAAAATATATTGTCTCGAGTGACTTTCAAACATCATGAGAGGTGGAGAGGCGAGTCACGGTGGACAACACATTGGCGTAAGAGTGGCGTTAACCCAACTAAGCAAAGATTGATCTTGTTTCTAGCAAACATACTCGGAGATTTACAGTGGTTCTTAGTTTGCCATCGGTTCCTTCTAAAACCATAGTAAGACAAGGCTCTGTTATGTCAACCTAGCCAAAAAGATCCATGCTTTTGAGGAGAAGAATGAATTGAGCAAGCCATAGCACATTGTTGGTCTGATCAAGCTTAATGAACACTAGGTGTGAGATATTGGCAGAGGGAGGAGAGCTAGACGAGTTAGAAGCTGTGAAGAACTGAAAAAATTTTATCGCATGACTAGTGCTCTAATACCATAACAGAATATTCAATAGAGTAGTTGTATTGTGCTCGGAAACTTGTTCAACTCTTTTAGATGTTGTATTGCTATTTAAAGAAGAAGATTACAACCAACTAGGAAGATAACGTCAATTCAAACTGATGCGGGAGAGATTCTGCAAGCACTTGGTTTTTCATTTCAAACTAAACCCATCTTGATGACCTCATGTCGGCTCACTACAAAAAGTTCCTAACTACACAACCAAAGGAATGTAGAAGTTAAATTGTCTGAGTGGTAAAATTGGACATAAGCAAGACATGGTTGTTGTTCAACAAACTATTTTATAAAATTCACATTAAATAAAGGTTGCCCAAATGGAAAAATATCAAAGGAACAAGTCTCTACATTGTTTCCTCACCTATTCCTTAATTGTTTTTGTTTTTTGAGGTCAAATCTCCTTATACATATTTTCTTAGAATGGGATTCAATATGACCTGCCCTAGCACACAAAATGCTCTCTTTTTTATCCAGATATTAACGCAGGGACTCGGGCAAGCTGCTCGGGACAAATGAAGAAAATAACTGCTGCTGGTGCCTTGTTTAGGTTTTGGAGTAAAGGTGTAATGGTAGTCCACAATCATGGATATCAGTTACCTAACATCACTAGGCAATGGGAATGGTGGTAGAATTTCATTGATGGACTAGTCAAAATTTCATTTCATTCCCACTAGATCAGTTGAAACATTTTTATATCAGTAGAGACCAAAACGAATCATTAATACAATATCGAAATATTCATGTTTCGAAATGTTTTGAGATATTTTCGCAAATGTTTGGGTCAATGTTTTGAAATATTTCGGAATCAAAATTTTGATTTTTATCTGTTTTCAATTTGTTTCCGAAACATTTTCAAAACCGAGTCAACCAAAACTATGCACTGAAACCAAATCTTGGTCCTTTTTAGTCTCACTGCCCATTGAATGTATTAGATTTCAATCTAGGCTGCAGCTGGTCACTGCTGCTTTTTGTAAGCAGATTGTTAGTGACTTGGGAAATCCTTTGATTATATTATGATGAACCCTTGTAAATGCCACAATTTACAAAATTCTTAAGTGCATCCAATGGAGAACTGGCTACTTGAACATATATAAATTGACAAACAAGAATATTTGCACACCTTTGAGCCTCAATTTGTTTTCAAACAATGAATCAATCCCAGATAAACTATCCAAAATAAGTTTTGAGGAGGAAAAAAACGAAGAGGATGAGGAGGGGAAGGGAATAAATAAAGGAAAAAAGAAAAAGAAAGTAATATAGAGCAACCTATTGGCAAATTTCACCTTTACAGGATGTCTCCTTTGCACTGCAAGTTCCTGCATTATTCCGAACACAATGTGATGACACTAATTACAACAAGCTTGACTCTGAAATTTAGAAGTCTCAGTTTCAGTGAAAACAGCAACTTGCGAACGAAATCACGACATTCAGATAGCTTGCACAGTCTTCTTAAGCCAGCAAACACCACTATCATTAAAAAAAGAGATCCTACGGCGTCCTGATCAAATTATTCATAGCACACGAGTTATTCTAAAGAAGAAAGAACCTGTCAAAAAAGTGTAAACAAATGATTCCCAGCAATGAAACCACCACCATCCCCCAACAAAAAGGAAGGGTGGAAAAAAAAAAAAAAAAATGAATGATCACCAGCAATAAATGATGCAAAAAATTGTTCACTTACTTAAGGTGGCAATTATATTGAGTTTGAAATGTTGGGAAACACATTTAAACTGAATCCCCATCCTGGACAACGCAACAGACTACTTCATATATGTAGCAAAGACAAAATTATGGATGATACAATAGAAATATACGACAATGACATTCAAAATGTCTCCTAATTGCAGTTTCTATTTCAACAGACAGTTGTTTGATTTGTAATCAACTTTTGTGATTTCAAATATGTTTTTTATTTCTGCAGGAACATGGCATATATATTTGTTTATATATTATCTATAGGTCCCAGATGCAGTGGCGGGAGCCCCTGGGCCACCCCCTTTTTTATGTCTCTAAGGGTATATATATATACACACACACACATATATATAGGTGAAGAAACAAAAGTATGGCTGGCATACCTAATGAAAAGAATAAGTACCTCTATACTTCTACAATCGGTGTTGCAGTTTGATGAGGGCTAGTTACTTCATCAGACTTCTCCTCTGCATTGGTCACACCTTGATCAGTGGAGTTTTGCATAGTGTCTTTTGATTCTTGTTCAATAGAAAAGAATAAAGGGGGGGACTCACTTCCATTCCCCTCCTTCCTTTTCAAGTTGTCATCTATTTCATCATAATCCAAATTCCGCAGAATATCTGGAAGTGAAAGGCCACTCTCTTCTCCCAGCTTAATTCCCATTTCAATATCAATTTTCCCCTTTGGGCTAGTGCTATTCCCCACAAGATTTGGAGTTGCCGGTTCCATCACTATATTTTCATCTTCCTGCACAAATGCTTGGAAATCAATCATTGATGGCTGGATTTTTGAAAGAAAGACTTCTTTCAGATTTCCTATCATCCCCCTGTTGTATGGATTCTCCTTCTTATCATATCGGTACCGAAAGTTCTCGTACGTGGTCTGCATAAAAGCAAGAATGAAATATGTTTATGTAAGAACTAAGCCAACATTAAGGATCAACAATATTTATAATCAAACATCACAATACAAAATTTTGAGTTTATATGTCATGTGTGCATGCACGAATGTATCTATTTATGTATGTAAAAGAAAGTTAAAGATGGGAAGCACGGAACTAGATGAAACATAAATGATTATGTTCTTGACAGGAAAGGAGGATGGCTTCTCTGGTTCTTCGCATAAACCATGCTGACAGATGAACGTGGTGTCTCCAACAATGCATTATGTCCCGCAAAACATACCGACAAAACTTCACTTCAGGATTCGGTAATGATAGCTATGTCACATTAGAAATTGAAAGAGACGTTTGATGGAAAATATACACTCAGCTACATGTAACGGAGCCCTGAATATTTATGAATATATTTGCATTGGAACATGTTTTTGCAACTTGTAATTTTTTCCAACACAAAAAGTTCAATATGCTTCCAATCCGGCAGACCTGAGTTTGATCTTGTATCACGTATAGAGCTATAACACTTCACATGAACTGATGTACAGAAAGTTGCAATTATTGGAATGAGCCATGGAATCCACAAAAAGAATGCTGATAAAAATTCAGAATTATCATCGAAAAGATAGTAGACATGGGAATTATGTCATTCAGAAACTACAGAAGTAAAACAGACTCATTTCAATTTCGCACTCATCACAAGAGAAACATTTGTCAAATAGTGAAATTCCCCCCCCCCCCCCCCCCCCCCCAAAAAAAAAGAAATTATGGTTTGCCGTTGTTGCACATAATTCCTTCTAATGGCTGAAAATATGCACATAACCTCCTGCGAGTTATGGATTAAAGGGCAACTGTTAGAAACAATGGTCAAACATATAAAGTCAAAATTTTAAATAAAATAAGGATTCAAAATGACATATATACCATTCTAAAAGAATTTTTGGTCAACTTTCATTAAAAAAAGCATTTCCATTATTTTTTTGTGAAATTATATACCAAAATAAAGATGAAATTCTTCTAAAAAGAAAAAAGCGGCCAAAAGAGCCAAAACTATGAAGGGTACCATCACCTATGTTAGGTGCTGCCCTTTAGTCCATAAGCATACAGGGGTCATGTGAATATTTTTTGAACAGCGGAGATTATGTGCAACTCAACAACACACAAGGGAATAAAGCGGATTTGTCCAAAAATTTATGCTTAGTCTTAATAGAAAGACTGTTGGACTAATTGGAAAATGAAACAGTTCGGTTCTCTCTTTCTCTCTGTACTTTGTACTTTTAGTATTACAATCTCAATGTCAAAAATGGTAATTCTTTCACTTTCCGGGGAGAGGAAAAAGATATTCTTACCATTGATATTATTAGAGTTCAACGGGATGATGGATCTCAAGTTTTCATTGATATAACCTCTTTAAACTGACATTTAGATTTCCAGGATAAAGTCCAAATATCTACCACACCATACTTAAGGTTCAATGTAACATTATCACATAGGACCCTATTCTGCTCAAATTATTTCAAAGCAGACACACAAAATTTGAAAATTATTTTGAGTTGATCCTTGTTACTTGTCAAAACTCTCAAAAGACTTTAAGGACTTTCAATTGCTTTCCCTTAGTATAGGTTGGATCATGGAATGTAGATGATTACTGTTAATGGTCTTCATTTGTATTGCCTTTCAATTTCTTGTTTGCTTTTGTGTTTTTATGGCTGGATTTCTTATTCACAATTTGCAATATTTTTATCTATTTACTGAAAACTCTCAAATTCGAGTACAATTAGGCCTAAAATCTAATTTCAATTAAGTTAAAATAGAATATTCTAGAGCAAGAAAGAAGGAAACAAAAATTGAAAAACAATTCATTTGGAGAACAGTTAATAAAAGTTCTAAAGACTGATATTGAGCGATCCATGTGATACAAAAAAGGAACAGATAGGTGTACATATGCTCAAACTATTTCTTTTTCTTATTTTGCATTTTCGGTAAGATAAAACTCTGAAGATACAATAATGATGTGACAATGCACGTCTTCTCTATTGAAAACAGAAATAAATGTTTTTCAAAAGATATTGCATCCTAACATCTAAGATTATCATGAGTACCTTGAATGAATCCGATACGACACTTCCATTATAAATAGCTTGATTACTAACAGTGAAACTTTAGGAAATTATGATATTCTTCTCAAAAATATATATTGAAACCACTAGGAATTAGGTGTACTAATAAATAGATCAGTTATATCCACAAATGTTGAAAGACTATTTACATTTTGTGCCATATACAAAACTCAAACTTGTTTTTACACAGATTGGGGAGAAAGCTCACCTGGTTGGTGCAAATCAGATAGAAATGGAAAACTGTAAGGCCACCTACAAACCAAACGGCAATGAAGCTGTACACAATGAGAAAGTCTGACAAGATATCTTTTGAAATAGCATTCCAAATGGAGCCTTCTCGTTGCACAATGTTGATCCAAGAAAACGCGCACACGTATATGCATAAGATGGTGGATGTTGATATAAACATGTAGAAAAATCGATAATTACGCTGCAATCAGATCAAAAAAGAAGAGCCCCATTACTTCTAACAAGAACAAAAGAACTACATAATCCATATGTGTGCTCTGTAACCAAATGAATGTGTTTATCACGAAGTCATACCATACTTTTGTAGCATTCGATAAAATTACATTCAGCAGACGAAAACTGTCAATTTCGGGTCTTCAATAAGCAATCTCATTTCTAGGATTTCTTTATTTTACATGAATAGGTAGAGTTCTCAAGTGGTATGGCCACAAAAGGTGTACAATATATTATTTCAAATTGGTGTCGACTTCATAAACAACCAATTGATGTTAGAGAATATAATTATATATGTTCAGGTTATTTAAACGTTTCATTCCTCAAGAGCATGTGCTTATTTAATAAGACTAGAGTGCGATTTCATACAGAGGGAATATTTTAATTCTGACTCATATTTTATTGCAGTACCACACACAGGAAGATTTTGAAATCCAAGCAACTGACTGAAAGCAAACCCTAGTCAAGCTGTCTTTCTTCCTGGAAGGTCAATCTCAGATCAATCTTAATGATGCAAGAATTGGTCAGATACTACTATCTCAACAACCACTCATCCAAAGATGCCCTTATAATTCATATGAAAGTGCTCGATGTCAATTGACAAGTGATTCAAGTCATTCTTCTCAACCTTGGACTTACACCCTGCCACATTCAATGGATCAAAGCCTTCATCACCTGCTATGGAAGAGATATGGGTATAGCAGATCTCCTCGTCTGAGGCTTTAGCACCTGGGAAATAGTCATCTATAATGGAGTTCTTTACCCTATTAATGGTGAAAAACATAATAACTCCTATGCCTACCATACCATGTGTACTGACTTAATATAAGCCAAATAGGTTATGCACAAGATTCACTTGCTCTACTTTCCTGATGATTTCTTTCTCACTGTTATCAAGAATACTTTGCAGGAATTTCTGATTTTCTCAAACCGGAGCCAAATGCTCCCAAGAGCAAAATTTCATCCCAGGCCTGAGAGTGGATTTAGCCCATGGCTTCAATTTTGAACTTCTTAATAGGCCATTTTCCTGTCAATTATCGGGGTGTGCCTCTCATGTTACATTTTACTCAAAGCCACAGATTGTATCCCTGTCCGGGCCTAGAATAAACAGCTTGATGCAGCCCATAAGACATTCAATAAAATACAAATTCAGAGACATGACAAACAATGGAATTTGGCTTGCTTTGAAGACAGAGACTCGAATGGAAACTTGCATAATTGCATTTGAGTTTAGTTGTCTCTTATATTTGAGTAACTTTAAAGTTAGTTTGCTGGTATATTGGTTTATGTGTCTTTTTTATGTTTTTTACAGTCAGGCCTTTTTTGTTGTAATTTTTAGATTTGCAGAATGGGTTTTAGGATGAACCGCCGGGGCGGGGGGGGGGGGGGGAGCATCTTTTTGGGTCAAACTATGTTATTGTTATTGGTTCTTAAAGTTCTAGAGTTTAGACTTTAGAGTCCTAGTTCTAGTCTTTGTCAGTTTCCTAATTTAGGTGAAATTGGGAGTCTTTGGAGTCCTAATCTTTTTTAGGATTAGAAGATACTTGGAGGTCTATATATAGAAGCAATAGTTTAAATTTAATAGAGAAGGATATTTTCAGAAAAGTTTTAGCAATTATATGTTTTCTGATTGGTTGATACAATTCAAACCCCGAGGCGTGATGTCTAAGGAACCCTAAGAGTGATTCCTAGTTCCTTCTTTTTTCTTTTTTTATTTCTCTGCAAGTACCTAAGTTCTAAACCCCATAATGAAAACGGATATACTAACCTTTACATCCTTAAACATAACCTACAAGATCTTAACCTTTTCCCTTTCAATCCATCAGACCCTAACACTCAAAATTACACCATAAGCCCCAAAATAACTGGTTATAAACTCTTAAATCATGCATTTATACAGAGACCTTTGGACTGTGCTCGAATTCTGGTTCCCCCTGGCAACTCAATATCCCTGCAAATGTTCCTGGACTTGACTTAACCTCTTAAAGGTGAGGGACAAGGCCAAAGCAACATATAGCACACTATTAGTTATGGTCTCAAACCTCTCTTTGGCACAACAACTAGAAGTCACTTTGTACTATCATGGACAGAGATGGGCATGGATCAGATATGATGATATAATCCCTGCCACAGCTAAGTTCTATTTTATTATAAGCTGGCTTTAGAGACTGGGTGGTGGCCTCACTTCTACAAATGGGAGCCAAAGGAGACAATAGAGGCTATGAGGCCCCCACATTATAATTTATAATTATAAACCTCCCTTTCACAACCTGACGGCAAAATATCGGCTCTCCACTCACTGTTTAGTAAAACTTCTGCTTCGGCTTCTGGAGTCTGGATTCATTACAGCTTCATTTCCAGGATTAGACTGGTTTGGTTCCCTTAGTTCATACAATATATATTCATCCTTTGGTTAGTCATCCAAGAAATCTGATAACCCATGACAAGCTCATGAAATGAAGTGCCAATGATATCCCTCTTGGGCCCTTCTGTGGAACTGCAAAATAAACCAGTCATCACCTTGTCTTCAAATGGCCCTCCTTACCCTAATGGGCTGACAACTGTATACCCTGCTGCATCTCTAAGCCCTCATGACCATGGGATTCAGAAGTAGATTGGTTTTCTCAATTGCTTGTAGGAAAAATCTATCACTACTAAAACTATTGACCTAGCAGGGGCTGCCACGTTTTATCACCTATGGCTATGGAGAGGTACATTCATTTTTAGGGAAAAATAGTACTCTCGAAGCTCTCATCAAAGGGATCAACCAAGAAGCAAGAGTTAAAGCCACGGCCTTCTCAAGTAAGCCCCAAAATGACTTGCAGAGAAGGCTTCAACTGAACTGCGGATTGCCGGAGTGGTTAGCTAATATATATATATATATATATATATTATTTGCAGTACAATGTAAAATTTATTTTCTTGAGATAGACTCTAGTTGCTTGTCCATTTTTCACTTTTTTGCATACCACTGGATAGAAGTATTGTTCCTGTAAGCAGAGCATGGTAGCAAATTTCACATTGCAAAACTAGGAGCCCTCAGACCAAGAATTCCAAATCTGAACATCGTATGACGTGATTGATCTTCTATTTGTGAGCCTTAAAAGCTTCTAATTTTAATATGCGAGAAAGTATTCACTTTATGGTGCAGGTTTTAACTCAAAAGCACATAACTTAATTATTTTGTGTATTAGAGACAGATGCTTATGCAATCGTTTGAACAGGTGTAGAACAATGGTTGCCACAGGTTTTGTGTCCATAGGTCAACAGCCTACCAATTATATAGATAGGAAGAAGTATGTCAAAAATCATGTGCTGCTTGTGAATCAGGTTGGTTGAAGTGCAAGACGCTGACCGACTTAATATCGATAAGACATGCATGAAATCTAGTCATAATTAGTGTTCAATAACTTACTATTCCAATGCATTGACCAACCCATGGACAGTGATGATCAAATCTCTGAACACAATTGTTGCAGATGGAGCAATGAGAAGCACGTGGAGGACGATAAAGCAAGCATGTGTCACAGTACTTCACTTTAACAGAGTGCCCATTTACGATTACGTCCTTTGTTCGTGGTAGTTTTAAATGAGGAGTTCTTCCATTTACCCACTCCATAGAAGGGGTATTCAAATCAAATGCTTCATCTGATTCAGGAGGGATTGAGCTTCTAGGAACAATTCCTGGATCTCTACTGGATGTCAAGAAGAGAAATGTTATATCCTGCATAAAGATTCAAAAAGCATTTGATGTCTTCATTCGCTATGGTAAGCTACCAAAAGTAATTTACATCATAGGTCTTGCCCACAATCTACTTCTGCATATAATGGAATGAAGGAACTAGAAATATCTACAACATTGTCATATCTAGTAGAATTTTAAAGTCGAACATCTGCATGCAATGAATTTAACACACTAAAATGTTCTGATGAACAATGTACGATTTCAAAAGCCATTCAAAACCAAATTTAAGCACCTCATTTCCATGAAGTGCTAAAAGTTCCACAATTTCATCCACCGGAGTAGGAAATCTAATTTATTTAACTTTGTCATATTTTGGGTCACTAGATGAAGTTTCCTATCAAAGGTGATGAAATGTATAATTTAACACATCAAAATTCATGTCAAAAACTAAATGAAAAAACGTTCAAATCTCTTGCCATGCAACTTCTGCAATGTCAGCACACTTTGCAAAAAGATGGAATAAAATTACAGGTAACTTACCAGTATAGTGAGAATTGATCCCATAACTAGCACAGGATACCAATGACTAGCATCTTTGCCATGGTTGTTTCTATGTTCGATGATGCAAAAGATTTTTATACAAAAAGCAATTGCTGGGCCGGCAATAAGAAGTGTGGACAAAAACAAAGATGCCACATCTGGACCAAAGATCAATCTTCCCCCACAGAAAAATCTCTGAAAACAAGAAAAGAAAATAGTTATAAATGCACCATGCCATACAAAATAATCAGAATAAACTATACGATATTGCATCAATGATTTACTAAAGTAAATCCGCGAAATTTTACGCATCTAATACAGTGATCATAATCAAAGAAGAAACCTAGCAATAGCTTAGTCAAAGCAAGGCATGAAGAGTGGGAAAACTAAACAAATGACTACAAAATTGGACATACATGTTAAGAGGACTACAAGACTTTATCGAAAGTAGAATAAAATTTGTAAAAGAAACAATCTTGGGCTAGCTAAGACATATTTTTCAACGCTAGGATGGATCAGGACTGAATTATTAGGCCGTTATAGATAAACAGGAAAATAGAAGAAAATAAAGTAAGGCTCCAATTCACAACTTCTAATTTAGTATTTGAGTTTCAGTCAGGAACAACAAAGTTCAGATTCTAACTCATCAGTGAGTAATCAAACCAAAGCACAGATAGGAAATCGTTTCAATACTGATCCTCGAACAAATACCCAACAATACACATACAACAGGCTGAAGAAAATGACAAACACCCATATTGCAACAATATTAACTAATGATACAAAAAAAAAAAACCAATATGAAAAACACCCATTTCATTGCATGATCAAAGGATCACTGTACATAATTGAATTAAAGGTATCAAGAAAAAGAAACTTACGTTGCTTCCTTTCCAAACTCGATAAAGCCTCTGTGGTTTGGGTTTTTCTTGGCCCATAGCTTTGGATTTAGAAGAAGAAGATGAACAGCCAAAATATGGATTATTGTTTAGAATTATAGCAACTCCTTTCTTCTTCTTTTGACTCGTTTACAGCTACCCATATGGCAAAAAGGAATCCAAAGAATCAAACCCAATATCTTGTATCCGAATGTATGTTCACATACATATTGGGATTCGTGGATTGAATTTCGAGTCCTGTAAATGATATTGTTTATGGGTTTGGCAACAATGTGTGTGTGTGAGAGAGAGAGAGAGAGACACAGAGAGAGAGAGAGAGAGAGGTTAGAAGGTTGTTGGGTGATCAAAAACCAGCTGCCTCGCTCTTTCTCAGACGGATTAACCCAAGAGGAGTTGTTCCTTCTTTCCGCCTCTTTCTCCCTCTAAAATTTCATTGTTTCTCTCTCTAAAATACTTTTCTATCTTTCTTTCTCTCTCTCTCTAAGATGTCACTAACTGTTTTTTTCTCTCTGTCTGATACTCTGGCAATCAATGCTGCTATGGCGGAGCTTCCAACTTTGTTTCCGGCATTTTCGCGGGTAATATTATATTGTCTTAATACTTATATTGGATTAATTACATTTTAGAACTCTTTTTAGTCCAAAATTTTAAACTTGACCCCAAATAAGGTTTTGGGTAAAAGTGTAAAGTTTTGATTTCTCTTTATTTTTTGTTTGCAGATTGAGAATATATAAGAATTATACTTCGGATTTCTCAACCTTTTTCTGTTACAAACTGAGAAATATACATAAATTATACAAAGAGAGATGAGTGAAAAAATTATTTAATTCATTGTAGAGAGGAAAAATATAAAATGTTATTCGATTAAAAATTTTGATTTTATTTTTTGATTCCATTGTGACTTTCAAATGATGAGGAGATATATACTACGAGCAAAGTTTTGAATGTAAGAGTTTCGTCCTATTTTTATATCAAATATTTATGTTTAAATTACATATCTAAACAGTTGTTGCCACATTGCCAACGTGCTGTGACAAGGCATGTAGCCTTTGACTATTTAAAGTTGTCACACACGGGGTTTCTTAACTTATTTATATATGTTGTCTTTTTTTTTTTTTTGGAACAGAACTACAACACAACTCCTTAAAGGAGAAGTGCAGTAGAACTTTATAAACACACTCACACACCCAGAGGTTACCCATTTATATATGTTGTCTACGCCTCGTCTTATAAAAAGATTTTTTTTGGGGGGGGTCAGATTTGAAAACTGTTTCCTACTCGCTTAATTTTTCTATTATTTACTAAGTCAATTTAAAAAATAAAAATTTTCAACTAAATTCTTTCATGTTGCAATTATGACTCCCTGCTTCTAAGGGTAATAATTTTTTATATAACATGTTAACATAATTTGAACTTAACACAAATGTTACACGTTCCGTTAAGGTTAATATGAATTCAAAAAACCATAATCCAGTAAGACGAATTCTAAAAATAGATTAAACTAGTATCAAACATCAAAATTCAATTTGGGCGGGACATACCCATTTGATGGCTATTGTTTGAAAATTGTATTAAGTCAGATGTACCCCCTTGAGTATAAAAAATAACACCATCAGCCCTTAAGGTTTGGTTTAATGTAACATATTCACCCATACGTTATATACCGTTTGAGTAGTCGTTCAATTTGTGATGATGTTAGCATATTTTGAAAACCCATAAAGGATGCATCAAAAAGATTATTAAAATTCTACAACCACCCAAATTTTTAAAATATCCATCAAAACCACAATCACCATCCGGGGGGGAGAGAGAGAGTGAGAGAGAGAAATCTTCATAATCGCCACCACCAAGGCCTTGAACTAGTGTTGGATGTGACTTCTTCATGGCGTTGATGAGGGCTACGACTTTCATCGTTGTCGTTGGAGAATTGGTTTATAGTGTTGTCATCGTCAGAGTCCGGTGGTCTTGGAGGTGGAAGTCAGGCCTTTGGAACTAAGTAGCAAAGCGAGAAGCTAAGCCTAAATTTAAATCCAGAAACAACAATGAATAGAAAATAAAGAGAATCAACCACACACCCAAATCAACACTAGTACCCTGCTGCCACCGCACACTGATTGCACCGTTATCGCTATGCCACAAGCATATCACCTGAAAACAAGTATTCTCAATAACGAAATCTACCTCAAGCACCATCAAAATCTGGTATTAAACACTAATAAAATCCATCTAACCAAACCCCAAACTCTTTCTAGCATGATATTTCTTCCAATTGAGCTCACACACAAGTTGAGGAGAAACCACTGCAGCAAAACAAGAGAGAGAGAGGTGAGTAATTATATCTAATACAGAATGCAATAGAGGGATTGGTGAATGGATGGATGTGGCAATGATAGGGGGTGGATCCATGGACCAATAAAAGGGAAAGAAAGGGGTGTGGTGGTGGTGGAACTGAGGAGGGAGCATGATTCTGAATAACGGTAACGGGTGGTGTAACGGTATTGGTAACGGTGTAACGGACACGGGGTGTAACGGGCGTTACGTAACAGTAACGGAAATCGGAGTCGTGAATTTTGTTAATACATTCACAATTATGGACAAAAATTAAAATTTTCTATATATTTGGATTAAAATAAAATAAATTCAATTTTTTTGTAATTTATAATAATTTTTTATTATATTAATCATTTTGGTATGCTAAATTACTTAATTATTCCAAATTTATGGCAAATGAAAAAAAATTAGTCCAAGCAATTAATATCTATTTATTTGAAAATTGTATTTAGGAAGTATTCAAAATAACTGGTAAATTTAGATCATTGGGATAAAATAAAAATGTTTTGCAATTGTCAATAAAAATTATTAGCCGTTAATTTGTGAAAGAAGGGTCCCACCATCTACAAAATTTTTGAATCCACTCCTTCACATTATTAAATAACATGACACTTGTCATTTATTCATTCACTAAATTTATTGATAATGCATCAACAACCATTCATTAGGTAGGTTGTAAAAGAAAATGATGCACTTGATTTTTGCCTTTCCCAAAAGCCTGCCAACCATGACAGCCTGTTCTTTCTCAACTCAGTCGGCTTCTTTATACTCCGGTCATCTCTTCCGGCGAGAAAACCTCCATGGACGAGCAGTGGAAGTTAAAAAATAGGTCGTTACGGCAGCGTAACGGACTGTAACGCTCCCGTAACGCCCGTTACATCCCGTTACGGTGTCGTAACGGCCGTTATAGGTGTGAAATTTTTTCTACCCGTTATATCGGAGTGTAATGGGATCGGAGCTCAGCATTACTGTTACGTAACGGCCAATTTTCAAAACTATGGGAGGGAGAGAGAGGAGTGGAATAACACCCCAGTTTCCCAAATGCTGTTAATTGATAAGATTCCACAAATATATATCCAAATACATTGGCCGAGTTCTAATTACGTCAATAAAAATTATAATTGATAATCAAACCTCCAATTACAAGTACATCTCTCAATTTATATAGTACAAAATTTATATCCTCTACAATTCCTCAAATATTTCAATCACAAACTCTGCTCCGAATTTTCTTGAAAAATTAATTAAGCTAAGAAGTATATAATACGAAATAAAATAATAGTTCAACGGTAGTAGTACGAATTATCAAATATCAAACAACTCAATCAACAGGTACGGAATCATGAAATATAAGATATCCAATAGTGCAACTACGCAACATACTAGCCTCATAGTCAACAAGGCGGGCCCAACCCTTAGGCAACTAAGTTGCTTGCCTAGGGCCCCAAATGTTAGAGGGCCCTCACAATATTTATCATTTTAGTGTAGTAGGCCTAATTTTTTATTTTTTATTTTAGATATGATTAAAATTTTTAGGGCCCAAATTTTATTAGTTCAAATAATTTTATTAGACCCAAAATTACTCTCTACTTGGTTAAGCCCAAATTAGAGGCCTCCATAAAATTTACCACTTTAGTATAATAGTCTTTTTTATTTTTATTTTTTGTATTTTAGATATGATTCAAATTTTTAGGGCTCAAATTTTAATAGTTCAAATCAATATCTAATTTTTTTGGATCCAAAATTACTCCTTCGTGTAAGCTTTAATTTAAATTTTTCTAAATATTTTGGGTGTGTTCATAGTTGTATTTCACTCACTCACATAGAAAATTTATATTCATTATTTCTTGTGGTGAAAATCTATAAAATTGATTCTTTTTTTGTCTTAATATAAATTTTCAGTCCAAATAATTTATACTTAAATTTTCTATGTTATTAAAGTTTTGTACTTCATGCATGTACATTACTCATGGGTAAAGAATGATTCTTTGTTATCTTAAAATTATTCTTTGCTCACATATTCTATTATTAAATTACTTGTTGAAAACTTAAATTGATAAAATTTTATTTACAATCAACTAAGAGTAAATGAATTAACAATATTATCTATTAAAAAAATTATTGTCAAAACTTGAGTATAAAAACTTGATTAATATTTTAAATTTTTAAAAAACTAAAAAATAATTTTTTAAAACATAAAAAAATTATAATAATTAAAAATAAAATATATCAATAGACAAAATATTAATAGGGCCTCATATGAAAATTTTGCCTAGGGCCCCGCTTGACCTTGAACCGCCCCTGATAGTCGGTTTATCTTGGTCACATGACAAATAATACTTGAACATAAATCTAAACTCAGACTAATCAATCATACCCCGTAGGGTCACAACCACAATGTCCCAAAATATGCCCCCAAGTGCACTAGTTACCAGTTAATCATAAAGTAATTAGCCAAATGCAACTTACTCAACAAAAGCATATAGAATAGTGAATAGGAATACAACTTTTAGATAATAAAAAAAAATACTCTTTGTAAATAGATTAAAAGACGGAATCATATTGTATACTATCTCGTACCTCAAACGATTGATTGACTCCGATAGATGTTATCATCATAACACCAGGAGAAGCATACTCAAATTTTATCTCGATCGGAGTTTTGTTTTATTGTTGATTTTGACACTTCCAGGTTTTCTCATCCAATCTCCTTTTTCTTCCCTCTTCCACTCGGTTATCTCTCTCTCTCTTCTTCCTCTTTTTTCCCCTTTACTTAGGCCAACCTCCCTATTTATAGTCTTCCTTTACACCTTAAACACACACACATATACCGCTTTGTCATGCTGCCAAATGTCATCTCCAAATCCTTTCACTATTTTATCATGCTTATCAATTGCCATGTGTCACCTCCAGGTCCTTCCACTATTTTGTCGTGCTTGTCACATGTCATCTCCAGATCCTTCCACTGCTTTATCGTCCTTGTCACGTGTTACCTTTAGATTCATCATTATCCTTCCCTTGCTACGTCGTACTTTCCATGTGTTGCACTCCATTTTTAACAAGTGTCATATGACACACCAAAAATTACACTTATTAAACCTTCTCGATTACTATAGGTATTTAGAATCGCTTATTTTTTTCTCCGACACAAAACATATTCAATATTATAGTCGTTCGACTCCTCTTCAGGCAAGGAATTCATTTTTGAGGTCTATTTATTTATTTGAACTCTCTTGATCACATAAAATCCTAATTGTTTCATCCTCGCCCAGGCTACTAGGGAATATGGTACATGTTAGAGCCTCATTCTTCCTATGGATTGTCATCAATTGTTTGTAGTGTCGAATATGGGCGGTTGAATCCGTTTTGCCATCATATAATCTGAAATTTGGGACAGTAAATTTACTAAGAATTCATTCTCGTTCAATCCACCTTATAAAAGGTGATATCTCCACCCCTCCGACATACTCCCCGGTTGTTCTTCTTGCTAACTCCCTTGCGGATTTCTACTCGGGCTGTTCAATCTGTTATTGAGTTCCTCCATGATAAAGCGTTAATTTTTGGGCTTATACCTTTCTAGGGCTCCCTAAGAATATTCTCTCTGTCTCGGCCCATTCCTTTCGGGAGTTCTACCTCAACGCTTTTGGTCTCGCTCATTTTTTGCATGGGTTTCTTCTCTTTCTGGGACATCTCCCTCCCTGGACCTCCTCAACTCCTCCTTCAATGTTTCATTTTCTTGCCTTTCATCATGTGCCTCCAGTCAGTCCTGGAGAGACTGGATTAATTTAATGAGAGCGGGAGTTTTCCCCTCGACACAGAGGGATCTATCCTAACGTAAGTCAAATTGATCGTTTTCATCCTCAAGCTTATAGCTAGGCGAGGATAGGTTATCGTCATCGGGACTTTTGTCTTGGCTTTTGAAGGCATCCTCCCAGATATCACTATCTGAGGGGAGGGACACTTTGTAATTTTTGTTGGTATCTCGGTCAACATCATGGCTCACCGGAGATCCAATGGTGTTTTTCAACATTGACATTGCTATTTGTTCAGTAGTTTCCCACAAAACAGCACCAATTGTAAGCGGTAAAAAAAATTATCTCTTGCAAAAATGAATTGGTTGTGGATGACTTGATGGTATATTATTACTCAATTCCTCCTGCAAAATGAACAAACTGTCAAGGACTGGAGTGAACCAGTCAAAGGTACCCCGATGTTTAAGTCAATAAAGAATTCGAGACAAAGGCAATTGCAAGGGTTTTTGTGCATACCTTTTCTTAAGCTTTTCTGGTCCCTTTTATAGGATGTATTGGTCTTTATCCTTTAGAGTTTTCCTTGTTTGCAAGGCGAGGTGGTACACCCCATCTTGCGCCAGATTTTGGATCACTTCTACTGAAATCTCTCCAACATTCTCAAATCAGCTAGTTCTTCAGGATTATTGACATTGTCTATTATCATTTTAGTAACTTACCTATCCTACCCCTTTATTATCCTAAATAATAGGTAACCATTTGCTTAGCTCGTCTGAGCTGTTTCAAACTCTTACGAAAACTCAAGCTAGTTATCCGAGTACAACTAAGAAGTACCGTTAGTCATAACCCGACCTAAATTAGCTCGGCTCTGTCTTAGAATTACTTTAGACTAATCATATTCTAGATGCGCACATGACCTTATCACGTATATGAATCATCATACTAAGACATGTGCTGAAATTTCGTGCCCCTTCCCTGTCATCTTAAAAAAGAAAGTAAGAAATATAAAGATCAATGCCACTACTTGATGCTGCAAGCACGATGTATGGCATATTATAAAAGCAGATTCCATTATTATATAATATAACAGAGACTTACGTGTTAGCCTGTGACAGAATTGAATCGCAAGTTGACATTTGCTAAGGTTTGACCCAAATGTGGGGCCCTATGAGTTTGATAGGAAACAAGCTATTATGTGGTTTACAAACGACTTTAACGAGGAAATAATTTTGGTACCGTACCTCTAACTTTTATTATTTTGATCGGTGTTTTTATAATTTTTATAGGTCATTTTATAAATAAAAAATGTATCACTTTTGTGAATGCTTTTATTACTGTTACTAATATTTTTATCACATTTGTGATAACTATTTTTACCACTTTTCTTTGGTACAAAAAAATTTATCATATTTATGGGTATTTTTACTATATTTGTGTGGTATTTTTATCACTATTGTGATAACTATTTTTATCATTTTTTGGGATAGCACAACAATGATAAAATGACCCACAAATGTGATAAAAATAACCACAAATGTGATAAATAGATATATGGTACCGAAAAAAAAATTAGTACAATAATCAAATATGTTTACGAAACTCGAACCAAAGCATATTTGGGCAAACAATTCGTCAATTTTTTGGACGGAATCATTAGTCTTAATAGGAAATCACTGGTCAAGTATACAATATCCAAAAATAATATGGATACTATACCATAGTTGATCAAGAATCATAGATTTCAATTTGATTAACTTCTAAACCTTCATTATAAAAACTCTATACATGTAAGAATCTTATCGATGAAAAGTGAAAGTATATTTCCAAAAAAATTAATTTTTGGTATTGTAACTAGACCAACAAATTAGTTAACCCCCAATTTGAAGTGTTTAAGAAAAGATCCATCTTTCAAAATCATGATTGAGTCAACCAAGTTAGATCATGAGTTCATTGTGGAGGGTCAATTACAATATCAAAAAATAACTTCATTTTTATATAAATTTGTCATTGTTGTCTTATGTAATGCCGTGTGGCAAATATGCTTGGGGATACCAATACCTTTCAATAACATTTTGGATTCGTTTAAGCAACTACAAGATATTTATGTTATTTCATTGTATAAAGAATTTCCCATGGCTTCTGTGGCCCTAATGATCAATTTGTGAGATTAATCTGGCATGCATCCTTGCTTTCGAAATTTTCATAAAATTCTAACAATTTCTTACACTTCTCAAAAAGCCTAATTCCAAAGACGTGGATATAAGAATAGTTAGAGGAGTCCGAGAGGGTAGGTGGTAATTTTAGTGATAATCATCAAATCCATATTGATTTTAATTCCATTAGCAACTTTTATCTGACAACGTTTACACACACTCCAAACATGCCATGAACGGGGACAAATGCAAAATTTGAGCTTCGGAGGTGAGAATTCTCTCGAAATATTTTTAGAAGGGTTATTTGGGAGAATAAAAAAAAATAAAATTGGAGGATAAAGTGGTTAAAATTGTGAGGCTCATTTTGTAAATTCTATATCAGAATAAAATATTTTCTCAAACATTGGGCCCCTTATCCCCTCCTCCGGCCCTCTAGATCCATTGTTGGCTATGAAGTTGCCCAAAGAATAATACGAGTGACCCATGCAAATTTTCAAAATACACCACTGAATACATCAATCACAGTGGTCAAAAACCAAGTCTGAATCCTCATCAGTTGGCACAGCCACAACTTATTACCAGGCTTGGTGAATGGCAGTACCTAACCAGACAACTTGTATACATTATATAAGCATAGAAACCGTATTTTTTGTTGTGCTTCCCTTCATTTCTTAAACAATCTCAGTTCAGGGCTGCAAATGGTAAACATCAGTTCTTGTGTGTGTGTGTGTGTGTGTGTGTGTGTGTGCTTGTGGCAGAGTAACCTTTTGACATATATAGCTCAACATGTCCGTAAATCATACAAGTGACTTCATTACCACCAAAAAGGAAAAAAGAAGAAGCAGCAGCCACAATTGTACACAACCTACAAAGTCAAGTCATCCCCCCACCATTGCCCATCAACCCAAAAAAGAAAATAGACAACAAAATATAAAAACGAAGAAAATAGAAAGGAGACCCAAAAAACGAAACATCACCCTAATTTATTTTACAAGATGACACCTTTATTTTGTTTCTATTGGCACCATTATTAGGCATCTCTGGGCCATAAGTACCATTTACAATTTGTCCGCCTTATTTTTTTACTACTTCCTTTTCTTACAATTTTCTCTTCTTTGTTCTCATATTTATTTGCCCTTTCTTCCTCAATAGTCATGCGGGAACTACAGTCGGAGCTTAAGAATTAATAAACAAGGTATTTTTTGTTTCTACTGTTAGCATCAGCAAATCAACATCTATGCTCGACAAGTCATCATGTACCGCCATCAGATGTAAAGGCTCTTCTGTAGGCATCGCCCAATCAAACCTGTGTAAAAGATCCATGCGATGCACTTCAAAAGGTCTAGCAAAATGTAACTGTTTAATGAATCTTTTAAGAATCTAAGAATTAGAGTCAGAAATAAATATATGCATAAAAACGATGTCGTATAAAAAGGAGGATATCCATGTTGTTTGGTAGGCAGTATCCTAATGTCCGTATCCAACCTATGTGATGAACGAGAAGCTCACTGGCAACTTTATGGATGCAGCAATTTATGTTTGCTTCTCTGCCTGCTGACAAATCTTTGGATTTCTTATCAACAAATTGTTTATTCCTATCAAACACACTTTAGGCTCCTGAATTATTCTTCACCACCTCTGCTTGATGTCAAATATTTGGACTCGATTAAAAATACACGTCAACATTTACTGTCATAAGAACATCTCACACGAGGCTGAGCGATAACTGATCAAGCGTTTTGCATATTTTGTGTCAGTCTTACAACCAAGCGCTTCAACTAATTCTCAGATTCCTAATATGACATGTTTACCAGTTTCTTTTTTTTTTTAACGTTAACAACAAGATGCAACATCCATAACTTCCCCATTTTGATGTTTACTGCACCTCAGTTTCTCTATTTGAAGTCCGTGTCCATCATGAGGTAGACCCAAAAAGAAACGATATTGTCACAGATTTCTAGTAAATGAACATGAGGCCTAAAGAGTAAAAATCTTGTCATAGGGGGAAAAAGTGATCTATGCATTAATTTGTTCATGAAAATGACTCTGTAGACACAAAATTTCTAACACAATACAATAAGGTCTGGGGCAAATAAGTTTGCCTACATTTGCATGGAGTGAAGAAGCCCGTCCAATACTCACATATGGTGGATGCAATCATCTTTTGGTTTAGGAAGCAAATTTTTTTTTTATTGGCTTCATTTTCTTGTGTGACAAAAGAAAAAATTATAAAAGATGGAGGAGAATTTCAGATGTAGTATTCAACTGGAGTACCTTATTGACCTCTTAAAGTAACACATTAGTTGAATGGGGAAAACTGACCCAAAATTTACAGTTCTCTTATTAACCCTATTTAGAAAGTATAAAGTATAAACCAAATTAACAAACTTCATATGCATCATCATCAAATAATTTGTGCTATATAACATCACATTATGTAGTTAGCTAACCAACTGTAAAACAATTTCTGCATGCAAGGAGAAAAAAATTACCTTTATCCCTGTTCAATTACTGATGAATTTTGTTGGGAGCTCCCATCCCCAGACCTCTCCTCTTCAGTAGGACTATACCCATTAGTTGAGGTCCTTTGTGCACCACTCACTTCTTGAACAGTAGGAAAGAAAAATTGATCAACATTTCCACCTCCATCCTTCTTCAGGTTGTCATCAATCCCCTTATAATCCAAATTCTGCAAAATATTTGGAAGAGGCATACTAGCATCTTTGGTAAGCATACCTCCCATTTCTATGTCAACTTTCCATTTTGAGCTAAAAATGTCCCCACCAAATTTTTGATTAATGGAATCTGTAGTTGTATCATCTTTATCGATCACCCATTCTCGGAAATTGACCAATGAAGGTGGGGTCTTAGAGAAAATGAATTCTTTAATGTTCTTTACTATCCCTTGATTATATGGGTTTTCCCTCTTATCGTACCAATATCGAAAGCTCTCATAAGTAGTCTGAAAATGAACATAGAGTAGAACAAAGTGTCAAACTTTCTTAACCAACAATAAACAAACATACGACTCACATATGCACTGGCAGCACTTTCTTACAAGATATCATATAAAATACATAAGTAATTTTCATCATTTCCGTGTTTGTAAATTATGTGCATATAAGTATTGTAATCTCAATGACCTCAATTACCAAAATTCTATTAACAAAGATTATATACCAATTCAAAGTGCAGAAGAAATATTCTCACGCAAAGCCACCACATCAAAACTTATATAACTATAAATTATAAAAAACAGTCACACAATAACTGAAATACATATACTAGCATGGAGTCGAACATTGGAAATGATGTTACCCCTAAAATCTGCTAATGTTAATCATAGAAACTATAAAAAAAAATTAAAAAACAGCATCATAAACCAGAGTTGAAGAAGGCATTGACAGTAGTTACCAGGATCATAGATTATCCCCGCGACCCAAAAATTGGGGTCACACGTACCGAAGTGGGTTCGTGATCCCAATGCCAAAATCCGCGATCCCAAATTGTAACTCAAATCCTAAATCGATCCATTATCCAGATAATCCCAAATTATTACCCTGACCTCAAATTGTAACAATTAATGGTTATTTTTTTATTTTGATGATCTATAAAATTAAATTTTGATAATTGTGATCTAACTGTTTCTCGTAATACAAATATGCAACCACTAATTGCTAGCCCATACATTGTTTTGTATTATGATACAATTTGTAACTCTTATCAGAAATAAAAAATAAATATTAGTTAATTATGTATATAATTTATACAATTGTGAAAGTGATCCAGACGAGAGTTACAAAGCAAACCACAACAAAAATAGCGTACCAACTAAGCCAACTCTCATCACACTACTTATTATGGAAAGTATCGTACCCTGTACTCATACTCGTACCAAATACCAAATCAACCCCCGATCCAATTAACATTCCTGTTTATTCTTCTCTGCTGTCTTAATTCCTTTCAATTGGGTTTCATAACATTGAAGTGTGAATTTTTTATTTCTTTGCTTAGGTGGAAAATTTTAGAAAAAGAGTAGGTCAGAAAAATAGATTTGACTTCTGTTGAAGCATCATTAGCCCATGATCCAACTCATGCAAAGTCATTTTGGACTGGCTAGCTAATGCACTAGTAACTGTCTCATACTGGTGAGTTGTTATTTTATTAAGAGTTCAAGGACTAGCAGTGAAGTTTCAAATGGACTAAACTTTTTGTCATCCTTGTTTCCTCTGTTCTCTGTTGTTGACAAGTGATGGTAACATCTTTGGAATGGACTGGCATACATAGAAGTTCAAAAATATGCAACATGCTGAAGATGTAAGGACAACTTCAATCTTATCAATAAAGCCGTCATGTTCAACATCATAGGACACCAAAGCCAGTTTATAAACACTTCACTTATGAATACTGGACTTGGTCATACAGATATCCTACTCTAAATCATGAACTGGCAAGTGGGGCTAGCAATCATGAAGGGGGCAATGGAACTATAATTATTTTGGATGTTTCTCAAAAATGATATACTGAAAAGAGAGACTCTCTCCCCTTTCTTCTTCTATTTCTTCCTCTATATCCAATACGATGTCAACTAAGCATGTATGGTCACATACGAAATAAAACAAAAATATTGGAACTATCAAACTTAACTTCAGCAATCGAATTAGTCTTGAGTTTGAGACAATAAGAAGGTAACCTTGTTGGTGCAAATCAGATAAACATGCAATGCACTAAGTCCACCGACGAACCAGACAGCTATGAAGCTGTATACTACCAGAATGACTGATACAACATTCCTTGACATGATATTCCATACGCTGCCCTGTTGTTGAAGGATATCCAACAATGAAAATGTGAAGACGTATATGCACAAGGTGGTTGTTGATGATATAAAGAAGATGAAGAGCCGGTAATTACGCTGCAGGCACATCAACGTGAAAGAGGCAAGTAAGTTTTTTACTATAGAACACTTACCGAAGGAATTAATGCAGAAGAATAACAATCAGAGTATATGTTATGTGATGCTCTGGTTTTAGGCAAGGCTAGTAATATAAGTTATGTCAAAAAAGTGGAATTTGATCCCAAATCATGGAATTATTAAAACATTTTGTTTAAATGTTCATAAATATCACATAAAAGAGCCTGTATAGATCTCCGAAAGGTCAACTAATTATTTACATTGCAAGTTTACCATATTTTTACAAAGTTTAGCAGAGCTTATCTACAACATTGTTTTCAAAGCATTATTGCTCCAATCTAGTGAGTTCACACCCCACTAGAGAGAAATAACAAATCAAGGCCTCTACAACTTCGCCACAAAGCAAGTACATCTATATTAATAAAAAAGAACGTCCTGCTTAAGATCCTTAAGCCCTTGACTTAGAAAAGAAGAACAACGAGCCAAATCGTTTAGATCTAACGGCTTGTCTTATTACTTACATCTTAACCTTTTAGCTGGAGTAACTCTTGCTATTTATATTTAATCTTTTAACTACAGTAAATATTTTAACCAACAATTATAGTTCAATCACAATAAAGATTTTCCATCTTGATTAGCAAAAAAAAATCACAATGAAGATTTTAAGCACTCACTCACGTTTTAACCACACTAAAAAAAGCGTGCAAAAGGTTCACCCTGGTATGTATACATGTATATATAGAACCCATACCAAGCTGATTATGATATAACCTGATAAAGCCACAACTAATCATATATCAGTTACATGCATGCATGCCAATTTAGACTAATCATCCAAACCATAGATTGTTTATGAACAACTTAACAAGTTAAGTCCACAAAAGTTATTCTACTTGAATAAACTCCACTATTCTAATTTCACAATGTATAGTGTGACAGATTTATTATTTTCTAATTTTACTTTATTTTTATTATTTTGTTAGAACCAGATTTTATTTAGGAATATTTAGTTTTATTATAGATTAATTAGGGCTCCTGTAATATTCCACTATTGTTTTTAAAAGTTTTTCTAAGCCTCTTTTAATATAAATAACGTTTTAAGACATAAGCCGCCAGAAACTATAAGTTATCATTCAAAATTCTATTCAAAAAGTTTTTCTCATATTTTCTTTGTGGGTTCAAGGTTTGTTGTATATTGCTCTGGTGACTTCATTATCGTGTGTTATTGTTCCTTCGTAAAGAAAGAATGATTTCGTTGTTATCATTTATGTTGCCTTAATTATATTAAAGCCTTGGTTGACCTAACATGATGGCTAATCAACTTAGGGGTGACAACCTTCCCTGTGAAAGTGGTCAGGCGAAAGAGGCCCTTCCAAGAGTCGAGTTTGTTTTCAATGTGAAGCCCACAAAGTCTTTCATGACTTCTGGTCGCTATGTTAGGAAATTAATCGGGGTCCAGATCAAAATAATATTTAGAAAAATGATAAATTTCGTGTTCGACCTGTTCAAGATTGCAATTTTCACCCTCCAATTAGACAACATGTTTATGACGCAGATTTTAGTGACGATGAAGAGTGTGTAGCAAGCATGTGTACTGATTATGGAAATTGGATATAGGTGACATGTTTATGAGTCTAGAAATTTTCGAATAAAAGTTGTCCAATTTTAATGGTTACCGGCATAAATAAGATTCCCTTGCTTGGTTAGCCAAGGTTCACTGATTCTTTGAATAACAGAAATTTCAGAAGAAAAAAAGGTGGTGTTAGTGACATATAAATTTAGGGACATGAGTTTTGATTTGTGGAAACATTTGAAGTTTTCACATGCAAAACAACAAAAATCTTCAATTCATTCTTGACAGAAGATGAAACAGTCATTGACATTGAGATATTTAACTCTAGGTCATAATGAGTATGAAGAGGAAGAATACAAGGAGTGTATTGAATGTCAATTTGTGAGACAGCAAAGGGTTTGGACCAAAACAGTTAACTCGAGATAATATTGGGTTGCCATCTTTTCATGGCACAAATATTACTTCATAGGCTTTTCGTATGGGAACACTCAGAGTATGGATTATAGAGTAGGAAGCAAAGAGAATTTTCAAGCCCTAAAGTTCTATGTTGAGAGCACGTGTTGAAACAAGCTGAAGGGAATTGAAGAATTGGTTTTTATTATTTATTTGACTATTATTATAATAATTAGAGAACATTGATTTAAACAGGATTGTTTTGGTAATTTTTATTAGTGAGTTTGACTAGGAAGCTATTATAGAGTTTTAGTAGAAGAGTAATTTAAGCGTTCGATTAGGAAATTCTAAAATTTTAGTAAGAGAATAAATTTTATTTTGGTAGGAGACTTAGACTACAAGAAAGGATGTAATCCCATTATTTTAAGCAAATTATGAATACGAATTGATTTTCTCTGCAGAGATTTGCGTTTCTTAACCTAATGTTTGCGAGGATTTGATGACCTCCCCTTCTTCTCATATTCTTTCTTCTCTTTTCCTCCCCGTCCGGCATCAAGTGGTATCAGAGCAAACTTCGATCTAATAATCTTCCTTTCGTGCAACTTGTTCTCAATCCTCAATTGTATCATCTTCCAGTGTATCAAAAGATTTTAAACAATAGTTGCAGTCTCGTGAATCAATCGTGGCTGATTGAAGAAGCCGCCAAGAAGGTGACTACTTCTTGTCGAAGACTCTTGGTTTCTGGATACACATGCGATAGCTTTGCGTTCCTGGTCCTGCAGCTTTGTTCCTGGTCCTGCAGCTTTGTGACTCCTTGCAAGGAACAAGATCAGCTTCAGACCTGTTGCTGTGAAGAAGAGGATGTCTAGTTGCTTGTTTTAAAACTTTAACCAACCCAACCTGATTATTTTATATGTTAGCACAAACCCAACCCAACCAGAAACCCCATCCGAAAAAAAAACCCAGAGACCCAATCCATTATCACATATCCAGTCCGAACAAAAATACAATCTCTGCTCAAGTCCATATTTGAAAACTGTCCAAAACAAACCCATCTGATTGAACACTTTTTAAAATTTTAGCAATTCTAGAATTCAGATCCACCCCAATACTTAAGAAACTACACAAACACCCCATACGTTTATGAAATTATAGATTTGACCCTTAAAGTTTTTAAAATTACAATTTTGCCCCAAAATTTTCAAATCCGTCCATAAAAATGGTTACCAGTGCAGGTTTACTTGCCAAAGTTGAGGCACATGATGTTAAGCTCGATTCGTTTCAAGCATCAGTGGAGCGAATCCACATATCGTTGGAATATCTACACGACAATGTACACAAGTTGGCTGTCATTTTTGGATTTAAGCTCCTAAACAACAATTTTGTAAGCAAGACAGATATTGATTCATCTTTTTCACCCATTAGCCATCAACATGTGACTGACCAAACTCTACCACTATCACAAGTACCAATCCAATTAGATGACAAATCAAGATTGCTTGATGTTCATGAGCTAAAAAGTTTTGAGATTCCTATATCAATTGTCACTAATAAGCCGATTTCAAAGGAAGTTCCTACGGATGAATTTAAGCAAGTTCCAAAAGTGGTCTTTATAGATGTTGTTATGTCTTTCTTCTCCACCAATTCATACCGATGTGGTTGCTCCTTTGTCTTCACAAGTTCATGTGTTCCTTTATCAACGTTATTTATTGTTATGTTACGCATTATTTAGAATAAGGTTAGTTTAGTACTTTGTACTATATGACTATATATATGTTGGGTATAGTTGTTTAATGTTAAGAGATGTTTATGAGGGGTATTTATGTACTTTGAGTCTTATTATTTTATTATAAATACATGAGGCCAAGGGAGATAATCTAATTCTCTCATTAGCTCTCACTATTGTCATAAACATTTTCTCTTTCTCTCTACTTTCTTAATTTAACTTGGTATTAGAGCTCCGATCTGTAAGTTGATATTTTTTTCTTCATCTTGTTTTTTTTTTTAGCTATGTAAGTCTACTCTCTTCCTCTCATAGTTTTTTCCCATTTTATGTTGAACCCTAAAAACAAAGTTAAAAACTAATCGAAAAAAGAATTATCAGCATTAACGACTAGGGATTCTCTATTCCCAAGAAAAGTTCCAAATTTTTTTGAGTTCATTCAATATATTTTTCCATTTTTTTTCTATTTTTCAAAATTTTTTGCCTCTTTTTCAAAATACTTGATTATAGCTTGTTTAATGCAATCTGATGACTGGAATAGCTCCCTTGGGGTCCGAAATTACTATCTTGCCCTTATCAATTGTTATTTCATCCATTTTGATATTTTTTAGCCAAATCTAAGCATTTTCTTGTGTTTTTTTGCTAAAACGTCAACTTTTTGGCCCTATTATCCCTTTTTTGATCTAATTTGGTCCCCTCTTTCAGTTTTATTGTGTGGGTAACTTGTTCGTTGTACAGATTCCTTAGGCTTTGTGCATTGTGGGTGATTGAACCAGTTTTGATATTTGGGGGTGCTCTTCTTATTCGATGGACATCGGAGACGATAGTAAAACTTCTAGAAGCAGTGAGGTGAATGGGTTGAGTCGTGTTGGGACTTTTGGAGATAGCTCATCCCTTCAAATTAGTCCAGTTAAGTTGGATGGCACCAACTATCTAATCTGGTCATGATCTTGCAATTTGGCTATTACTACACATGGCCTAACTGGTTATACCATAGGAACCCTCAAGGATTCTATGATAGATGGACCAGCAAGGGAGTAATGGCGATCAGAAAATGCTCTTGTTATGACTTAGCTGATTAACTCAATCCATCCATCTATTAGTCGCACCATCTTGTTGATAGACACGGCACATAAGATTTGGTCTGTAGCTACACAAACATACTCACAAAAGGGTAATGACACACAGGACTATGAATTGAGGAAGAAGATTCGTGGGGTAGATCAGAAAGGTAAATCCTTTGCTGAGTATTATTTTGAATTGAGTAGTTTGTGGTAAAAATTTGATTATTATTAGAGTTTCAAGTTGTTTGTACTACAGATGCAGATTCAACTGCCTTTTAAGAAATGATAGAGAAAGAGTAGGTATATGATTTCCTTGCTAGCCTTAACATAGAGTATGATCATATTCGAGTTCAAGGCGTATGTCGATCTCCTTTCCCCACCTTGAGAGAGGCCTATTCAAGTGTTCAGCAAGAGGAAAGTCGACATAGTGCTATGGTATAAATTCCTAGTCAGGATCGTTCTACTTTACTTGCTACTCCTACTTAACGAGATGGTAAGGTCAGTCAACCCAAGACAAGTGGGAAGAGTGGTGTTGGTGATCGTGATCTATTAAAATGTGATTACTGTGAGAAAAAACGCCATACTAGAGAGCACTATTGGGTACTGTGCGATCTCAGGCTCATATTTTTTAGATTTCCTCAAGCCCTTCTGCTGATAATATTGCTCTCTCCTAGGATGAGATGCACCCTCTCACGCGTCTGATGGCTAGACTTGATACTTCATCCACCATAGCTTTTCTCTCTGCACCGATTTCCTCTAACTTTGCTCACACTTGTAGTCCAGCATATGCTCTCAGTATCTCTTTTTCTCCTTGGATAATTAATTCTGGAGCTACTAACCATATGATTGGTTCCTCTAATCTATTTTATTCTTACTTTCCTTATTCTAGTAAGGATAAAGTAAGAGTTACTAATGGCTCTTTATGCTTTGTTTCTGGAAAAGGTTTCATATAATGCTCTCCCTCTATTACCCTTTCATCTGTTCTTCATGTTCCAAATTTCTCTACTAATTTACTTTCCATCAGTAATCTTACTAATTTCCTAAATTACTCTGTCACATTTTTCCCTACGTGTGTCTCAGGAACTGGTGATGGGAAAAATGATTGACAGTAGTAGAGTACATGGTGGCTTGTATTTATTGGACATTGTCTCTTCATTTTCATTGCCATTTGGTTAGGCTCTACAAGTGGATATTGCATCTTCTATTCCTCTCTTTCTTCGATGGTACCGCCATTTAGGACATCCCTCTTTTGGTATTTTGGATAAACTTTTTCCTATTTTAGTTAAATCATGTCTTAGAAGTAGTTTTGTTTGTGATGCTTACGAGTTTACAAATGCATAAATGTTCATGATATCTTTCAATTAATAAAAGAAGTGATTTTTCTTTTATGTTTATTCATTCTGATGCGTAGAGTCCCTCTCAGGCTGTTTCTCATTCTAGTTATTGTTGGTTTGTTACATTCATTGATTGTTATTCTCGCGTCACTTGGGTGTCTTTACTTCAAACCAAGGATGAAGTCTTTTCTTACTTTAAAACTTTCCATAAGATGGTGACTAACCAGTTTAATACCACCATTAAAACTCTTAAGAGTGATAATGGAACCGAATACATTGATAGTCAATTCCGAGCATACCTTGAAGAGCATGGTATACTTTATCAAACGAGTTGTGTAGGCACTCCTAAACAGAATGAGGTTGCTGGGCTCAAAAAATCGTCATCTTCTTGAAACTACCCCTACTCTTATGTTCACTATGAATGCTCCCATAACTTTTGGAGGGGATGTTATTCTTACTGCTACATATCTTATTAATCGCATGCCCTCTAGTGTTCTTCAGTTTAAGGTTCCTCTCGAGCTTCTTCCCGGGTCTCTCTCTTCTTGTCTTTCTCCCAAGGTATTTGAGTGTACTTGTTTTGTTCAGGTCTCTCCTCATTCTCGAGGCAAACTTGACCCTAAGGCTGTGCGATGTGTCTTTGTTGGATACTCTCCTACTCAAGAGTGTTACAGATGTTATGATCATCGGTCTCACAAAGAGTATGTTAGCATGGATGTCATATTTCGTGAGACCGAATCCTACTTTGGTTTGTTTCAGTCCTCTCTTCAAGGGGAAATTGGTAATAGGGAAGATAGATTACTATATGATCTACGGGACGAGCTCTCATTTTTTCTCCCTTCATTGAGAGAGGTTGTTTGTGGTGAAGAGAAGAAAGACAAGTGTACTAAAGAAGAACATAATACTGGTGGATAGATAAACCTGAACTTAAGTCTTAAGAAGAATAGAGCAGATGGTCTCAAGTCTTGTAATTATATATTCTCTCATAGTATAAAATACTTAATAGTCAAATTTTTTAGTTTTGCTAATCACATATCAACACATGTTTATTGTTTAGTTAACGTGTCTAAAATTAAAATTTTATCATTTATTTATGGACAAAGATAAAAGAGTATCGAACACATATCTGAGAGTGTTCGACACGTGTCTGACATGAATACATCACCTTCTTGAGAGTTTCAGTGCTTCATAGGAAACAACAATTGGGTCAGGGCAAAAAGGTAATTTCGGACCCCAAAGGAGCTATTCTTGTAACACCCCGCATTTCCTTTTTATATATATGTATATAGATATCTAGTAAATGTTAAGTTTAGAAGATTAACACAATATTAGAGAGAAACAGAGAGAGGTTAAAAACTTAACCTAGCTCTCATACATCACTTGTATTTATAGTTAACTCACAATAATAAGAATTACACATACATCCTCTTACTATTAACAATTTACACATACTACCCTAATATTCTTAACACTCCCCCTCAAGCTGGACTATATATATCATATAATCCAAGCTTGGAACAAATCCCTGTAAGACATGTACGACTCAATGCTTTGGTAAACATATCTGCAAGCTGATCTTCAGATTTCACAAATGGAGTTGTAATTTCCCCAGCTATTATCTTGTCCCGAATAAAGTGACAATCAACCTCAATATGTTTGGTTCTCTCGTGAAACACCGGATTGGCAACAATATGGATAGCTGCCTGGTTGTCACAGAACAACTGTAAAGGAAGTTGAACTGGAAACCCAATTTCCTGGAGAAAGTGTAGTAGCCAAGTCAACTCACTCGTCGTGTGCGCCATTGCCCTATACTCAGCCTCAGCACTGGATCTTGCTACCACAGTTTGTTTCTTACTTTTCCATGAGACAACGTTACCTCCTAAGAAGGTACAATATCCAGTGGTTGATCTCCGATCAGAAGGAGAGCCAGCCCAATCAGCATCTGAGAAACCTTCCACTCTAAGATGTCCATTGGCTCGATATAACAATCCAAGTCCAGGAGCACGTTTGAGATATCGCAGAATATGAGTAACTGCCTCCCAATGTGGTACTCTAGGACACCCCATGAACTGACTTACTATACTGACTGCATAAGAAATATCCGGTCGAGTAATAGTGAGATAATTAAGCTTCCCAACCAATCTGCGATACCGACCCGGATTCTCAAACAGTGCACCATCATCCATCAATAGTTTCTGATTCGGATCCATAGGAACATCAATAGGCCTGCCACCCAGCAAAACTGCTTCCTCTAACATGTCAAGCACATATTTCCTCTGGGATAAACAAATACCTTGTTTAGATCGAGCCACTTCAATACCCAAGAAATACCTGAGTTTTCCCAAATCCTTAGTGTGAAATCGATCCTGCAAGAATACTTTTAACTTGGCAATCCCCTCAGAATCATTTCCAGTAATCACAATATCATCTACATAGACTACCAATAGCACATATCCAGCATCTGTCTGTCTATGAAACACAGAATGATCTGTCTGACATCGAAGAAGACCAAACTCCAAAACTGCATCTGAAAACTTACCAAACCATGCCCTCGGTGACTGCTTCAAACCATACAAAGATTTCTTTAACCGACATACATTCTTTCTATACTCCCCCTGAGCAGTAAACCCAGGTGGCTGCTCCATGTATACTTCTTCAACCAAGTCACCATGTAAGAAGGCATTCTTGACGTCTAACTGAAACAAGGGCCAATCAAGATTAGCAGCCAAAGAAATCAAGATACGAACAGAGGAAATTTTAGCAACAGGAGAGAAAGTCTCCTCATAATCAACACCATAAGTCTGAGTAAAGCCCTTTGCAACAAGCCGGGCTTTGAGACGCTCCACAGAACCATCCGGATGAAACTTAACAGTATACACCCAACGACAACCAACAGTTCGTTTACCAGGAGGTAAAGGAACGAGATCCCACGTCCCATTATGATGTAAGGCATCCATCTCATCCTCCATAGCTGTCCTCCAACCCGGATCAGATAATGCATCCTATAAACGCTTAGGAATAGATATAGTAGATAATTGAGAGGTAAAACAAGAGAAGACAGGAGATAAGGCATCATATGAAACAAAATGAGCAATGGGATGATTAGTAACACACGAACGAGTACCTTTTCGAAGAGCAATAGGTAGAGAGTCTAAATTACCTGATGGACCAGGATCAGCAGACGGCAAGGAAGACGGTACGGGCACCTCAGTTGATGGGCGAGGATGGCGAGAGTAAACACGGAGAGGTAAAGTAGATGGCAACACAGTGGGCAGCGGAATATCTGAAGTACATGGTGGTACAGGAGATGACCCAAAGTCCAGATCCAAAGGCTGAGAAGGTGCTGAAAAATATGGAACAGATTCCTCAAACGTGACATCGGCACTAGTAAAGTATCGTCGCAGAGAAGGACTGTAACAACGATACCCCTTCTGTGTGCGGGAATAACCAAGAAATACACATTTGGTAGCTCGAGGGTCAAGTTTATCAAACCCAGGACCCAAATTGTGAACATAACAGACACAGCCAAAAACCTTAGGTGGTAAGGAAAATAAAGGCTTATTAGGAAAAAGAACAGAATATGGACTTTGCCCATTTAACACAGAGGATGGCATACGGTTAATAAGATGACAAGCAGTAAGAACAGCATCACTCCAAAAATACCGGGGAATATTCATTTGGAATAACAAGGCACGGGTGACTTCCAACAAATGACGGTTTTTGCGTTCAGCAACACCGTTCTGTGGAGATGTGTAAGCACAAGAAGTCTGATGAATAATACCAGCTTTACTAAGATAAGCTGAAAAAGGATCAGATTCATATTCCCGAGCATTATCAGAACGTAAAATACGTATACGACAACCATACTGAGTTTTGATTTCCTTACGAAATGTTTCAAATATAGAGAATAATTCAGACCGAGCTTTCATAAAAAACAACCAAGTCACACGAGAATAATCATCCACAAATGACACAAAATAAGGATATTTATTAGATGAAATATTCTTTATTGGACCCCATACATCAGAATGGACCAACTCAAATGGACTAGACACACGATTATTGACTCTAGACTGAAATGACACACGGTGATGCTTACTAAGTTGACAAGCTTCACAAGACAAAGACGACACACAACGAAGACCAGGAACTTGACGCTTCAGATTCTGGAGAGAGGGATGTCCAAGACGACAATGCCACTGAAAGGGGGACAACGAGGTCTGTAGAGCCCGAGTAGGTGAGTCAAAATTAAAGTAATATAAGCCACCAGCTTCATGCCCCGTACCAATCTTCCTCTTCGTCTTGAGATCCTGAAAGACACAATAGGAAGGATAAAAGGTTACAGAACAATTAAGAGACCGAGTAATCTTGCTAATGGAAAGTAAACTAAACGGAAATTGAGGGACAAATAAGACAGAAGATAGGGACATATCAGTACTCAAGTGAGTAGTCCCCGAACCTGAAACTTTAGAACAAGTACCATTAGCAAGAGTAACACTACGAGTGGAAGTAGCAGACTGATAAGTAGAAAAAACATCAGACGCACCAGTCATGTGGTCAGAAGCGCCAGAGTCTATGATCCAGGGACTGCGAGTGGAGGACAATAAACAAGTGGGAGCAATACCTGACTGGGTAAAAGTAGCAGTGGAGGGAGATGGAACAGCCTGTTGCTGGGATAAAAACTGGGCATACTCCTCTCGACCCAGTGTAATAGTAACCGACCCAGTATCTGGTGGAGCTGACCGAGCTATAGAAGCAACAACTGAGGTGTCATCCTGATAGGAAGCCTGATGAGCAGCACCAGAAGGTTTTCCATGTAAATCCCAACAAAAATCAACAGTGTGCCCTCCACGGCCACAATGAGTACAGGAACGAGGTCCACTACGGCCCCCACGACCACCCGTACGACCTCCTGTACGTCCTCGACTACCACGACCACCACGACCACCACGACCACCTCGATGACCATCACTGTGGCTACTAGGAACAACAAGAGCTGAGCGATCAGTGGGGGTACCATGATGGTTGCCTGAAGCAGACAACGTAGCACGCTGTACACGAGAGAACACCTCAAGTAGTGAGGGAAGACCAGAGCCACCCAAAATCTGAGAACGAATAGCCTCATATTCGGGTTTCAACCCTACTAGAAACCTAACAACACTCATGTCCTCATGTTGCTTCTTCCAAACTGCTGCATCAGTAGTAAACGGATGATAGGTCTTCATCTCCTCACAGACTCCCCGAATCTGAGAGTAATAATCCTCAACACTTAGAGTACTTTGTTCCAGCCGGAAGTACTCCTGACACACCTCATAAGCTCGGGTAAAATTACCCGTACCAGAATACATAGTAGCCAAGTGATCCCATACCTCCTTGGCAGTGTCAAGATAGAGCAAAGTAGAACAAATACTAGGCTCAATACTATTCAATAGTAAAGAAATGATTTGCGCATCCTCTTGTTCCCACTGATCATACCCAGGAGTATCTTCCTTGGGTTTTGGGTCCACTAGATACTTCTTAAATCCTTTGCCCCGAAGAAAGACTTGAGCGGATCGAGACCATAAAGTATAATTGGTCCCATTGAGTTTAACAGAGGTCAGAGGACCATTAATAATAGTCGGAGTAGAAGTAGGTGGCACAAATGGAGTAAGGGACCCACTATCTTGCTTAGGATCCATTATAGTTCAAGAAATAGCAACTAAAAAGCTGCTGGACCGTTGAACCGGAGGAAAGGGAGCTGTTGGACCGCTGAACCGGGCTGGAGAACCGTCCAGAAGCACTGAACCGGACCGGCTGGGGCTTCTGGACCACTGAACCGGACCTCTGAAGCACTGAACCGGACCTTTGAAGCTGCTGGACCGCTGAACCGGTCTGGAAAATAGGGCTGGACCGCTGAACCGGTCTGGAAAACAGGGCTGGAACACTGAACCGGACCGGCTAGGGTTTCTGGATCATTGAACCGGACCGCTGAACCTTCTGGACCGCTGAACCGGTCTGGAAAACCGGATTAGAACACTAAACCGGACCGGCTGGAGGTCCTGAACCGGACCGCTGAACTGAACCGAAAATAGTTACGGTTCGGGCTTGACCCGATCTGATCCAGATCCGATCTGATCCAGTTGGTCTTCGTCTTCTTCAATTAGGGTTCCAGGGGAGCCTCTTCGACGGCGCTACACCACCACAGCACAGCCACACCACCACAGCACACCACCACCACACACGATCACCACAGTCGATCGTGACTGCACCTCGACAACCACACCACCACAGCACACCACCACCACACCACCACAATCGATCGTGACTGTAACTCTATTCTCCGACTACGCGTCGACCTCCTGTACGTCCTCGCTACACCACAACGACCACACCACCACAGTCACAACGACTGTATCACCACCACCACTGTAGCAGGGACTGCGAAGAAGAAGAACAGTAGCACCACCACCACTGTAGCAATCGGCAAACAGCAATCGACAACCACCACCAAGAACAACAATTAAATATATAATTATTCAGAATATATATTTATGATCGTAATGCTCTGATACCATGTTAAGTTTAGAAGATTAACACAATATTAGAGAGAAACAGAGAGAGGTTAAAAACTTAACCTAGCTCTCATACATCACTTGTATTTATAGTTAACTCACAATAATAAGAATTACACATACATCCTCTTACTATTAACAATTTACACATACTACCCTAATATTCTTAACAGTAAATAATAGTGGTAAAAATGTGGATATGGATAGAAATATGTGTTGGAGAGGTTTGGAATGGATTTGGTTGGTTTAGGAATGGATTGGACGGCAATGGAGGTCGGAACAAGAATCAGGCAGTCAAACCGTACCGGTACCATACCGTACCGGTACCGCGTACCGGTACCATACCGTACCGGTACCGTGTACCGGTACGACTACTCCAGTAGCTTAACCGTACCGGTACCGCGTACCGGTACGATTTATCTGACGCCCGCCGAACAGTAAAAATCGGGATTTTGGTGTTTTAAAACACCCTTTTTAGCCTCATTTGCCCCATTCTTCATTTCCACTCTCACACTAAACACTTTAGAACCCTAGGAGAGAAAGAAAGGAAGAGAGAAACTCAAGATCAAAAGGGGAAAAACACAAGGTTAAAGGGTGATTCAAGGATCAAACCCTAGATTTTCAAGAACATCAAGGTAGGGGTTTTCTTCCATTCTTGTTCATTGATGTTAGGGTTATTATATATATATGTTTTGACTCCTAATCATATGTATTTGCTATGGGTTCATTGTTTCTTGGTTCTCTTGCAATTGTTAACATGTTTTACACAAAGCTAGGGTTGTATACCATGAAATCCCTCTTTTGTTTGAAAAACCCTAGTTTTCAAGAGTGATGGGTTTTCCTTTGTAACTCTTCCTTTATTCTTGATTTCAAAATCATAGTGTTTTGTGTGGAGTAATAAAATGATATTTTTGTGATCTCTTGCATTTTTCTTGGTTGATTATTGAAAATGGCACATGCTTAATTTGGGAATTTTGGGATATGCTTGTACAATGAGAAATTGTGGATTTTGTAATTATTGGGAATTGTTGGTGAATTGAGAATATTTTGGTTTCCTCATTGATATGGTTGTTGTGATGGACTTGGATTGCCTTCGAGAGATGCCGTAGAATGTTAGAGGTTAGTCTATCCCAGTGGGGGTGAGATGGTTTCCTAACACTTGTAGTGGGTTGTCATTTGGTAATGCGACCACTATAGTTCACTGGAGTTCGAACAAGGGATGGTATACTTTTCCTGGGAAGGGACTCGTCACTGCCATTAGGATGGTAGACGCCCTTTCCTAAAGTGTTTGTGAATGTGATTGTGATTGGTGGGCTAGGTATAATCGTTGGGTAGATACATGAGAAGCAATCAACATACATGGTACGGGGATGAACCAATATAAAAGGGGATGATGTGTTGGACCGCCTTGGCCGGTGTATTGGTATGGGACAATGCATCGGAAGGCGCCCTTCCTAAATGGCTAAAAGTTGGAAATGGTATATTGTTATGAAATTTACCGTAACCTTTCATTTGATTATTGTTACAGCTTAAACTTGAGATCTATATTGAAATGTCCCGTTTTCTTTCAAAATTGATATATGTTATTTACTAAATGATACCGACCAATTTTTATCTGTTTCTAAACCTTGTTCGGGTTTGGAAGAATTTTTCTACAGAGCTTCGTGCTCACCCTCTACAGTTGAACCTTTTTCAGATTTCGTGCCAGAGGATGAGCTCGGTGCGAACGAGCTGGGCCATGGAGAGGCTTCACTAGAGGGATACTTGGATCCCGAGTGGGACATTTAGAGATGTCGTCTACTTTTGTTCTGGACTAGAATATTCTTTTGAAACACAGTGTAGTCTAGATTTCTTTTGTTTATTCCGTTGTACTACTTTAATTAATTTTTGAAATGTAAATGCCATTGTCGGGCTTATTCTTTTGGGATGATATTGTAAATTCTATGGATGATGAATGAAAAAATTTTCTTATCGATGGATTATCTTAGTGCTCTCATGATGTAAATATTTTAGAATGTAATGCCGTCCAAGGTGTGTTTTGGAGTGTTACAAAGTTGGTATCAGAGTCTAGGCTTTAGGTCTTACATGGGAGCTGTAGGTTATGGATTACCACTAGAGAGGTAGGGTTAGGGTGAAGGAAATTGTTAAGTTAAATTTTGTATATGCCTTGTGCTTAAATCAAGACATCCTACATATCACTTTAGTTATATCTTGCACATCAAGGAAACTAAGTTGTGAATTGATGTGCAGGATGAGCGGCGAACAAGGACGGGGACGGGGACGCGGACGTGGGCGTGGCCGTGGATGTCAAGCAAATCCACCACCACCACCACCTCCGGATGCCGTGCAAGGCATTTACCAATGCTTGAGGGAGCTCACCACTTTGGTACAAAGCCAAAATGGGAACAACCATAACGGTGGGGCTCATCCACTAGCCCAAGTACCGGGCAACGGAGAGGAGAATAGGAGAATGGTAGTTCTCCGAGAGTTTCTGAGGCAACACCCGCCTACTTTCCAAGGGAGCTCTAACCCTTTGGATGCGGATAGATGGATCCGCCGAGTGAAGAAGATTTGTGACGGCATGGGAGTTGCCGAGGACTTGCGGGTGGGCTTAGTATCTACCTGTTCGAGGGGGAGGCCGACCATTGGTGGGAATCCGTAAAGAGAAGGCGGAACACCTATGCACTCATTTGGGAGGAGTTTGACCAAATCTTCCAAGACAAGTACTTCCCCGAATCAGTCAGAGATAGAATGAAGGCCGATTTTCTTGCTCTACGACAGAGCAGCATGACGGTGGCAGAGTATGAGAGGAGGTTTGACGAGCTATCCCGTTATGCTACGGGGTTTATATCTACTGAGGCCGACAGGGCCAAGCGCTTCGAGCAGGGACTGAGGCCAGTCATCCGGGAGAAGTTGGTGGCTCTCAAGATCAGGGAGTATGGGGATCTGGTTGATAGAGCCGCACTTGTGGAGAGAGACATGGAGGATACTCAGCGGCGACAGAGCCTTATGAGAGGAGGTCCGATCAGGACGGGCACTAGCACTAGTGGAGTGTAGCGAGCGGCACCTTACCGGCGCCCAGATCAGGCAGGGGGACAGAGACCTCAGGTAGCTCGAGGAGCAGGAGGTGTACCGGGGAGGACAGCCACAGACCCTCGTCAGTGTTTTGCATGTGGAGGAGTGGGGCACTTCAGACACAATTGCCCATCGCTTCCACCGAGGGACAACCAAGCGACAGGACAAGTGGCTGCAAACAAGCCACTACAGCAGCAGAGGCCGTTGGGAGCTCTAGCCCCAGGTGGAGCCACTCAGGGGAGGGTATTTGCTTTGATCCAACCGGAGGAAGATGCCTCTAATGCCGTTGTGGAAGGTATCGTTCTTCTCTACAATTCTTGGGCCCGAATTTTATTTGATCCCGGGGTGACTCATTCTTTTATACGTACTGCGTATGCTACTAATTTGGGATTGGGTTTCGAGAAGCTAGAACATGCATTGAATGTTGATTTGCCTACGGGAGAACGATTGGATACAACTAGGGTATGCAGAGAATGTGTGCTTCACATTGGGGAGCAAGAGTTGATTGTAGATTTGGTGGTGTTAGACATGAAGGGGTATGACGTTATATTTGGGATGAATTTGTTGTCCGCTTTCCGTGCGGTGATGGATTGTTTTCGCAAGCGGATCTCATTCCAATTACCGGGAGGGGTAGTCTTTACTTTCATGAATGATCGTAATTCTTCCCATCTATTTCCTACTACGGGTAGTAGATTCTTGAAAGCGAAGGCGGGGAGCCAGTTGAGCTTCTTAGCCAGCTTAATGGGAGATGATCGGGATAAATCCCATGGGGACGTGGTGTTGATAGTATCGGATTTTCCGGATGTCTTCCCTGACGAATTACCTGGGTTACCTCCACAAAGGGAGATTGAGTTCAAGATTGATCTCTATCCAGGAACCGAACCCATATCCATTGCTCCCTATCGAATGGCACCTTTGGAGTTGAAAGAGCTAAGGAAGCAATTGGATCATCTGTTGGCCATTGGGTTTATACGTTTGAGCACCTCACCTTGGGGAGCCCCGGTCCTCTTTGTGAAGAAGACAGATGAGACACTACGGTTGTGCACGGATTACCGAAGGTTGAATCAGGTTACCGTGAAGAATAAATACCCTTTGCCCCGAATTGACGATTTATTTGATCAATTGAGGGGTTCGAAGTACTACTCCAAGGTTGATCTTCGCACAGGGTATCATCAATTGCGGGTTAAGGAGGAAGATATTCCTAAGACTGCTTTTCGTACTAGGTATGGTCACTTCGAGTATACGGTGATGCCGTTCGGATTGACTAATGCACCAGCAGCCTTCATGGATTTGATGCACAGAATCTTCCGGTCTTACCTCGATCAATTTGTCATTATGTTTATTGATGACATATTGATTTACTCACAGACTCAGGAGGAACATGCTCGTCATCTCTCTATTGTGCTACAAACATTAAGAGAACATAAGTTATATGCGAAGATGAGCAAGTGTGAGTTTTGGATGAAGGAAGTGAAGTTCCTTGGCCATGTTGTGTCCAAGCAAGGAGTAGCAGTTGATCCCGCAAAGATTGAGGCCGTGATGAAATGGGAACCACCGAAGAACGTAACGGAAGTACGGAGTTTCTTAGGGTTAGCCGGCTATTATCGTAGGTTTGTGGAAGGGTTCTCAAAGCTTGCGATGCCGATGACTCGCCTTACAAAGAAGGGAGAAAAATTCGTGTGGACTCAAGCGTGTGAGCTAGACTTTCGCACCTTGAAGGAGAAGTTGACGACGGCTCCTGTCCTCATTATTCCGAGCAGTGGGGAAGGATATGATGTGTACACAGATGCTTCGCTACGAGGCTTGGGATGTGTTTTAATGCAAGGAGGGAAGGTAGTTGCTTATGGCTCGAGGCAACTCAAAACTCATGAGCAGAACTATCCCACTCACGACTTGAAGTTAGCCGCTGTGGTTTTTGCTCTTAAGTTGTGGAGATGTTATTTATACGGGGAGAAATTTCAAGTGTTCTCGGACCATAAAAGCCTCAAGTATATCTTCACACAGAAAGACTTGAATCTCCGGCAGAGAAGGTGGATTGAGTACTTGGAAGATTATGAGTTCACGCTCAACTACCATCCGGGGAAGGCCAATGTAGTTGCCGACGCTCTTAGCAGGAAGTCTCGGGGTGAAATCAATTCTCTTGCGGTAAATAGGTGGAAAATGATTGATACATTGGAGGAGTACGATCTATAGGTGGATGGACCGGAGTATCAACCCTATATATTCAACCTTATAGCTCAACCGACGCTTCTGCAACGAGTGGTGGAGTTGCAATGCCTGGATTCGGAACTCGATTTGATTAGAGCCCGATTGGAGAATGGAGAAGTGATGGAAGGATGGTCTTGGAAGAATGGAGAGTTGAGATATGGGGATAAGCTATGTGTTCCCAATGATTCGTCCCTAAAGGAGGAAATACTTGGAGAGTGTCATCGCTCCAAGTTTGCTATCCACCCCGGTAGCACAAAGATGTATAGGGACATGAAGCGTCAATACTGGTGGAGGGGAATGAAGCGAGATGTGGCCAAGTATGTGGCAAAATGTGCGGTGTGCCAGCAAGTGAAGATTGAGCATCAAAGGCCAGGAGGAGTCCTACAGTCTTTGCCTATTCCAGAGTGGAAGTGGGATCACATCACCATGGACTTCGTGTCGGGTTTACCACGGACGTCGCGTGGGCATAATGCAGTGTGGGTCATTGTGGATAGACTCACCAAGTCCGCTCACTTTTTGGGTATGAAGACCACGGATACATTCGAGACCTTGAGCCAGCTGTATATCCGTGAGATAGTGAGATTACACAGCGTTCCGCTCTCGATCGTGTCGGATCGTGACTCTAGGTTTGTGGCGAGATTCTGGCAGAGTCTACAACAAGCGATGGGGACGGAATTACATTTCAGTACGGCTTTTCATCCCCAAACGGATGGCCAATCCGAGAGGGTGATCCAGATTGTGGAGGATATGTTACGCACTTGCGCGTTGGACTTCAAGGGGAGTTGGAGCGACCACTTACCGTTGGTGGAGTTTGCTTACAACAACAGCTATCAGGAAAGTATTGGGATGACACCGTATGAAGCATTGTATGGAAGACCATGCCGATCACCGACGTGTTGGTTAGAAGCCGGTGAGAGTAGTTTGTTGGGACCGGACATTGTTCGAGAAACTACGGAGAAGATTCAACTCATCTGAGAGAGGCTACGGACGGCACAAAGTAGACAAAAGAGCTATGCGGACCACAGACGAAAACCCTTAGAATTCAAGGTGGGAGACTACGTATTTCTCAAGGTGTCACCCAAGAAGGGCGTGTTTCGATTCGGCAAGAAGGGGAAGCTAGCGCCAAGATATACCGGACCGTTTGAGATAATCAAAGCGATAGGCAAGGCGGCATACTAACTTCGACTACCAGCCCAGCTATCCGGAGTACATGATGTGTTCCACGTGTCCATGTTGAGAAGGTGTCACTCGGATGCAACTCCAGTCGTGAACTTGGAGGAGATTGAAATCCAAGACGGAGCAACCTACGAAGAACAACCGGTAGAAATTCTCGACAACAAGGAAAAAGTGCTTCGCAACAAAGTTATCAGATTGGTAAAGGTTCGGTGGCAACACCATGGAGTGGAGGAAGCTACATGGGAACCGGAGCAAGAAATGCGGGAGAAGTATCCATATTTGTTTGCTACTTGAGGTAAGTTTCGAGGACGAAACTTTCTTTAAGGGGGGTGAATTGTAACACCCCGCATTTCCTTTTTATATATATGTATATAGATATATAGTAAATAATAGTGGTAAAAATGTGGATATGGGTAGAAATATGTGTTGGAGAGGTTTGGAATGGATTTGGTTGGTTTAGGAATGGATTGGACGGCAATGGAGGTCGGAACAAGAATCAAGCAGTCAAACCGTACCGGTACCATACCGTACCGGTACCGCGTACCGGTACCATACCGTACCGGTACCGTGTACCGGTACGACTACTCCAGTAGCTTAACCGTACCGGTACCGCGTACCGGTACGATTTATCTGACGCCCGCCGAACAGTAAAAATCGGGATTTTGGTGTTTTAAAACACCCTTTTTAGCCTCATTTGCCCCATTCTTCATTTCCACTCTCACACTAAACACTTTAGAACCCTAGGAGAGAAAGAAAGGAAGAGAGAAACTCAAGATCAAAAGGGGAAAAACACAAGGTTAAAGGGTGATTCAAGGATCAAACCCTAGATTTTCAAGAACATCATCAAGGTAGGGGTTTTCTTCCATTCTTGTTCATTGATGTTAGGGTTATTATATATATATGTTTTGACTCCTAATCATATGTATTTGCTATGGGTTCATTGTTTCTTGGTTCTCTTGCAATTGTTAACATGTTTTACACAAAGCTAGGGTTGTATACCATGAAATCCCTCTTTTGTTTGAAAAACCCTAATTTTCAAGAGTGATGGGTTTTCCTTTGTAACTCTTCCTTTATTCTTGATTTCAAAATCATAGTGTTTTGTGTGGAGTAATAAAATGATATTTTTGTGATCTCTTGCATTTTTCTTGGTTGATTATTGAAAATGGCACATGCTTAATTTGGAAATTTTGGGATATGCTTGTACAATGAGAAATTGTGGATTTTGTAATTATTGTGAATTGTTGGTGAATTGAGAATATTTTGGATTCCTATTGGTATGGTTGTTGTGATGGACTTGAATTGCCTTCGAGAGATGTCGTAGAGTGTTAGAGGTTAGTCTATCCCAGTGGGGGTGAGATGGTTTCCTAACACTTGTAGTGGTTTGTCATTTGGTAATGCGACCACTATAGTTCACTGGAGTTCGAACAAGGGATGGTATACTTTTCCTGGGAAGGGACTCGCCACTGCCATTGGGATGGTAGACGCCCTTTCCTAAAGTGTTTGTGAATGTGATTGTGATTGGTGGGTTAGGTATAATCGTTGGGTAGATACATGAGAAGCAATCAACATACATGGTACGGGGATGAACCAATATAAAAGGGGATGATGTGTTAGACCGCCTTGGCCGGTGTATTGGTATGGGACAATGCATCGGAAGGCGCCCTTCCTAAATGGCTAAAAGTTGGAAATTGTATATTGTTATGAAATTTACCGTAACCTTTCATTTGATTATTGTTACAGCTTAAACTTGATATCTATATTGAAATGTCCCGTTTTCTTTCAAAATTGATATATGTTATTTACTAAATGATACCGACCGATTTTTATCTGTTTCTAAACCTTGTTCGGGTTTGGAAGAATTTTTCTACAGAGCTTCGTGCTCACCCCCTACAATTGAACCGTTTTCAGATTTCGTGCTAGATGATGAGCTCAGTGCGAACGAGCTGGGCCATGGAGAGGCTTCACTAGAGGGATATTTGGATCCCGAGTGGGACATTTAGAGATGTCGTCTACTTTTGTTCTAGACTAGAATATTCTTTTGAAACACAGTGTAGTCTAGATTTCTTTTGTTTATTCCGCTGTGCTACTTTAATTAATTTTTGAAATGTAAATGCCATTGTCGGGCTTATTCTTTTGGGATAATATTGTAAATTCTATGGATGATGAATGAAAAAAATTTCTTATCGATGGATTATCTTAGTGCTCTCATGATGTAAATGTTTTAGAATGTAATGCCGTCCAGGGTGTGTTTTGGGGTGTTACAATTCTAGCCATCAGATTGCATCAAACAACCAAAATCTAGTATTTTTTTTTAAAAAGGCAAAAAATTCTAAAAGATAGAAAAAAATGGAAAAATAAATCAAATGAATTCAAAAAAAATTTGAAATTTTTTCTGGGAATAGAGAAACCCTAGTCGTTCATGATGGTATTTTTTTCAAATTTTTTTTAAGGGTTCTACAGAAAAAAGAAAAAACTATGAGAGAAAGAGAATAGACTTACATCGCTAAAAAAGAAGAAGATGAAGTTGTTGAAACTCATCGGAAATTCTCTATAGTACACAAAATGAATTGTTGTTAGAGTCTAATGCACTGATGTCAGCATCTGACATGTTGACGTCAGCGACACACATGTAAGAAAATTTTGGGACAGCCATGAATAGTCTCAATTTTTTGTTCTGAGTATAATGATGATTTTTATGAATTATTTTGGAGCCATCTAGTAGGTTTATTGGATTTTCAAATGATTTTCTATTTTTTCTGCTCACAATTGAGATTTGCTGTTTTGGACCAATTTCGGTGTTGGTTTATGGTGAATCCTACTCGATTAGGGTAGATCTAAGATACACATAGTGATTTGGTGCTTTTGGATTGAAGTTGTGGGGTTTTTTCTTGAATTTGGTGTGATGACAGACTAGGCTTTGGCCTATCTCGACTGTGGCTTGACTCTACTACATTGGTCTTCTTATGATCTGCTATCTTTGGGTTTCTTCTGGCCTTCAAAGCTATTTGGGTGAAGCTGGATGATCGGGTGAAGCCCGCTGGGCGATTCTGGTCGCTGGGTGAGTGTTCTGTTGCTCCCGACTCATTTTTTTTTATTACCAGACTTGTTTTGCTATTTTTTAGAGCAATTTTTTAGTTGTGTTGATTTTATTGTGAGACCATGACGAAACCCAGTGTAACCTCGAGCAATATAGGACAAAATATTAGAGGAAGTGGGTTGAGTCGTTCAGGGGTTCTTGCAAATAACCCTTTTCTCCAGATTAGTCCAAAGAAACTAGATAGGAGCAATTATTTGGCATGGTCACCAGCCTGCTTGTTATTAGTTCAAGCTATTTCTTTAGATAGGTATTTGACTGGAGAGAATAAGAAGCCTAGTGAGACTGGTCCTTCCCTGAAGTAGTGGACATATGATAATGCCTTAGTTATGTCTTGTTTGCTTAATTCAATGCAATCCTCAATTAGTTGTGGTTTTTTGTTGCTTGACACAACCCATAAAATTTGAACTATTGTTGCCTACACATATTCTAAAAAGAACAACAATGCTAAGGTGTATAATCTTCAAAAGAAAGTTAGGGAGATTAACCAAAAGGATAAGACCCTTATAGTGCCCATTTCCTAGCTTACGAGAGGCTTATGCCCATGCTTAGACGGAGGAGAGTTGGAGGATTGTTGTGGTTTATGTCCCTCCTCAGGAATCGTCTGCATTGGCTATCATCCCTCAACGTGACTTGAGCCTAGCCTTACCCAAGTTTACTGAGACGAGTGCCACTGTTGCTAAGGATATCATGAAAAGTGACTATTGTGGGAAGACCAGGCATACTAAAGAGATTTACTAAAATCTAATGAGATGTCCTACACGTGACTGAGGTGGTAATGTGCGATCCCATGCCCATATAACTGAATCTTCAGAGCCTTCATCTTAGTCTACTCGCTCTAATTTCTCTCAAGATGAGATGCAGACTTTTAGGCGTCTGATGGCTTGGCTTGATGCTTTTTCTACTACAACTCCTCACTATACCTCTTCTTCCAACTTTGCTCATACAAGTATATCTAGCGTGTTTAATGCATCATCCTCATATGCTCATTGTATAATAGATTCTGGAGCCACGAACTATATGAGAGGTGCTTCTAGTCTTTTCTCTTCATACTCCACATATTCAGTTAGGGATAAACTCAAGGTGGCAGATGGATTCTTATCCTTAATTTCTGGAAAAGGTTCAATTAATTGCTCACCCACTTTATCTCTCTCCTCTTTTCTCCATATTCCCAATTTCTCTGCTAACTTATTCTCTGTTAGTAGTATTACTACATCATAGAATTGTTCAATGACTTTTTTTCCTACTCATTGTATTTTTCAGGAACTAAAATTGGGGAAAACGATTGATAGTGGTAAAGCAAATAGTAGTCTGTATTTCCTGGATGATGAAATTTTCCAAGAGTCCACTTGTCGAGTTTAGAATGCAGATGGTGTTTCAGCTCTTCAGATCTTACATTAGTGACACAAACATTTGGGACATCCCTCATTTAGTGTTTTAGAGCATATTTTTCCTAGTCTTGTAAAGCAGTGTAATAGAAAACTTTTTGTTTGTGATGCTTCTGAATTTGCCAAGCACAAACGTTCTTCTTATCCTAGTACTAATAATAAAAGCACTGCTCCTTTTGTTATCATTTATTATGACCGTCCCGTGTTGCCTCTATATCAGGTTATCATTAGTTTGTCACTTTTATTAATTATTATTCTCGTCTTGCTTGGTTTTACTTACTACGCACTTGTAAAGTTTAGAATTTTGGGGTAGAGAGATAGAAGTATTCTGAAGAGAAATATGAGAGAAGTAGTCAGAGAATCGTAACCCTACTTCCCACTATCAACTCATATTTATAGGTACACAATGAAAAGGAAAAGACATGTATACCTCACACATGGGTACACTTATTACAATATATAAAATAAACAATAACGCTAATATTCTTAACACTTCCCCTCAAGCTGGAGTATATATATCATATAATCCAAGCTTTGAACAAATAAATGTTAGACGAGTACGACTCAAGGCTTTGGTAAACATATCTGCAAGTTAATCTTCAGACTTAACAAATAGTGTCACAATATCTCCACTTAATATCTTATCCCCGAACAAAGTGACAATCGACCTCAATGTTCTTAGTCCTCTCATGAAATATTGGATTAGCAGCAATATGAAATGTTGCCTGATTATCGCAAAACAACTGTAGAGGAGGCTTAGGTGGGAAACCGATCCCCTGAAGAAAGTGTTACAACCATGTTAATTCACTTGAAGTATGTGTCATCGCTCTTTACTCAGCTTCTGCACTAGATCGTGCTACCGCCGTTTGTTTCTTACTTTTCCACGAAACCAAATTGCCCTAAGAAAGCACAATAGCCAGTAGTTGATCTTCGATCAGAAGGAGATCCAACCCAATCAGCATCTATAAAACCATCCATTTTAAGATGCCCATTCAATCGATACAGGAATCCAAGTCTTGGAACCCGTTCGAGATATCGAAGAATATGAACAACAACATCTCAATGGGGTACTCTAGGTGCTCCAATAAACTGACTCACAACACTTACTGCATAAGAAATATCTGGTCGAGTAATAGTGAGGTAATTCATGCATCCTGAAACAAAGATAAGGAGACCAAAATTGAATGTCTCCCCAACATGGAGAGCAATACTTAAAAGTTAAAACGCAAGACTTTTGGAAGCGCGTACTAGATGAATTGTAGGAAATGGACAAAATAGTGCTTGTTTGGCTGGATTGAATGTGAGAATGAACCACAACTCAATCATCAAGGCAAAACTTTGGGTAATATTTTAAGGCCTAATACTTACACGAGAGGAAGGACTCCATAGAACCATATTACAGATAGAGTCCTTCAAGGATACAATCTGATTAAACAGAAGCCAAAGAATAACTACCCAATAGAGCTTGTAGGTGGGGAGTTACAAGAGACTGACACACGTGTTTATACCAAGGATAATCGAAAGGGATGAGTAGGATAAGTGAATAAGATAGAAGGAACTCAAGTAGCTTATTAACGAAGAGACCAGCAAGTTGAACCTAGGATAGGTAGATAGAACAAATGCTCTCACCAAACGGGTAATAATCCCTCTCCTGCAAAATGCGGGTATTTATAGCATAGGGCCCGAGTAGGTCGGGCCGCCCTAAGTGCTTCTTGCCATGACCCTCTGACACTCGCGCCAACTTATAACTGCTTTAACCGCGGCGACGCTAACTGCAAGCCACGTGTCCCAACCAAGGATCAAAATTTTGTTTTGAAACGTTGAAAACTAGACTGAAACAAATCAGTGATGGAATAAAAATTCTCATACTTCGAAGTGTTTCATAATGTTTCGAGGTGTTTTATAATGTTTCAATGCATTTGCATAACTGTTTCGGAATGTTTCAAGTTATTTCAAGATACTTTGGTATATTTCGACTAATGTTTTGGAAAAATAATTCTTACATTTTTTATTTTTTTCATTCTATTTTCGAAAAGGGCCGAAATATTTTCGAAACACATCGAAACGTTTCTGTTTCCTAGGTGATCGAAATAATATACCGAAATAAATTTTTGATCCTTGGTCCCAACATTAATTAGGCAGATGTGATATTTCCCTACACACTGCCAATACGCGGCCCCTAGGGAGGGGTGCAACAGTCGAAGCGAAAAGGGCCTCCCAAGGTCAATGATCGTGACTGGTCATTGCGAGACCATGACCTCGAGAGTGCCATGTACACAATGCCCCCAGCGCATTCCTACCCAGAGTCCTCCCTTCCATTTCTAAACCCTTACTCGAGACCTTTGTCAAGGTGCCCGATAAAGGAAACCCACATAGTTTCTGTCCTTTAGCCACCAATCCACATTTCCCATTATCCCATATATTGAGTTCCTCCAAATCCTAGTTAAGCACATTTCAGTGGGCAATGAGCCATACACTGGGTGGTTTACTCGAGTAGACTAAATCTTTGAGACTCCACCCCAGGTTGAGGTTGACAATCATGTTCCTCTGTCCCTGTTACTCAATTCTCCCTTAAGAAGGGTCATAATACCCTGTCCCTAGTTGGGGATTCCTCCTCTTAGTTCACTGGGTCAATCAAGCAACGATGTCCAGTAGGTTGAGGATACCAATTCCGTCAGCTGTGAAGTCCCAGTCTTGTGCCTTATTTCGACAATGGAGGAAGCAAGTCACACCAAGGTTTCCCCCAGACTTCCGCGGTGTCACTATTGTCTGTCCCCAATCAAGGGTAGGGGTGTCAAACGTGTTGGGTTAAACGGTTACGTGTCGGGTTAAACGAGTGACGGGTGAAAAACATATAAACCCGTACACGACACGTTTAATAAATGGGTAAAATATCTCAACACGAACACGACTCGTTTAATAAACGGGTAACACGACACAACTCGTTTAACCCGTTAAATTTTATTAAAATTATTTTACTAAAATTTTAAACTCCACTAATTACCCACAACATCAAAACTCTTTTTATTAAAAAAGTTTCAGTTGGGTGCCACTTGCTTTTGTAAGTGGAAGGCAAAGGTGAAGGACTAAACAAATGGGTGCAGCCTTTTATAGGCATGAGAGAGTTCTCATTCACTTAAATTAGTCGATGTGGGATTCCAACCAATCCAACCAAAAGCTTTCAAGGATGCCTTCACTGTGTTCACACTTCTCTCACAACTCACAAGTTTTGAATCCCACATCGGTAGATTTGCAAGGAAGGAGACCTCCTCCTTGCCTATAAAAAGTGAAGTCCATTCTTTTCTTCATCATTTAATTTTTTTATTTGTTTTTCTAAGTGTTCACTAATAAAAATCTTTTAATTAAGAGACTGAATATTTGGATAGTTAATTTTAATAAATTCTGATTATTTTTTTAAAAATAATTATGAATTTATAATTTATTATTATATTAAATTTATTTAAACGGGTTAAACGGGTTATAAATGGGTTGACATGTCTCACTCGAACACGACTCGTTTATTAAACGTGTTAAACGGGTGGACCCGTTTAACACGTGAACCCGTTAAGGTTTCACCCAAACCCGTTTAATCAGCGGTTAATCGTGTCGGTTAATCGTGTCGTGTTGAATTTTGACAGGCCTAGTCAAGGGTCCGTTTTGCCACTTTCAATGTGATAAAAATGTATCCCGCCCTTTTGCGGCACTGGACGTTGTCACGTCGCTAGTGCCTGTTGCGGCACTAGAGTGTTGTTGCGGTGCTGAGCGCCTGCCTTGGCACTGGGTGCCTGTCACGACACCGTGGTGCTGTCACGGACTCGCAATGCTGATGCTTGCCATAGCGCTGGAATGCTATCATGACACTCTTGTCCGTACCAATCCTACTGGACCTTGTCGGGCTCCACTATCATTTAAGTTGTTAACTCTTGTCACTTGTCCCCCCATAGTGTGGATAAGTGTCTTGAATTTATCGAGTACTACAAAGCTCAAATAGAAAATTGTGTGCATTTGATCAAGATCAATAATGTCAGAATATAACATACTCTTCCAGAATGAAATCAGTGTGCTAAGCTTATCCAATCTTGGGACGAAACAGTGTGAGGAATTTGTGAAGCAGTAAATCCCTCCAGCAAAGATAAGGCCTTTGAAAAGTATGGTTTAGCTAGTATATGTTCTTAAGAGTGCCTAAGTGACTCTTGTTTAAATTCCAAATCACCATAAAAAAATCCACAATTAAAATGCATCCTCATTTTCATAACAAACAGCAACACATGAAAATAATAAACCACATGCAGCAAGAACCAAGTCAGGAGATGTAATTAAGCTAATTTCATTAATCACCCAACTGGAAGTGAAATTGGTAAACTAAAAGCTTTCCTCAACCATTTTGCAATAACCAGCTACTTCCTCTTTCAGCAGTCCCCTTCTTTTACATTACCCACTTTCCCTTGTTTTGCTTAGATGGAATATGAAGAAATGGTGGAACAAATGCTAATAGACTTGAGAACTATTCCTCTATTTCCCATCTTTTTCTATAGTTGTAAGCATATTCACATGCAAGAATACTATATTTTTCTACTTTTTGTTCAACATCCAAGTAAGAGGGTGGGGCGTAGTTCAATGGTAAGGTTGCTCCATTATGACTAAAGCATCAAGGCTCCAAGTTGAGGAGTAAGACTATATACATCAGACCCTCCCCAAACCCCACTTGCCTTTTTATGTTGTATAGCCAAGTGTAGGTCACTTGTGTACACTTGTCCCTCAAATGTATTTATTGCTTAAAAGTGTCTCACGGTGAACAAGTGTTAGAGAAGGCTACATGAAAATTGCCACTTGGTGGCTTATATTTTATATATATTATGCAAATTGCCACTTGTCTGAACCGTTTCTATTTCTAAAGTGACCGAAACAAATTAGTGATTAAATTAAAATTACAATGCTTCAAAGTGTTTCAAAAGGTTTCAAGATGTTTCAGCTTATTTCCACTAATGTTTTGTAACGTTTCAAGGTGATTCAAGATGTTCCGGCATAAATTTTAGAATGTTTTGAAACTAAATTACCAAATTTTTTATCTGTTTTCATTTTGTTTCTGAAACAGTTCCAAAATGTTTCTATTTTCTAAGTGACCGAAACTATGCAGCAAAACTAAATTTTGATCATTTCATGAGGCTTTAATAAAAGATTTACTTTCTTATAAGCCCCTTTAATTTATAATTTCTCTCCATGAGTCTCAAGAAATCTACTTTGACCTCCACATCTTACATTACAATTTCAATCTCTTTTAGTGTTATTTTGTATCTCCAATAATCAAATGTAATTCACATAACAATCATCTCATAAACGTCATTAAACACATAAATCTATATAATAAATCAGCTAGCAAGTTGAATTTTATCTCCTACACATTTTTCCCCCTAAATTTATCTCATCCTCTCTTTCCTCACAACGGTCATTTGGTCTGTCAGACACTCAGAGGCATGCCCTCTACCCCCATCTCTTCTCTTCCCCCCCTTTCCACTTCTCTCTCTCTATTATTCCCAGCCACTGCCACCGGAACTGAATAACACACCGCCATCGCCAACCATCGCAACTACCACAACCCAAGTATTTCTCCTTCTTCTCTACTTCTCTCTCTCTCACACACACACAGACCCCCCCCCCCAAAAAAAAATCTCTGTCCCCCTTCTGCACAACCCCTCACCCCCTACCCCATCTACAAAACCCACCCACCCACTCACAGAAACACACGCACGTACAAAACACTCACACGCACACACATAACAGAACACACTCACACAAAACACATAACACACACACCTCACCTTACCTTTACCCCAACCCCTTTGTTTTTCAGTCAACACACACACGCATAACATACCCAAATACTTTCTTCGATTTTGAGAACTCAGTTAGAGTAGGTTCAATTTGAATTCGGTTTGACTAGATTCAATTTAATGCGAGTTTTGTAAATAGGTTTGAATTGATGCGAATTTTGTATTTACTTTAGCTTCGATTTGGTGCAAATTTTGTAATTACTTTATCTCCCATTTTGTTCATGGCTTTTTTGTGATTTTATTTGTTTAGGTTAATTTTGTATTTGTTTAGGTTAATTTTGGTATGGAAAATCTGTATTTTTTTGTGTGGTTAAGTTTGTCAAACATCATCCTTTGCTTGATTGCTCTGAGATAAACAAAAGAAGTGTGAATTCATCGTATGACTTTATGAGTGTGTTTTAAGAAGTATTTTCTGATCGATGATTAGTATCTCATGGTGTACGTAGTGGATTATATACTTTTAAGGAGGCCATGGCTATTTTTCAGTTTTCTGATTCATATGTGATTGATTTTGCACTTTTCTAATATAGGATACGTACAAATGTATTCTGATTGCTTATGTAGATGTTTACTAGAAATAACCATACTATAACCATAGCCTTCCAGATTTTTCTCGTGTATATAAATAATTATTATTCATTTTCTTAAAGTTAATAGGACTAATTGTTGTAGTTTTAGTTGAATTATTTGATAGGTTTGTTTTAACAGTGGAATAGAGCTCTTCTTGCTTAGCAAAACATGTGGAAAAAATGTTCATGGGACTATCAAGAGCTTTGTGCATGGTTTAACATTGGTGCAAAGTTGAATAGTCATACATCGGCTTATATTCAAATCAGTGTCTTCTCTCTGTCGATACTTCTTTCATTTCAGGTATCAAGTTCTGCACACTTTATTATTTCTTAACACGATTTTTTATAGTTTGTTTGGTGATAGTTCAAGAAGAGATTTATGTGAAATTCTATTGATTGGAACTGTTAGTCATTCTTTTTGGTTTGGGAATTCTATATATTTTTGTACATGTATCTCTATATAGGTGTTATGGACATATGTGAGTTGTGACATGTGGGTTTGAATGACTTTATGCTTGGATTAGAGCTTTGGGACTGATGTTAGGGGCAACAATTGATCATGCAAACAGAACAATGAAGATTAGATCTACTTGGTGCTACAACAACCATACTTAATGTCACTACCTCCAGTTTTTTTTATGGTTTTTCTTTTTAAATTTTTTTGATAAGAAGTAACACTTTCATTTCATAGGAAGCAATGTAAGTACAATAAAAGGTGGATAAGGACAATGAAATATATGTATTATGTTGTTTAGGTTTTGGTTGTTTTCTGTTGCATTATAATGAATTTGTATCTTTGTCTTACTATATTTTTTTTTGTCTTTTCCATTGTTCAGTCTTCTCAGTTTCTCATCATATTCTATTCAACTCTATGTGGTTCAAACTACCAGTGCTATGAGGTAAAATCTTTATTGAACTTCGAATGAATTCTTCAATTTAATGTACTCAAGAAAAAAAAAATGTTGCTTGGTTTTGCAAAATTCTATTATGCTATGATTGGCTATTGTAAGTGTAATTCTTCACAATTCAGTGCAACTATTACTTTCAAGGATTAAAACCTCTATGGGCAGTTTTATGGGGTGTTCTTTATGGCTCTATTGATATGATATTTTCATCTCACATGATCCTTACCATGGAAAATCATGCTTTCTTTTGAAATTCCTTACACAAGTGGCCTTTAACCACCACACCACTGCCAATTTCAACCAACTAGCCCATAGCCGCCATCTGCCTCACACTCCAAGGCCCACAACTAGAGAATATTGGGTTCCTCATAAAATGTGTTGGAACCTGTTTGGTCTACACAGGTAAAGATACTATTAGAATCTCCTAAACACTGATGGCATTCAATTGTACATTTTTTATGTTTGGTGGACTATGTTTATTTTGGGTGCTTTGAAGATTTGGGGTCATGGGTGGCTTTGAACTGCAATTGAAAGCATGGTTCAAAGTCGCGGTATCGGCCATCGACTCAGAGGGCACTGATACACATCGGTTGCAGCGTCGCGGTGCGGTATCGGCCGATACGCTCAAAATACTAGATAGAAGCTCCAAAAAAATTTAAAAAAATTATGAAAAATTTTAAAAATATAAACATCATTATTCATGCATCATATATGTCTACAATATATTTAAAAACACATTAAAAATAATTAAAATGAAACATAAGGACGCTACCGAAAATAATTATCATTATGAATGTTTAAGGTAAGCACTTAAGAAATATCATCATTATTATTGTCTCTAGGATAATACAAATTGGGATAATTTTCACCATAAGGTTAATAATTTAGCATTTAATTTAAAATAAAATACTTCAAATATTTATTTAAAAAATAAATAATCTAAATATCTGACTATTACATTAAGTATTTTTATGATTTATTAAATAATAAATTTAATCTAAGTAAACTTGGGTAAAAAGTGAACTTAAAATCCAATTAGCCACAAATAAAATAAATTAACCATACTATGTTAATAAATTAACCACTCTAAGTTAAATAAATTAACCACACTTTAATAAATTACTCACTCTAAGTAAATTAAATTTACCATATTTAAGGTCAAATAGTCCTTAATGGACTGGGTCACTGGGTTTGATTCTCTCAGACAAGAGAGAGAGGGGCGAGAGACTCAGACTCAGACAAGAGGCGAGAGACTCAGACGAGAGGGAGTTTAGGGGCTGTTCGAGACTTCGACTGCGATCGATCTGCGATCGTGATGTTGCAATTAATCTGCGAAGATGCTGCAATTGATCGACTAGGGTTTTGATCGACTGCAATTGATCGTGATTCTGCAATTGATCGATTAGGGTTTCTGCAGTTGATCTGCGATCGTGATGCTGGGTCTTTGCTTCGAAAAAGATGAAGAAGAAGAAGAAAGGGAAGAACAAAGCCTGCTGTGCAAAATGCGAATGGAAAAATTAGAAGAAAAATAGTTATGCCTTCAATTTTAAGGTATGCTTTCTGCAAATTACAATGGTGGGTGTTGATTTTTTTTCCTTTATCTCAGATTTTGGGGGATTTGTTCACTGACATTTTTGACTCAGCAAGATTCGGATGTGAATCGCCGAGTTGCACCGAGATATCAACGAATCGGCCGAGACGCACGAGATAACGCCGAAATATCGGCGATATTAGTTCAATTCGGCATTTCTACGTTTCATGTACCGTTATCGTATCGATCCTTGCCGAGTCGGATACGACTCGGTCGAGTCGTATCGGACTCGGCCGATACCTTGAACCCTGATTGAAAGAGTTGGGTCCAATGAGATTGGTTAATTTAGCAATAATCTTTCTTTTATTGCTACGTCTCTGGAAACATTTCGATATATAAATTCTTGGGAAATTTATGGAATATGGAACTTTTGTTTGTGATGTCTCCCTATGCTTTCTTTTTTAATTTGCTCCAGATTTGAAAGCTTTTTGTGATATGGGTCTTCTTTATTTCCTGCTCCAATTCGAGTCTCTGTAAGTTGTTTATTTCTGTTTTATTTAGCTTTATTTTTAGAGGGGAATGTAATGGCATATTTATGGGTTTTATTTACCACTTTTTGTTTGATTGTGGATAAATATCCTCGATTTGAGAATTTGTTGAATTTGAAGGTGAGTTACATGAATTGATTTCATTAATGTATTTTTTTGTCTTATGAATGAATGATTATACATTAAAAAGTCTAGAAAAAATTTCGACGCCTTCGGTGGACTATTTTGCGATGTTGTAGATTGGTCTAAGAAGGTAATTTCTCTTATGTTCTATTGTTTATGTTTCAGCTATGTATTTTATAGTACATGAATCTGAGAAAGGTCCCTTATAGTTTATGGATTTTTCCTTTTTGCTTTGACTTATAACGGCCCACCCTTGATTAGTGATGAATCTGTTTGACAAATCTGTGGGCATGTTTAGTATATCTAGGTGGAGAGTTATGAAGTTGGAGACTCCCCATGGTTGTAGCAGCAGTCAAGAACACAATGAATTGATTGAATCTGTGGGCATATTTGGGGATAAGGCAGTAGTTGTAAGGTAATTTCAAGTAAAATTTTTGTTCTTTCCAAGGAATTTTTTTGTTGAGCAGTGTGTACATGGTAATTTTTTGTATGCAGAGTTGTGTTGGTTGTGGCAATGACCAAGTCTCATATTGGATGGTAGTCGGTAGAACCGCAGAACTGTTATTGGGTCTAGATTCTATGTGCACGAGTGGATTCCATGTGTACATTTGTATGTCCAAACTTATCCCTAAATTATGCTATTTTGGTATAAAATATTTTTTATAGGCTTGGGTGTGTTTTCTAACTACAGATTTATTGTTTACAATGCATAGTTGAATGTGCTTCGTGGGATTTTCCATAGGGAGTTCATGTTCTTATCTCTTGAATCATGTTTGAAATTATTTTAGTTGAATGTGTAGGTTTTCACGCTTCGAGGAATATTATTGTAGTGGAGCTTAAAGTAGCAATAGAGAAAGTATTAGTTTGTCAAGGTGTGATTTCATGGTATGGTTGTAGGTGTAAACTTCATAGTTTTTTGTTACAAAAAATATTTGGATGATCATTTGAGACTATTAATTTGTTGCGTTGTTGTTGCTTCAGATAGCTAATGCCCAAGAATCTTGATGCCAAATAATGGCCATGCCATAATGGAGGCTATTCCCAAATAATGCCTCCACGAAACGATCCCAATTTCTGGTGAAAGGGTTGCATGGAAAAGAAGTTGCTCTCATGAGAAGTCAAGCAAGGTAAGCAACCTTTCAGGAAAATTATGTTAACATAGAATTTTCTTGCACAAGAACCTTTTTTTGGGATGTTGGACATATTAGGTAGAAGTATTATCTCTTTTATTGATTTACTCTCTATTGAACCCTATAATTGTTTCATAATATTTGTTCTACATGTACACAGATATAGAGCCATTTCTCTATTTGGGAAGTCACTTTATCTTACATTCTTTTTTCATGCCAAAAGAAGACGCTGGTGACCATGTCCACTATTAGCATGGGTTTGGACATGTATTCAAGTCTATTTTAATGTATGGTTGTTTGATATCCGTTTTGTTTTGTTTGGTTTTTGTAGTTTTTAATTGCTATGTTGTTATTGATGAGCAAATTAAAGGCATGTCATCTTAGATTGAGTTGTAATTTTTATTGTTAGTAAAATTTTCTTTTTAATTTATGTTTAGACGGTTTTCCAATTTGTCTCTGTTGTTAATGCGGCCTTTGTTTGGCAAAAACTATTTGCGCTTATATGTAAAATTTTAATTGGTGAATTTTTTTTGTTATTCTGTGCCTTCTGGCATGGACAATTACTAGTATTCATATATAATTTATAGGTCATTACCCATTTAGTTTGGTTAAATATTTAGTGGAAAATTGAATCATGGCACACCACTATTTCAAAAAAAAAGATGCCTTACATGAGAAGAAAGACCAATATATATCGGCCCAATTGTTTTCAAACAATGAATTACAACAAATTTCGTTCCACTTTGCTTACAATCCTCTTGCCCGCATTTCCACAAAAACATAAAATTATGTGCTAAAGATGTTCATATTGTCATAGATTATACACCAAGTATGGCAATTTTGAAGCCCAACATCCAAACCAAATGAAGCCTTATGTCCAATCATTTGGGGTCGGCTATATAAGTCTGTATTCACCATTCATTTCGGTCATGCGCTATATACTCATTTAAGTTAAATATTTTCATATCTTTAACTGGTGTCTCTATCGGCCTCAGCTGAACATAACTAAACTATCTTAATCTATTCTCTCTCAACTTATCTTCAATTGAAGCTACTCCTACCATTTCTCTAATACGATCATTTTATATTCTATCATTTCTAGTTTTTTCACCCATCTACCTTAACATTCTCATTTCCGCCTATACTCATTTGTTTCTTAGTTGCCTATCAGTCTGTCTCATACAACATTTCGTCCCAACATCCAAGGAACAAATTGTTTTTTTGTCAAAAATAGTCGAAACTGATTTATCATTTCCATTCCCATGAGAACCCAAACGAAACAAGATTGAATATCGAAATCCAAGGACTGAAACAAAAAGTCAAAACCTATGTTTCGAGGTGTTTCGACCAATGTTCCAGAAATAAATATCTAACTTTTTTCTTCATTTCCATTCCGCCTCCAGATCAGTTCCGAAATATTTTCGTTTCCTACGTGATGTTAGAGTAACAAAGTATATTAGCAGTAGGGGTAGATTAGTCATTTATGCTACTATGTTTTGCCCTAGTATATAAGACTCTTATTGTGTAGTTTTCCAGTTTAATGTTTCTGTAATACAGACTTGGTTATTCTTAATGAATATCTCTTTCTCTTTTTTCCTCTTTCTTTGATAAATATTAACATGGTATCAGAGCCTATTACGATCCCTAAACCCAAATAATAATACACGATTGAAGTCAGGAAGGAGGTTACCGACGATAAATAGTAGCTGACGTCATCATCGACGATGATGACATCATAATGACATCATCAGTTGGCGACGGAGAAGACCACCATCTAGATCGGAATTTCATGGGCTTCTCAATGGTTTGTTTTGTTTTCGATTTCGAGCTCATCTGGTAGGTGATATGATTTTTTGAAGAAATTCGTCAATTATTTTTTGATCTAGAAATCTGGTTGTGTTTTGTGAAATTTCTGGTCCTAATCTGGTCTAAGGGGTGCGACTGAGCCTTGTTGATAATCTGTTGACTGATGCAAAAAATGTAGAAGTGATTTGGGTTGGATTTATGCTCCCAGTGTATTGGCTGGGCTGTTTCTCGCCTCCACAAGGCATTGGCTAGGCTGGTTTTTGCCTCCCACAGCACCGATTGCTTTCTTCTTGTTGTTCTTTAGACTGGGTTGCTCTCCTCTACATCGATTGCTTTCTTATTGTTGCATCGATTGACTCCCAAAACATTTTCTTGTTGTTTGATTTGCTAGATTGTTGAATCTTGTTGGGTTCTTTGTCTCTGTTGTTGGGTCGAACAGAGAGTCTACTTGCTCCTACTGGGTTGCTGGATTGTAGCTTGCTGGATCTCGTGCTGGGTTGCTGAATTTGATTGGGTTGTTGGATTGTTGCCGAAAATTTATTTTTTATTGCTGTTTCTGCTTTATTTTGGGTATTATTTTGTTGTGAGCAATGAGCATTGACCCTTTTATTAACATTATGGCAAGTGAACATTCTAATTCTCTTCTGGCTATTAGTGTCAAATTAAATGGTAAAAATTATGTATATTGGTCTTATGTTATGAAAAATTTCTTATTGGGTAAGGACTAAGGAGATGTGGAGTTATGTTAGTGGTGCTTTGCAAGCCTCAACAGATCTAAAAGCAGATAAATATGCTGACTTAAAGAATACCTAAGAAATCAACAATGCTAAAATCATCACTTGGATTAACAACTCAGTTGATCAAACCATTGGTGTGCATTTGGCTAAGTTTAACACAACCAAGGAGATTTGGAATTATTTAGCTACATTGTTTGTTCAGTCCAATTTTACAAAGAGATATCAGCTTGAGCATGAAATTTGAGCTGCACGTCGGGGTGATAAGACCATACAGGAGTTTTACTTGGTTATGACTGGATATTGGGATCAGTTAGCACTTGTTGAATCAACTGAACTAAGTACTCATATGGTATATCGTACTTTTAGAGTGGAGTAGCAGTTGGTGCAGTTTTTGATGGTCCTTAGAGATGACTTTGAGGGACTTCGTGGTTCTATTCTCTATCGTCTCTCACTTCCGACAGTTGATGCAGTAATGAATGAGCTTCTGGCTGAAGAAGTCCGTCTTAAGACTCTTTCGAGGAAGGGTCTTCTTCCATTGCCTAATCAGACTATACTGGTTGTACCACTCAGAGTGACTTCTCATTCACAGACTAAATATCGAGGTCGAGCTGCTTTAGATGAGTGTAGTTTTTGTCATGAGAATGGTCACTAGAAGGCTCAATGTCCTAAATTGGTGAACAAGAATGCCAAGGGGGCCTTACATCAGTCATTTAAGCCCAAAGATCGTCATACAGCAGCAGCTGCTTCACCAGCGGATGAGTCACTCCCATCAGCTCCCAGCATGACTATGATAGCTGATCAATTGCCGAAATTTATTTTCCTTCGTCAACCAAGTGCCCTATCAGTTTCTCCCTCCGCAGATTCATGCACTTCAAGTCCTTCATGTATATCTCGAACTGTCTGGGTCTTTGACTCGGGAGTCACCCATCATATGACTAGTAATCCTTCCTTATTTGCTTCTATTGTTTCTCCTCCCTCCATATATGTCCTTGCAGTCAATGGCACCCAAATGCCTTTGGCTGGTGTTGGAACAATAGTGTCTTCCCAGCTTACACTTCCTAATGTCTACTATATTCTTCAACTTACTTTAAATTTAATCTCAGTTAGTCAGTTGTTTGATTCGGGATTTTTAGTTCACTTTTCTTCTACTGTTTGTGTTGTGCTGGATCCACGGTCCAAGGAGCTGATTGGGATAGGCCATAGAAATAGATGGCTATATGTGTTGGACAAGCTTCATGTCCCTGAAGTTGTTGCATCTACTGTTGATTTATCTTTTTTTTCAATTGAGTTCAAAATCGTCTAGTTTTTATTTATGACATTCTCGTTTAGGTCATGTTTCTCATTCTCGTTTAAAATTTTTACCTTATACTAGTAGTTTGGATAGTTTAGAGTGTCATTATATTTTAGATTATAGTGACTGCAAGTTGGCTAAATTTATTGTATTACCTTTCAATAAAAGTAATTCTAGTTCTCTTGCACCTTTTGATCTTATACATTCTGATATTTGAGGACAAACTCCTATTGCTACTAAAGAGAGATCTAGATATTATGTCTCTTTTATTGATGATCATACCAGATACTGTTGGGTCCATCTGATGACACGTAGGTCTGAGTTCTTTTCCATTTTCACTACCTTTCGTGCTATGACGCATATTCAATATTCTTCTATCATCAAATGCTTCCGCTGTGATCAAGGTGGAGAATATTCCTTTAGTTCTTTTCGTGATTTATTAAAATCTGATGGTACTATATTATCAGTCTTTTTTACTAACACAAATAGAGTGGCTGAACGGAAACATCGTCACATTATTGAGACAACTCGTTCTCTGTTATTTTCATCTGATGTTCCTAGCTCCTTTTTGGGAGAAACAGTCCTTATAGCAGTTCACCTAATTAATTGTATTCCTACAATCCTTAATTCTGGTGTCTCACTGATGTAGATTGTACTAGCTCTAATACCAAATTGATGTAGATCGTAATAGAAAAGAATTAGGGATGAGAAGGGAAGAAGAAGGGGATGAGAAAAGAAGAAGAGGATGAGAACAGAGAGAGAATTTGAGGAAGAAAAATATCAATATTCAATAACAATAATAATCAAGTCTAGTCTAAAACAAATACCATATTCCCTATATATATTGGGAGAGCACAAATCCTAAAAGAACTCTAAAAGAAATAAATAATGACAAATAAACAATTACAAGTTAAAAGAAATTACTTAAAAGATAAATATTAAAAGTATCTAAATAACTATCATAATTAATCTATAATATTTATCCAATTCCTACACGATTCCCATCATTCTCCTCCGGTTGAAAAAAACTCTCCTCCGGAGAGTCTTCAAAGCAAAGTATCCTAAGAGAGCAGCATGAAAATGACACAACGCCTCATCTAGAATGAAAGAACCATCAACATCTTTCTATCGACCAGAATAAATGCAAGAATCTCCATCTGTAACAATGTAAATCTGGTCACGTAGCATATCATCTATTTGGCCGAAATATGCGATGGAAGTGGAAAGATAAGAACTGGAGCTGGTGCTGAGGAAGAAGCAATTCCACCTGTAGAAACACTAGATAACAAAATAGGAGGTTCTGAAGTACCTCGATTAAGTAGCATGTCCTCCAAATAAAAATCTGGACTAATACTAACATTCAATGGAAAATTAAGCAAATAAGCATTAGATCCAAACTCAAGAATAGCAAAATAATTCCCATTAGATTTGAACAAAAGGCATTTAGTGGGACAAGACGTCAATGACAAAGGAGTAACTATAACACCCTGGTGCTGAAAATAAGAAAGTACGGACTCAATTGAACACTTGACAGTAGGCAAAGAATCAAAATTAACACTCTCAAGTGGGGCAGAATCCAGAACAATGTCAACAATCTTAGGTGGAGAAGAATCCGAAACAAAATCAACAATCTCATATGAAGAAGAATCCATAACAATGCCATCATGATTCGGAATAGTAGACACAGAATAATCGCCAACAGATTTAAAATATATAGCTCAATATGCTCAACATGCTCAACATCTTACATATGAACCAATTGAATGGATTTTTCATCAAGTTCAATGATTAGTGATGATTCAACTTTTAGCTCCGATGAGGTAGGAAACATGATAGAATCAAAAATAATCTCATCACTAGTATCAATGTTCAAACGATTGAAAGTATGTTTTGAAGGATGGAAAGCATGAGGGTCCAACGGAACAGAAATATGGCTATCATTATGCGGGTGTCCGACATTAGGTAAAACCGGAGACTTTTCCTTCTTTTCTTCCATTTGCTGACTTACAAGAATTTTATTCAAGTGGGAAAGTTAAGTTGTTAATTCAGATAATTGATTTTTCATCCCTCTACACTCTTCACGTAATTGGCCGAGTGAATGTTTGGTATTGGCAACTTCAATTTCAAATATCTCAACCTTTTTCTCTAGGGCAGTTTGAACTTTTTAATAGTCACTAATGACATTGAAGATAGATCTAGATTGACCTTGATGATGAATTTGGGAAGCATGACATTGGTAACTGTTATGTGACCTAAGTGTCCCAGAGTAGTATTCTAGATAATCTTCATAGTAAAACTCAAACTTACTATGGACTTTATGATGACTCCGAGGAACTCTAGGAGTGGAAGAGGTATAGTGATGACGTTGTGGAGAACTGTGAACTTGAGACATTCTTGATGTTGGATAAGTATATGAATAGACATCATAATGATCATATGAACTCATGATTGACTTTGAAAGATGAGAATAACATAAGAATGAGTTCAAGAATGCAATTGATAATTATAAGAAGTGAGAAAACTTAAATAGAAGAAAATATGTTTTGGACCCTTTGCAAATTCTCTAATTTCCCAATGAATAAAAATATTAGTCTCAAATTCTATGGGAGTATGCATACCATAATCAAGAGGAAATTCTGAAATTTTTTGAGGATGATTCTGTAATTTTTGAAACTTTTGGAGTGATACTTCCGTAATTTTTTGGAATTTCTGGGAGTGATTATGCAATTTTCTAGATCTGTTGGGGATGTTTATGCAATTCTAGAGCTTCTGGATGGTATTTCTGCAATTTCTAGAATTTATGTGGTGATGTTTCTATAATTCTGGAACTTCTGGAGTGTTTCTGTAATTTCTGGAATAACTGGGATGTTGCTGCAATTTTCTGGATCTGCTGGGGACAGTTCTGTTTTTTTGGCTGGTTTTTTTTTTTAACTGGACAGTGAGATTTTTGTTACGATGATGAACAGTGCACGTGAACAGTGCGCACGAAACAGTGCGCGTGAACAGTGATTTCAACGAACTTTTTTTTTCCCGATGAACAGTGTTGCTGAGAGTTTTGTGATTTGTACGAATCGAACCTGGCTCTGATACCAAATTGATATAGATCGTACTAGCTCTAATACCAAATTGATGTAGATCGTAATAGAAAAGAATTAGGGATGAGATGGGAAGAAGAAGAGGATGAGAACAGAGAGAGAATTTGAGGAAGAAGCAATATCAATATTCAATATCAATAATAATCAAGTCTAGTCTAAAACAAATACCATATTCCCTATATATATAGGGAGAGCACAAATCCTAAAAGAACTCTAAAAGAAATAAATAATGACAAATAAACCCTCACAAGTTAAAAGAAATTACTTAAAAGATAAATATTAAAAGTATCTAAATAACTATCATAATTAATCTATAATATCTATCCAATTCTTACACGATTCTCATCACTCACCTTTTGAAAAATTATGTGATAAGACACCTGACTATTTCTCCTTACGTGTGTTTGGATGTACATGTTTTGTTCTGCTACCTTGTGTTAATCGTACCAAACTCTCGGCTCGCTCAGTCTTATGTATTTTTCTTGGATACAGTGAGGGACAAAAGGAATTTCGGTGTTATGATCCTAGTACACAAAAACTCTACGTTTCTCGTCATGTTGTCTTTATAGAACATTTTTTTTTTTTCTCTCTTCCATTTGGTTCCTTATCTCTATATAAATCTGATCTCCTCGATATTGATCCATTTCCATCTGATGTTTCCCCTAATACATGTGTTGCTAATATGACTGTGTCTTATTTGCCCTCTTCCTCCTCTTCTTCTTTGCCTGATGTGCCTGTTACCCGCACCCTATTGTGCATACTTATGTTCGCAGGACTCCTATTGTCACTTCCACAGATGTTGTGCCTTTATCCGCATCTCCTATCCCCCAATCAAATTCTGGCACCGTGGATCACACTCCTCGCTACTCTCAACGCCCTCGAAAGTGTCCTGATAGGTATAGTTTTTCCAACTCTTGTTACTCTTCTGATTTTTGTTATTTCCTAACTTCTATACACTCTTTATCTAAACCAACCTCTTACAAGGAGGCTGCCCTTGATACTCTTTGGCAACAGGCTATGGATGAGGAGCTTTCTGCTTCACATAAGACTCAAGCTTGGGAGTTGGTCTCTTTACCTCCTGGTAAACGCACAATTAGTTGTAAGTGAGTTTACAAAATCAAAACTCAATCTAATAGTTATTTGGAAAGGTACAAAACTAGATTAGTGGCCAAGAGATTTGCGCAAGAGTATGGACTTGACTACGATGAGACTTTTGCTCCAATTGCTAAGATGACTACGATTCGCACAGTCATAGTTATGGCAGCTATTCGTCAGTGGAGCTTCTCTCAGATGAATGTGAAAAATGATTTTCTTCATGGTGATTTATTTGAAGAGATCTATATGATTCCTCCTCCTAGGTTGTCTCATGGTCCTGGTCAAGTCTGCAAACTTCACAAGGCTTTATATGGCCTTAAACAGGCCCCGAGGGCATGGTTTGCCAAATTTTACTCAGTTATATGTGACTTAGGCTTCAAAGCTAGTGATCATGATTCTGCTCTCTTCCTACGATCCACGTCTTCATGTTTCATTCTTTTATTACTTTATGTGGATGATATGATTATTACTAGTGATGACAATGCTGGAATTCAGTTGTTAAAAACTCAAGATGTGTTTGTTTACTGTTTTTGTTTCGTGTTTTATGTCTTTGTTTTCAGTTTTTGCCAAAAATGAAAATAAAAATATGTTTGGATATTGTTTTTGTTTTTGTTTTATATTAGTTGTTTTGGAGACAAAGACAAAAAAATTGGAACAAAAAATTTTTGTTCCGAGAAACACGCAAAACACAAAACACGCGTTTTCAATTTAAATGAGGTATGACCTTCGAGTTTTGTTAGCCACAAAATCCCACTTCATAAGAATGCGTATAAATATAGAGCATTTTGTCATTTTCTTCCTAAAATATCAATCTCTTGTCTCGGCCTCTCTCTCTTTAGGTAACGACTCTCTCTCCTCATCTCTCTCTCAGCAAGTCTCTCTTCTCCGAAGCTCTCTCAGCAACTCTCTCTCTTCCACTCACAGATCGACGAAGACGAAGAAAAACCATAGATCGGCAGACGAAAACGACCACGAAGAAGGCTCACAGACGTGTACGAAGAAGGTAAGTGGAAACCCTTTAATTGTATAGATATATTTATATATCTACATAGATCTGTATATATATCCATAGATCTACATAGATCTGTATATATATTCATAGATCTGTACATCACAGACCCTAATTCACATATTTTATGGTTTGTTCACATATTTTATGGTTTGCACGGATGGATTTCGGTATGTAAATGAGGTGAATATGTTTCCTATGTTGCTGGATTGTGTAAGATTAAGTATATATTTTGAGCAGTCGCCCTGGCTTATCTTTGGAATCTAGAAATAAACAGAGATATAAAAATGAGTTAGAACCTTAGACTTCTTGTAATTAAGATGAACACCTTCTCCAACAAGTTCATAATTTGCAGGCACTAAAGGTTCTAAAATTGTCCAGTTCAAAGAAAAAAAAATGTTAAAATGGCACATCATCGTGAGCAGAATCGCAAAAAAATTTATTATATAGAAGAGGACTAATCTCATTTTACACTTTAAAAGATACTTCAATTTTTAATTTGTATTTTTAAACATTAAAAATTTTAATTTGCATCATCAATATTATGAATTGGCAATAATATGGACTTGACTCGGACTACCATTTAGTCTTATGTCATAAATTGAAACATGTGAAGTGTAAGTGTTGGACCACAGGACGACTAGCCCTCATTTGCAACTTGTTGGGAAACCTTTTGCCCAAATTCAATGTCAATATTTGTTTTAATTAAAAATATTTTTATTCACGATATAAAAAACAAGATTTTTGTTTGAATATGTTAATAAGAAATATTTTTACCAAAGTGAGAAATTCCACATTGATGGTGGGTTGAAACTGAATAAAAGGTTATAAAACCATTCTTGTGTGACTTAACCATTCCAGTGTAAGCATGTGTATAGGGAAACAAATGTTGTTGTGGATTTTTTGGCTTCATTGGCTGTTCAAACTGGGTGTTTTACAGACTTTTCAATTACTGGTATATTGCCTTTGAATGGAAGAGTGCTTTTACAACAAGATCAAGCTCAAATGCCTACTGCTAGGAAGAGGAGTTTGGTGCTCAAAAAAGCAGCAGGTTTTCTAGGTTGAATTAGCAGCTGGTTAGAGGCATTCATTAGTGGAGTGCTGCCTACAGATGCTTCTTGGCGACTGATCTTCTTGGTTTTGGTTTTTGAAGGAAATCTTCAATGCATAGCTGGATATTCATCCTCTTTAATTCAAGATGCAGAGGTTTTTTTTTTTGTGTTGGTTTTCATCATTGTGCAGAAGATTTCTTCCCAGTTGTTCTTTGCTCGAAGATTGGTCTAGGAGTCGATCTGCCTTTTCAAATCTGTCTGTTTCGTTTGGAGCTGGGAGTTGAAGGCAAAGGTATGAAGCTGGGTATTTTTACTAGGCTGTTTCTGCAAGGTTGCTTGAAGACATGGTGGGGGTATGCAGGCAGTTTCTAGTTAAATTTAGGGGATCCCAAAATGTAATTAGAAATGGTTTAATCCATCTTGAAGGATTAAAGCCATTTCTTTCATACTTTTAGAACAACTTGTTCTTTGATTCTTGTAATTGCCTCAATTTTAGAAATAAAATTCTCTCTTTCATAAATAAAAAAAAAATATAACGTCTATTTGTATTTTATTTAGGTTGTCTGATTTGGGGATTGATTGCAGTAAGGTGCATGTTAAGGCCTTTTGGGTGAGTTGGATTTCTCATTTAGGTGTTCTTGCAATATCAGTTTGGGCATGTGTATAGGGAGGCAAATTCCATGGCTAATTATTTCGGAAATGTGGCTGTGCAATATTGGTGTTTTGTTGAAGGTCTTTAATTCATGGTTGTAAATCATTTTTCATGAAATAAAGTGTTGATTTGTTTGAAAACAAAAAATGAGATATTATAAAACATATTGATGATAAAACTTGAGGTAGTTACCAAACATGTTTTCTGTTTTTATTCTCATAATTTGACAGACAAAAATGACTACCAAACATGTTTTCTGTTTCAATATTTACCACAAAACAGAGACAATTTTTTTTGTTTTTTGAAGACGCAAAAACAAAAACGTTACCAAACGACCCCTCAGTTACAAGATTATTTTGAGATGAAATATTTGGGTCCACTTCGATATTTCTTAGGGATTGAGGTTGCCTCCTCTCCCAAGGGTTATCTTCTTTCTCAGTCAAAGTATGCCTCAGATGTTATTCAGCGAGCTTCCTTATCAGATAATCGAATAGTTGACACACCCTTAGAGCTCAACGTTCATTATACTTCCTCTGGTGGTTCTCTTCTGCCTGATCCTACCTTATATCATACTATTGTTGAAAGTTTGGTATATCTTACTGCTACTAGTCCAGATATCGATTATATTGTTCATGTGGTTAGTCAGTTTGTTGTTGTTCCTACCACTCTTCACTGGTCTGCCGTTCTTTGGATTCTTCAGTATCTGCGAGGTACGTTACATCAGAGTTTATTATTTTCGTCCTCCTCGTCTCTGGAATTTCGTGCTTACTCTGATGGGGACTGGACTGGTGACTCTATGGATCTCAAGTCCACCACTAGTTTTTATCTCTTTCTTGGTGATTCTCTTATTTCATGGAAAAGCAAAAAACAAACTGTTGTTGCTCGATCTTTTACTAAAGTTGAGTATCGTGCTATAGCATCCACCACAGCGGAGATGGTTTGGTTGCATTGGCTGCTTGCTGATCTTGGCATTTCCTTGTCTACTCCTACTCCTATGTATTGTGCTAACACTAGTGCTATCCAGATTGCTCACAACTCGGTGTTTCATGAGCGCACCAAACATATTGAGATTGATTGTCACTTTGTGCGCCACCATCTTCAGCTGGGCACGATCTCTCTCCACTTCCTTCCTTCTACTATGTAGTTGGCAGATTTCTTCACAAAATCTCACACTATCGTGCGCTTTCGTTTTTTTCTTGGCAAACTCTTGATGTTTGATGCTATCACACTATGAGTTTGAAGGGAAATGTCAAAGTAATCTAGTATATTAGCAGTAGGGGTAGATTAGTCATTTATGCTACTATGTTTTGCCCTAATATATAAGACTCTTATTGTGTAGTTTTCCAATTTAATGTTTCTATAATACAGACTTGATTATTCTTAATGAATATCTCTTTCTCTTCTTTCCTCTTTCTTTGATAAATATTAACAACCTAAACAATACACCGACGCAAAATTTTGATCCTTGCCAGTATCTTCATTTCACATACAAGCATAAAGTTTTATTCTACAGTAGCCTGAGCAATCCTAAGATATATACTTAATATGTTGAGACATAAAACACTCTGATTTGACTTACACGCCCTAAGATAGTGATAGCAATAAAAAGTCACCTTCTATCTCAAACGTGGCGTGATATTAGGGTCATTTTAAGATATAACTTGATGTAGAATGAGAATTGCAATGGCCAAACATTGCACATAGACCAGAAAGTTGGCAGTGTAGCCACAATGTGTTCTCTCCCTTAAACCACAAAACGAAATCAAGAATCTAATGATGCACTAGCACAACAACCATAGGAAAATGTAATGAGTCCTACTGCAATGAAATGCAACCTTTCAAGCTAAGGAAATAGAAAGAATCGATTGAGCTCCTATGCATACTACAGACTGAATTAACTTTTATCCAAAATTAAAATACTTCAAAGCCCTTAAACAGATGATTAGAGTTGAATGACTTACAATTCCAATACACTGACCTAACCATGGACAGTGATGATCGAACCTCTCCACACAGTTGTTGCAAATTGAGCAATGAGAAGCACGTGGCGGACGATATAGACAACAAGTATCGCAATACTTCACTTTAACTGTGTGGCCATTTACAAACACGTCCTTTGTTCTTGGTAATTTCAAATCACGAGTTGCACTATAGATCCACTCAGTGGATGCTGTAGGGAATGTTTCATCTAATTCAGGTGGCAGTGAATTTCTCGGCACTATTCCAGGATTTCTTCCAGATGTCAAGAAGAGAAAAGTTAAGGCCTGCATCATTATCACCAGGTCAAATTTGATCATCGTTTGCTAGACCCAAGTCCCAAAATCACCCAGAGATATTTCAGTTTACTTACCAAAACTGTGAGGACAATCCCTAAAATCAGTGCAGCATACCCATATATGGGATCAGTTTTTGGAATCCTCAAAAGCATTTTAATGCAGAATATTATTGCTGGGGCTCCTATCAGGAATATGGATAAAAGTAGTGATGCCGCATCAGGACCAAAGATCAATCTCCCACCACACAAAAAATTCTATCAGACAGAAATAAGCATCATCAGTGCTGGTCTAGGAAAATATATGCAATTGCAGTTTCTTTCCCCACCATTTTCACAAGTCCCATATATTAACGGTGGACTCACTTTTAGTAATGTGGGGGACAAATACTATGTTTGCCCAACAAATTTTCCAGCACCCTGTTAGTCATATGATATTAACCACAAGTGCAACAAAGCTGTAAAGATTGGTTGCACTATAAATAAAGAGATAAATTATCCTTGTCATGCAACAACTGTATTCCACATTTTAAAAGAAAAGCAAGCAACCGCTAAAAAGTCCATTAGCACATCAATCTATTTACCACCTGATCAAACAGAAAAGTCAACAATTAGCTTCGTGTAGCAATTATAAAACATCAAGTGTTGAGAAGCAGAAAAGTATGTGGAATAACCACTCAGGGTATATTCTTCACCACCGAAATGTTCTATTTTTTAAACAAAGACAACAATTGATTTCCAATGAAGCAGTCAACTCCATAACGATTAGTGAGCACTTTTCTAGATCGCATGCTCATTGTGGATAAAGAAAAAGAATTAAACAGGTACAAGAAATGCCAATTCTGATTTTGACCAGCAAAGAAATGTAATGCTAATGTATTATTCATTGGACATTAAAAAAGCTTTTGCTGTTTATTGACATTATGTTCTTATCTAGAGAACAAGTATGAAAGCAACCACCATGGTTCTGTATTCCTAGAATGAATGAAGTAAAAGGTACGGATTATGTTCAAACTGAACATAATAAACCTTGCAAGATACATAGCCTATGGGTGATGCTTGAGCTTCTTTCTTTGGCCATTTAAGTTTCACAAGGAGGCTTGACAATGATATACTTATGGCACCTGACACTAATAACTCGAGCTGCTGCTGCTATGCGAAGCTGGCTGCAAAGCCCTTACTAGACAGGCATAGTGGCATATCATAGTAAATCAGTAACTTGTCATAAGACAATTTATGGAGGCTAACACTTGCCCAGTACTATAAGTTCAAGGAAGCTGGTGACCTAATGACAGAGAGCCAAACACCAAAGGCCCGGTGACTGGCGGCCCTAGCTATAACAATCCTAAGATAGCGAAATTCCGTGTCGGGAAAGTTTCGACCCACATGAAAGCCATAAAACTTGGGCACTATTTCAGAGAGAGGCTTTGTGAAATAGACATGTCTGTGAAGATGCGGACTATATGCAGTAGATAGAAATATCACATGGAGCTTCACCTTCCCTAGGATTGACTTTAGGACTCTCCTGCGCAACTTCGGTCGAAGATGAAAAAGGCCTACTTTCGAGGCCCGAGCCATCAATGAGATATTACTCTGAAAGGGCTAGAATTCAAACCTTGTGTAACGACCTACAAGCCAAAAGACAATCTCACAGAGACAATTTCTATGGGGTAGGCCTCCTAGATGACAACGTATGCATACAAAGGTTTTCTCAGGCCGAAATGAGATTGGTTATTGAGTGAAAAGGCAAAAAAGGAGATTGACTACTAGAACCACCCGTCAATCAAGGATGAAAGTCAGCCTTAGTGATCCGATGGAGCTGAGTGAAAGGGTCGTCGCTTAACAGTTTAAAGATAGTCTAGGAACAACAGGCTGATCTCCCCTAAGAGTCCACATCGATGAAAATGTTTAGCACCTTGACATCAGCTCTTTGCCAACTAGGACTTAACTATGTTCGAGGGGTTGGGTGGCTCTCTCATTCAAGTAGTGCGTGAGCTAAATTCGGACCATTGTGAGCAAGTTCGATCAATATCTAATGGAAGAGTTAGAACAATGAGACCACCTTTTCGTATTACAAGATGATCAGGAACGACACATCTTTAGTGTGCCAATTATTGTACCCATGGTAAGCACTGGGTAGCCAAGTGCAGAGCAAATAGCTCCTAAAAGCCTCTGAGGGGATGAAACGACAATTTTTTTGAGAATTCAAGAGAAGGTCATGGGGTGACGATATGTTTATAAGTACGATAGGTTTCAAGTGGAAGTATCGTAATCATGCAGTTAAGGAAGATTAATAAATTGGCTAACTTGAATCTTGTTTCAAGTTGGTGTAATCAATTCGATCAACCAATCACCATTTGTTTCAATTGTTCCACTCTTCAACAACACGAAATACTCTATTATATCACTCTTTGACAACATGAACAAATAGAAGCTCTACGCTCCCTCTCTATCTATCTATCCATTCATAAGTTTAGAGACTTGAGAACCGAACAAATTTAGGAAGACTTAACTGTCTTCCGAGACGAGATGCAACCTAAATAATTTGTAATGTGCTAGATAGTATTTCGTTCCCTCTATGCTTATGCAAAATCGTCAGCAGTTCTATGAATTTCTTTTTCTAAGAGGTAAATTGCAAACAACAACCATAATTAGAAGGGAAAATAACAAAAAAATTGAAACCCAAACCACACTTTTTTTTTGCACCAAAAGATAAACAGCTATGGTTCTAATCCTAACCCCTTAAAGCCAATAAAAACATTCCAAACTTAAAAAGATGCACTCATATACTAATAATGAATAGTTTTCCATATTAAATCTAGCTAAATATTGCTCTTATAATCACAGGGATATATTTGATAGGACTACACTTCAAACTAGCGCACGTCTTCTTTATTTGTAATTACAAAAGCAAACAAGCATGCATTGTCTTTACACAGCTGCAGCATCCATACCACAAACTCCCTTATGGATTTACCCAGCTTCAACATCCATACCACAAACTCCCTTGTGGTTTGGCCTCGAAATGCTCTCAAATAAACTATTGAGAAGAAAAATAGCCGGCGTTATATTTACGGGTATACTTGCATGATTATGATGAATTCGTCATATATGCCAATCCCAGAGGGAACCTAACTAATAGTACTTTCCATAGCTCAAGCACCATGAAGTCCACCCAAAGAACTAACATACCTTGTGAAATTCTTAAACTTTGTACTTAAAACCCCTTAAACTGATGTGCTAATCATAGTCAGGGAATTGAATTACTTCAATTGCAAATCAATTGTAAAAGACGTATCTTTCTTCTTTTATCGTTTCAACTATCAACTATATAGTGGAGTATAGGATTTTATTTTAGTTTTGACATACGAGAATGTCTTACGAGGATTGTAGTGTATTTTATTGGTTACTCAAGAAAAAAATTATTGGCAACAGGCAGCAGAACTACTCAACTTCCATTCCATCATGAGGCACCTTCCCTACCAATACCATTTAACAAATCATTTCATGTTGAATTAAGTGAAAATAATTAAATTCTAAATTTCCCTATTTGATAAGAATAAATAGGGATGTTTATACATTCTAGATTCAAGATTTCCTTGCACCAAATAATTACAATAAAATATCTTAAAGAAATGCTTACAATTGCACCAATAACGTAAGTGATATAATTTTTCATATAAGTAGTAACTTCATGATATAAGAAATTTATCTAAATTTAAACACAAGCTAAACTCCGTCAAAAAGGGGTTTTTTTTCTGGTGGAGGGATTAAAGAAGTAAAATCAAGAAAAAAAAAAAAAAAGAGGAGCTTACATTGCGACCCTTCCAAACTTGATAGAGCCTCCTAGATTTGGGAGGGTCCGTGCCTTTGGAACAAGGAGCCAAATGTTGGGTTTTGATCCCACTCATGATGCCTAGTTTGCGCTTTGCTATTTCAAATGCAAAGCCAGACCCATGAAAAATGTAGGAGATGAGATCAAAATGTGATTAAAGGGAGCGCTGGTAAGGGCGTTTGAAGCATGGAGAAGAAGATCTCTCTCTCTCCTCCCTTGCCTTTTTCATCAATACCAGCTGCCCTTGCTCTCAATCCTCTGATCACCAAGCATATCGTTTTGACCAGTTTCTCTGTAACGGACGGTTGGCTTTGACTATTTCTCAAATTCAAGCGTTTTTTTCGCGGTAAATAACGGAAATGCTCATTCGGATTCGGATGCTCTAAATTTTATTTTGATCAATTTCACTATTTCATACAGTGGCTATCGAATGTGGTTGCATTCGGTCTTGTCAACTGCACGGGTTGGTTGCGATTAGAGGTCGCAATTTTAACCTGTTAACCGTCCAATCTACCTATAAATAAATTGGTTGGGTACCTATATTAATTAATATGAGTTTTAAATGGATTGGGTAATATGATTCATTTTAATTAAGCGGGTTAATATGGATTACAAATGGGTGCCCATTGGGTTGAATATTTATCTTTTTATTAAATAACACAAGTAATAAAATTAAATAAATATACTAATATACCAAAAAATACACACACTATTACACCAAAAAATACACACATATACACTAAAGCATACACACACTAGTACACCAAAAACACACACTAATACACCACCCATGACCCACGGGTCGACCCCTAAAATCACGACCCACGGACCAACCCATAGCCCACAAATTGACCCGACCCATTATGTGTGTATTTTTTTTTAATTAAATGTGTTTTAGTTTTGTGTTAGTATATGTGTGTATTTTTGGTGTATTAGTGTGTATATTTTTAATGTATTAGTTTGTGTGTGTTTTGGTGTATTAGTGTGTGTGTGTGTATGTTTGTATTTTAGTGTACTACTAATGTGTGTATGTGTATTTTTTAGTGTACTAATATGCCTATTAAGAATTTTAATTATTTTATGGGTTAATCGGTTTAACCCAATCTGTTATAAACCTAACTCATTATAACCCATTTATTAGGTGAGTGAAAAATAGACTAGATTTATTTTAGCCTAATCTAATTTAACCCAACCCAAAACCAACCCAACCCACCCATTTGCCACCCCTAGTTGCGATATTCAAGGGATGGATTACAGAATAATAAAGATATATATAATATCATCACTCAAGATATTATAATTCAGTTCAAGTGTATTAAATTATAAATTTATTATTTTATCTATTAAATAAATAAAAATATGAGTAATTAGATTAAATTAATAATTTTCTGTCAATATAATTAATATCCTCTTATCTCACTCTTAATCTAGTATCTTACAAAATATTGAATTACAATGACTAACATTTTTATCTCACATTTAATCTTATATTTTATTTATTTATTCAAAATTAGCATGCATTAGATAATAAAGTTAATTGCGACAGATGTCTCTAAAGTATGCGTTATTGTTCATTTCGCTTTCTAATGTTACAATTGCATCACATTAGTCCTTGATGTATCCAATTTATTTGTAAGTAGTTCCCATGCATGACGTCGTCCAAATTTTAATGGCTTTTATGTCCATGTGCTTCCAAATGGAGGAAATATTGGACAATTAACTTTTTAATTATCCCAAAAATTACGGCGATGGTCGAAATTGCACAAATATAATTTCACCCCCAACCTAAATATTGCTAGTCTCTAGTAATATAATAATTGAAAATCTACTTCTAATTCCATTTTCGTAGGTCATCTGGTTGCATTTAGCGTATGCAACAAGCCGTTGACCCCCTAGATCTACCCTAGTGGACGAGTGTTGTCTCGTGAGGGTTTTCAGTGAAGCTACCTACAAACTTCAGTCGAATAGATGTGCATGTGGGATTGCTGGTTAAAGTAAATTAGCATCATGGTCGTTGGGACACCCAACCCTCAATTTTGACTCATATCCCGCATGCTCCTCTTTCATAGGTATTTATTCTATGCAAAAATTAGCATCAGTCATATTGGCATTTGGAATTCCCTGGGTAGTAAAATAGGTCATTCTAGAAACAAGAATTGTTATATAACACACATTCCACTTTACCACCTTCCATGGATAATTTGATTTCACAAACCTCTCTTAGAATGCTCTCAGCAACAAAACTGTGCTTCGATTATGGTGACTTGTCTCTCAAGGAACATGTGATCAAAAGATGGCCAATCGAAAAATCACATGCACAATTTAGTAAGGGAGTGAAGTTTAAGGAAACAAACTAATCATGTTTGGCATAATCTCATGGAAGAATATTGATGCAATTTAAAGAAATACTATTTACCATACCCCACTTTTGGTTGACGACACATGCATGCAACAAACTTGAGATCAATTAGGACTTTTTATAGGTTGTAATGTGGCCAGAGGTCAGTGGCTAACGAAATGATGTCAATAGTATTCAAAAGCTATCTTTTCATTCTGTAATGTAGCACACTTCTTTCTAACTTTTTGACATTTTGCCTAGAAATGGTATTTCGTTCTTTCATTTTTCTCATTTTTCACTTTCTTGGCAATTTCTTGCATTTCTGTTTCTTTTTTGTTTCAATTGTTCCCATCGATTTTTCTTGTCATTGAATAGTAGCCTCCATAGTCTTTTCCCTTTTCCTTGCATTTCTGTATCATATTGATTTACAAGAGGGTGCAAGAAAATTAGATAGCAAATGTATATCAAGTATATTCTCTTGTGGCTCGGTTATCATATGGGTTTATTGAAGAAGAGATCATACATTGATGGCTCAAGCATGGTTAACTAGGGATATAATTTTGTAAAAGAAATGGCTAAGGCTCAAAATTAAATCAAAGATGGCCTAAGATCATTTCTCAAGTATGTGCACATGTATTTGTCGTATGCGAAGATTCCCTGTGGGTTATGTCAATAGATTACTTTAGTTGCGTCAATCAAAGCAAGGTTAATGAGATTATTCAAAAATTGAGAGTGAAAGATCTTACTTGAGTAAATGTTGATTGTCTCTCAAAATTATAGCAAGACTCAAAACTTACCATGATATTCTTTGTCATCTCCACTGGTTATGTCAGGTTTCTCGTGGAATGTCGGCTATATATCAATTCCTTTTTCGAGCTTGGTCATCTTGTACCTTAGGAATAACAAATACCAATATACTTTTGACAATTTAAGCATAGAGAAAATACAGTTTTCCAAGAAATGTGGTTTTAAGTCTAGATTGCTAAGTTATGTGTCAAACCGATCATGTGATTAGTTACTTTAACAAACAGTCTTAGCATCCACATTTATTCCATCATTCATCAACAAATAGCAATGTCTACACATGTATTTACAAAGATAAAATTGATAAACTGAACCATTCATTTCATAAGATATGATTGTTTAATACAAACACCAATGATTTAATTCATCCAACAGTAACAAAAACATATAAAAACTTTTAAACATCCACAACAACTCACACAATAAGAAGAAACTCATCCACAAAAGAAGGAACAATCACACAAAACCACAATCAAGTACAAAAATATCTCCTCCTCACTCTCCACCAGCTCCACCCCTCAGGTAGCCGAGAATCTCCTCCTGCTGTCGGAGAATCTCGTCTTGTATGGCCTCGATGCCAAGCATAATCTCTCGTAGCGATCGGTGGGTGCTGGTGCTGGGACCTGCCTCCTGTGGCTGCTCTTGGCCTCTCTCGGTCTGTAGCTCTCTTTCCTCATCCGCATCGAGCTCCTCTTGCACCTTGTCAACTCCATAGGTAGGGGACATCTTCTGTCTGGCTGCTGGGCCGCTACTATGACCTTGGCTCCTCCTAAAGGATGCCTTGTTTAGTGGCCCCATTGGCTTTTGAATTTCCATTTCAGGCCTTACCCTAACCCCATGATCCTTGCATATTTCAGTCACTAGGGTGCCGAAGGGAAGTGCATTCCGCTTCACATCACACCCTTTCTTCATTTTCGTCAAAACTAGGGAAGGGAGGTCGATGATTTGGCCCTTCCCAAGTGCGTAAAGCAATCGGGCCATGTCAGGGAGGATTTCATTTTTTCTTCATATCGGAGCAAAATTCGACACAGCAATCAAATTTAACATTTTGTATTTGTCAGTGAGCTTCCCTTGTCTAAAAAATCTGTTTCCAGTCCCAGAAAAGTCAGACACCCCCATCAGCTATTTCTCCACAACATTCATCGCCACATTCTTTCTCGGGGGATAGGTGGGACTTGGTACCCGAGGCACCTCTTGCCTTATCCCCTGAATATAGTCGTCATCCACATCGATGTGGATTCCCCTCACATAGCTCTTTAGTGCCCCATTGACTATTTCGACGTTGGAGTAAAACTCCTGCACCAAGTCAAGCACGGCCTCTTCGCCGTTTTGCAAGTACAGTACCCAACCTCTCCTCTCCATCTCCGCAAATATTCTCAACTCAGCAAAATCAGTTAACACTACATCACGCTCACAAACTACAGCATTGTTTTGGTAGAAATTCTCATACCTGTTAGCTTTTAGAGCCGTAGGGAATCGGGTCTTGTCATACCTTCGCGTAATGGGTGGCCTCCCTTCTCTCACTTTGATGAATTCCTCCACCATGTTGGGTTCCTGAGTTGGTGGAGTACGCCTGACAAATAGCTTAACCCTTGGAGGCATGGTGTTTCGGTTTTGGAGGTTTTTTGGGTTTGGAAATCTTGAATTTCCTTATGAAAATGGAGATTTTTGATGTTGGAATGGTCTTCGGAGGGTTGATTTTAGGTAGAAATGGGGAATGGTAGGTGTTTTGGGGCTTGGGTAATGAAGGGTCACCAAGGGTTTGGGGGTTTTTGGGGGGTTTTGGGGGGGTTTTTGGGTGGTTTTGAAATGAAGAAGACAAACCAGGCTTTTATAGCTTGAGTCGTGATTGGCGTTCGAACGTGTGTAGAAAGATTTTTAAACGATCGTTCGAACGTGAGTGATGTTCGAACGTGGTGAGCTCCCAATACTTTTGAGTTCTGTCAGAGACCAAAATACTGCAAGGTCTTTTCGTTCGAACGATCTATTGGCATTCAAACATAAACTCGGTGTTCGAATGGGCTGAGCTCCCAGTACTTTTGAGTTCCATCAGAAGCTTCATTAGAGGCTGAGTACTGCAAGCAGGCGACGTTCGAACGTCAATTGACGTTCGAACGTTGAATCAAAATCAAAATTTTTTCTGCACTAGACTATACACAATCAGAAAGGGCTAAACACACAAGTTTAAATCAAAAACCTACGGCGTCTCAGGATAAGTCCCTACCCACGCTTTAGGTTGGTATTCTGGGACATTCCTTACTCGGCTCATATTTTCATTTCAGTCAAAAAGAGTTTGTACAAGAAGATTTTTACACTTTTTACAGAAATTTGGACCTTTGGCTTTCATCCCAACAAAAGTACAATTTCCTATAGAAAATAATCTAATCCGAGTCTCCCTCTGTGTTTGGTAGTTCGAACAACCAGTAACTCTCCAAATTTCCTCTCTCACAAATTGGTTAAGCAAAGTATCGGAATAGCATGGCGTATCAGGGTAATCCTTACTCAGCCCATTCATTATCCAGTCTAATCGATCGAGTGCGTGACCGGAAATTAGTTCAGAACACTGGTTATATCTTTTCTCGTGAAAGACTCTGCCACACTATTTATAAGCACCAAGTCTTTTGGCACGACGACGTTTAGCAAAGGTGTTTCTGCCACAGAGGGGTTTCGCTTGTTTTTCTCGGATTTCGGTCTTCCTTACCAGTCTTACTTTTCTCATGATCACAGTATGCACATCAGATGGAAAAGTGCGTAGAACTCCCAGACTAAACCAAAAAAGTTCAACATCCATAAGCTTTAAGACTCACTTTATGGTTCTTTAACGTCTGCCAGTCACAAAGACGATTGAAGCTGACTCACATACATAATCATCAATTATTCATGGCAAGGTACATAATATGATCAGAACAACAACAACAACAACAACAACAACAACAACAACAAAAACAACAACAAATTTTTTTAAAAATTTACGGGCATATGGTGGCAAATATGAACTGTAGTTCTCACCCGCCCAACCTAAACAGAACATTGTCCCCAATGTTTCGAATTTACTAGTTTACGGATCTTGGAGATGAGGCTGAAAGGTAGAGTTATGTTCATCTGCCAAAACCTACAAATCAAAACACAAAAATTATTCATCTTTGCGAAGATCTGGGTTTTGAGTAGGCTGAAAATCTTTGTGTGTGAGTGCGAACAAGAGAAGAACACCCATGAACAAATATAAGATTAAAATGCAAAGCATGAAGCAAAAGAATGTGTTTGTAGAGTGTGTAGTCATTGGTTTGCAGGGGATGAGTCGTTTATCAGTTAACAGAGAAAGAACGAAGAAGAAGAGGAAGAAGAAGAAGAAAAGGGGGGGGGGGGGGCAACAGCGGCGGCTGGGAAAAAGAGGAAAAAAATTGGGGGCCTTATAAAGGCACCCCAGCGGGTCGGGTTGGGTTAGATTTTTCCTGACCCTATCCAATTGAGTGTCGGCAGGCACGAATCTCGGAGGAGTATTATGGTTCCATAAAAAGAATGGCTTCCATATTTTTAACAAAGTCCTCTAAAAATGGTTTCAATCGCTAACCATTAACAGTAAAGATATTATCGTTCGATGGGTTTTCCACTTCAACTGCTCTATGTCCAAATACCTTTTTGACAATATAAGGCCCAATCCATCTTGACTTCAACTTACTAGGAAAGAGGCGGAGTCTTGAATTAAATAACAGGACTTTTTGAGAAGGCTCAAAAGATTTCCGCACAATGTTCTTGTCATGAAAAAATTTCATCATGGTTTTAGCAATCTTAGCATTCTCATATGCTTCATTTCTCAATTCCTCCAACTCATTTATCTGAAGTTTCCTTGCTAGTCCGGCCTTGTCTAGGTTAAAGTTCATTGCTTTAATGGCCTAGTATGCCCTATGTTCCAATTCCACAGGTAGGTGACACGACTTTCCATAGACTAATCGATAAGGAGACATGCCCAAAATTGTTTTAAAAGCAGTGCGGTATGCCCAGACTGCATCAGTGAGTCTTGACGACCAATCTTTACGGTCTGGATTTACCGTTTTTTTAAAAATTAATTTGATCTCCCGATTAGATAGTTCAGGCTGTCCACTGGTTTGTGGGTGATAAGGGGTTGCAATTTTGTGAAAGATCAAGTATTTTTTCATCAAATTCCATAACAGACGATTGCAAAAATGAGCACCCCTATCACTTATGATTGATTTCGGAATTCCAAACCGGGACAAAATATTTTCTTTTAAAAACTTGATCACTGTTCGGTGATCATTGTTTCGGCATAGAATTGCCTCAACCCATTTGGATACATAGTCTACGACCACTAAAATGTATAGATAGCCAAAGGAAGGGGGAAACGATCCGGTCCCATAAAATCGATGCCTGATTAGTACTTAAAATTAGCATTTTACTACGCCTTTTTAAGACTAATTGTACTTTGATGGAGTTTAAGTGATGTCATTTCAGGTCTTTAAGTGAACAATGACTCAAAGAACAATAAGTATGACACTTGAGTGTAACACCAACACATTAGGGAACAAAATTGGAGAAGCTTGGAGCACACCAAGAACGTTCAAACGCCAACTCACATTCGAACGTCCATTTGAACTGTAAGCAGACCTGACTACTGAGAGAAGGCGTGTTGCAGCCAAGAAGGAAGACCTTGAGGCTCTGAGGCACTTGAGTATCACGTTCGAACGCCAACTCACGTTCGAACGTCCACTCGAATTGATTGAGGACCAGACTACTGCATAGAGTGTGGAAATGAACTTCACAGAAGACCACATTCCACTTGAGTAAGAAGGTCAGACCACATCTGGCGTTTGAACGCCCATACAACAAAGACAGAAGAAACGTTCAAATGTCAGACAACGTTCGAACGCCCATAAAGCAAAAACAGAGACAACGTTCGAATGCCAACTCACGTTCGAACGATCTCCACAGACTGGCTGCAGAGTAGTTGGTTTTTCACTTGGACTTAGGCGGCATACACTATTCCTTTACCCCCTTTTGTCTCCTCCTCCTTGCCTAGAAATACTCCCATTGTTGGAGAGCTTAGGGAGACCAAGTAGAGAGGTTGATGGAGGCTTAGACTCCCACTTATATTGTAGAATTAGCTTACATTTCCTTGTATAAAGTAGTTGTTCTAGAGATTAATTTGACTTTAGTCCAACATCTCTTAGCTTGTTATAGAATTAGTTTTATGTTTATGCTTTCATCTACATGCATCGAGGGAGATAGATCACCTTTGGTTGTGGATCACCCTCCAAAAGTGACTACCTTTCTTCTACTTTTAATTTGTGTTCCATTCACTTCCATTGCTTGAGCTTCTTTCTTCCCTTAGAGGAGTGAAACTCTTCCACTTTTCTAGAGCTTCGCCGAAGCCGTGAAGGGTGGAACGTGATTCACTCATTCTTTGTCGAAGATCGGCTCCCTGTTTAGTGTGCTTTGCTTTGTGATCCCTCTACTTGGAGAAATGAGCATCACTAACTTTTCTAGCTTTACCAAAGCCATGAAGAGTGAGTAGTTTCTCATTTACTCTTTAGTAAGAGGAGAAGTGCTTTATAAATTATCCGGACATTATATTTGTGCAATTTTGATTATGCTTAATGCTTTATATTCCCCATTCTTATTGAATGATTGATTGCATCTAGCAAAGCTAAGGTACTTTGTATAACCAGGAGTTCTTTCTATAACATAGATAACTCTTGTATAGAAAGACTCATTGGTTCAAGACAAGTACCCCGGCTAGATCTTCTTGACTACCCTTCAATCTTCACCATTATTGTGCTTCAATTAAAGAATGGAAATTGAACACTGATGTCATGATTGGATGTCTTGTAGAAACACTTGCTTGTTTGTAGACGGGTTAAGTCTCGGCACAAACAATTCTTGTAAACTTCTAGAAAGACATCAGAATCATGTTCTTAATTCTCCTAACCCTCCTTTACCTTCCGATTAACCTGTTGTTAACACGGGGGTTAATTGAGTTATCAAGCACAAGTGTAATAAACCGGATAATTAACTACATGTCCTGATCCTTGAACTAAAGAGTGACTCTTTTACATTAGAGCTTATCTCATATTTGGTTTAGAAAATTCTCTTGGAAAGAATCTTATATTCTGTCCAGGAAATCTCACATCTCACACAACTTCAAAGGGTTACAATCAATAGGTCTCCACCATTGCTTACCCCAAAACACCAAAAAAGAGTTCCCTGTGGATTCGACTCCGAACTCAAACCCGATTATTGCTACAACTTGACCGCCTGCACTTGGGTGTACACATTTCGGATCAAATCAAGTTTTTGGCGCCGTTGCCGGGGAACCATAAAAGGTGTTTTAAGGTAAAAGGTAAAAATACCTTCATTTTTGTATATATTCTTTGGTTTACTGTGAATAACTTTGTTTTATTTTCTTTATGTTTGAGGGCACTCCTCACTATCAAAATTTGCCGACAGAATCTTGTGAGTCTGTGAATCAGCCTGAACCAAATTCACCTAGATCAGTAGCAGACTCTTGTGAGAGTAATATGGAAAATAATGAGAGAAACAGAGAAGTCCCTATGAGAGAGGAGGAAGTGCCTAACATTCAAACTTTGCGGGATTACTTAAATCCCACAAGAAATAGTGTCCCCTCTTGTTTTATATTTCCTGAAAATGCTCCCCTCTTTACTGTAAAGCCGGGAACATTGCAGTTATTACCCATGTTTCATGGATTAGATGCAGAAAATCCATATCTGCATATAAAAGATTTTGAGGAAGTGTGTGGAACATTTCAAGACAATTCTGAACTAGCCAAGATGAAAATTTTTCCTTTCTTTCTAAGGGATAAAACTAAACAATGACTAAATTCTTTAAAAGCTCTTTCAATACCTAACTGGCAAGCATTGCAAAATGAATTTTTCAAAAAAAAATTTCCTCTACACCGCACAAATGCACTAAAAAGGCAAATCATGAATTTTGCGGTTAAAAAAGGAGAAACTTTTTACCAAAGTTGGGAGATATTCAAAGATCTGCTCCAATCCTGCCTACATCACGCTTTTGAGAATTGGACTTTGGTAGGATTTTTCTATGACTCCTTACCCTCTAGATTACGTCAGTTTGTCGAAATGATGGCTCAAGGAGAATTTATGGGAAAAAGTCCGGAGGAGGCATTCATTTTTTTTTGACACCATCTCTGACAGTTCTCAGATGTGGGACTCAGCCTCTCCTACCATTGTAGAAGCCAGACCATCTACTTCCCAATGAGGTAAATATGTCTTGAGAGATGATGATGACCTGAGAGCAAAAATGTCTACATTGTCTCGAAAGCTTGAAGCTTTAGAGATGAAGAAGGTCCATCAAGTTGATGTTAGTTCTTCCACAGAACAAGTGTGTGGAATTTGTGCGCTAACAAGACACCCTACTGGGGAGTGTCCTACCATCCCTGCGTTCAAAGAGGTCTTGTTGGAACAAACACATGCAGTTTCCAACTTCAACAAGCCTTACTCCAACCCATACTCTGAAACATACAATCCAGGGTGGCAGAACCACCCGAACTTCAGTTGGAGGAACACACAACCAATGCCCATGAACCAACAACAAGGTTCATACCCACCACCTCAAGGACCTCCCGCATATCAACCATACCAACCACCACAAAAGAGGAGCCTTGAGGACTCATTGAATCAGTTCATGCAAAGCCAAATGAACTATAACAATAATTCTACACAGGCTTTCACTGATTTCAAAACCCAGACCACTCAATCTTTCGAGGATCTTAAAAGCCACATCCAAAAGTTGACCCAATCCATGGCCACCCACGAAAAGGGCAAGTTCCCTGCCCAACCAAAGCAACCACAAGGTCAATTCCATGTAGGGAACCCTTTAACCACAGGAAACCCACAAGACCAAGCCCAAGTTGTCACTACACTAAGAAGTGGCAAGGTGATTGACAAGACCATCAGAGACATGCTCATTCCAAAGACAAAACTTGAGTCAATCCCAGTCAACTCATCATTTGAGCCTAAACTAATTGAGACTGAACTTGAGGAAGAACCTGAGCCTATGATTGAACAAGAGCCAGAACCTTCTGAGGAAAGAGAGCCTTCGTGTTCCATTCCTGCTCCTTTTCCTCATAGACTCAAAACCAAATAGAAGTTGAAAAATCAGTCTGAAATTTACGAGCTTTTTAAGCAAGTAAACATCAACATCCCACTTCTGGATGCAATGAAACAAGTTCCGTCTTATGCCAAGTTTCTAAAAGACTTGTGCACAGTCAAGAGAAGTCAGAATGTCCAAAAAAGAGATTTTCTAACAGAACAAGCTAGTGCCCTTCTTTAACACAAAATCCTTTCGAAAATACAAAGACCCAGGGTGTCCGACTGTGTCGTGTGTCATTGAAAACTTCAGAATTGAACAAGCACTGTTAGACCTTGGAGCCAGTGTTAATTTGCTACCCTACTCTGTCTACTAGCAGTTGGGTCTGGGTGAACTCAAACCCACGTGTGTCACATTCCAGTTGGCCGACAGATCTGTCAAAACCCCTAGAGGCATTCTTGAAGATGTACTTGTCCAAGTGGATAACTTTGTCTTCCCTGTTGACTTCATTGTTCTAGACACTCAGCCAACAATACATTCGGAGAACCAAATTCCGTCATTCTTGGTCGACTTTTCCTAGCAACTTCTAATGCACTAATCAATTGCAGGAATGGAGTCATGAAATTAACTTTTGGGAATATGACTCTCGAACTGAACATTTTCAATATGTCTAAGCACCCGGAAGAAGACAAGGAAGAAGGGGAAATAAACTCCATTGAATCTTTGATACAGGAACATCTGAATGACACATTCTATGAGAACCCTACTGAATCTTCTCTGCTAGAGTTCATCTCATCTGAAACAACAAATGATGGCCTAAATCCACAAAGTTGCCCTACTCATGCTGTTGAGACATGGGCCCCCAAATTCGAGGAAATTTCACCAAGTGGCACAAAGTCACTCTCATCAAGTATCAGGCCACCAAAGCCTAAATGGAAACCTCTCATATCTGACCTCAAATATGCATTCTTAGGAAAGGACGAGTCATACCCAGTGATAATTTTATCTAAGCTCATAGACTTACAAGAGTCCAAACTGATTGAAGTTCTTCAAAGCCATAAAAACACCATTGGGTGGACCATCGCTGACCTGAAAGGTATAAGCCCGTTAATCTGCAATCATGCTATATACCTTGAAGGGGATTCAAAACCCTCTCGTCAAATGCAGCGACGACTAAATCCTCACATGAAGGAAGTTGTGAGAACGGAGGTACTCAAGCTCTTAGATGCAGGGATAATCTTTCCCATTTCTGATAGCAAGTGGGTTAGTCCAACCCAAGTTGTGCCCAAAAAGTCTGGGGTCACAGTGGTAAAAAATGATGCAAATGAACTAGCACCAACTCGAGTCGTCACAGGATGGCGAATGTGTATTGACTATCGAAAACTCAATTTGGTCACTAGAAAAGATAATTTTCCTCTTCCATTTCTTGACCAAGTCCTAGAAAGAATTGCAGGCCACGCATTCTACTGTTTCCTAGATGGGTATTCAGGATACAATCAAATTGAGATAGCACTAGATGATCAGGAGAAAATAACCTTCACATGCCCCTTCGGCACCTTTGCATTCAAAAAGATGTCATTTGGACTTTGTAACGCTCCTGCAACATTCCAAAGATGTATGCTAAGCTTGTTCAGAAACATGGTTGAAATTTTTTTGGAAGTATTCATGGATGACTTATCTGTATATGGTGATTCCTTTGATTTGTGTCTGACCAATCTAGAGAAAGTGCTAATCAGATGTAAGGAAGCCAATCTAGTGCTAAATTGGGAAAAATGCCATTTCATGGTAACACAAGGCATTCTCCTTGGTCACATTGTGTCGTCTGAGGGCATGAAAGTTGACAAGACAAAAATAGATCTGATTGGAAATTTGCCCACCCTTAAGACTGTAAAGGATGTCCGATCATTCCTAGGGTACGCAGGTTTTTACAGGAGATTCATTAAAGATTCAGTACCATAGCCAAACCCATATGCCATCTTCTGAGTCAGGACGTAATTTTTGTGTGGAATGAAGCATGCCAGAAAGCTTTTTGAAAAGCTTAAAGACATGTTAATTTCTGCCCCAATAATGCAACCCCCTGACTGGACTCTACCCTTTGAACTAATGTGTGATGCAAGTGACTATGTTGTAGGTGTTGTATTGGGACAAAGAAAGGATAAGAAACCCCATGTGATTTACTATGTAAGCAAAACTTTGAATGATGCTCAAATGAATTATTTAACAACTGAAAAAGAATTGCTTGCTGTAGTTTTTGCCCTGAAAAAATTACGTTCTTATCTTGTTGGTTCTTCTGTTACTGTATTCACTGACCAGGCAGCTCTAAAATTCTTGCTCACAAAGAAGGACGCCAAGCCAAGACTCTTGAGATGGATACTCTTGCTCCAAGAGTTTGATCTTGTCATCAAAGACAAGAAATGTGTTGAGAATGTGGTGGCAGATCATCTGTCCAGATTAACATATGAATTTCATGAAGATGGACTGCCAATCAATGAGAAATTCCCCGATGAACAACTGTTCATGATTGATAAGACACCATGGTACACGGATATTTCTAACTTCCTAGCTACTGGTACACTCCCTCCATCCTTTACCATGATGGACAAAAAAAAATTTCTGAGGGAGGTTCGTAACTTCTTTTGGGAGGATCCCTACGTATTCAAGTATTGTAAGGATCAAATCATAAGGCGTTGCATCCCCGCTCATGAAAGCAGCCAGGTAATAACATTTTGTCATTCTGAAGCATGAGGTGGCCATTTTTCATCAAGAAAAACCGCTGCAAAAATATTGCAGTGTGGATTTTACTAGCCCACACTTTTCAAAGATGTCCATGCCTTTTGTTCAACTTGCGATAGATGCCAAAGGTTGGGAAGCATTTCTAAAAGAAACATGATGCCCTTAAACCCCATTCTGGTAATTGAAATTTTTGACTGTTGGAGCATCGATTTTATGGGACCGTTTCCCCCTTCCTTTGACTATCTATACATTTTAGTGGCTGTAGACTATGTATCTAAATGGGTTGAGGCAATTCCATGCCGAAACAATGATCACCGAACAGTGATCAAGTTTTTAAAAGAAAATATTTTGTCCCGGTTTGGAATTCCGAAATCAATCATAAGTGATGGGGGTGCTCATTTTTGCAATCGTCCCTTCTGGAAATTGATGAAAAAATACTTGATCTTTCACAAAATTGCAATCCCTTATCACCCACAGACTAGTGGACAAGCTGAACTAGCTAATCGGGAGATCAAATTAATTTTAGAAAAAACGGTGAATCCAGACCGCAAAGATTGGTCATTAAGACTAACTGATGCACTCTGGGCATACCGCACTGCTTTTAAAATTTTTTTAAGCATGTCTCCTTATCGATTAGTTTATGAAAAGTCGTGTCACCTACCTGTGAAATTGGAACATAGGACATACTGGGCCATTAAAACAATGAATTTTAACTTGGACACGGCTGGACTAGCAAGGAAACTTCAGATAAATGAATTGGAGGAATTGAGAAATGAAGCATATGAGAATGATAAGATTGCTAAAACCAGGATGAAAATTTTTTATGACAAAAACATTGTGCGAAAATCTTTTGAGCCTTCTCAAAAAGTCCTGTTATTTAATTCAAGACTCCGCCTCTTTCCTAGTTAGTTGAAGTCAAGATGGACTGGGCCTTACATTGTAAAAATGGTGTTTGGACATGGAGCAGTTAAAGTGGAAAACCCCTCGAACGGTAATATCTTTACTGTTAATGGTCAGCGGTTGAAACCATTTTTGGAGGACTTTGTTAAAAATGTGGAAACCATTCTTTTAATGGAACCAGAATACTCCTCTGAGATTCGTGTCTGCCGACACTCAATTGAATCGGGTCAGGAAATATTCAACCCAACTTGACCAGATGGGGCGCCTTTATAAGGCTCCCACGTTTTTTTCCTCTTTTCTCCAGCCGCCGCTGTTGGCCCCCCCCATCCCTCCTTCTTCTTCTTCTTCCTTTTCTTCTTCGTTTTCTCTGTTATCTGATAAACAACCCATGACCACACATTCTACAAACACAATCTTTTTCTTCATGTTTTTCATTTTAATCTTATATTTGCTCACCAGTGTTCTTCTCTTGTTCGCTACACACAAGGATTTTCAGCCTACCCGAAATCCAGATCTGCAAAAAGATGAGTAATTTGTGTATTCTTATTTGTAGGTTTCGGCAGATGTACAGATCTCCACCATTCAACCTCAAGTCCAAGATCTGTAAACTGGTACATTCGAAACATTGGAGACAATGTTCTGTTTAGGTTGGGGGGTGAGAACTATAGTTCATATTTGTGCCACCATGTGCCCGTAAATTTTTAAAATTTTTGTTGTTTTTGTTGTTGTTGTTGTTGTTTTTGTTGTTGTTGTTCTGATCGTATTATGTACCTTTCCTTGTACAAATTGATGATTATGTTTGTAAGTCAGCTTCAATCGTCTTTGTGACTGGCAGACGTTAAAGAACCAGATAGTGAGTCTTAAAGCTTAGAAATCATGGATGTTAAACTTATTTGGTTTAGTTTAGGAGTTCTACGCACTTTTCCATCTAATGTGCATACTATGATCATGAGAAAGACAAGATTGGTAAGGAAGGCCGAAATCCAAGAAAAACAAGCGAAACCCCTCTGTGGCAGAAGCACCTTTGTTAAACGCCGTCGTGCCAAAAGACTTGGTACTTGTAAACAGTGTGGCAGAGTCTTTCACGAGAAAAGATATAACCAGTGTTTTGAACCAATTTCCAGTCGCGCACTCGATCGATTAGACTGGATAGTGAATGGGCTGAGTAAGGATTACCCTGATACGCCATGCTATTCCGGTACTTTGCTTAACCGGTTTGTGAGAGAGAAAATTGGGAAAGTCACTGGTTGTCCGAACTACACAGACATAGAGGGAGACTCGGATTAGATTATTTTCTGTAAGAAATTGTACTTTTGTTGGAATGAAAGCCAAAGGTCCGAATTTTTGGTAAAAAGTGTAAAAATCTCCTTGTACAAACTCTTTTGACTGAAATAGAAAATATGAGCCGAGTAAGGAATGTCCCAGAATACCAACCTGAAGCGTGGGTAGGGACTTATCCTGAGACGCCATAGATTTTTGATTTAAAATTGTGTGTTTAGCCCTCTCTGATTGTGTATAGTGTAGTGCATAAATTTTTGATTTTTTTTGATTCAACGTTCGAACGCCAAGTGACGTTCGAACGTCATCTGCTTGCAGTACTCAACCTCTGATGAAGCTTCTGATGGAACTCAAAAGTACTGGGAGCTCAGCCCGTTCGAACGCCAATAGAACGTTCGAACGAGAGTTTACGTTCGAACGCCAATATATCGTTCGAACGAGAAGACCTTGCAGTACTTTGGTCTCTAACAGAACTCAAAAGTACTGGGAGGTGGCCACGTTCGAACAACACTCACGTTCGAACGGTCTTTTAAAAATCCTTCTATACACGTTCGAACGTCACGACTCAGGCTATAAAAACCTGGATCGTCTTCCCCATTTCAAAACCCCCCAAAATTTTCAAAATCCCCCAAACCTTAGAAACCCTTTTCATTACCCAGACCACAAAACACCCCTCATTCCCCATTTCGACCTAAAATAAACCCTCCCAAGACCATTCCCACATCAAAAACTCCCATTTTACAAAGAAATCAAAACTTTCAAAAACCTCACAAACCTCAAAACCAAAAACACCATGCCAAGGGTCAAGCTACCTGCCAGGCGTATTCCTCCAACCCAGGAACCCAATTTCGTGGAGGAGGTGGTTGAAGTAAGAGAGGGGAGGCCTCCCCTTACGCTAAGATATGACAAGACTCGATTCCCCACAGCTCTAAAAGCTGACAGGTACGATAATTTCTACCAAAAGCATGTTGTGGTTTGTGAGAGGGATGTGGTTTTGACTGATTTTACTGAGTTGGGTATAATGGCGGAGATGGAGAAGAGAGGATGGGTCTTGTATTTGCAAAACAGAGGAGAGGCCATAGTAGACTTGGTGCGGGAGTTTTACTCCAACGCCGAAATAGTCAATGGAGCATTGAAAAGCTATGTGAGGGGAATCCACATCGATGTGGATACATATTACATTTGGGGGATAAGGCAAGAGGTGCCTCGGGTACCAAGTCCCGCCTATCCCTTGAGAAAGAATGTGGTGGGGAAGGAGCTGACGGGAGTGCCTAATTTTTCTTGGACTGGAAAGAAATTCTTTAGACAAGGAGAGTTGACTGATAAATATAAGATGTTGAACTTGATTGCGGTTGCCAACTTTGCTCCGATAGGAAGAAAAAATGAAATCCTCCCCGACATGGCCTGGCTATTGTATGCAATTGGAAAAGGGCAAAGCATCGACCTCCCCTCCCTAGTTTTGACAGAGATGAAGAAAGGGTGTGATGTGAAGCGGAATTCACTTCCCTTCGGCACCCTAGTGACTGAATTATGCAAAGATCATGGGGTTAGGGTGAGGCCAGAAATGGAGATCCAAAAGCCAATGGGGCCACTGAACAAGGCTTCCTTCTGGAGGAGCCAAGGTCATAGTGGCGGCCAGTGGCCAGATAGGAGATGCCCCCTACCCATGGAGTGGACGAGGTGCAAGAGGAGCTCGATGCAGATGAGGAGAGAGAGATGGAGGAAGAGAGAGAGTAGCCACAGGAGGTAGGCCCCAACACCAGCAGTCGGAGATCACTGAGAGACATTATGCTTGGCATCGAGGCCAACCAAGACAAGATTCTCCGACAGCAGGAGGAGATCCTTGGCCTTCTGAGGGGTGGACATGGTGTACCTGGTGGAGCTAGTGGAGATGATGTACTTGGTGGAGATGGAGGAGATTGAGAGAGGGATTCCTGTTCTTGATTGTGGTTTTTGTGTGTTTATTGCTTCTTTTTATGAGTTTCTTCTTTGGTAGTTGTTAAGGATATTGTAAGTTTTTGTGTGATTGGTTACTTTTTGTGGATGAATTGGATCGTTGATCTTTGATGTGAACAAATCATATTCTATGAAATGAATGGTTCAATTTATCACTTTTATCTGTTTTAAACGCATAGATAGATTTAGCTTAATATTGATATATGATGGAACGAATGTGGATGCTAAGAATGTTTGTTAAAGTGACTAAGCACATGATCGGTTTGACACCTCAACTTATCAACTGAGACTTAAAACCACATTTCTTGGAAAATTGGTATTCTCTCTATGCTTAAATTATCAAATGTATAGCGGTATTTGTTATTTTTTAGGTACAAGATGATCGGACTCGAAAACGGAATCGGTACATAACCGACATTCCACGAAAAACCTGACATAACCAGTAGAGATGACAAAGAATACCATGGTAAGTTTTGAGCCTTACTTTACTTTTGAGAGACAATCAACATTTACTCAAGTAAAGTCTTTCACTCTCAATTTTTGAATAGTCTCATTAAATTTGTTTTGATTGACGCAACTAAGGCAATCTGTTGACATATCGCCCAAGAGATCTGTTCATACGACACATACATGTGCACATACTTGAGAAAGGATCTTAGGCCATCTTTGACTTAATTTTGAGCCTTAAGCCATTTCTTTTACAAAATTATATCCCTAGTTAACCGTGATTGAGCCTTTAATGTATGATCTCTTCTTCGATAAACCCATATGATTACCAAGCCACAAGAAAATATACTTGACATATCTTTGCTATCTAATTTTCTTGCACCCTCTTATAAATCAATATGATACAGAAATGCAAGAAAAAGGGAAAAAGGCTATGGAGGCTACTATTCAATGACAAGAAAAATCGATGGGAACAATTGAAACAGAAAAGAAACAGAAAGGTAGGAAATTTCCAAGAAAGTGGAAAATGAGAAAAATGAAAGAAAGAAATATTGTTTCTGGGCAAAATGTCGAAAAGTTAGAAAGAAGTGTGCTACATTACAGAATGAAAGGATAGCTTTTGAATATCATTGACGTCATTTCGTTAGCCACTGACCTTTGGCCACATTACAACCTATAAAAAGACCTAATTGATCTCAAGTTTGTTGCATGCATATGTCGTCAACCAAAAGTGGGGTATGGTAAATGGTATTTCTTTAAATTACATCAATATTCTTCCATGAGATTATGCCAAACATGATTAGTTTGTTTCCTTAAACTTCACTCCCTTACTAAAATTGTTCATGTGATTTTTCGACTGGCCATCTTCTGATCACATGCCCCGTGAGAGACAAGTCACTATAATCGGAGCGAACTTTTGCTGAGAGCATTCTACGAGAGGTTTGTGAAATCAAAGCTATCCATGGAAGGTGGTAAAATGGAGTGTTTGTTATATAACAATTCTTGTTGCTAGAATGATCATTCCTACTACACAGGGAATTTTAAATACCAATGTAACAGATGCGAATTTTTGCATAGAATCAATACCTACGAAAGAGGGACAAGCGGAATAAAAGTCGAAATTGAGGGTTGGGTGTCCCAACGACCATGATGCTAATTTACTTTAACCAGCAATCTCACATACATATCTGTTCGATTGAAGTTTGTGGGTAGCTTCACTGGAAACCCTCACGAGACAACACTCGTCCGCTAGGGTAAACCTAGGGGTTCAACGGCTTGTTGCATAAGCTAAATGCAACTGGATGACCTACGAAAATGGCATTAGGAGTAGATTTTCAATTATTGTATTACTAGAGACTAGCAATATTTAGGTTGGGGGTGTGATTAGTACTTAAAATTAGCATTTACTATGCCTTTTTAAGACTAATTGTACTTTGATGGAGTTTAAGTGATGTCATTTCAGGTCTTTAAGTGAACAAGGACTCAAAGAACAATAAGTATGACACTTGAGTGTAACACCAACACATTAGGGAACAAAATTGGAGAAGCTTGGAGCACACCAAGAACGTTCGAACGTCAACTCACGTTCGAACGTCCACTTGAACTGTGAGCAGACCTGATTACTGAGAGAAGGCGTGTTACAGCCAAGAAGGAAGACCCTGAGGCTCTAAGGCACTTGAGTATCACGTTCGAATGCCAACTCACGTTCGAACGTCTACTCGAGTTGATTGAGGACCAGACTACTGCATAGAGTGTGGAAATGAACTTCACAGAAGACCACAGGCCACTTGAGTAAGAAGGTCAGACCACATCTGGCGTACGAACGCCCATACAGCAAAGGCAGAAGAAACGTTCGAACGCCAGACAACTTTCGAACGCCCATAAAGCAAAAACAGAGACAACGTTCGAACGCCAACTCAAGTTCGAACGATCTCCACAGACTGGCTGCAGAGTAGTTGGTTTTTCACTTGGACTTGGGCGGCATACACTATTCCTTCACCCCCTCTTGTCACCTCCTCCTTGCCTATAAATACTCCCATTGTTGGAGAGCTTAGGGAGACCAAGTAGAGAGGTTGATGGAGGCTTAGACTCCCACTCATATTGTAGAATTAGCTTACATTTCCTTGTATAAAGTAGTTGTTCTAGAGATTAGTTTGGCTTTAGTCCAACATCTCTTAGCTTGTTATAGAATTAGTTTTATGTTTATGCTTTCATCTACATGCATAGAGGGAGATAGATCACCTTTGGTTGTGGATCACCCTCCAAAAGTGACTACCTTTCTTCTACTTTTAATTTGTGTTCCATTCACTTCCATTGCTTGAGCTTCTTTCTTCCCTTAGAGGAGTGAAACTCTTCCACTTTTCTTGAGTTTCGCCAAAGCCGTGAAGGGTGGAACGTGATTCACTCATTCTTTTTCGAAGATCGGCTCCCTGTTTAGTGTGATTTGCTTTGTGATCCCTCTACTTGGAGGAATGAGCATCACTCACTTTTCTAGCTTGACCAAAGCCATGAAGAGTGAGTAGTTTCTCATTCACTCTTTAGTAAGAGGAGAAGGACATGTATAAATTATCTGGACATTAGATTTGTGCAATTTCGATTATGCTTAATGTTTTATACTCCCCATGCTTATTGAATGATTGATTGTATCTAGCAAAGCTAAGGTACTTTGTATAACCAGGAGTTCTTTCTATAACATAGATAACTCTTGTATAGAAAGACTCATTGGTTCAAGGCAAGTACCCCGGCTAGATCTTCCTGACTACCCTTCAATCTTCACCATTAAATGGAAATGGAAATGGAACATTGATGTCATGATTGGATGTCTTGTAGAAACACTTGCTTGTTTGTAGACGGGTTAAGTCTCGGCATAAACAATTCTTGTAAACTTCTAGAAAGACATCGGAATCATGTTCTTAATTCTCCTAACCCTCCTTTACCTTTCGATTAACCTACTGTTGACACGGGGGTTAATTGAGTTGTTAAGCACAAGTGTAATAAACCGGATAATTAACTACATGTCCCGATCCTTGAACTAAAGAGTGACTCTTTTACATTAGAGATTATCTCATATTTGGTTTAGAAAATTCTCTTGGAAAGAATCTTATATTCTGTCCAGGAAATCTCACATCTCACACAACTTCAAAGGGTAACAATCAATAGGTCTCCATCACTGCTTACCCCAAAACACCAAAAAAGAGTTCCCTGTGGATTTGACTCCGGACTCAAACCAGATTATTACTACAGCTTGACCGCCTGCACTTGGGTGTACACATTTCGGATCAAGTCAATGCCCCAGTAGTCAAAAATTTCAATCACCATAATGGGGTTTAAGGGCATCATGTTTCTTTTAGAAATGCTTCCCAACCTTTGACATCTATCGTAAGTTAAACAAAAGGCATTGACATCTTTGAAAAGTGTGGGCCAGTAAAATCCACACTGTAATATTTTTGCAGCGGTATTCCTTGATGAAAAATGGCCACCGCATGCTTTAGAATGATAAAATGTTATTACCTGGTTGCTTTCATGAGCGGGGATGCAACGCCTTATGATTTGATCCTTACAGTACTTGAATACGTAGGGATCCTCCCAAAAGAAGTTACGAACCTCCCTCAGAAATTTCTTTTTGTCCATCATGGTAAAGGACGGGGAGAATGTGCCAGTAGCAAGGAAGTTAGCAATATTAGCGTACCATGGTGTCTTATCAATCATGAACAGTTGTTCATCGGGGAATTTCTCATTGATTGACATTCCATCTTCACGAAATTCATATGTTAATCTGGACAGATGATCTGCCACCACATTCTCGACACCTTTCTTGTCTTTGATGACAAGATCAAACTCTTGGAGCAAGAGTATCCATCTCAAGAGCCTTGGCTTGGCGTCTTTCTTTGTGAGCAAGAATTTTAGGGCTGTATGGTCAGTGAATACAGTAACAGATGAACCAACATGATAAAAACGGAATTTTTTCAGAGCAAAAAATTACAGCAAACAATTCTTTTTCAGTTGTTGAATAATTCATTTGAGCATCATTCAAAGTTTTGCATGCATAGTAAATCACATGTGGTTTCTTATCCTTTCTTTGTCCCAACATAGCACCTAAAACATAATCACTTGCATCACACATTAGTTCAAAGGGTAGAGTCCAGTCAGGGGGTTGCATTATTGAAGCAGAAATTAACATACCCTTAAGCTTTTCAAAAGCTTTCTGACATGCTTCATTCCACAAAAAGATTACGTCATGACTCAGAAGATGACACATGGGTTTGGCTATGGTACTAAAATCTTTGATGAATCTTCTGTAAATACCTGCATGTCCTAAGAATGATCAAACATCCTTTACAGTCTTAAGGGCGGGCAAATTTCCAATCATATCTATTTTTGTTTTGTCAACTTTCATGCCCTCAAACGACACAATGTGACCAAGAAAAATGCCTTGTGTTACCATGAAATGGCATTTTTCCCAATTGAATACTAGATTGACTTCCTTACATCTTATTAGCACTTTCTCTAGATTGGTCAGACACAAATCAAAGGAATCACCATATACAGAGAAATCATCCATAAATACTTCCAAAAAATTTTCAACCATGTCACTGAACAAACTTAGCATGCATCTTTGGAATGTTGCAGGAGCGTTACAAAGTCCAAATGACATCCTTTTGAATGCAAATGTGCCAAAGGGGCATGTGAAAGTTGTTTTCTCCTGATCATCTAGTGCTATTTCAATTTGATTGTACCCAGAATATCCATCTAGGAAACAGTAGAATGCATGGCCTGTAATTCTTTCTAGGACTTGGTCAAGAAATGGAAGAGGAAAATGATCTTTTCTAGTGACCAAATTGAGTTTTCGATAGTCAATACACATTCGTCATCCTATGACAACTTGAGTTGGTACTAGTTCATTTGCATCATTTTTTACTACTGTGACCCCAGACTTTTTGGGCACAACTTGGGTTGGACTAACCCACTTGCTATCAGAGATGGAGAAGATTATCCATGCATCTAAGAGCTTGAGTACCTCCGTTCTCACAACTTCCTTCATGTGAGGGTTCAGTCTTCGCTGCATTTGACAAGAGAGTTTTGAATCCTCTTCAAGGTATATAGCATGATTGCAGATTAATGGGCTTATACCTTTCAGGTCAGCGATGGTCCACCCAATGGTGCTTTTATGGCTTTTAAGAACTTCAATCAGTTTAGACTCTTGCAAGTCTGTGAGCTTAGATGAAATTACCACTGGGTATGACTCGTCCTCTCCTAAGAATGCATATTTGAGGTCAGATGGGAGAGGTTTCAATTCAGGCTTTGGTGGCTTGATGCTTGATGAGAGTGGCTTTATGCCACTTGATGAAAGTTCCTCGAATTTGGGTGCCCATGTCTCAACAGTATGAGTAGGGCAACTTTGTGGATTTGGGCCACCATCTGTTGTTTCAGATGAGATAAACTCTAGCAGAGAAGATTCAGTAGGGTTCTCACAGAATGTGTCATTCAGATGTTCCTGTATCAAAGATTCAATGGAGTTTATTTCTCCTTCTTCCTTGTCTTCTTCTGGGTGCTTAATAATATTGAAAATGTTCAGTTCGAGAGTCATATTCCCAAAAGTTAATTTCATGACTCCATTCCTGCAATTGATTAGTGCATTGGAAGTTGCTAGGAAAGGTCGACCAAGAATGATGGGAATTTGGTTCTCCGAATGTATTGCTGGCTGAGTATCCAGAACAATGAAGTCAACAGGGAAGACAAAGTTGTCCACTTGGACAAGTACATCTTCAACAATGCCTCTAGGGATTTTGACAAATCTGTCGACCAACTGGAGTGTGACACAAGTGGGTTTGAGTTCATCCAAAACCAACTGCTGGTAGATAGAGTAGGGTAGTAAATTAACACTGGCTCCAAGGTTTAACAGTGCTTGTTCAATTCAGAAGTTTCCAATGACACACGACACAGTCGGACACCCTGGGTCTTTGTATTTTGGAAGGGTTTTGTGTTGAAGAAGGGCACTGACTTGTTCTGTTAGGAAATCTCTTTTTTGGACAGTTTGGCTTCTCTTGACTGTGCACAAGTCTTTTAGAAACTTGGCATAAGACGGGACTTGTTTGATTGCATCCAGAAGTGGGATGTTGATGTTTACTTGCTTAAAAAGCTTGTAAATTTCAGGCTGATTTTTCAACTTTTGTTTGGTTTTGAGTCTATGAGAAAAAGGAGCAAGAATGGAACACGAAGCCTCTCTTTCCTCAAAAGGTTCTGGCTCTTGTTCAATCATAGGCTCGGGTTCTTCTTCAAGTTCAGTCTCAATTGGTTCAGGTTCAAATGATGAGTTGAATGGGATTGACTCAGGTTTTGGCTTTGGAATGAGCATGTCTCTGATGGTCTTGTCAATCACCTTGCCACTTCTTAGTGTAGTGATAACCTGGGCTTGGTCTTGTGGGTTTCCTGTGGTTGAAGGGTTCCCCACATGGAATTGGCCTTGTGGTTGCTTTGGTTGGGCAGGGAACTTGCCCTTCTCATGTGTGGCCATGGATTTGGTCAACTTTTGGATGTGGCTTTTAAGATCCTCGAAAGATTGAGTGGTCTGGGTTTTGAAATCAGTGAAAGCCTGTGTAGAATTATTGTTATAGTCCATTTGGCTTTGCATGAATTGATTCAGTGTGTCCTCAAGGCTCATTTTTTGTGGTGATTGGTATGGTTGATATGCGGGAGGTCCCTGAGGTGGTGGGTATGAACCTTGTTGTTGGTTCATGGGCGTCGGTTGTGTGTTCCTCCAACTGAAGTTCAGGTGGTTCCGCCACCCTGGATTGTATGTTTCAGAGTATGGGTTTGAGTAAGACTTGTTGAAGTTGGAAACTGCATTTGTTTGTTCCAACAAAACCTCCTTGAAAGCTAGGATGGTAGGGCACTCCCCAGTAGGGTGTCCTTTTAGCGCACAGATTCCACACACTTGTTCTGTGGAAGAGCTATCATCAACTTGATGGACCTTCTTCATCTCTAAAGCTTCAAGCTTTCGAAACAAAGTAGACATTTTTGCTCTCAGGTCATCATCATCTCTCAAGACATACTTACCTCCTTGGGAATTAGATGGTCTGGCTTCTACAGTGGTAGGCGTTCGTGCGGTGTAGAGGAAAAAATTTCTAAAAAATTCATTTTGCAATGCCTGCCAGTTAGGTATTGAAAGAGCTTTTAAAGAATTTAGCCATTGTTTAGTTTTATCCCTTAAAGAGAAAGGAAAAAGTTTCATCTTGGCTAGTTCAAAATTGTCTTGAAATATTTCACACACTTCCTCAAAATCTTTTATATGTAGATATGGATTTTCTGCATCCAATCCATGAAACACGGGTAATAACTGCACTGTCCCTGGCTTTACAGTAAAGATGGGCACATTTTCAGGGAATACAAAACAAGATGGGACACTATTTCTTGTGGGATTTAAGTAATCCCGCAAAGTTCGAATGTTAGGCACTTCCCCCTCTCTTATAGGGACTTCTCCGTTTATCTCATTATTTGTCATATTACTCTCACAAGAGTCTGCTACTGATCTAGGTGAATTCGGTTCAGGCTGATTCACAGACTCACAAGATTCTGCCGGCAAATTTTGATAGTGCCCTTAGACATAAAATTAAGGAAAATAACACAAAACAAAGTTATTCACAGTAAACCAAAGAATATACAAAAAATAAAGGCCTTTTTACCTTTTACCTTAAAACACCTTTTATGGTTCCCCGGCAACGGCACCAAAAACTTGACTTGATCCAAAATGTGTAAACCCAAGTGCAGGTGGTCAAGCTGTAGTAATAATCCGGTTTGAGTCCGGAGTCGAATCCACAGGGAACTCTTGTTGGTGTTTTGAGATAAGCAGTGGTGGAGACCTATTAATTGTAACCCTTGATATTTGAAGTTGTGTGAGGTGTGAGATTTCCTGGACAAAATATAAGATTCTTTCCAAGAGAATTTTCTAAACAAAATATGAGATAAGCTCTAATGAAAAAGAGTCACTCTTTAGTTTAAGGATCTGGACATGTAGTCAATTATCCGATTTGTTATACTTGTGCTTGATAACTCAATTAATCCCCGTGTCAACAGCAGGTTAATCGGAAGATAAATGTGGATTATGAGAATTAAGAACATGATTCTGATGTCTTTCTAGAAGTTTACAAGAATTGTCTGTGCCGAGACTTAACCCGTCTACAAACAAGCAAGTGTTTCTACAAGACATCCAATCATGACATTAATGTTCCATTTCCATTCTTTAATTGAAGCACAATAATGGTGAAGATTGAAGGGTAGTCATGAAGATCTAGCCGGGGTACTTGCCTTAAACCAACGAGTTTTTCTATGCAAGAGTTATCTATGTCATAGAAAGAACTCCTGGTTATACAAAGTACCTTAACTTTGCTAGATGCAATCAATCATTCAATAAGAATGAGGAATATAAAGCATTAAGCATAATCGAAATTGCACAAATATAATTTCCGGATAATTTATACATGCCCTTCTTCTCTTACTAAATAGTGAATGAGAAACTACTCACTCTTCATGGCTTTGGTAAAGCTAGAAAAGTGAGTGATGCTCATTCCTCCAAGTAGAGGGTTCACAAAACAAAGCACAATAAACAAGGAGCCGATCTTCGACAAAGAATGAGTGAATCACGTTCCACCATTCACGGCTTTGGCGAAGCTCTAGAAAAGTGGAAAAGTTTCACTCCTCTAAGGGAAGAAAGAAGCTCAAGCAATGGAAGTGAATGGAACACAAATTAAAAGTAGAAGAAAGATAGTCACTTTTGGAGGGCGATCCACAACTAAAGGTAAGCTATCTCCTTCTATGCATGTAATTGAAAGCATAAGCATAAAAGTAATCTTACAACAAGCTAAGAGATGTTGGACTAATGCCAAACCAATCTCTTAGAACAACTACTTCTTCATACAAGGAAATATAAGATTACTCCACAATAATATGAGTGGGAGTCTAAGCCTCCATCAAGCTCTCTACTAAGTCTCCCCCAAACTCTCCAATAATGGGAGTATTTATAGGCAAGGAGGAGGAGACAAGAGGGGGTAAAGGAATAGTGTATGCCGCCCAAGTCCAAAGTGAAAAGCCAACTACTCTGCTGTCAATCTGTGGAGAACGTTCGAACGTGAGTTGGCGTTCGAATGTTCTTTCTGTTTTTACTTTATGGGCGTTCGAACGTTGTCTGGCGTTCGAACGTTTCTTCTATCCTTGCTTTATGGGCGTTCGAACGCCAGATGTGGTCTGACCTTCTCACTCAAGTGGCCAATGGTCTTCTGTGGAAACCTATTTCCACACTCTATGCACATCTTGGCGCTTTGCACACATCATTCTGGTCCTCAATCAATTCAAGTGGACGTTCGAACGTGAGTTGGCGTTCGAACGTGGTACTCAAGTACCTCAGGGTCTTTCTTTCTTGGCTGCAACACGCCATGTCTCAGCAATCTGGTCTTCTCATAAATCAAGTGGACGTTCGAACGTGAGTTGGCATTCGAACGTTCTTGCTTTGCTTCAAGCTTCTCTAATTTTGTTCCCTAATGTGCTGATGTTACACTCAAGTGTGATACTTGTTGTTCTTGAGTCCTTGTTCATTTTAGGACCTGAAATGTCATCACTTAAACTCCATCAAAGTATAATTAGTCTAAAAAAGGCATGGTAAAATGCTAATTTTAAGTACTAATCAGTGGTCTCCAAAGTATGTGTTCTATCTCATTTTGATTCCTAACATTACAATTATATCACATTAGTTTCTGATATATTTAATTTGTATTTTTGTGATTCCCACGTATGACATCATCTAATATTTAAATGATTTCTACTCATGTGCTTCCCACATGCTCTCAAATGAAGAGCACATTGGACAAATCACTACTTGACAAAAAAAAGTGTAGTTCCCGGAGAAAAATATTCCTGCCAAGGCCAGCTGTCTTGGATTTATATTGTTCTCTTTTATCATATTTAGATCACGAGTTACGAGAAGGGGGCATTATTCCCTCCTGGTAGTACAAGATGGATAGATGGATGTATAAATGGCCTATACTTGTATTGTACCCTTCTTGTAACTCATTATCTGTAACTGAAATGAGGGAATAACATAATCCCAAGGCAGTAGGCAATTGACCTTGGGCGTGAATGTTTTTCTCCAGTAACAACACGTTGTTTAGGGTTAAATAGGCACTCATTTGTCCAATTTGCCCTTCATTTGGGGCTCGTGGATAATATATAGGTAGAAATCACTAAAAATCTAGGGCAATGTCATGCTTGAGGACCAGTTATAAACAAATTGAATACCTCAAAAACTAATGTGATACCATTGGAATGTTAAGGACCAAAATGAGATGGAACATGTATTTAGGGACCACTGTCGCAATTTTTAGGTCAAGTAAACAATAATTTGTCCAATATGCCTTTTATTTGGGAGCACATAGGTAATACATGAGTAAAAACCATTAAAAATCTTAATACTGTTATGCTTGGGGACGAGTGAAAAATAAATTGAATACATCAAGAACTAATGTGATACAATTGTAACGTTGGAGACCAAAATGAGACGGATCGCATACTTTGGGGACTACCATCACAATTAATTCTATTTGATACAATTCTTTCTTTTACAATACGACAACGAATCCTAACACTATTACCAATTGTCGAGTATCCTAACATTAACTCAACTTCTTTACTATCGTTTCGCGTTCTTAACGACTTTGTATAACTCGTGAATAAAATTTTTAAGTTAGACTCTATTATTTCTCAACTAAAATGTTTTCCTTGTTTCCTCATACACTAAAAATCTATCGAGTCTATATAACAGCAACAACAAGAAAATCCTTTTATTTTAAAATGAATAATTTCATTACCTAGGAAATATCCAGTTAGGTTTTATCAAGTTAATAATTTAAAAAATTTCTACCTGAAACAATCAATCCAAACAACATTTTTTTTTTGTTTTCTGAGTTATTGTCCAAAAAATTTTTACTATTTTATGTTCCGTAAAACTATTTTTGGAATCATATAACCAAACAAGTCATGCAACACAAAAAATACCAAAATACACTTTTCTAAAACTCTTTTCAAAAACTATCTTTGGATACTATTTTTTGAGATGCAATCTAAACACGCCTTTATATTTTATTTGTTGTTGCGGGAGGGGGAACCCGATATGAATCTTCCCTTACGATTATACACGTGGAGACCAAGAAACTTAATCTAGATAGGGGGTGAATATGTTTTTAAATTTTAGCTCAAATTCAATTATTAATTAAAACCTATATCTACCACAGTTACCTCTTCTCATAAGTATGTAACAATGAATGTGATAACCCCTTTAATCACCACAATCCTTCACATACATGAAGATTGATTGAATTAATTATTCAATTAATTCACTCGTAATCAATCTCACATCAATCCAACAAACCCACAAACCCAATTGTGCAACTATGTATGATATGAAATCTAACAATCAAAATATCAAACACACAGTGCGCGCGTGTGCTAACAAATACAAGTGTGTATAATAATCAATAAAGAGACACAAGCAATTTGTTGATGTGAAAAGCCCTCATCGAGAAAAACCGCGGGGAACCACTTGAGGTTCACTGATGAGCACAAAATATTGCATATTTGATGGCCTCATTACATGCATTTTAACTCAACTTTGTAATTAATTACTTAGAGTTAGCCAAAGTTGTGAATAATGTTGAAATCTTATGGTTGCAGGTAATTATAGCTTAAATGATGGATTTTAGAACCTTGCAACTAAGTGTGGATGTGTGGTGAAGGCATGGACACATTACTTGAGGATTTGGAGGCTTAAAAGTGAAAGAAATCAAGGAGGTATCGGTGTTTGGTAGCATAGGCACCAGCACCCGCACCATTTGGTGGCAATACCTCGGTTTTCATCCATTTTTGACATGATCTACTTTGAATATAAAAAAGTACAAAACATGAAAGTTGTATATCTGGATGTCTTCTGTATTGTGTCAAAATTTCAGCTCAATCGGACGGTTGGATCAAAAGTTATGATAATTCTACGAAAACTGGTCCGTAGCATAAGCGTACAGGTATGCCATACCGGTACGATTTACCTACTGGAGTTCGATGTACCGGTACGCCGTACCGGTACGCTCTTTTGAAATAGCCCAAAATGCTCAGAACTCCTGCAAGTCTTTTCCAACTTCATGGGGGGCCCACCTACACTTCTCCCACACCTACCCTGACATATTCTACACATAACCATGCCATCCTTACACAAAAGTCTATACTTTGGAGACATTGTCATTAATGGGGATGGGAGAGAAGGGGGATGCCATGGTGGGTTGCAGGCTAGCCTGTCCAAGGTCATCAACTCACCTCCCATTGATGGGAGGGCCTGAACACACCTAGGGGGACCCTCCATAGACGAAAATGCAGAGTTCTTCTCCATATATTCAGATTTTCAACAAGCATTTGAGGGTGGCTACCTAAACTTAGGAGTAGTTCAATGAAGAAGATGATGAATAGTGTAATAGAAGCTTATGTTTTTGCATTTTCTTCACTCATTTCATGGCAGTAAGTTGTAGTTCTCTTATAATCTTTATTTCTTGCATTGTAATCTCCTTTATTTCAAGTATATTTCAAGTTTAGTTACATGTTCTTCAATCCACCATTGTTGCTTCCAATTTTTCTTCATTTCTTGCTTTAAAATGGGTATTATATTTCTTTCTTTATAGTTCAAGTTTTCTTACTTTAAGTTAAGTTCCATGTTTTATTTCTTCATTACGTCTCTTTACATTATGCATTTCTTTCTTGCTTTCATGAGTAGCTAGATTTTAAGTTGGTTAATCCAAGGGAGATTTCCTATTGGGTGTGCCATTTCAACTCATTCTCTTTCCTCCTCTCAGAGTACGATGGTTCGGTTTGACTGGGTTGAAAGTGGGTGCGGTTGTGAGTCTTTGATATCTCGTAGGCCTGGTCACGGGTTATGCTTGGATCCTCACCTCCATCTCGTCCCTAACTTTCCATGAATCAATCATTCATCTAAGCTCTATTCGAGGAAGGCTTCGAGTTGATTTGCGATTCCTATTGGAAGGACCTCTTTGGATTAGCCAACACTTGTTTTCCATTGCATTTTCATTCACAAACTTCACTCACAAAACTCAAACTTTTCCATTTTGACTAAATCACCTTCACACACTTGAACTTTCCTTCCCTGAGGAGACAACCTTGGAATACTTTTCCAAGTAAAACACGACACTCAAAAGACTCCTTGCGCTTGGGGAGCACTTTTGTTCACCACACACACATTTCGCACATTCCATTTTGTACATTTCATTCCATTTTCATTACCACCATTCCGTTGCCCTATTTCCCACATCATTCCGAAGGAGAGTGACACTTCCTTCACACATATGATTAGCACTTAAAATTAGCATATTACTATGCCGTTTTAAGACTAATTATACTTTGATGGAGTATAAGTGATGTCATTTCAGGCCCTAAACTGAACAAGGACCCAAGAACAACAAGTACCACACTTGGATGCAACACCAGCACATTAGAGCCCAAAATTGGAGAAGCTTGGAGCACAGTCAGAACGTTCGAACGCCAACTCACATTCGAACGTCCACATTACACTGTAGCAGACTCAACTGCTAAGAGAAGGTGTGTTGTAGTTAGGAAAGAAGACTGAAGCTCTAAAGCACTTGAGTGTCACGTTCGAATGCCAACTCACGTTCGAACGTGCACTTGAGTTGATTGAAGACCAGACTACTGCATAGAGTTGGAACTAAACTTCACAAAAGACCAACAGACCACTCGAGTGAAAGGGTCAGAACACATCTGGCGTTCGAACGCCCTTAGTGTAAAAACAGAAGAAACGTTCGAACGACAGTCAACGTTCGAATGCCCTTAGTGCAAAAACAGAAACAACGTTCGAACGCCAACTCACGTTCGAACGTTCTCCACAGACTGGCAGCAGAGTGGTTGACTTTTCACTTAGACTTGGGCGACAAACACTATTCCTTCACCTCCTCTTGTCTCCTCCTCTTGCCTATAAATACTCCCCTTGTTGGAGAGCTAAGGGAGCCAAGTAGGAAAATTGATGGAGGCTTAGACTCCCACTCACATTGTAGATTTAACTTATTTTCCTTGTATGAAGTCTTTATCTTAGAGATGAGTTTGGCTTTAGTCCAACATCTCTTGCTTGTTATAAAAGTAGTTTTATGCTTATGCTTTCATTTTACATGCATAGAAGAGAGATAGTTCATCTTTTGGTTGAGGAAGCAACCCTCCAATTCTTGGTTGAGGAAGCCACCCTCCAAATGTGACTAGCTTTCTTCTACTTTTATTGTTCATGCATTTCACTTTCATTGCTTGAGCTTCTTTCTTTCTTAGAAGAGTGAAACTCTTCCACTTTTCTAGAGCTTTACCAAAGCCGTGAAGGGTGGAACGTGATTCACCTATTCTTTGTTAAAGATTGGCTCCGTGTTTGTTGTTACTTTATCTTTTAAGTTCTCTACTTGGAGGGATGAGCATCACTCACTTTTCTAGCTTTACCCAAGCCATGAAGAGTGAGTAGTTTCTCATTCACTCTTTAGTAAGAGGAGAAGAGCATGTATAAGTTATCCGAGAATCATATTTGTGCATTGTTTTTATGCTTAACGTTTATTTCTTCTTGTTATTGGATGATTGATTGCATCTAGCAAAGCTAAGGTACTTTGTATAACTGTGGGCTCTTTCTATGACACGGATGACTCTTGCATAGAAAGACTCATCAGTTCAAGGCAAGTACCCCGGCTAGATCCTCATGACTACCCTTCAATCCTCACCGTTATTGTACTTCATTTAAAGAATGGAATATTAATATCATGATTGGATGTCTTGTAGAAACACTTGCTTGTTTGTAGACGGGTTAAGTCTCGGCACAGACAATTCTTGTAAACTTCTAGAAAGACATCGGAATCATGTTCTTAATTCTCGTAATCCATCTTTATCTTCCGATTAACTTGCTGTTGACACGGGAGTTAATTGAGTTATCAAGCACAATTATGACAAACCGGATAACTAACTACATGTCCAGATCCTTGCACTAAAGAGTGACTCTTTTTAATTAGCACTTATCTCCTGTTTTGTTAAGAAAATCCTCTTGGAAAGAATCTTATATTCTGTCCAGGAAAACTCATATCTCACAGCAAATCTCAAGGGTTACAATCAATAGGTCTCTACCACTGCTTACCTCAGAAATATCAACAAAAGTTTCCTGTGGATTTGACTCCGGACTCAAACCGGATTATTACTACAGCTTCATCGCCTGCACTTGGGTGTACACATTTCAAATCAAGAACAAGTTTTTGGCGCCGTTGCCGAGGAACCTTTAAAAGGTGTTTTAAGGTGAAAGGTAAAAAGACCTTCAACGTTGTGTATATTCTTTGGTTTACTGTAAATAACTTTGTTTTATTTTCTTTATGACTGAGGGCACTCCTCGCTTCCAAAATTTGCCGGCAGAATCGTGTGAGTCCGTGAATCAGCCTGAACCAAATTCACCTAGATCAGTAGCAGACTCTTGTGAGGGTAGTATGGCAAATAATGAAAGAAATGGAGAAGTCCCTATGAGAGAGAAGGAGGTCCCTAACATCCGAACTTTGCGGGATTACTTAAATCCCACCAGAAACAGTGTCCCCTCTTGTTTTATTTTTCCTGAAAATGCTCCCCTCTTTACTGTAAAGCCGGGGACAGTGCAGTTATTACCCGTGTTTCATGGATTGGATGCAAAAAATCCATATCTGCATATAAAAGATTTTGAGGAAGTGTGTGGAACATTTCAAGACAATTCTGAATTGGCCAAGATAAAACTGTTTTCTTTCTCCTTGAGGGATAGAGCCAAACAATGGTTAAATTCTTTAAAAGCTTTTCAATACCCAACTGGCAAGCATTACAAAATGCATTTTTTAGAAAGTTTTTTCCTCTACACCGCACAAATGCACTAAAATGGCAAATCATGAATTTTGCGGTTAAAGAAGGAGAAACTTTTTATCAAAGTTGGGAGAGATTCAAAGATCTGCTCCAATCCTGCCCACATCATGCTTTTGAAAATTGGATTTTGGTAGGATTTTTCTATGACTCCTTACCCTCTAGACTACGTCAGTTTGTCGAAATGATGGCCCAAGGAGAATTCATGGGAAAAAGTCTGGATGAGGCATTCAATGTGGGAGTAAGACTTCTTTGAAAATTTGCCGACCATCTACATCGGATGTCTCCAAAGAGAAAAATCCCACATCGACACCATATCTGACAGTTCTCAGATGTGGGATTCAGCCTCCCCTACCACTGTAGAAGCCAGACCATCTACTTCCCAAGGAGGAAAATATGTCTTGAGAGAGGATGATGACTTGAGAGCAAAAATGTCCACATTGTCTCGAAAGCTTGAAGCTTTAGAGATGAAGAAATTCCATCAAGTTGATGTTAGCCCTTCCACCGAGCAAGTGTGTGGAATCTGTGCGCTAACAGGACACCCTACTGGGGAGTGTCCCACCATCCCAGCATTCAAAGAAGTCTTGTTGGAACAAACACATGCAGTTTCCAACTTCAACAAGCCCTACTCCAACCCATATTCTGAAACATACAATCCAAGGTGGTGAAACCACCCTAACTTCAGTTGGAAGAACACACAACCAATACCCATGAACCAACAACAAGGGCCATACCCACCACCCCAAGGACCTCCTGCATATCAACCATATCAACCACCACAAAAGAGGAACCTTGAGGACACACTGAATCAGTTCATGCAAAACCACATGAATTATAACAATAATTCCACACAGGCTTTCACTGATTTCAAAACTCAGACCACTCAATCTTTTGAGGATCTTAAAAGCCACATCCAAAATTTGACTCAATCCATGGTCATACACGAAAAGGGCAAGTTTCCTGCCCAACCAAAGCAACCACAAGGCCAATTCCATGTAGGGAACCCTTCAACAACAGGAAACACCCAAGACCAAGCCCAAGTTGTCACGACACTAAGAAGTGGCAAGGTGATTGACAAGACAATCAGAGACATACTCATTCCCAAGCCAAGACCTGAGTCAAGCCCAGCCAATCCATCATCTGAACCTGAACCAATTGAGACTGAACTTGAGAAAGACCCTGAGCCTGTGATTGAACAAGAGCCAGAACCTTCTGAGAAAAGGGAACCTTCGTATCCCATTCCGGCTCCGTTTCCTCATCGACTCAAAACCAAACAGAAAGATCAGCCTGAAATTTATGAGCTTTTTAAGCAAGTAAATATCAACATCCCACTTCTGGATGCAATCAAACAAGTTCCGTCTTATGCCAAGTTTCTAAAAGACTTGTGCACAGTCAAGAGAAGCCAGAATGTCCAAAAGAGAGCTTTCCTAACGGAACAAGCTAGTGCTCTTCTTCAACATAAAACCCTTCCAAAATACAAAGACCCAGGGTGTCCGACTGTCTCATGTATCATTGGGAACTTCAGGATTGAACAAGCTTTGTTAGACCTTGGAGCCAGCGTTAATTTGTTACCCTACTCTGTCTATCAGCAGTAGGGTTTGGGTGAACTTAAACCACTTGTGTTACACTCCAGTTGGCTGACTGATCTGTCAAAACCCCCAGAGGGATTGTTGAAGATGTGCTTGTCCAAGTAGATAGTTTTGTCTTCCCTGTTGACTTCATTATTCTGGATACTCAACCAGCAATAAATTTGGAGAACCAAATTCCCGTCATTCTTGGTCGGTCATTCCTAGCAACTTCCAATGCCTTAATCAATTGCAGGAATGGAGTCATGAAATTAACTTTTGGGAATATGACTCTCGAACTGAACATTTTCAATATTGCTAAACATCTAGAAGAAGAAAAGGAAGAAAGGGAAGTAAACTCCATAGAATCTTTGATACAGGAACATCTGGATGATACATTCTGTGAGGATCCTACTGAATCATCTCTGTTAGAACTCATCTCATCAGAAACAACAGATGATGACCCAAATCCACCAAGTGGCCCTACTCATACTGTTGAGACATGGGCACCCAAATTCGAAGAAATTTCACCAAGTGGCACAAAGTCAGTCTCATCAAGTGTTAGCCCACCAAAGCCTGAATTGAAACCTCTCCCATCTGACCTCAAATATGCATTTTTAGGAGAGAATGAGTCATACCCAGTGGTAATTTCATCTAAACTCACAGACTTACAAGAGTCTAAACTGATTGAAGTTCTTCGAAGTCATAAAAGCATCATTGGATGGACCATCGCTGACTTGAAAGGTATAAGCCCGTTAATCTGCAATCATGCCATATACCTTGAAGAGGATTCAAAACCCTCTCGTCAAATGCAGCGACGACTAAACCCTCACATGAAGGAAGTTGTGAGAATTGAGGTACTCAAACTCTTAGATGTAGGGATAATCTTCCCTATCTCAGATAGTAAATGGGTTAGTCCAACCCAAGTTGTGCCAAAAAAATCTGGGGTCACAGTGGTAAAAAATGATGCAAATGAACTAGTACCAACTCGAGTCGTCACAGGATGGCGAATGTGCATTGATTATCGAAAACTCAATTTGGTCACTAGAAAAGATCATTTTCCTCTCTCATTTCTTGACCAAGTCCTAGAGATAATTGCAGGCCATGCATTTTACTATTTTTTAGATGGGTATTCAGGGTATAACCAAATTGAGATAGCCTTAGATGATCAGGAGAAAACAACCTTCACATGCCCCTTTGGCACCTTTGCATTCAAAAGGATGTCATTTGGACTTTGTAACGCTCCTGCAACATTCCAAAGATGTATGCTAAGCTTGTTTAGTGATATGGTTGAAAATTTTTTGGAAGTATTCATGGATGACTTCTCTGTCTATGGTGATTCCTTCGATTTGTGTTTAACCAATCTGGAGAAAGTACTGATCAGATGTAAGGAAGCCAACCTAGTGCTCAATTGGGAAAAATGCCATTTTATGGTAACACAGGGCATTGTCCTTGGTCACATTGTATCGTCTGAAGGCATGAAAGTTGACAAGACAAAAATAGATCTGATTGGAAATTTGCCTACCCCTAAAACTGTAAAGGATGTTCGATCATTCCTAGGACATGCAGGTTTCTACAGGAGATTCATAAAAGATTTCAGTACCATAGCAAAACCCATGTGTCACCTCCTAAGTCAGGATGTAATCTTTGATTGGAATGAAGCATGCCAAAAAGCCTTTGACAAGCTAAAAGACATGTTAATTTCTGCACCAATAATGCAACCCCCTGACTGGAATCTTCCCTTTGAACTAATGTGTGATGCAAGTGATTTTGCTGTAGGTGCTGTATTGGGACAAAGAAAAGATAAGAAACCCCATGTGATTTACTATGCAAGCAAAACTTTGAATGATGCTCAAATGAATTATTCGACAACTGAGAAAGAATTGCTTGCTGTAGTTTTTGCACTGGAAAAATTCCGTTCTTATCTTGTTGGTTCTTCTGTTACTGTATTTACTGACCATGCATCCCTAAAATTTTTGCTCACAAAGAAGGGCGCCAAACCAAGACTCTTGAGATGGATACTTTTGCTCCAAGAGTTTGATCTTGTCATCAAGGACAAGAAAGGTGTCGAGAATGTGGTGGCAGATCATCTGTCCAGACTAACCTATGAATTTCATGAGGATGGACTGCCAATCAATGAGAAATTCCCCGATGAACAACTGTTCATGATTGATAGGACACCATGGTATGCAGACATTGCTAACTTTCTTGCTACTGGTACACTCCCTCCATCCTTTACCATGTTGGACAAAAAGAAATTTCTGAGGGAGGTTTGTAACTTTTTTTGGGAGGATCCTTACGTATTCAAGTACTGTAAAGATCAAATCATAAGACGTTCCATCCCTACTCATGAAAGTAGCCAGGTAATAACATTTTGTCATTCTGAAGCATGCGGTGGCCACTTTTCATCAAGAAAAACAGCTGCAAAAATATTGCAGTGTGGATTTTACTGGCCCACACTTTTCAAAGATGTCCATACCTTTTGTTTAACTTGTGATAGGTGTCAAAGGTTAGGAAACATTTCTAAAAGAAATATGATGCCCTTAAACCCCATTCTGGTAATTGAAATTTTGACTGTTGAGGCATCGATTTTATGGGACCATTTCCCCCTTCCTTTGGTTATCTGTACATTTTAGTGGCTGTAGACTATGTATCCAAATGGGTTGAAGCAATTCCATGCCGAAACAATGATCACAAAACAGTGATCAAATTTTTGAAAGAAAATATTTTGTCCCGGTTTGGAATTCCGAAATCAATCATAAGCGATGGGGGTGCTCATTTTTGCAATCGTCCTTTCTGGAATTTAATGAAAAAATACTTGATTTTTCACAAAATTGCAACCCCTTATCACCCATAGACCAGTGAACAAGCTGAGTTAGCTAATCGGGAGATCAAATTAATTTTGGAAAAAACGATGAATCCAGATCGCAAAGATTGGTCGTTAAGACTAACTGATGCGCTCTGGGCATACCGTACTGCTTTTAAAACAATTTTAGGCATGTCTCCTTATCGATTAGTCTATGGAAAGCCATGTCACTTGCCTGTGGAATTGGAACATAGGGCATACTGGGCCATTAAAGCAATGAATTTTGACTTGGACAAGGCTGGGCTAGCAAGGAAACTTCAGATAAATGAATTGGAGGAATTGAGAAATGAAGCATATGAAAATGCTAAGATTGCTAAAACCAGGATGAAAATTCTTCATGACAAACACATTATGCGGAAATCTTTTGAGCAGTCTCAAAAAGTCTTGCTATTTAATTCAAGACTCCGCCTCTTTCCTGGTAAGTTGAAATCAAGATGGACTGGGCCTTACATTGTCAAAAAGGTGTTTGAACATGGAGCAGTTGAAGTGGAAAACACAGCAAACGGTAATAGTTTTACTGTTAATGGTCAGCGGTTAAAACCATTTTTGGAGGATGTTGTTAAAAATGTGGAAACCATTCTTTTAATGGAACCAGAGTACTCCACCGAAATTCGCGCCTGCCGACACTCCAGTGGATCGGGTCAGAAAAAATCTACTCCAACCCGACCCACTAGAGCGCCTTTATAAGGCACCCACTTTTTCTCCCAGCCGCCGCAGTTGGCCCCCCCCCCCCCAATTTCTTCTTCTTCTTCTTCTTTTTCTTTTCTTCTTCTTCCTTCTGTTCGTCTTCGAGTTCTCTGTTATCCGAGAAACCACCCATGACCACACACTCCACAAATACGATATTTTGCTTCATGTTTTGCATTTTAATCTTATATTTGCTCATGGGTGTTCTTCTTTTATTCACACTCACACATAAGGATTTTTCGCCTACCCGAAATCCAGATCTGTGCACAGATGAGTAATTTTTGTGTTTTTATTTGTAGGTCTCAGCGGGTGAACAGATCTCTACCATTCAACTTCGTCTCCACAATCCATGAACCGGTAAATTCGAAACATTGGGGACAATGTTCAGTTTAGGTTGGGGGGTATGATCAGTTTATCAGTTCATTAGTTCATATTTTCGTAAATTTTTAAAATTTTTTATATTGTCGTTGTTGATCATGTTTGAACATTGATTGTATAAATTGATGATTATGCTTATGAATCAGCTTCAATCGTCTTTGTGACTGGCAGACGTTAAAGAACCAGATAGTGAGTCTTAAAACTTAGCAATCATGGATGTAAAACTTTTTTGGTTTAGCCTAGGAGTTCTACGTACTTTTCCATCTAATCTACATACTATGATCATGAGAAAAGCAAGATTAGTAAGGAAGACTGAAATCCAAGAAAAACAAGCGAAACCCCTCTGTGGCAGAAGCAGCTTTGCCAAACGCCGTCGTGCCAAAAGGCTTGGTGCCTGTAAACAGTGTGGCAGAGTCTTTCATGAAAAAAGGTACAACCAGTGTTCTGAACCAATTTTCGGTCGCGCACTTGATCGATTAGACTGGATAGTGAATGAGCTGAGTAAGGATTACCCTGATACGCCATGCTATTCCGGTACTTTGTTTAACCGGTTTGTGAGAGAGGAAGTTGGGAGAGTTACTGGTTGTCCATTCTACACAGACACAGAGGGAGACTCGGATTAGATAATTTTCTGTAGGAAATGTGTACTTTTGTTGGGGGAGTGAAAGCCAAAGGTCCGAATTTGTTGTAAAAAGTGTAAAAATCTTTTTGTATAAATTCTTTTGACTGAAATGAAAATATGGGCCGAGTAAGGAATGCCCCAGAATACCAACCTGAAGCGTGGGTAGGGGCTTATCCTGAGACGACATAGGTTTTTGATTTAAAATTATGTGTTTAGCCTTCTTAGATTGTGTACAGTGTAGTGAAGAAATTTTTTGATTTTTTTGATTCAACGTTCGAACGACATTTTACGTTCGAACGTCAGCTGCTTACAGTACTCAGCCTCTGATGAAGCTTCTGATGAAACGTAAAAGTATTGGGATCTCTATCCGTTCGAACGCCAATAGACCGTTCAAACGAGATTAACGTTTGAACGCCAATAGAACGTTCGAACGTTAGATGCTTACAATACTTTGGCCTCTGACAGAAACTCAAAAGTACTGAGAGCTCACCACGATCGAACGCCAAATCACGTTCGAACGATTTGTTTAAATCCTTCTAGACACGTTCGAACGTTACCAACGTTCGAACGTTACGACTCAGGCTATAAAAGCCTGGTTCGTCTTCTTCATTTCAAAACCCTCCAAAACCTCTGAAAGCCCGAAAAACCCTTGGAGACTCTTCACTACCCAGACCCCAAAACCCCAACCATTCTCCATTTTCACCAAAAAATCAACCCTCCCAAGACATTTTCCACTTCAAGAAGATCCATTTTCACAAAGAAATCAAAGATTTCAAAACCCTCCAACTCAAAAACCGAAAAATGCCAAGAGTCAAGCTTCTTGCCAGGAGGAACCCAAACACCCAAGAGCCTAATTTTTTCGAAGTAGTGGTGGAGGTGAGAGAAGGAATGCCACCACTCACAAGGAGATACGACAAGAATCGATTCCCCACAGCTCTGAAAGCTGACAGGTACGAAAACTTTTTTCCAAAAATAGGCTGTGGTATGTGAAAGGGATGTGGTGTTGACTGACTTTGTTGAATTGGGGATAATGGCGGAGATGGAAAAGAGGGGTTGGGTTTTGTTTTTGAGAAATGGCGGAGAAGCCGTGATTGATTTGGTGAGGGAGTTTTACTCCAACGCCGAATTAATCAATGGAGCATTGAGAAGTTATGTGAGGTGGATCCACATCGAGGTGGATGAGGATTACATAAGGGAGATTAGGCAAGAAGTGCCTCGGGTTCCAAATCCCGCTTATCCCCCAAGGAAGAATGTGGCGATGAATGAAGTGGGGAAGGAACTGACTGGAGTACCCAATTTTTCGTGGACTGGGAAGAAATTTTTTAGACAAGGGGAGCTAAGTGACAAATACAAAATGTTAAACTTGATTGCGGTGTCAAATTTTGCTCCAATAGGAAGAAAAAATGAACTTTTACCTGACATGGCCCGGTTGTTGTATGCGATTGGAAAAGGGCAAAACATTGATCTCCCTTCCCTAATTTTGACAGAAATGAAAAAGGGGTGTGATGTGAAGAGGAATTCGCTTCCCTTCGGCACCCTAGTGACAGAACTGTGCAAAGACCATGGGGTGAGGGAGAAGCCAGAAATGGAAATTCAAAAGCCGATGGGGCCACTGAACAAGGCTTCCTTTCGGAGGAGCCAAAGTCATAGTGGCGGCCCGGCAGTCAGACAGGAGATGCCACCCACCCAGGGAGTAGACGAGGTACAAGAGGAACTTGATGCAGAGGAGGAGAAAGAGATGGAGGTAGAGAGAGATCAGCCACCAGAGGCAGGCCCTAGCACCAGCACCAGCACCCGACGCTCCTTACGGGACATCATGCTTAGCATTGAAGCTAAGCAGGATGAGATCCTTAGGCTTATGAGGGGTGGACATGGTGGATTGGGTGGACATGCAGAAGAATGAGAAAGAGAGGGATTTCTGTTCTTAGTGATAGTTTTTGTGTGTTTATTGCGTCTTTTTATAAGTTTCTTCTTTGGTAGTTGTTAAAGATATTGTAAGTTTTTGTGATTGTGATTGTGGATGAATTGAATCATTAAGGTTGATGCTAAGCAATGATATCTTGAGATATGAATGGTTCAACTCCTCACTTTTATTTGTTTTAAATGCATTTGTAGATTTAGCATAAAATTAAAATGTGATGGAACAAATGTGGATGTTAAGAATGCATGCTAGAGTAAATATGCACATGATCGGTTTGACACCTCAATTTATCAACCGAAACTTAAAACCACATTTCTTGAAAAAATTGGTATTCTCTCTATACTTAAATTGTCATATGTGCATCGATATTTGTTATTTTAAAGGTACATGAAGATCTGACTCGAAAATGAAATTGGTATATAACCAATACCCCCTGGAAAACCCGACATACACAGTGGAGATAACAAAGAACACCAGGGTGAGTTTCGAACCTAACGATGCTTTTGAGAGACAATCGATGTTTACTCAAGTAAATTCTTTTCACTTTCAATTTTTGAATGATCTCATTAACCTTGCTTTGGTTGACGCACTTAAAAGTGATCTATTGACATATCCCACAAGGAACCATCACATACGACACATACATGTGCACATGCTTGAGAAATGATCTTAGGCCATCTTTGATATAATATTGAGCCTTAGACCTTTCTTTGACAAAATTTATCCCTTGTTAGCCATGTTTGAGCCATCAATATATGAATTTTTCTTTGATAAACCTATATGATTACCAATCCACAGGAAAATATACTTGACATACATTGGCTATCTAATTTTCTTACATCCTCTTTGTAATATGATACAGAAAAAGGAAAAGAAAAAGAAGCATTCGAGATTATCATCCAAGAAGAGTTGATTAGAACAATTGAAACAAAACAGAGGCAGAAAGGCAAGACAATGCCAAGAAAGAAGAAAAATGAGAAAATGAGAAAAAAAAAATGAAAGAAAGACATAATCTCGGGGCAAAAATATTAAAAAGCTAGAAAGAGGTGTGCTACACTACATAAATAGAGGATAGCTCTTGAACACTTTTGACGTCATTTCGTTAGCCACTGACCTCTGGCCTCATTACAACCTATGAAAAGCCCTAATTGATCTCAAGCCTGTTGCATGCATATGTCGTCAATCAAAACTGGGTATGGTAAATGGTATTACTGTCTATTGCGTCAATATCCTTTCATGAGATTATGCCAAACATGATTTATTGTTTCCTTAAACTAGCGCTCCCTTTCTAATTGTACATGTGATCTTTTGATTGGCCATCTTCTGATCACATGATCTGTGAGAAACAAGTCACTATAATCAGAGTGAACTTTTGTTGAGGGTATACTACGTGAGGTTTGTGAAATCGAAACTATCCATGGAAGGTGGTAAAAGGGAGTATTTGTTATATAACAATTCCTGTTGCTTGAATGATCATTTCTACTGCATTGAGAATTTCAAATACCAATGTAACAAATGATAATTTTTGCATAGAATGAATACCTATGAAATAAGGACATGTGAGATATAAGTCAAAATTGAGAACCTGGTGTCCCAACGACCATGATGCTAATTTACTTTAATCAGCACTCTCCTATGCACATCTGTTCGACGGAAGTTTGTGGGTAGCTTCCCTGGAAACCCTCACGAGACAACACTCGTCCGCTAGGGTAAACCTAGTGGTTCAACGGCTTGTTGCATAAGCTAAATGCAACCGGATGACCTATGAAAATGGCATTAGGAGTAGATTTTTCTCTTTTTTTTATATTACTAGAGACTAGCAATATTTAGGTTGGGGAGTGTGATTAGCACTTAAAATTAGCATATTACTATGCCGTTTTAAGACTAATTGTACTTTGATGGAGTTTAAGTGATGTCATTTCAGGCCCTAAACTGAACAAGGACCCAAGAACAACAAGTACCACACTTGGATGCAACACCAGCACATTAGAGCCCAAAATTGGAGAAGCTTGGAGCACAACCAGAACGTTCGAACGCCAACTCACGTTCGAATGTCCACATTACACTGTAGCAGACTCAACTGCTAAGAGAAGGCGTGTTGCAGTTAGGAAAGAAGACTGAAGCTCTGAAGCACTTGAGTGTCACGTTCGAACGCCAACTCACGTTCGAACGTGCACTTGAGTTGATTTAAGACCAGACTACTGCATAGAGTTGGAACTGAACTTCACAGAAGACCACCAGACCACTCGAGTGAAAGGGTCAGAACACATCTGGCGTTCGAACGCCCTTAGTGCAAAAACAGAAACAACGTTCGAACGCCAACTCACGTTCGAACGTTCTCCACAGACTGGCAGCAGAGTGGTTGGCTTTTCACTTGGAATTGGGCGGCAAACACTATTCCTTCACCTCCTCTTGTCTCCTCCTCTTGCCTATAAATACTCCCCTTGTTGGAGAGCTAAGGGAGCCAAGTAGGAAAGTTGATGGAGGTTTAGACTCCCACTCACATTGTAGATTTAACTTATTTTCCTTGTATGAAGTCTTTATCTTAGAGATTAGTTTGGCTTTAGTCCAACATCTCTTGCTTGTTATAAAAGTAGTTTTATGCTTATGCTTTCATTTTACATACATAGAAGAGAGATAGTTCATCTTTTGGTTGAGGAAGCAACCCTCCAATTCTTGGTTGAGGAAGCCACCCTCCAAATGTGACTAGCTTTCTTCTACTTTTATTGTTCATGCATTTCACTTCCATTGCTTGAGCTTCTTTATTTCTTAGAAGAGTGAAACTCTTCCACTTTTCTAGAGCTTTACCAAAGCCGTGAAGGGTGGAACGTGATTCACCCATTCTTTGTTAAAGATTGGCTCCGTGTTTGTTGTTACTTTATCTTTTAAGTTCTCTACTTGGAGGGATGAGCATCACTCACTTTTCTAGCTTTACCCAAGCCATGAAGAGTGAGTGGTTTCTCATTCACTCTTTAGTAAGAGGAGAAGGGCATGTATAAGTTATCCGGGAATCATATTTGTGCATTTTTTTTATGCTTAACGTTTATTTTTTCTTGTTATTGGATGATTGATTGCATCTAGCAAAGCTAAGGTACTTTGTATAACTGTGGGCTCTTTCTATGACACGGATGACTCTTGCATAGAAAGACTCATCAGTTCAAGGCAAGTACCCTGGCTAGATCCTCATGACTACCCTTCAATCCTCCCCGTTATTGTACTTCATTTAAAGAATGGAATATTAATATCATGATTGGATGTCTTGTAGAAACACTTGCTTGTTTGTAGACGGGTTAAGTCTCGGCACAGGCAATTCTTGTAAACTTCTAGAAAGACATCGGAATCATGTTCTTAATTCTCGCAATCCATCTTTATCTTCCGATTAACTTGCTATTGACACGGGAGTTAATTGAGTTATCAAGCACAATTATGACAAACCGGATAACTAACTACATGTCCAGATCCTTGCACTAAAGAGTGACTCTTTTTAATTAGCACTTATCTCCTGTTTTGTTAAGAAAATCCTCTTGGAAAGAATCTTATATTTTGTCCAGGAAAACTCATATCTCACAGCAAATCTCAAGGGTTACAATCAATAGGTCTCTACTACTGCTTACCTCAGAAATATCAACAAAAGTTCCCTGTGGATTCGACTCCGGACTCAAACCGGATTATTACTACAGCTTCACCGCCTGCACTTGGATGTACACATTTCGGATCAAGAACAACATACACCATATACACATTGAGGGATGATATTAGGAGGTTAGGAACTACAACGGTTTTGATCAAGCATTCACCAAAGCCTAATCTACTACACGCCAAGTCTACATACAAGTACTCAAATCTTACACCTCAACCAATACTCATCTCTAGATGCTCATTTCCTTGCTATGTCTCTCTACCGAAACTCCCTCTTTGACGTCTGGTATAGCTTTACTTGGACCTCCTCGCCGTATGGTTCGTCTAGGCCTCGAGCAATTATAGGGTCACCAACAATTCTCAGTATGCATACATCAATAGGTTTTTTTACCAACAAGCTCTTCTATTCCAAGTTGTGGGAATGGAAAGAAGCACTAGTGATAGCCTTTAGATGTTAGGAATCTAGGTTGTGATGGAAGCTCTCAAGGTTGAAAGATAGATTTCTCTCTTCAAAATACACTCTCAAAGCTTTACCTAGATGTGGAAAAGGCTCTCCCTATTTATAGGTCCAAAATAAGGGGAGTCTTAGTAAATAGATTCGTGAACGACCGTTCGATCGGTGGGACGGCAGTCATAGGGCGATTGACACTAGAGTGAAAAATAATATCTCAAACCAGGAGCTTTTCCCTAAACCCAGCCCCTCTGAAATCTTTATTCCCCAACCCATTCAGTTTTAAACTTATTTCCCATACCCAGTCTTTTTTTAAAAACGTCATTTGAAATGACGCCTTCTCCCTTAAAAACGTCATTTGAAATGACGACTTTAACCTTAATAGAATTTTGATAATTATGGTATAAAACGTCATTTAAAGCGACGCATCTAAAAACGTTAATCAAAATGACTTTTTTAACTTACTCTTTTTACTAACGCTGTTAACGACGTTAAATGGGGTGGGAAACTTGAGAAAACGTCATCTGGAATGACGCCTTTAAAGTCGTCATTCCAAATGACGATTTAAACGTTAAGTCAGGCCCCCTGAGCTTTCCTATATCACAGCCTAGGTCAAAATTTTTCAAACATTTCAACGACTCTGAGTTCTCCTCCTCCTCCAACCACTCTCAACCAACCTCTTCTCCAACGAGCAAGATCAGTGTGGCCTACTCCTCCAACCATTCAACCACTGTTGTCTCTGATGAGGAAGACCATTGGAGGACCATAATCCACATCTCCACCAACGAGTCAGCGACTGAGCAGTGAGCACCGCCTCCACCAGCGACTGAGCAGTGAGCTCCATCAAGTCGATCCACCCTGGTGCGATTTTGCCCTAAATCGATCTAGAACACCAACGACTGAGCACAACTCCACCAACGACTCGCATTTCCATCGAGTCCTCCATCCATTTTGCCCTAAATTTCACAAGCTCTAAATCAATTTTGCCCTAAATTTCACAAGCTCTGTCAATCAAGTCCTCCACCATTCCACCTAGCTCCATCAAGTCCTCCATCCATCAAATCAGAGCTTCATAGGTATTTCCATCGAGTCCTCCACCGAGTGACCATCGTCGACTCGCATCGAGCAACAGGTCTACTCTCTCTTTTTATCGTTTAGTGACTGTAATCAGTCACTATATTTTAGAATATGAGTTATGATAATTTTGATAATTTTATGAGTATTTGCTTGATGCAGTTTGGCCTAAACAGATTTTCCCTGTAACAGTTTTCCTGTTTTGCTTCTCCTATCACAATTTTATGTTGGCTTGTAACATAATTTTTTGTTTTGAAACATAATTTTTTTGTTCTCTTGTAAACATATTTTTTCTGCCATTTGTTTCTTGTTAATTCTGAAACTCATTCAATAAAATTGCCTTGGTTTAAAAAAAAAGCTTGGAATTTGGTTTGAGGGGATGTATGCTGATAATTTTATGAGTTATGATGTAATTTTGATAATTTTATGAGTTATGATGCAATATGATTTGCAGAATTCTAATTAAGTGTTTGATTATTTTATTAGCTGTGATGCAATCTGATTTTTTGGGGCAAATCAGATTAGCTGTGATGCAATCTTATTTTATTAGTTGTGATGAGGCTAGTCATTTGTGGGGCAAAAGAATATTAGTTGTGATGCAATCTGATTTGCTGAAGCTGTGATTTTATTAGTTGTGATGCAATCTGAATTACTGAAGCATAAAGAAAAGTTGTGAGTTTAGAGCTTGTGAAAAGTTGTGGGTTGATTACTGGTGTGAGGTTGTGAAATTGAAAAGTGCAAATGGGAATGGATTATGCTTAGATTGATACATTGTCGAAGAGTTGGACTTAGACTTGGAGCCTTGTGAAATGCGTGTTCACCTATTTTATATGTATACAAGATTGCCTAGGGATTAAGGAGAAAATATTCAATGCAACGATGGTGCTAGTTGATCAATGACATATATCACAAAGTCATAATAATGTGCTCCATATATCGGTTAAATATATCAGACTCCTTTTAAGTTGTTATTTGGTCATGTTATTTGTTGAACGTATATATGCAACACATTGTTAGCCAATCGTGATAGCACTTATAATTGATGTTGAAAAATCACTATTGCTCTGAAAATTCACCTCTTCATACAATACTAACCTATCTTCTCGATAAAAAAAATACTACCAACCTAAACTTATTTTGTTGACATAAAAGTGTTTTAGATAAGTATTTGTGTAGCACTTTGGTGCTGTACAGATTTGTGTTCTTTCAATTTCAAGATTTTTGATTTTTTGTAATGTAAATCATATACCATTAAATTATAGGGCCTCACTTGTTGGTCATCATTTGTGATGGGTGATTGAAATTTAGAACGGGCTACCCGGTTTATTTACATTTCAAAGCATGAACAAGTAAGGTTGTTATGTTTTGGTTGTGTATACACACTTACTTTTGATGTCTTTATTGTAGAATTTTTAAGAATGGCTGGAAGACATGCTTCTGTGATGATTTATTGGGGTGGTACCATATTTAAGAACCGTGATATTTTACGATACGATAATGGTTATAAGCGTGTGATAAAGGTTGCTCATGACACAACTCACTTGGCTTTGGTGGATAGGTTGCATGATGTGACGGGGATAGATAGGAATAAATACAACCTCAAACTTATCTGTAGGTATCCTACTGCATTGGGAACTAACCTCGTTACATATATTCCAGTAGAAGTTGTTGACAATGATGGTGTGGAGGCAATGGTGGATGTTGTATTTGACAATCAAGGTGTTAACAAAATGGATTTGTATGTGAGTGAAGAGGTTAGGGTAGATGACATTGGTGGAAGTAATGAAGGTTGGCCTAATGGTGGTTCATACTCTTCCCTACTCAGTCAACAACCATATATCCCAGTGCTTGAACCTTCGGCCATGGTGGATAATTATTACACCTCTTTAACAATGCAGTGTATGGAAGAATACAATCGATATACACATGCACAGTTTGAAACAGGTCCTAGTAATATTCATGAATGCTTATCCCAACAAGACTACAATGCTACACTAGGTAATGAGGGGATGGAAATGATTGTAGTAACCCCGACACCGGCGCCAGTGGACCCTGTCCAAGCACTTGTAGTGCATCAGATTGCTAATAATACGTATGAAGGAATGTGTGCTTCTGACCGGAATGAGCACTACGAACAAGAAGAATTACCAGAAGATTTATTGAGTGATGAGTCTGATGATGATGACGACGATGCCGAAGGTAATTTTGTTGAGGATGATGGTGAGGTTCCTATGCATGAGCCGGAGTCAACATTTTTCTCAAACATTGAACAGGGAACCCAGAATGAAGTTGACAGCTTGTGCAATTTGCATGGAATTAAAACATGGGATCCTACAAGACCTGAACTGTTGAAGGGTATGGTGTTCAGGAGTAAAAAATAGTTGGAGATGGCAGTTAAATTGTATTCAATTAAGATGCACCAAAAATATGTTGTTGTTGATACAAACAAATCGCGCTGGGTTTTGAGGTGTAAGATATATGTGCAATGTGGATGCAAATGGAGGCTACGGGTAGTTTTGAAGGCAAAGCACGGAATGTTTGAGATCACAAAATATCAGGCACCTCACACTTGTTTCTACCCAAGGTTGAAGCAGGACCACTATTAACTTGATGCAGCTTTTATTTGATGCAGGTTTTATTTCTCAATGGATTGAGGGTTTGGTGATTAGCACAATATATTGTATGATTCACATGTGCAAATCAATGTTAATTGAATGGTTTTTATAATTAAAAGATGGAGTTTTACTTCATAATTTCTCATTTTAGCATTTGATGATTGCAGGGTAAAAGTGCGCAACATAACCATCTTGAGGCTTCTCAAATACATCAAGATGAATAAGGGTGAAGGAAAACCAAAGGCAAGCTCAACAGGGGAGGACAGGAAGAAATTCAGGAAAATAAGGCTAGCGTACCGGTACGCTGATCCTACTGGAGTGAATCGTACCGGTACGCTGACCCTACTGGAGTGCTTCGTACCGGTACGCGTACCGGTACGCCCGAAGGAATTTTGCCCAAATTCTGCGAACTTGTCTCAGCCGATTTTTGTGGACCCCACCATGTCTTCTCCCACCTGCCTCCTGCAAGCCCAGAACACTATTCATTGTGTTCACACCTCTTTTGGACTATTGATTGCAGAAGAGCATTAATGAGAGGAGTGAGAAGTTGAGCTGCTGGGTCTTGAGGAGTGCCCTGCCATGCCCTGTCCAAGCCATCACCTGCAACCTTTTGACACTTCTCCAGGCTACTCCATGTCTCCTGCACGTTTTGGGTTGGAAAATGATCTCCATTACAGGCTGGAGAGGAGGGCATTATGTATTACATTAGGAAGAGTTTTTAGAGAGAGATGCTCCAAGCGTAGAGATGATGAATAGTAGATTCTAGAGAGAGAAAGTTGTAATTTTCACTTATTTTCCAGTACATTGCCTTGCATTCTCCTGTAAGACTCTTTAGAACTTTCTTCAATGCCATGAATGTTAGCTCTTCCATGCTTTTCACTAGTTGAATGTTCTATTCACTTTCTACCATTAATGAATTAAAGTTCTTCATTTTCATAGCTATGTAATGGGTTTAAATGCATTGTCTTTTAGCTCATGAATTCTTGTACTTTGTAGCTTTAGAAGTTCATAGATTTGCAATGCACTTTCATTACATAGTCATTTCCATTCCAAGTATGAGTAGCTAAATCCTTTAGTTGGCATGACCAAGAGGGATCTCCTTTGGGGATACCATTTCAACTCTTTCTCCTCCTTCCCTTTAGAGTCAAATGGTTCGTTTTGACCGGATGGAAGATGGATGAGTCGATGAGTCTTTGATAAACCGTAGGCCTAGTCACGGTTTATGCTTAGATACTCACCGACGTCATCCTCGGCTTTCCGTGATTCAAGCGTTCATTCATGCTCAATCGGAGGAGTGATTTGAGTTGAGGTGGTATTTCCATTGGAGTGATCTCTTGGAATTGCCAACACTTGTTTTATCATTACATCTTCATTAGCATACACTTCACAGACCAACTCTCAAGACAAAAGATTTTACATTTCCGTTTTTCACCAAATCACTTCAATCTTGATTCACTTCCTTCCCTGTGGATACGACCTTGGAATACTCTTCCAAGTAACTCACAACACACGAAAGTCTCCTTGCGATTGGGGAGCATTTTTGTGCATATATATCCCATATTTACATCTTCCCATTTCCCTTTCCTCATTGCCCTTTCTTTTCACACTATCCCAAAGGGGGAGAAATCCTTACTTCCGCTCATACATTGCATCATTTGAGGGATAGCATTTTAGGGGTTAGGAAAGACATAGTTTCCAATCAATCATTTTTGGCGCCGTTGCCGGGGAAGGCAAGTGTCAAATCAAGGAAGTGATTTCCGAACAACGGAGGTAAGTCCCGTGATCTTCATCACGGGCTGAGGTACGTTGTCTCGTGTATATATTCTTGTTGTTTATAATTTCATTTGTATAGATATCTTGTTGCATGTGGGGAAGGGACGACTATCACCGATTAATTAGACAACCCTTAGGCCCCAACATGAACATCGACCAAGACCCACCCGAGGATGCGGGTGACAATTTTGAAAATGTGGATGTCAACCCAAACATGCAAGGGGGTGGAAATTTTGACAATGTCGGGGCGAATCCAAATGCTCAAAGGGGTGGGGGGTTACCCGAAAATAGGATGCCTAACCCAAGAATGCAATATCCCCCTCCCGATGCTTTTGATAATGAGGATGCTAACCCGAATAGGCAAATGGGTGGGGGATTTCAACAACCTAGGATGCCCAACCCACGAGTGCAATTTCCCCCACCTAGGAATGAAGGGAATGTCCAACTTGACCCTCCACCAAGGACAATGCGGGAGTTCCTTCAGCCGATCCGTAGCTCCACACCATCATGCCTTGTTCTTCCTGTCCAAGCACATCTCTTTGTAATCAAACCATGGATGTTGCAACTACTCCCTAAATTTCATGGGGTCGAGAAGGAAACTCTTATAGTCATCTAAAGTCTTATGAGGAAATAGTTGCAACCTTTATCCCAAATTACAACATGGAAGAGATAGCAAGGATGAAACTTTTCCCTTTTTCTTTGGAGGGTAAGGCAAAGATTTGGTTTGATTCTATGGGGCCTCGGACCATGCTATCTTGGGACCATATAGTTTCATTCTTTTTGAAAAAGTTTTTTCCGGTTCATAGAACCACTTCTTTGAAAAAAGACATTCAAAACTTTTCTGAAAAACCCAATGAACAATTCTATCAGTGTTGGGATCGCTATAAAGATTTGATTCAATCCATACCACATCATGGTTTTAAATCGTGGCAATTGGTGAGTTTCTTCTATGAAGGAATCTCACCAAACCATAGGCAATTCATTGACATGATGTGCAATGGAGAATTTTTGAACAAAGACCCTGACGAGGCCCTTGACTACTTTGGTACCTTGGCTGAAAATGCACAATCGTGGGATGTTAGGGACCCAAGTGATGTACCTAGGACTTTGCCAGTGAGTGGTCAATCTCAAAGGGGAGGGATATATGATTTGAAAGACCGGGAGGACCTACTTTCACAAATTTCCAAATTGTCTAGGAAAGTAGATAGCCTTGAGGTGGAAAGGAGACGAGAGGTGTCTCATGTGTCAAAAAAAGAGGAGGCTTGTTCTATTTGTGGGGGTGTCGATCATTCCACGTCGGAGTGTCCGAGCATTCTGGCACTTAAAGAGACATACCATGAACAGGTCAATGCCTTCAACCAACCGAGGCAATCATTTCCTCAAAATTCCAACACTTACAATTCAGGGTATCGTGATCACCCTAATTTCAGTTGGAGGAATGAGAACCCCATTCCTTATGGCTCAAACACATATACACCTCCCGCACCTCCTAGGCAAAACCAATTTCAATCCCAAGGTCAAGGGCAAGCCTCTAACTCCCAATACCCACGGTCCAATCCGCAAGGGTACCAATCCAATCCTCCCCCACAAAATTTCTCACAACAAGGTCCGTCTAGTTCTTCCACCTACCAACCTCCTCATAAGAAGAATTTGGAAGATATGCTCCACAATTTCATTCAAACCCAGACCACCCTCAATCAAACTTTCACTAATTTCATGCAAAGCCAAACCACCTTCAATAAGGACATTTCGGCCCAACTCACCAAAATCACCAATGCCATTGGGTTGTCTCAACAAGAGAAGGGAAAATTTCCCTCTCAACCCCAACAAAATCCCAAAGGTCAAAATGTGGTTGAGTTGGCCGAGACTTCCCAGGAGAGTTGTGAGCAACTCAAATCTGTCACCACACTTAGGAGTGGTAAACAAATTGAAAAGATGGTGGTGCCAAAGTTGACACCAAAGGCCGCATTGCCAAAAGAAAAAGAAATTGAGAGTGAGAGTGAGGCCAAACAAAGTGAGGCCAAAGAGGGTGTGATTGACAAGGGTGAGTCGAGTGAAAAGAATGAAAGAAATGGGGTTGATAAAGAACATGTGATTGATGATGGTTTATGCTTTCCTTCCATGCCTGCCCCTTTTCCCCATCGGTTGAAGCCACCTGTCAAGGTGGCTAATTATTCTGACATTTTGGATTTGTTTAAGCAGGTAAAAATCAACATCCCGCTCCTTGATGCCATCAAGCAAATTCCGTCATGTGCCAAAATATTGAAAGACCTATGCACGGTGAAAAGGAAGTTGAATGTCCGGAAGAAGGCATTTCTCACCGAACAAGTGAGCTCTATATTGAGGACCAACACTCCTCCAAAATTCAAGGATCCCGGTTGTCCAACAATTGCCATCACCATCGGGAATTGCCGGGTTGAGCAAGCATTGCTTGACTTGGGGGCGAGCGTCAATCTTCTTCCTTACTCCGTGTACCAACAACTCAAGCTTGAAGAGTTGAAGCCCACCTCAGTTACACTTCAACTAGCGGATCGGAGCATACGCACACCAAGGGGAGTAGTGGAAGATGTGCTTGTCCAAGTTGACAATTTTTACTTTTCAGTCGATTTTATTGTTTTAGATACACACCCGGTTGCTAACCTTAATTCCCAAATCCCCGTTATTCTTGGAAGACCTTTCCTTGCTACCGCTAACGCTGTGATTAATTGCAGGAATGGTCTAATGAAGTTGGCTTTTGGGAACATGACCATGGAGCTGAATGTATTCAATTTAGCAAAACAACCCGGGGATGATGTGGAGGTGAACGAGATCAATAGAATCAACACTTTGATTGAGGAGCAAGTGGAGTTAGAAGGGATGTTGGACTGCATGGAGGAGGACTTTGTTGAACTTGTAAAGATAGATGAGGAAGAGAGCGTGGAAGAGCTGAAAGGGGTAACAAGATGGATTCCCACATTTGAGGAGTTGCCCAAGCAAGAAAAGAAGATTTTCCGGTCGGAGGAACAAAAGCCAAATTTGGAGTTGAAGCCGTTACCCTCACACTTGAAGTACGCCTATCTTGGCGAGGGAGATATATTTCCGGTGATCATTAGTTCCACATTGAACAATGAACAAGAAAAAGAACTCTTGGAGGTTTTGAGAAGACACAAGGGAGCAATTGGGTGGACCATAAACGAGGAGAATGAACTGATACCTACAAGAGTGATTACTGGATGGAGGGTGTGCATCGATTACAGGAAATTGAACTCATGCACTAGGAAAGATCATTTCCCAATGCCGTTCCTTGATCAAGTGCTGGAGAGAGTGGCGGGGCACCTCTTCTACTGTTTCCTAGATGGATACTCCGGTTATAATCAGATCGAGATTGCCCTCGAAGACCAGGAGAAAACCACCTTCACATGCCCCTACGGTACCTTTGCGTACCGGCGCATGCCGTTCGGACTCTGTAATGCCCCAGGAACTTTCCAAAGATGCATGATGGGCATTTTCAGTGATATGGTGGAGAAAATTGTGGAGGTGTTTATGGACGATTTCTCCGTATTTGGTGATTCTTTCGACAGATGCTTGGGGAATTTGGAGAGAGTGTTAGAAAGATGTGAAGATAAGGATCTTGTGCTGAATTGGGAGAAGTGTCACTTTATGGTGACGGAAGGGATTGTGTTGGGTCACATAGTGTCGGCAAGGGGCATCGAAGTTGACAAATCCAAGGTGGAGGCCATCTCCAACCTCCCCACGCCGACGGCCATCAAAGGGATCAGGTCATTTTTGGGTCATGCAGGCTTCTATCGCCGGTTCATTCAAAATTTTAGTGCATTGGCCCGACCCCTGACCAATTTACTGTTTAAGGAGGTTCCCTTCGAGTGGTCGCATGAGTGTGAGGCATCTTTTAAGAAACTAAAAAGCATGCTTGTCACGCCTCCTATCATGCGATCACCCAATTGGGACCTTCCTTTTGAGCTCATGTGCGACGCGAGTGATTACGCGGTCGGTGCAGTGCTTGGTCAGAGGGAAGATAATCGACCATATGTCATACACTACGCTAGCAAGACACTTAATGAGGCACAAATGAATTACACTACCACTGAAAAAGAATTGCTAGCTGTAGTGTTTGCCTTAGATAAGTTCCGATCATATATCATCGGTTCACCTATTGTTGTTTTCACTGACCATTCTGCTTTGAATTTTTTGTTGTCTAAGCAGGATGCAAAGCCAAGGCTAATTAGGTGGATCCTCCTCCTACAAGAATTTGATTTGACTATTAAAGACAAGAAGGGAGTTGAGAATGTCGTGGCGGATCACTTATCCCGACTGGTGGCACAAGAGACAAATGAGCACATCCCTATCCCAGACTCTTTCCCTGATGAGCAGTTATTGTCCATTCATTCTCATTGTCCTTGGTATGCTGACATTTGCAATTATCTTGCAACAGGACAAATCCCACCACACTGGAGCCCTGAGGATAAAAGGAGATTTATGGCCGACGTGAAGTACTTCTACTTCGATAATCCGTATCTGTTCAAGTATTGTCCGGACCAGATCATGAGGCGATGCGTGCCTGAAACCGAACAGCGGAACGTCCTGGCCTTCTGTCATTCCCAAGCTTGTGGTGGGCATTTCTCTGCTAAGAAGACCTCAGCCAAGATTCTACAATCAGGTTTCTACTGGCCTTCTCTGATTAAGGATTGCATTTCATTTTGTAAAGAATGTGATAGATGCCAACGTTTGGGTAGCGTGACCCGAAGGAATATGATGCCCCTCTCCCCTGTACTTGTGATAGAAATATTCGATTGTTGGGGCATCGATTTCATGGGTCCCTTCCCTATGTCGTTTGGCTATCTATACATTCTGCTGGCAGTGGACTACGTGTCCAAATGGGTGGAGGCTATCCCGACAAAGACTAATGACCACCGGGTTGTAGTCAAGTTCTTGAAAGATAACATTTTCTCGAGGTTTGGGATGCCTCGTGCTTTGATTAGTGATGGTGGATCACACTTTTGTAACAGGCCAATTGCATCATTATTGTTCAAATATGGCGTTACACATAAAGTATCCACCGCTTATCACCCACAAACAAATGGCCAAGCCGAGCTAGCCAATAGGGAGATCAAGACCATCCTTGAAAAAACAGTTAACCCCAATAGGAAGGATTGGTCTGAGAGATTGATTGATGCCCTGTGGGCATATCGTACTGCCTACAAGACAGTTTTGGGCATGTCTCCCTATCGGCTTGTCTATGGAAAGGCTTGCCATCTGCCGGTAGAAATGGAACACAGGGCCTATTGGGCCATCAAGACTTTAAATTTCAATATGAGAATGGCCGATAAACATAGGATGTTAGAAATGAATGAATTGGAAGAGATTCGGCGAGATGCATACGAGAGTTCAAAAATTTCAAAGGAACGGGCGAAAATCTTTCATGATAACTCCATAGTGAGGAAATCATTCGAGCCCGGGCAAAAGGTACTCTTGTATAATTCCCGCCTCTCCATTTTTCCCAGAAAGCTAAGATCCCGTTGGGATGTCCCCTATCTTGTCAAGGTGGCCTACCCCAATGGAGCTGTTGAGATCACCAACCTCAAAGATGGCCAAACATTCAAGGTCAATGGCCAAAGACTTAAGCCATTCTTTGAGGGCTTTGAAAACCAAGTGGTGGAGGAGGAGTTAACCGACCCGGTGTATCCGGAAGTGATTGAGGAATAACAATTGGTCCCTTGTTCGCATGTACAGTTTCTTTTATTTTAATTATGTCATGTTTTTATTTCATGTCACTTACTTGTTGCTGGTGTATAGCTTTGTTTTCTTTTGAATCCAGATCTTGGTGCTTTTGTCAAAAGCTCATATGCGAGGTGTTCTCTTACCCTTATCATCTTTTACTGTCTTTCATTGCAATTTTTCTCTTTTTGTTGCATTGAGGGCAATGCATGAATCAAGTTGGGGGGTGAGGTGCACTATTTGTATGTTACACCAAGGTTGTTGGGAAGTATCCTATTTTTTGTCGCATTAGTACAAAATATGTGAGAAATTTTGAAATTTTTTGATGAAAAATACCTTTAAGTTGATCTGTATTCCCTTATGAAGCGAGTATGAACTGGATGACATGTTGATTGTTGTTGTGAACCTTGTGCACATGAGCTTACTATAGAAATGGATCCTATGCATAAGTATCACATATGTATTGATTTTCGAACTCATCTGTATGTGATTTCTGAATTTGTAATTTCAGTGATTTACGGATTGGATTCATGTTTAAGCTTGACATAAGTAGTGGAGATGAGTAAGGACCCATGAGAGTTTTAGTGCCAAACCTTTTTGGAGGGAACTTACGTTTACTCAAAGAACAATTTTTGATATCAAGTTTGTTCAATAGTCTCATTTTGCTTGTTTTGGTTAGTTGCATTTGGTTAGTAGACTGATTTGTCTTGATCATGTAATGCTCTCCCCATGCGGACCCGGAAGTGATTTTAGGCCATTTTTGAATGCTTTGAGCCTTAGCCTTTTTCTTGAGAAAATTTTATCCCTAGTGCCGTGATTGAGCCTATTTTAAAATTCGTTTATATGCCACACATTTGACTAAGCCAATGCAAAATGATAAAAATCTACCTCACCTTGGTTGTTCCTAGAGCTGAATATGAGTGAGTGTAAAAGAGAAGGAAGTATGGTGTGGAAACTCCAACAAAAGGGACGAATGTTTTGAAACTCAAAGAGTTGAATGAAAATCCAAGAAAAGGAGAAAAAGGGGTGAAAAGAATAAAGAGTGATCAAAAGAAAAGGGAGACGTTAAGAAGAATAAAGAAAATAAACAAGGGGTGTGGTGATGGTGAGAAAATCAAAATCCCATGAAAAAGGAAGTGTTTTTCCAACATTAAAGTCTCTCACTCGGAACAACCCTCTTTGTTGCCCTTTTTCCTTCATTTCTTTTACCTAGATATCACCCCAGGGCCCCATTACAACCCTTAAAGCCCTAAGTGATCTAGGGAAGCATGGGAGAAGCATATTTGTTAAAGAAATGATAAAGTTTAGTCTTACTACCTAATGCACTAATATCCTATTCATGAGACTATGCCAAGGTTGCCTCATTTTCACATATGAACTTCATTTTTGGATTACATGTGAGCACTTTGTTTTGAATACAAGATTCCATATCACATGTACACATGGAGTGCATACCAGTATAACGTGAGTGCGTTTATTGCTCAAGAGTGTCCCTTGGTGAGTTTTGCATTGAAACTGAGTTTGTCTAGCCTTTCGAATGTGAATTCTGTTTCGTAAATGCCCAAATTACTTGTTTAATTTCACATGCACACGAGTGGAAAATTAATTTGTAGGTGCATACTTCTGACTAGCATTGAGGACTATGGCTTTGCTCATGTGCATCTAGTTCATTCAATTGAGAAATTTGTTAAAAAGCTCCATGCTGGCAAGAATGAAGGAATATTTCTCAAGTTATTGATATTGGATATGATTCAGAAATGTTTTGATTATGATCTTGATGATGTGTTTTCTGGATGTTCATTTTGGATAGTCAATTGTTGGAATTCATTTCTTGTATATTGAATGTATCAAAGTCCTAAATTGCATTGCAATTTCATTAATAAATTGGACATGATGGTTAAGAGTGTGCTGGGAGGTATAGAGGAGTCTAGAAGTAAATAGGATTGAAGCAGGATAGCCAGCAAGAAGTTTCAGGAAACTAAGGCTGAGCGTACCGGTATGCGTACCGGTACGATGACCCTACTGGAGTGCTGCGTACCGGTACGCGTACCGGTATGCCTGCCTGAATCGATTTTTTTTTAAATGGGTTTTTTCTTCTAGATGTCGGTTAACCCTTCATTTCCCTCCTCATTTAAACCCGTTTCTCTCCCAACCGAAATACCTCTTGGAGCTCATACCCTTTCCCATTCCTCCTCTTTAAAAACCCACCTTCTCTCTCCCCGTTTTCTCTCAAATCCCAAATCCCTTGAACCCTTGTTCCACCGAAAACCCCCCTCAAGCCAAATCTTCCCATTTTTCTCCATTATCTTTCAAAATCCTTCAATGGCCCGAACAAAAGTGCCCGGTCCCGATCTTCCTCAACATGAGGAGCCCTCTGGTCGCAAGCGGAGTGGTGAGGAGATTGAAGAACTCAGGGAGAAGAGGAAGAAGGCGAGAATGGAGGCTCGGATGAAATGGATTGGCGACAGGGGTGTGACCTGTGAGCGAAACCTCGATGTCACATCTCTCACACGACGGAATGAGGCGGTCCAAGCCATCGAAAACCATGGTATGCATTTCTGGTTTGAGGCAGTTGAGGGGTATAATCTATCCATGTGCAGGGATTTTTATCAGACCCTTGGGTTGGCTGATGAGGGCGGGGTAGAAATTTTGAAGGCCAAGGTTCGGGGTAAGGTAATCACAGTGACCCCTGATGTCATTGCGTCCCTCCTCGGGGATTACCAGAGACCACCCGATGATCCACCGACCTACCCTGACAATGTCACTCGGGCGAAGACGATCAATGAACTGGTGGCGTTGATGTATGCGGACCACAGCATGTTTAAGGGGCAGGTGCAGAGTGGGAAGTTGAAACACTCTTATGGGTTGTTGAACAAACTCCTCCACTACAATTTGCTGCCTAGGGGTGCTGAGAAGAAGCCGAATTTGGAGAAATTGGCTTTGTTGGATGCGGTTATGTCTGGAGTGCCAATTGATTTTGCTCGGTTTTTATGGGAACAGATGAAGGATTTTGCCAACACACAGAAACCTCAGATTAATTTGCCTTTTGGGAGCTTAGTGACCCGCTTGTGCAAGCTCAGCAAGGTTAGGCCCTACGTGTTTGATCAGATTACTCCCCCTGAGACTGGAGCCATTGGCAGGACAAGTAAGAAGAAGAGGAAGGCTCTGAGTTGGGGAAGGCGAGCTGCTCCTGTTGGCACTGGATCTGAAGCCCCTGGTGCTTCATCTTCTGTCGGGCCATTAACTGCAGAACCTGTACGCTCGACTGATCAGCGTCTGGATGACATTGAGGCGACCTTGCAGGGTTTTGGGGAGATTTTGAGAGAGCTGTTCAGCCATACTTTCCCAGGGAGACCTATTCCTGGAGTGGCCCCGCCAGCTGCCGCAGCCCCTTCTGCCCCTTCTATCCCTACTGATGTTGAGATGGGTGGAGATGATACTGAAGAGGGGGATGGTTTTGAGAGTGGGAGTGAGTATGATGAGGGTGATGATAATGATGAGGGAGAGGGAGATGATGAGTAGGTTGTTGTGTTTTGGGTCTTTTGTCTTTTCATTTTATGTTGAAGTTTAGGATTGAGTCCCTGGCTATGTAGAAGAAGCTGAAGGAAATAGGCCAGCTTTTGTGTCTTGTTGATTTTTGAATCCTTGTACCCCAATTTGAACCACAAGTAATGAAATATCACATTTGCTTCCATCTTGTCCATATTTATTTTGTGAATTGCATTATGATTTTGTATTTTGATTGTTAGTTGAATTGTTATGGATTGTTGGATGTTAGCCTATTTTTTGTGTTTTAATATTGAATTTTGCTAAGGGACTAGCAAAAGATAGGTTGGGGGGTGTGATTAGCACAATATATTGTATGATTCACATGTGCAAATCAATGTTAATTGAATGGTTTTTATAATTAAAAGATGGAGTTTTACTTCATAATTTCTCATTTTAGCATTTGATGATTGCAGGGTAAAAGTGCGCAACATAACCATCTTGAGGCTTCTCAAATACATCAAGATGAATAAGGGTGAAGGAAAACCAAAGGCAAGCTCAACAGGGGAGGACAGGAAGAAATTCAGGAAAATAAGGCTAGCGTACCGGTACACGTACCGGTACGCTGACCCTACTGGAGTGAATCGTACCGGTACGCTGACCCTACTGGAGTGCTTCGTACCGGTACGCGTACCGGTACGCCCGAAGGAATTTTGCCCAAATTCTGCGAACTTGTCTCAGCCGATTTTTGTGGACCCCACCATGTCTTCTCCCACCTGCCTCCTGCAAGCCCAGAACACTATTCATTGTGTTCACACCTCTTTTGGACTATTGATTGCAGAAGAGCATTAATGAGAGGAGTGAGAAGTTGAGCTGCTGGGTCTTGAGGAGTGCCCTGCCATGCCCTGTCCAAGCCATCACCTGCAACCTTTTGACACTTCTCCAGGCTACTCCATGTCTCCTGCACGTTTTGGGTTGGAAAATGATCTCCATTACAGGCTGGAGAGGAGGGCATTATGTATTACATTAGGAAGAGTTTTTAGAGAGAGATGCTCCAAGCGTAGAGATGATGAATAGTAGATTCTAGAGAGAGAAAGTTGTAATTTTCACTTATTTTCCAGTACATTGCCTTGCATTCTCCTGTAAGACTCTTTAGAACTTTCTTCAATGCCATGAATGTTAGCTCTTCCATGCTTTTCACTAGTTGAATGTTCTCTTCACTTTCTACCATTAATGAATTAAAGTTCTTCATTTTCATAGCTATGTAATGGGTTTAAATGCATTGTCTTTTAGCTCATGAATTCTTGTACTTTGTAGCTTTAGAAGTTCATAGATTTGCAATGCACTTTCATTACATAGTCATTTCCATTCCAAGTATGAGTAGCTAAATCCTTTAGTTGGCAAGACCAAGAGGGATCTCCTTTGGGGATACCATTTCAACTCTTTCTCCTCCTTCCCTTTAGAGTCAAATGGTTCGTTTTGACCGGATGGAAGATGGATGAGTCAATGAGTCTTTGATAAACCGTAGGCCTAGTCACGGTTTATGCTTAGATACTCACCGACGTCATCCTCGGCTTTCCGTGATTCAAGCGTTCATTCATGCTCAATCGGAGGAGTGATTTGAGTTGAGGTGGTATTTCCATTGGAGTGATCTCTTGGAATTGCCAACACTTGTTTTATCATTACATCTTCATTAGCATACACTTCACAGACCAACTCTCAAGACAAAAGATTTTACATTTCCGTTTTTCACCAAATCACTTCAATCTTGATTCACTTCCTTCCCTGTGGATACGACCTTGGAATACTCTTCCAAGTAACTCACAACACACGAAAATCTCCTTGCGATTGGGGAGCATTTTTGTGCATACATATCCCATATTTACATCTTCCCATTTCCCTTTCCTCATTGCCCTTTCTTTTCACACTATCCCAAAGGGGGAGAAATCCTTCCTTCCGCTCATACATTGCATCATTTGAGGGATAGCATTTTAGGGGTTAGGAAAGACATAGTTTCCAATCAATCATTTGGTTCGGGGTGCACCTGATGTAACAATTCGTGTCATCATTGAAATGGTGAAAAAAGAGTATCACTATTTGATAACGTACAAGAAGGCGTGGAATGAGAAGAATAAGGTTATAGCAAAGGTTTTCGGTGACTGGGATAGTTCTTACAACATCTTGCCGAAGTTTATAGGTATTCTTGTGAAATACAACCCTGGGACGATTGTAAGGTGGCAATATGAGGCTCATGCTCCCACATTCGACATATTTGGAAAAGTGTTCTAGGCATTCAAAGCTTCTATTGATGGGTTTGTTCATTGTCGGCATGTAATTAGCATCGATGACACATTTGTAAATGGCAAGTATAAGCATAAGCTTCTCATTGCTACTGGGATTGACGCTCAGAAGAAAAATTTTTCTCTGGCATTTGCATTTGTTCATAAGGAGATTAGTGAAAGTTGGGGTTGGTTCCTATATCATCTACGCCACTCTGTTGTGTCGAATAGAGCTGGTATTTGCTTAATCTCAGATCGACATAAAAGTATAATCTCAGCTATTAACAAACCTGACTCTAGGTGGAATGAGCCATACGATTATCATTATTTCTTTCTTAGGCATGTACAAAGCAATTTCAACACACATTTCAAGAACGCGTATTTAAAAGATCAAGTGTGGAAGGTTGGGGCAGTACATCAGATTCGCAAGTTTAATTTGATAATGGAAGAAATTAAAAATATAGAACCATTGGCGTGGAAGTGGTTAAATGATATTCCAGCACAACAGTGGATAATTGCCCATGATGATGGCCGACGATATGGAACAACCACAACTAATATTTCTGAGGTGTTCAATGGTGCATTGAAAGGTGCAAGGATGCTTCCCATCACTGCATGTGTAAAATTTATATTTTATCGGCTCGCAAAATACTTTTGTGAGCGCCGTAAACATGCACAACGCTGCATAGACAATGGTATGGAGTACTCACCTGAAGCTATTGAATATATGCGAACCAACCAGGTCAAAGCAGGAATATGTAATGTTACACCATTTCACATGCGACGGGAAGTTGCGGAGTTGGTCACTAATAACGGTAATACATATGTTGTGTGTATTGGTGACCAGACATGCAGTTGTGGGAAATTTACAATTTATAAAATGCCTTGTTCTTATGTTATGGTCGCTTGCTCACATTTTCATCTTAGTTCCTGGCATTTAATCGATCTTGTATACATAATCCAAGCGCTTGAGTCGAGTTGGGCTCCTGAACTTCATCCTTTGCACCACCAAGATTATTGGGATGAAACTGATGGCCCTACATTAAAACCTGATAGGTCGTTGCGTCGAGGAATTAGAGACATCAACATACATCCACAGACATAGCGCATACGGAGTGAAATGGATTTTCCGAGAGAAGGACGAAAGCAGAACCACTGTAGTATTTGTTTGCAAGCAGGACATGATCGCCGAACATGTCTAGCAAAGAATCAATCAGCTTCTTCAATGGGTCATCCACTATAAATGTTACTTATGCACTCTAATATTGTATGTAAGTTATATTGCATTATTTATTGTTCGATATAAATATTAACGTTGTTTTTTATATATTTTAATTCATGTTTGTATATTGTATGATGATGCAGGTTGTAAACATGAATCGTGATCCCCGTTCATTACTACATCTAGGCCCCCGATGATGCATCTGTACTATTCTTATAGGGTGACCATCGCACGACTTCTATTTGGGAGGACATTGAGCTACCCCCGTTACATTGTAGACGATCAGAGGCTCCTCTTTGCCGAGTTACCATCATTGACGATCGGGTTATTCAGCATCTACGCACAGCAGGATTTTATGGGGCATATCGCCTTGATCAATCTTGGAGTAATACTTAGAACCCCTCAGCTGATCAAACAAATCATCAATTCATGGTAATGGATATTTATTCTTCACTGTCATTCGATTCAACCTTCGGTAGTCCGTGCATAACCGAAGTGTTTCATCATGCTTCTTCACAAAGAGGACCGGGGCTTCCCAAGGTGAAATGCTTAAACAGATAAACCCAATATCCAATAGATGGTTCAACTGCTTCCTTAGCTCCTTCAACTCCAAAGGTGCCATCCTATAGGGAGCAATGGATATGGGTTCGGTTCCCGGATAGAGATCAATCGTAAACTCAATCTCTCACTGCGGGCGTAACCTGGATAGTTCATCTGGGAAGACATCCGAAAAATTCGACACTATCAATACCACGTCCGATTGGAATTTATCACGATCATCACCCATTAAGCTGGCCAAGAAACTCAAATTGCTCCCCGCCTTAGCTTTCAAGAATCTACTACCCGTAGTAGGAAATGGGTGGAAAGAATTTCGATCATTAATGAAACTGAAAACTACCCCTCCCGCTAATTGAAATGAAATACGTTTACGAAAACAATCCATTACCGCAAGGAAAGTGGACAACAAGTTCATCCCAAAGATTATGTCATAACCCTTCATGTCGAATGCAACTAAGTCTAAGCACACAACCTCTACACACCCTTCTAGTATCCAACTATTCTCCCGTAGGCATGTCAATATGAAAAGCATGTTCTAGATTCTCAATTTCCAATCCCAAGTTGATAGCATAAGTAGTGCATATGAATGAATGAGTAGGGTCGGGATCAAATAAAATTCGGGGCCCAAGAATTATAAAGAAGCACAATACCTTCCACAACTGCATTGGAAAAGTCTTCCTCCGGTTGGGTCAAAGCAAAAACTCTTCCTTGATTGGTACCAGTTGGTACAATTGTGCCAGGGTTCTTCGGTGGTAGCTACCTCTGAGATGGGGGCTTGTTCACATTTTGTTGCCCTGTTGCTTAATTGGTCTTTGGTGGAAACGATGGGCAGTTATTTCTGAAGTGCCCGAACCCTCAACATGCGAAACATTGATGCGGGTCAGTGCCTGCTCTATTCTGAGTAACCCCAGCTCCTCAAACGGCTTGATTCCTTTGTCCCAAAGCTTGGTCAGGTCGACGGTATGGAGCTACCCTTTGTGTGACTCCGTTGCTGCTAGCACCAGTCCTGATCGAACCTCCCCTCGGGAAGTTCTGTTGTCGCTGGTTGTCTTCGGTGTCCCTCTCTACCAATGCGGCTCTGTCAACCAGATCCCCATAGTCCCAGATCTTGTGAGCCACAAGCTTTTCCCAGATGGAAGGCCTCAAGCCTTGCTCAAATCGTTTAGCTCTCCTGGCCTCAGTAGATATGAACTCTGTGGCATAGTGGGATAGCTCGTCGAATTTTCTCTCATACTCCTCCACCGTCATGCTACCCTGTCGTAGAGCGAGAAAATTTGCACTCATCTTGTCCCTGACCGATTCGGGAAAATATTTGTCTTGGAAAATCTGATCAAAATACTCCCAGGTAATAGCGTCAGTGTTCCTCCTTGTCTTCACCGAGTCCCACCAATGATCTGCCTCCCCTTTTAGCAGATATGTAGCTAGGCCGACTCGTAGATCCTCTGCAACTCCCATGCCGTCACATATTTTCTTCACTCAGTGAATCCACTTATCCGCATCCAAAGGGTAAGGGCTTCCTTGGAAAGTAGGCGGGCGTTGCCTCAAAAATTCTCGAAGAACTACCATCCTTCGATTTTCGTCCCAATTGCCCGGTGCATGAGCTAATGGATGAACCCCCCGTTATGGTTGTTGTTCCCATTTTGGTGTTGTACCAAAGTGGTTAGCTCCCTTAGGCATTGATAAATTCCATTCATGGCATCTGGAGGTGGTGGTGGTGGTGGGTTTGCTTGGCCACCACGTCCCCGTCCACATCCACCTCCACCTCCACGTTCACCCTCCATCCTGCACATCAATTCACAATTTAGTTTCCTTGATGTAAAAGACATCCTAACTCTCACTTTAATCTAAAGCATAAGGCTTGTATAAGATTTAAATCAACAGTTTCATTCAACCTAGTCCTAACTCCCTAGTGGTAATTCATAACCTACAGCTCCCATGTAAGACCTAATTCCTAGGCACTAATACCAAGCCTGTAACGCCCCAAAATCCACCTTGGACCGTATTACTATCTAAAACCATTCACATCATGAGAGCAACTAATAAAATCCATAAATAAAAAAAATTTCATTCATCATACATAATATCTACAGCATCATCCAAAAGAATATGCCAAACCATGGCAATTACAATCTCAAAATAAAATTTTATCTTGAAGCGGAATAAACAAAATATAATTCATACATTGTCTCAAAATGCATCTCCTAGTCTAGAACATAAAGAGAATAACTCTAGACGTCCCCCTCGGGATCCACGCTTACATCCAATTGAGCTTCCCAAGCTACCTGCTCATCAACTCCGAGTTCTTCCTCTAAACCGAAATCTGAAAATAAATATTGTTTGTAGGGGGTGAGCACTAAGCTCTGTAGGAAAATCCTCCCACACTCGAACAAGGTTTTGAAAACATATAAAACAGTCGGTCTCATTTTGCAAATATCATATATAACTTTTGACATAAAATAGTGACATTTCAATAGATCTCCATTTTATGCAACAACAATAAATTAAATGAAGAAGTAAAACCAATTCCCAACAATAAACCAATTCCAACCATAAACCATTTCAAATATTCTTGTAATAAACCATTTCCACAACCATAAATAATAACCCACAATTTGTACCATTTCCCACAATGTATCTCAAACCACAACTTGTATCTCTTAGGTATAATGTATGACATCGCATGAATAAACATATCGAGAATATCCTGGCCCACACATACACATCCAATCCTCGCAAGGATATCCAACTTTAGGAATGGCGTATATCAATGCATTGGCAGTGACGAATCCAACCCAGGAATAGTATACTAACCCTCAGGCTCGGTACCACGTGAGTGAATAGTAGTTTGGTCCTCACAAGGCACCAACCCCACTACGAGTGGTAGAAAAAATTCAAACCCGCACAGAGTAAGAAACGCATCTACCCACTCTACGATACCCGGTCAACGGCTACCCATGGTCATCCAAACATTCACAAGAGATACAATACAAACCAATTTCCTCAAATCATAAGCAAATCTAAAAATTCTCAAATTTCACATGTATTATTCCAATAGAACAATTTAAAAAAATATGCAAGAGATCATCAAAAATACCATTTTATTGTTCAATACAAAACACTAGAGTTTTGAAATCAAGAACAAAGAAATATTGAGAGAAAAACCCATTTTTTCTTGAAAACTAGGGTTTTCAAGACAAGAAGAAGATATTTCATGACTATCCAATCATAGCTTCCTTCAAAACATGGTAATATTTGCAAGAGTATCAAGAAATAATGATTTCATAGCATATATCTAGGATTAAGAGTCAAACCATACATATATATAAACCCTAACCTCAATGAACAAGAATAGGAAGAAACCCCTACCTTGTTTCCTTAGCTTTTGTGTGAGAACTAGAAGATTTGATCTTTCCCAACTTGAATCAACACTTGAATCTCTTGTTTTTTCCCTTCTTTCTTCCTCTATAGGGTTAGAAATGTTGAAATGGGGCTAATGGAGGTGTACTTATGTATTTATAGGAGGCGAAATGCTCCCCTGTGCGCGAATCTGAAACTCAGAATTCGTAACTCACGTTCGAACGTCATTTGGCGTTCGAACGTCAGTAGACCAAATTATTGATTCATGTTCGAACGTCATTTTGGCGTTCGAACGTTGGTTGCTCCCAATACTTCTGCATTTCCATCAGAGCTCTGCAGACACCAAAGTACTGGGACTTACTGTCGTTCGAACGTCTATTCACGTTCGAACGTCCTCCCAGTTTTTACTGAAACTTCCAGTGAAGTTTTGACCTATTTAGAGGTCGATTTAGAAATTTTTCATGAAATACTCTTTTGTAGCCCTGGAAGTATAGTATCTACTTTAGGACATCCCACCTGTGGCTCCTTTTTTGTCGTCACGATTTTATGGGCTCATTACACCAACAGAAAGTACGTAACTGACATTACACTCAGGGGAGAGTCTAGCCATTCTTGCTACACCTGACACGTTTATTTTTGTAATTCCAATGCGACTCAGCCAGACCTAAGTCCAACATTTTCGAGTCCACCCATTAACTCACCTAGGTGGTGATTGACCCAAACTCATGCACTCACACTCACACTCATGTCAATACCCATGAATGTAGTGCAACCCGTACATATGTAAATGTAATATACAATTGCAATTTCCTTTCATCGTAATGTTAATATATCATGAAAACATACAATAGCATTTCATAAAAAGCACTAAGCATTCTATATATGATCATTATCCAAATAACATACTTGCATTTACCTAAGCATTTATCAAAACACTTAGTGGGCATAAATTGTAACGCATAGCATACCAAAATAAGCTATTTCATTAAACCAAACATCTTACTACCAGTAGGTCGTGCCTCTCCTACCGATAGGTTCACATTTTCACAACCAAATCTAGTTCAAGCTCGGATTGGGTAAATATTATTATCACATGTGTGAATTTTTGATTCAATTGACCCAAAATTTTGCATGCTGCATTCTTATTTGATGTTGGATGTGATAATGTAAGTTTCGAATGCAAATGAATATAATATCCGGTGCAAAATGTATGAAATGTCGGAAGTGCGGTTTTTAGAATTCGGGGTTGAAATGTGTGAAAATGGCCCCCCGGTCAATGTGTTTGACCTAATAAATCCTAATTGTGATTAATGTGAGAGATTTTGGAGATTTGGGGAGGAAATGTGATCCCTAAATCTAATGTGCCAGTGTGTGAGTGGACAGTGCGGCAACCGGGGTTACTGGGGAATTTTGGGTTGAATCATCTTGCATGCATTAGTGCATGATTAATTATTAAATGTTATAAACATATTGATATTGTAATTACAAATGTGTTAGGTGGAACATGTAGGACAATCAGTGTTGAGAAAGATATAGTAACACCAAAGGGATCCACCGATAGGTTCGAAGGCTCGTAAATATGTGTACTTGAGGTGGATATATATCTTTATATGTTTTGGAAATGCTATTATAAGTTGATAGTAAATGATAGAATTTAATATTAATTCTCCAGGATTATGTGTTACATGTTTATACGATTGAATGATGCTTCGTGTTGTGTATTGTGTATTGTGGAATGTGGCGCACTGTTTGAGACAGGAACGTCGATGTAATTACCCATAAAAAAAATTTATTTTATTTTGGTGCATTGCCTAGAGAGACCTATTATGACTCTTCTACATGTGTTTTAAATATGGTAGTATTGTAAGGAAGGAAGAAAAAAAAGAACGAAAAAGAAAAAGGGTTGAATCCATTAAAGGAATGGATTGATTACTTTTCTTATGAGTTTTATATTTTTATTTAATTAGATGGTGTAGAGTTTATAATATATATATATATATGTATGTATGTAGTTGAAATTATTATAGAGTTTATGGGTCTCATGGTATCTTATTGATTCTTGAAATTATTATATTAAATGGAGGTATGTAGTTGTTTGAGATTTAATAGAGTTTCATCAATAGGTTGAAAAAAAAAAGGGATTTAACTTGTTAAAGTTGCTGGAGAATGGAATTGGGATTTCCGTAGGTAGAAGAAGACCAAATCTGAAAATTATAGGATCATCCCCTTTAGTTTCAAAGAGTTTTACTTTGACCCCTATATTCTTCTAAACTTAATTTTAACTACTGTTTTACTTGGTAAGTTGGAAGAATAGAATTATGAAAAATTTATCGCAGTCCCGAAAACAGAAAATTCGTTTTTCAAAGAAATTACACTTTGACCCCAAAAGTTTCAAAAATTATGATTTGACCCCAAAACTTTAGAAACTTTTTCTAAATAGCCCAGAATACTTCTATACCCTATTACCTCGTATTAGAAAGGATATTTATATGTAAATGATATATTAAGAATATATCAATGAGTAGGAAGTATAAAAATTAAATATAGAATCGCGAAACGCCGAAGTTAGGAATAAATATTGATTGTTATATGTCATTTTGGATTAGGTGGTGATTGTATTGAGGTTGAGAAAGAGGGATTTGAATTGGATTTTAGGAATCAAGGTGAGTAGTTACTACTTCTTTTGGGAGGATTTTCTATATTAAATGTGTAGGTGCGTGCGTGTGGATTTTTCATATATATGATATATGTATTGATATTTGGGGTTGCAATTAAATATTTTGCAATTGTGAACTGTTATACATGTGAATTTAGAAAACTTGTGGGATAATTTTATATCATTGTTTTGGTAAGGAAAGAGAAATTTTGTGTGCGTTGGGACTAAAATTTTAGTTTTTGTGTGTGTGAAAATCATGTTTATGAGACAGGGACTGGGTTACCAGGTCTAAATGGTAACGAGATTGTATACTGGCATGGTCGGTATATGGATGTGCACATAGGGGCCAGTCATCAGGCTAATGATGACAAGAAACGGAGCCAATTACCAAGCTAGTGGTAACAAGAGACGGGGCCAATTACCAGGCTAGTGGTAACAAACATGATTTGACAAATGTATTTGGAACTGAATGTGTGTGTGAGTGTTTTGGGGTTATAAATATTTTTTCATTTATAAAGTTACTAATCATAACCCGTGCCTGAAACACGATAGAACAAAAAATTTGAATCCTAAAAAATCGATATCACTATATTAAATAATAATTTTTCTTTCTTTCATTTATTTGATTAAATCATTCAAAATTTATTTTTACTCATTATTTTCTTGAAGATATTGACAAAATTTTCTCAAAATATGTAATTCGATAATTTTTTTTAATAGATCTATACTATCGTGTATGGATAATATCTGAAATAAAAATTATGTTAAATTACAAATTAATCAAATATTAAATAGTTTAGCATATGATAGAAATGAGTGATGTGATGGTTTTTTAGGGGGGAATGTATAGAGGATAAAATTCAATTTCCTATGTGTTTTATTATATAGATTTGTATAGATATAATGGAAAATTTCATTCAGATCCCCTGCAATTAGGTCTATATTCAATGACACCTCTTTCCAATTTTGATATTTCAGTGTCACTCCCTGTTAGTGATTGTCGGGTTACACCGTTAATGGCAATAATTGATTTATAAAAATATCCCCGAGTATTTTATAGGATAAATTTTATCAACACCCCTTATAAATAAACCTAACTTTAACAACACCTCTGTAAATAGACCTAACTTTAACAACACCCTTTCTTGATTCTGAAATTTCAATGCACTCCCTTTTAGTTATATTATATTAGCCTTTATTTTGATCAATTTAATATTCAATTTTATCAAATTAATTTTCTTTATTTAATTTAAACTAAATTAACATTTCATCTCATCAAATCACACACAAAATTGATATTTAATTTATCAAATTAACATTTAGTTACATTAATTTAATATTTCATTTCATCAAATTAATATTATTTCTTTAATTTAATATTAAGTTATTATTTATTTTTATCAAATTGACATTTAATTTTATTAAATTAAACTATTTAATTTATTAAATAGAATATTAAATTCCATTAATTTAAAATTTAACCTTATCAAATTAATGTCATTTCTTTAATTTAACACAAAATGAACATTCAATTTTATTAAAACAACATTCAAATTTATTCAATTAACATTAAATTCAATCAAATTAATACTAAATTAATATTTAATTTTATCAAATCAAAACTAAATTAATATTAAATTTTATCAAATAATTTTAAATTTTATATATGAAGTATGATGTGTGAGGAACGATCGGGCAACGTTGTGGATGACATATGATAGCAGAGGAATTAGAAATGGATGAGATTTTGACATTATTATTATTCATCATTTTTAACTATAAAAATTATTATGATAAAAAAATATAAAAATTATAAAAACTTGATTATGTAACCAAATGAGTGATAATATGATGATTAATATTATAACAAAGTTATAATACAACGTTTTAAAATAAAAAATTTATTGGGATAATATAATGATTGATAAAATTTGGGGAAAGAATTGATGACATTTTAGTCTATTTACATAATAAAAGATAATTTTAGTATTTTCACAAAATATTTAGTTAAATCATTATTTTATCTACTGATAGAGACAAAAGTTATTGTTATAGGGGTTGTCATTGAATTTAGACTCAACTACATGGTGTTTAGACAAAACTTTCCCTAGATATAACATGTAGATATAGTATGTCTTCGATCTTTGTATATATATATATATATATGTGTGTGTGTGTGTGTGTGTGTGTGTGTACAGTAAAGATGTGTGTGTGATATGAACAGTAAAGATGGAGAGCAGCTGCATTAGGATAGAATTTTGGGGAAACATGTGTCTCAGTTTGGAAAGAGAATCATGAAAGATGAGAGTGTGAGAGACAGTCAATGTCTCAGTATAGAAAGTGATCCCTTAACATAGGAAATAAAATAAGAGAAATAATGATAAGAGTTGTAATCTGTATTTTAGGGGGAGAGAGAGACAGAGTTGAGGAATGAGAGATCGCTTAATTGTCGGATTTGATTGGGTCGGAGAATTAAATTTAGGGATGTTAGTTTTGGAAAGTAAAAATTTTGAGCGGCAATAAATTTTCAAGAGCTAATATGGTACGTCGAATTGAAACGATCTGAAACGTCAATAGCTTGAGACAGTTTGAAATATCGTCGGCCGTTAGATGATGCCTTTTTTGATCTCAAAACGATCTAAGCCGTTCTTTGTCTCTTGAATTCAAAATCGTTCTACTTTATTATATAGATTTGTGAAAATTGGTGGTGTTTTGGGTTATAAATGTCTTTTCATTTATAAAGTTATTTGTGATCATGAGAGCATTTTGTTTTAAATGATTATGTGGGAGAGGTTGGGGTACAGTTGTTGTACTTATGTGTGTATCAAAGTTTATTTTCATATATAACTGTGTGATTTATTTTCACACCTCATTAGAGGTGATTGCTATTCACGGGTTATTGTGCTCACCCAAACATATAACATTTTTCAGGAGAGGATCAGGGTGAGGAGTAAGTCTACTGATATACAAGGGATTAGAGGACTTGAAGATTTATTTTGTTGTAGGTCTTCAGGAATAAATGTCTTTTATAGTTTCGAGACAAATATTCAATTGTTTTGGGAATAATGTTGCTTATACTTAGAGTAGTGAACCTTATGGTTAATTATTATTTTACATGAATGTAATAATGATGTTGGTGATGTTTAGTTTATTCCTCTGGTATTCATTAGGTCGATGAATTGGATCACTTTATTATTTGTCTTCCGCTGTATTTTGTAATTATTATGCACAGGGTTGGTTGGTTAAGGCCTTGGTGGCCGGTCTACCACCCACCCTATGTGATCCGGGGTGGGGGTGTGACAGTCGATGCCTGATCACTGGGAGTACAGTGGTGTGCTAGCACTGTGGTGTTCCCGGGAGGTTCGGGAGACATGGATCCATGTGGGATCGATTACCCAATGAGGGGTAGTATGGATGTGTTGTGGCTCGTGAATTCTTTGGAATTGGATTGATGTTGTTGTTTGATACGTGTATCTACGTAGTATCTACTTACTTCTGTGTATTACTATCATTTCCATTTCATATACAACATGTATACTCACTGAGCGCAAGATTTAGCTCACACCCCTATAGTTTCTCTTTTTTCATGTAATATCGAGGGAGTTGTAGATCAGTCCACTGTCCAGTTGGTTGAGTATTATCTCGTGGAGTTGAATTTAATCCGGAGTAGTCCAACGAAGTTGGTGTGATATTATTCAGGTTGTATGTCTGTTAATTATATATTTAGTTTTAACGAGTGAGTGATACAAGTTGAGTGTTTGTATAATTATTTGCTGGGTTGTATATTATATTGAGTGAGAGATTATTATAGCAGGTTAATAGTGTATAATTGTAAACAGACTCAACAGACATACTTTATGATGTATGGTATGTGGGTGTGGGATTTTGTATATGTATATGGCTTGGAAAAAAGAAATGGTGTGGAATATATATTGCATGCCATCATTACCCATATGCGATACTAATATTTGTTACAGCGATACATGGAGGCGGAAGGGTCCTCTACTCGGGTTGGATATAGGGAAAAAAGACCCAAGGTGGAGGAGGAACCAGGTGATTAGGGGGCTAGGCAACTGTGGGAGGCAGCAGCTAAGTATTTTGAGCAATACACAATGCGAATGGAGACAGTGAAGCCTAGGAGTACATTGTACGAACAGTTTAAAAAGCTAGATCCACCAATATTCACGGGAACTACAGGCCCATTGGAAGCAGAGAATTGGTTACGGCGCATTGAGAAGATATTTAGGGTGATGGGAGTTGGCGAGGAAGATAAATTGTTGTTGGCCACTTTCATGTTAGCAGAGGAAGCCCAGTATTGGTGAGAGGCCACAGAGAAAGCATTGTTGCCAGTGTGCATTGAGGGGGAGGCCAGTTCAGTTCTTAGAGTTCCCACATGGCGACAATTTACAGATGCTTTCGACAAGAAGTATTTTCTCTTGAGTTACCAGTACCAGAAATAAAATGAATTCTTACACCTGCAGCAGGGAAATCTGTTAGTGTTGGAATAAGAGGGTAAATTTAGTACTTTTTCTAGATTTATGCCTTCTGTTATAGCAGATGAGGGGGAAAGATGCAGGAGATTCCAGATGGGGCTACACTACAATATTCAATCCCGTGTTTCGATGCTGGAGTTAACAAAATTTTCAGAATTATACAACAAAGCCTTGATTGTGAAAGCTGATCTAAAAGAGATGGAAAGTGCAAGTGAGCAGGCAAGAAGGGGAAGATATGAGTCAAGTGGACAGGGTTCCAAGGGAAGTTCTTTTAGCAGAACCTAGAGAGGAATTTTTTCGAAGGGTACAAGCAAGAAGAGATCAGGAGTTCCATTCTAGAGTCGAGGACAGGGAATGAGTGGATCATCTTTATTTGCACCGGGTCGAGAGATGGGACAGTCTCGGGGGAGTTTAGTTACTTGTTACCGTTGTGGGCAGATTGGGCACATTGTACGGAACTGTCCTATGGGAGGACCAGGACCTGCTGTATTACGACGTTGTTTTTTATGTGGCCAGGAGGGACATATACAGAGGGATTGTCCGCAGTATTCTACCCAGAGTTTATCGATAGGCAGTGCATCTACGGTGTCCCGAGGAGTAGCGAGTGGCTGAGGTTGAGGAGGAGGAGACAGTACTGGAGGTGGCACTGAAGGTAGTGGTGCTGGTGGCAGTGGACCAAGCGGACCTGAGGCTGAAGGACGTGTCTTTGAACTTACCCAACAGGATGCTCAGGCGACCCCAAATGTGGTCAAAGGTATTATATCTATTTTTGGTCAGCAGGCACGAGTACTTATAGATTCAGGTGCCACACGTTCATTTATATCACTATCATTCTCCATGAATGTTAATAGACCACCTACCATGTTAGATTGTGGATTGACTATAACTACTCCCACGGGTGATTGTTTTACGGCTGGGGTAGTATATAGGGGGTGCCTAGTTGAGGTGGGTAATAGAGAATTACCTGCAGATCTATTACCTCTTGAATTCCAGGATTTTGATTTGATTTTGGGGATGGATTGGTTGGTTGCATATCATGCCACTATTGACTATTTCCGTAAAGAGGTGGTGTTTAGAATCCCACATGTCCCTTTGTTTCGATTCTTTGGAGAGCAATGCCCTGAGCCGCAGAATTTGATATATGTAATTAAAGCTAGGGAATTACTCAGGAGAGGATGCTATGGGTACTAGGCTTATGTGAAAGATACTAAGAGAAGTATTCCTGAATTGAACAATATTCCTGTGATTAATGAATTTGCTGATGTGTTTCCTGAAGAGTTACCAGGGTTACCAGTTGATCGGCAGGTGGAATTTACTATTGATCTTGTGCCAGGAACTAGTCCCATATCTATTACTCCGTACAAGATGGCTCCAGCTGAATTGAAAGAACTTAAAGTGTAGTTGCAGGATTTGTTAGATCGGGGATTCATACGGCCTAGTGTATCTCCTTGGGGTGCACCAATATTATTTGTAAAGAAGAAGGATGACACTATGAGGTTATGCATTGATTACAAACAGCTGAATAGGGTGACTATCCGGAACAAGTATCCATTGCCGCGTATAAATGATTTGCTGGACCAGCTATAGGGTGCCCAAGTATTTTCAAAGATTGATCTTCGGTCAGGTTATCATTAGTTGAAAGTAAGGGATGGTGATATATCGAAGACTATTTTTCGGACCAGGTATGGATACTATGAGTTTCTGGTGATGCCATTTGGTGTGACTAATGTCCCTGCTGTATTTATGGATCTGATGAACCAGATATTCCAGCCATATCTTGATTCATTTGTAATAGTGTTCATTGATGATATATTGATATACTCCCGTAGTAAAGAGGAGCATATGCAGCACTTGAGGGTGGTACTACATACATTGAGGGATAGGCAATTATTTTGCCAAATTCAGCAAATGTGAGTTTTGGTTAGACAGGGTTGTGTTTTTTGGGGCATGTAATTTCTGGTGATGGTGTATGTGTTGATCCAACTAAGATTGATATTGTAGTTAACTAGGAGAGACCGAGGACAGTGACAGAGATTCAGAGTTTTCTGGGATTGACAGGTTACTATCGGAGGGTTGTACAAAATTTCTCCATTATAGCTATGCCCCTGACCCGATTGACTCAGAAGGGTGTGAAGTTTGAGTGGTCTAATAGATGTGAACAGAGTTTTCAGGAGCTGAAGACTAGATTGACGACTGCACCAATATTGATCATTCCGTCAGGTAGTGATGGATTCGTGGTTTATAGTGATGCATCACATTAGGGTTTGGGTTGTGTGTTGATGCAGAACGGTAGAGTGGTAGCTTATGCCTCTAGACAGCTGAAACCACATGAGTGCAATTATCCTACCCATGATTTGGAGCTTGCGAAAGGGGAATTCTGGAGAGTTGTTGTGTAGGCTGTTCCTAGCCTGGCAATGCATCAACTCAGCCTCCTATGGATGGGAGGCCTGTCACACACCTAGGGGGACCTCCATGGACGAAATTGCAAGCTTCATTCCAGAATAATCAGCATTGTAGAGATATATATAGAGAAGTTCTAGGAGGAAGACATAGTTTTAGAGAGAGAAAGCTTAGATTTTTGCATTCATTTACCCATTTTCACTTGTAATCTTCTTGAATACTCTTGTAAGCTTCATTTATTGTCTTTAATGTCAATTATTTCAAGTACATTGCAAGCTTAAATACACCATTTAGATTCTACCATTGTTGTATTGAGTTCTCTTCATTTCAAGCTTTTAATATGGGTATTGAATGCACTACTTCATAGTTTAACTTTTCTTGCATTAAATTAAGTTTCAATCTTCATTTCTTCACAATGTCTCTTCACTTCATTTATGTTCTTGCTTTAAATATGAGTAGCTAAGCTTTAAGTTGGCTAATCCAAGGGAAAATTCCTCTTGGGTATGCTAAATCAACTCTATTTCATTTCTCCTCGTAGTGTACGACGGTTTGGTTTGACTAGGTTGAGTGTGGACATGGTTGTGAGCTCTTGATACACCGTAGACTTGTCATGGGGTATGTTTGAATCCTCACCTCCATTCTAGTCCCGCGCTTCGTACGAGTCAATCGAACGTCTAGGCACCATTGGAAGAACGTCTTGAGTCGATTTGGCATTCCCATTGGAATGACCTCTTTGGATTAGCCAACACTTGTTTCCAGTTTATTTTCATCAAAAACACAATTCACCAAAACTCAAACATCAAGAATTTTTACACTTTTCTTTTTTCACCAAAATCACCTTCAACACAATTTACCTCCTTCCTTGATGAGACGACCTTGGAATACGAATTCCAAGCAAAACACGACACTCGAAAGTCTCTCTGCACTTGGGGAGCACTTTTGTTCACACACACATTTCATTTCCACACACGTCTTTCCATTTCTTGCATCGAACCCGAGTGAGAGTGACATTCATCCACACACATAAGCCATATACACATTGAGGGTTTATGTTCAGAAATTAGGAACGACAAAATAAGTCAAGCAACGACCATGGGGACCGCTCAAGCGACCATGGAGGGCGAACCTTGATCTCCTCCATTTGGCCTTTTCCCCTTTTTTTTTCTTAAGTCATAAATAGACTACTCTAGCAAAGGCTAGCGAGCATAGGGTGATCTCTATTGGTCTTTTAAGCCTAAAACTAAGTAAAAAACTTGTCGTCTTTAGCACTAAAGAGTATTGCTCAATAGGGGTCCACTAATTAATCTCTAATTCTATTTTAACTCTAATCTTCCTAAGTCTATTAAACCAGGGGATCATTTTAGGTCTCTAGATCATTACATGTGTCCTAAGCTTGAAGGTGCATTCAAAGTGTGAATGATGCAGCTTTAATGCTTGTTCTCCTCCCCTCAATGGCACTTTCAGATCTTCAATCTTTATAGCATTATGATCATGGAATATGTTGAGATTTACAATGGACTCCACAAAATTAGCTAATTACAATATATGATCTAGCACACGCTATCTAGAATGAAGACAAAAACCTATAAGACCCCCTATTGAAAAGGGGATTGAACTCTTTGTAATCACTCTCTTCTTCTTCTTCTCCAAACAATACAATTAACACAAGAGCAAGTGACTCTACATTGGCAGTGGACTAGCCAAGTTGTTCAGCTTGGTGAATCACTTAAATCCTTGTCTTCTCTATCAATTTACTGTTCATTAACATAGGCATCCAACACAAAAAGTATCTTAGCATACAGATCACTCCAGCCCCTTGGTTTCTTGCACCATCAATAATAATACTATTAATTCTTTGAATTGTTTAAGTATTGCTCTCCTTGAAAGTTTAAGAAATTACTTGTATTAAATATTAGTGAGGTGCCCACGTACAAGACATGTTAGTTAGTAGGGGTGTTCACTCATGCCAACGGGTAGAAATTATGGTATTCCATCTTCCGAGTTGATACTTTGCGAAAGGCCAATTTCTTGGCCTACCCTACCCGATCAAGGGTAATGATCCAGCCAAATTTCTTCCAAAACAATCGGCTTGGAATTCTGGTAGGGTTGCGGGATATATCACATATTTGTACTTTATTAGTTATTAATTTTTGGATCATTTTAACAACTCAATAAAGTAATTTTTGGGCTACTTTAATAATTATGCTATTAAAATATAATATAATTCTATTGATGTAGAGATACAATCCAAATCCATCACTTATACAGTCCAAAGTGCATAAACAGGCTAATTCAATCGCTTATAATAATATTTTCTTCTTCTTCTTCTTATAACAAACAAGAAGTAGAAACCCAATTAATGTTTGCTTGTTTGAACAAAATGGCTCATAACAACCTCTTGATAAGTCTATTCCATCCATATCTCACTCGGAATTTCTAAAGAAATGGCTCACTTTTGAAAGGAAATCATTTATAATTACAATTTACAACATACTTTTCAATTGAATTTGAGTTTAAAGTTCTGCTTATTCTTTGTACAAATTCTTGTAGATGTGAAAGAGCTATTACAGGTTGGGAGATTATCGATCTAAAGCAAACATAGTCATATAGAGAGGATACGAGAGATAGAGAGAGAGAGAGAGAACCTGAGATGCTTGTGGCTTCTAGCTTGTTCGATGGACAGAGAGCCAGAGTGAGGTGTAGAGAGACTCGAAGAGGAGGAGGTGACAATAACTAGGACTTAGGGTTTGTGAGGTGTGCATCAATTTATATGTGGCAGTCATATGACTTCATTTTTGTGCACACACACACACACACACACACACACATATATATACATGCGGGTCGGGTAGGAATGCAGAAATTTTGTGGGTATTCCGCATTTCTACCCGATCTTTTGCTGAATACCAAAAATTCTTCCATTAACCGGCCAAACAAATGCGGAAGCCGATCAATTGGGTAGAGTCGGGTTATAATAAAACAGAACGGGTCGAGTGGGCAGAATTTTGAACACCCCTATTAGTTAGAGCTCATTCTATGAGATCGTAAATTTTTTTAGACTAATGAAAATGGATTTGAACATAAATATGTACAATATTGCAATGCACACATGTTACATAATACTGTAAAGACGGTCCCTAGGTGTGATGTGATTTTCCTTGACAATTACAAAATTAAGTATTAAGATTTGTTAGATTATGTATTTGTAATTGGCTAATTTCGTGAAGTCTATGTAAATCTCAACCAAATTCCATGATCATCAAATTTCAAAGATCAAAATCCGTAAGCAACAAAGGAAGGGAAAGAGATCAAGCTACAATGCTACATCGAGGCTACTCTGCACCTTCAAGCTTAGAACAAAGGTAATGACCTTAGACATCTAGGATTTTTCCATTGAAAATGTTTTCTAAACCTTAAATGTGTTTTGAAAAGATAGTTTGAGTCATTTATCAATCCCTATTTGAGCAACACCTTTTAGTGCTCAATAGGTCAAGTTTTTACTTGGTTTCTAGCTTAAAAACCAGTAGGAATCACTTTATGTTTGTTAGCCTTTGCTAGAGTGGTTTCTAAAACACTTAGGGAGACAAAACTGGAGAAACCAATGGAGACTGATTGATGGCTGCTCTAAGACTACCCTCCATCGCTCAAGCGGTTTGGAGGTCACTCAATAGGTTGTAGATCGATCTACCACTTGGGGGTCTAGAATGATCTTTTACTCCAGCAACCATTGCCCTATGACCGCCCTCCCACTGTTCAAGCGATCGAAGCGAATCTGTGTTTTCTTGGTCCCCAAGGCAAACCTAAGGAACATCTCTATGAGCTAGAATAGACTAAACATCCTTCTAGAGTGCTTCAAGAACAACCCTAGATCCTTAAGATTAAAGGCTAAGCATCTTGATTCTTCCATTCAACCTCACACGTTGAAGAAGAAGATCTTGTTTGGTGTCAACCAAAACCCACTTGGAGAAGTGTGCATACCGAGGTCTTGGATGTGAAGTCTTGAAGATTGCTCGAAGCCTAAAAAAATCGTGTGGTGAGTAGTTCAAGTGAAACTAGCCATAACGTCGAAGGAGGGCCTTTGACGGATAGATCTACGAAGGAAATGAGCATCTAGCCATGGGGATTGGTTGAGGTATAAGTCTTGAATACTTGTAGATTGACTTTAGATTTAGTAGATTAGACTTTGGTGAACTGCGAAGGTTCTCCACGATTTTTTTCGAGAAGGATTTCTGCGTCAACAAATTACTTGTGTTATTTATCACTTTTACATATACACTTGTGATTTGATATACACACGGGCACTATGTATTTGATGAATTGATTGTTTGAATCTACATAACACTTAGTGTTCGTTTGGTTGCCGTATTAGAAATGGATAGATTGGATAAAGTAATACAGTCTAATACAATACAGATGAATAAAAGACAAGATTAAATAAGGTATTAGAATAATATGTAATTTTATCTAGTGTTTGGTAATACACAACATAAGTATTTGATAGTAGTTATTTAATCCAATCGGTTGTTTGGTTAGGACATTATTTCATGGTATTAATGTTGAATTAACAAAAATACCCTCAATTAGTGTTTGTTACATTGATGACACTAAATTATGTCGCCAAATACGTGAATTTAGATTAATCTTCTAACCATCAAACAATAAAAAAAAAATGGTACTTAGATGTGATGAATTGTTACTATTAGGTAACAAGTGGTTGTTTTCATAACTTAAAAACAATTTATTATATGTAAGCTAATAAATAGTTTACACCCTCATGGTTAATCAAAATAATATCCTAAAATTTGACAGATTGCTTCGATTAAATGAATAAACAATAATTTGTATCCGTAACCAAACCCACCCAAATCCGCACCCAATACTTTAAAACGGATCCTACATCCTTAACTATATTGTAAGCTCCTCCCCTCCCCCCCACACATCTGTATTCACGTAGAACAATATTATTTGGAGCTAATTCAACGTAATTATTGGATTCAAAGTAATTTTCATTTAATATTAGAAATCACAATTAATCCAATAACTATATAGTTCCCAAACTAATTCTTTATAACATTACTCATTCACCTCTATTGCCACTGCCCATTGTCACCACCATCTCATCGCCCCAATCCCAATATCCTCTCCCGTACCCCTTTCCTCTCACTGCCCCAAGCCCAAGATCCCCGCCTCTCATTACCCCATACCTAATGGACCATGGCATTAGTGCGATCAATTAGATCATAGAAAACGGATTTGTGTTAATGACTAGCAAAAAAAAAGATAGAGTTTGTGTTGTTGGCCGGATATAGTAGTGGTGGTTGTTGGTGATGTGGGGATGGTCTTCGTGTTTATCAGAAATGGGAGAATGGAATCGAAAGCGGTGCAGTAGCGGCTGCGACGAGGTTGGCTGTTGGAGTCAGCTTGACTGAACAAGGTCAAGGTCTTGAATAAATTAAGGGGCCAGAGAAAGAGGGTTAAGAGAGAGAGAGAGAGGAAATTTGCATTTTTAAAATTATTTTGGGGTATAATGTTGTCATAAATATTAGTTTGGATCCGGAAGATATATAATTTTTTAGTTGATGTAGTCGATTACGTAAGTCTTCATAACGTCACAAAACAGTATGATTATAGTGCTGCAATTTGGACAGGTTGAGAGGCTAATCCTAATTATAAAAACTCTTAACTCAAGCATAATTCGAGTTCGACCTCAACCCAAGTACTATCCATTCGAGCTCGGGTTGAGCCCAAATTATTAAATTGAGTTCAATTTTTGAGTTAGATTCAGATTTCTAAATATTAACACCTTTTACATTTTTCTTAAACTCACATAGGTCCAACAAAAAACCAAGCCTATTAAAGACAACAACATGAAGTTTGCCATCTTTATATACAAGAGGGAGAGACCCTTTTTATTTCCAACTGATGTGGTATTCTAACTTAGACACCTTATTTTGTTCTTTATTCAACATTCTATAGCGGTTCAACAAGAGAGCTTGCACTCCCTCTAGTGCTATAAAAATTTCTTGATGAGTGTGAATAATACACATTATTCTATTGTGTGGCCCTTATGTTGTGTGTGTGTCTATATATATATATTAATACTTAAATAAAATTCAAAATATTTTAATATGGTAGGTTGAATTTGAGTTGAATCCAATTTTTAGTAATTTGGTCTAGTCTTAGATTGAACCCACAAACCCGAAGTCTCAAACCAAGCCCAACCCGAATTTAATTCAGGTTGAGAATTTTTTTTCCAAGCACAACCTAAGTTTTAAAAAACTCAATCCAAACTTGGGGTGAAACTTGAACTGGCCAACCCGATTTAACCTGAACTCAACCCGAAAAAAAAAGATTTGGGTTGAAATTTTTAATAGTAAAATTTGAAGGTTGGTCCCCCTATATGGACTTGTTTGGACTTAAATCCGCCAAAAAAACTTATTTGTTATGAAGTCCGTTTTTTGTCAATTTTACCAGACTATCCCTGCACTTTAGAAGTGATGTAAAACTAAAAATTAAAAACTCATAAATTTTAGGAGTTTGATTAACATTAAAAAAATTTCCCACTCATACCTATTTATATCCATATATAGGTTAGGACTATATATATATATCTCTCATATATATAGATATATATGTATATTAACATTAAAAAATAAAAAATAAAAAATAGTAACATTCAAATACAAAAAAAAAGTTATCATTTAGACACAAAAAATAATAACATTCAATATTAATATTTTAAAAAAATAACATTAGTAACATGTTCAACAAAAATAGTAACATACTTAACAATAATTATCTCTCTCATATCTATTTATATCCATATATAGAATAAGATTATATATATATATATTAAAAATAAAAAATAGTCAAATTCAAACGCAAAAAACAGTACCATTCAAACACAAAAAGTAGTAATATTTAAAAACAAAAAAATAGTAACGTTGAATATTAATATTTTGAAAAATAATAGTAATAATATGTTCAACAAAAATAGTAACATGCTCAAAATAATAGTAACATGAACAGTAACATACTTAACAAAAACAGTAATATAGTATAAAAAAATAATAACATGAAACATTCAAGCCCAAAAAATAATAATATTTAAAAAAAATGTACCATATAATCAGCATAATTGTAGATAGACGAGAAAACAATAACATGCTCAACCAAAAAAATAGTGAAAAATTGAACAAAATTGGAGCAAGTACTCGGTGCAAAGGAAATGAATATTTGACAAAAATTTCGGAGTTTAATTTTCTCAAAACCTTTAACAAAGTTCAAAGTTGCCTATCTAATCCACCAGTTTTACAAAAGGGGATTAATGATCCAATGATCCACCAGTTTTTCAAAGGGTCTTCTTGTGCTAAGCCTTTGAATCCATCGAATCCAAATACACACATAGATAGATAATATGAAACAACAATTTGAACTTTGAGAAACAGAAAAAGAACCGATAAATAATTTTTTTTAAAACTTTAACCATATATGCGGAGACGAGTGAAAAGTGCCTTCTTGTGCTAAACTGCGAACCAGTTCCTCGATGGATTCAACATCGTCGGAGAGAGAGAGAGAGAGAGAGAGAGAGAGCTTTGAATTTGAATTTTAAATTTATAATGAAGACTTTATTGCCATATTTTAATTGACATTAAATTAAGGGATAACAATTTCCAAGATAAAAAATTAATTTAACCTCCTTTCAAGAAATGATATTTTTGGATTTAAAAAAATAGTGGACTTCAATATTTATTAGTAAGATATAAAATAGACTTATCATCAAATAAGTTTTCTTGACGGACTTAAGTCATTATAAGTCCATCTAGAAGACGTAGCCCCAATTTTCACTTTTTAATACTTGAGCTAGGTCTAGGTCAAAAAATACCAACCTGAATTAAATTTGGACAATACTCGAGTTGAGGCCTCGGGTTACCAAGCTCAACCCGAATGTATAAATTGAGCTCAACCCCAACATATAAATCGGACTCAACATGAATATTAAATCCGACTCAACCAAAAAATATTTAAAAATAAATATGTAAAGCATTATTTACACAACTAAGGTTCACTTCACCATTCACTTCAGACTTTGCGCCTCCCTCACTTTCTCACTCAGCCTCTCTCATTGACACTCGGTCACCATCAACGACCGACCGACGACTAGTGACTCTCATCGACGATCAAAACTCTCACTCACTCTGCCTCTCTAACTCTCTTAGCCTCTCATAGCCATCAGATCTTCGGTTCCACAGTCCACCTTCAGGTATGAAATTAGTATCTCTCTCCCTCTTTGTCTTTCTCTCTATCAGACCATAACTGGTATGTATGGGTAACCCGAAATCAGCCCGAGCTTGCCCAAATTCAACTTGGGCAATACTTAGTTTGAGGTCGGGTTCGGGTTCGGGTTCGGGTTCAGGTTCGGGTTCGGTTTGAAGATTTTAGAGTGATTTGGAAGGCGGTACAATTTTTTAGACTTATTTGAACAAAAATACAACACAAAATCTTACTTAGGCTAAAGTGCATATTTTTAAAAAATGACAATATTGTCATTTAGTAAATAGCTAATGGGTTGAAACTTTTTGTATTCCTTCCTTATATTTTGGCTACAATCAAGCAATGAGAGATAAAATAGGGGCATATTTTCTCTAAAAGTTTCTATCTCTCTCTCCCAATTTTCTCTTACTTTATTTATATTAATATTACAACAATACAATTACACTAATCAATTACATCAATCAGTTACAATTGTCTTATAATACACCAAACAGTTACTCATGCGTTCTAATAAACCAAACAGTTACACAAAATTATGACACCAATCCAATTTGTCATTCAATTGTTTACATAAACTAAATAGTTGCACCATTTAGTATCGCGGCATTATTACACCATCATGCCTTAATAATTGCATGAGATTGTGATTGTTACACCCATTAAAAAAAATAGTTACACCCATTAAAAAAGAGTTACACCCATTAAAAAAATAGTTACACCCATTAAAAAAATAGTTATACCCATTAAAAAACAATTACACCCATTAAAAAAAAAAGAAATTTTTTTTCCCTACATCCCAACAACGAATAATACATAATATCTAACAAAACATCTTGGTCAATTCTTTTTTTTTTTTTTTTTTTGAAAAAATTCAGTGTTTATTCACATATAATTTGTGACATTCTAATCAAATCTCATTGCCATATCCTGTTGCCGAATAAGAAAGATTTTGATCATTAATGCCCCTATTTTACCTCTCATTACTATTGTTAATCTTTACATATTTGTTTCCTCAAATAACTGTCAATGATGACTGCATAACTTAAGGGAGGATGTTTAAGTAAAAAGATTTTTAATTCATTTGAATTTTGTACCTAAACATAAAAAATTTTATAAAAATTGTACGAATAAATAACTTATCCACATATTTTTGTTCAAATAAGTCTAAAAAATTGTACCCACACCCAAAAAAACCCAAGATTTTATACTTAAAGTTGGGCTAGGATTAACCCCTCAACCCGCCCAAGTTGCACCCCTAATCCAATTTTTTTTTTTTTTGAGCTTGGGTTAACCCGCCCAAGTTACACCCCTATCTTGCTATTACAAATTTTAGATTTTAAGGGGTCTGAATGATGTCATTGAAATGTAAAAGTTGTTCGTATGATCAAATATATTGTGTGGGGTACATAAGAAATTTACCTAAAACTAAAAGAAATGAATAAGTTGTGGGTAGCACTAATAGTGTACTACTCAAGTCATTTTCTATGCCCGTCAGCCATGCGTTGTCGTAGAAATATAATGGAATTTGTTGATCTAATGTTGTATGAAATGGAATGGTCGCAGATAAAAAATCCCAAAAACATTGAGTTAGAATAATACTATTAGATCATACTAACTACCACATTTTTAGGTTAACAAATTAAGTGAATTTTTTAGATTCAAATAATATTATTCATATTTTATGCACATAAAATATTAAGAGAGAAGAATTGTGGGGAGGATTGCAAATGAATTGAGCTGCTCATGGAAAGCTTAGGATCAACTCATATTGAAGCTTATTCAAGTCCGTTTATATATAAGAACATCTTCAATCCTGACTCAAATTTAAATTTGAGTAAAAAAATTCAAAAAACTTGCTCTAACATTTGACTTAAACTTATACCAAATCAAGGAAGACTCATTTTTTTACTCAAATGAAGGAAAACTCAAATCTTTACCTAAATCTTTAATGGTGAGATTTCACCATCTTTTAAAGATCCAATAATCCTCTTTACTTTCTTTCAAATTTGAGTTTACCCTCAATTAAATTTTGAATTTCTCATTCTTTAAATTTGAGTAAAAATTTAAGTCATGGTTGGAGATGCTCTAAGATGAACCAAACTCGACCATAATTTTAAGTTTCATTAAATAAATGAGTCAAGCTTGAATAATGTAAAATAAAGTCTATCAGATTCGTGAGCAAATTGAACTCATTTATGTGTAGAAATCAAATTATTTTACAGAGTATGTGTAAACAAATGCGAGGAGTTTGGCAGTTGAATTCCACATCAAGATTGCAGGGACCATGAGAAAACAAGGGTCCCGAAAGGCATCTCAATGCAAGAGAGAATCGAAGCTAGAATTTCCATTAAGGTGAAGTGTTCTGCCTAGCTTCTTCTGTCAAAAGTGTGGCTCTGCTTGAAGCCGACGCTTGGAAGCATCCAATGCTCTTGTACGAGTCGGATTGAGTTCAAATATTTGTGGGTGTCCTACGAAAAGAGCATTGACTCCTTTATTATAGTGTATAGACATAAAAAAATAGATGAGGGGGAGAGAGAGAGAGAGAGATGATTTACAACTACAAGAGTACAAAACTCATTTTGACATACTACTAAACATTGACTTCAGAATCAACAGGATTTGTGCGCATGACGTTTTTAGTCCAAAACTTGATAAAATGGTGAAATGTAAATTTTCAAGCCACAAGTAGACAAAATATCACTGGCTTAAACCACCAACTCCAAGCTTGAATTCATGCCGATAGTGGGCGTGACTGAGCTGAATTGCAACCCTCAAATTTAAGGCATTTTGACCAACTTCAACAATTTGCAACGTCCTTGAGATTTTGAACACTAACTAAATAAATTGGAGCATCCTAACTTTTACTTAACTTTCTAGTAAAATGCCGCATTCGCATGGTGATATATGCCTTTCAAGAGCAATTTCGTACTCCACACACCGGTTATGATGTTCCATCCTCTGCGACAAAATAGCCTTTCATATTCTTCACATCCTCAAGGCTGGGCCAGCAGTTGCAATTCATCTTTTTATGATAAACTACTCTCAAATTCAAGGCATCTTTCTATGGTAAACTACAGAATCTACTAATTTTTATACCTACTGATATGTTTTGAATATGTGCTAACCTAGCTTGTTATCAATTGATATGACATCAGAATAAATCCTCAAACCATTGGCATATGACATCAGAATAAATCCTAATGTCCTGCAATGATGAATGCCTCATTCTCTGGGCTGCCCTTCTGTGGGAGTATGGTTCTCGGTTCAACTAATTTAAGGATTCCATCAGTGAAAGCTCAAACTTTAAACCATTAACAATAAGGAAGTCAGTAGAGTCAGCTTAGCAACAAAACAAGTCGTTAGTCGTTTCTTTAGCTATCTTGTGCAATTAGGTGTGTCCGGTGGCTGTGGGATGGGTTACAAACTTGCAAAGAACATTATTGTTACTTGCAGTGAATTAAAATCACCAAATGAATGACAGGACACAATTGGTGAAGAAAGTAGGTTTATGTTGAACATTTGGCCATAAAACAAAGGACTCAAATAAATAGAACAAATCCTCATAAGAGTTTCATGCCAAAATTCTACAATATTAGTACACTGACAAGCTAAACAAATAACACAGTTTTTGTTCACCTACATTGACAACCTAAACAAATAACACAAGTTTTTGTTCACCCATGCTCTAGTACAAAACACGAAAATGCAACATGGTGAGAAGATCATTTCAACTAATTGTAATATGTTCGCATACCTGCAGCATTACATAATACACTTTGACGTATTGTCCAGAAGGAAACACTTGCGTTTTTTCTGTAGCTCTATCCTATGATCAACTGCAAATCAACTGAGAAAAGAAAAGGCAACACAGTGAGAAATTCATTTTCACTAGCTGAAATTTTCTATTCAACGAAACATTAATCAGATCATTACCAAGCAATATCAAAAATTACAAAGCATCATTTCTCATTCAATAACTTCCCTGACAATTGGTCCATGTTAGGAACAAAGTGACAATACGATCCGCCTATGAAGCACGGATACTTCAAAAGGATCAAAGTATCGGTATCGAATATTTCCCGAATACAGATACACGTCCGGTACGACCGGATATGTATCCGATACAGCTGGAAAGTATCTTAGAATTAAAAAAAATAAATTTAAATTTCAGATACTTCATGATATGTCGGGATATGCGGTAAGTACGTCGTGGATATGCGGGAAATACGTAGTGGATATGATAGGGTATTACTTGAATTTTTTAAAAAGAATAGGGGCACCAAAACCAATATGTTTGGGCCCTTATTTGCAAAAAAAAAAAAAAAAAAAATTTATGAATGTATGATTTCTTAATGATAGAATAGTTAATTATTATTATATATCTTTAATAGATGTGTGATTTACTTTATAAATCATAATTATGACATTAAATATAATAATAAAATTTTTAAAAAATATATTTTATGAACGTATCCTAGCCGTACCCGTACCCTTTTTTTTAGGTTTTACTGCATCGCGGTATCCGTATCGTGTCGTATCCGTATCCATATCCGTGCTTCATAGTGATCCGCGTATGCCAAATTTATTGAACCCTTTTCATCAAACATGCAGTAAAAGTTTGGCGGGCACAAATTCAAGTGGCCCAAGGTTCTCGTGTAAATTTCTTAAATACAGAAGTTAAAGCTTTGGCTTAGACAGGAACAGTGAATTTAGTAGTTTAATTGGCCATGGTTATAATTCAATTTACATACTACTGTCGCAATATTTCCCCCATTTTTAAGGTGGGAGGAGTTAGAGAACAAAGAAAAAAAAAAATTGCTTAAACACGAAGCTCAAATATAAATCTGGGACAAAAAGTTAGCATTTGAGCACTGAAAAATTCTGGAATGAATCAACCCAAATGTGCAGAGAAATATGAGATAGATTGAAGCTAAGGTTAGGCATGTGCCCAATCTACCCTCCTATACCCCCATTAATGGCAACTAAACTGCATGCCAATTTTTTCATTGAAGATAATCATTTATTATCACAGCTCTATGATTAAAAAGTGACACACACACACACACACACACTCACACAGAGCAAAATCAGATCAGCGCAGAATTACCACATCAGTCCAACCGCCGTATAAGGCAATCTTGAATATAACTTGCCACATTTTTCAAACTGATGCTGCTATTTGTTGACCAATTTTTCGTTCGGAATCACTGTTGCTCAAAATTCTAAATTTTACACATAACTTACATTAAACTTCAACACATATTGAACAGTTTCCAATCATTCAAGTAATTGAACATGCTTGACTACAGTAACTATTAACGAACCAATTAAAGAAATAAGAAGCAAAATTGCACAAACTTTGATAAGAAGATATTGTGTTTTGAATCGAAAGGAATACATTTGATCAAGCATAGCAATGTATCAAATGAAATATGTAGATTAACTTCACTAGTTTAGGTTCTTTTTCATATTCTTGTTAGATCGTCATAGTAAAAAGGGAAAATTTCATCCACACCCTCTCTAGTTAGGCTTAAATTCAATGACACCTCCTCCCCATTCTGAAACTTCACTGCACTCCTTCTGGTTTATACTTTTAAATCAAAGACACCCCCTTAACCGTAAATTTTAACAGTACCAGTAAAAAAAGTAACGGTTTGCCTTTAAATTTTTTAAAAATGCCAAAATTACCCCTCCTTATATAAATGTACTAAAATATCCTCAACCCTTGTTCTTCAAGTTGTTCTTCAACTGAATTATCCGATGACGGTTCATTAGCTCCAACCCTCATCATGAATCCAAATCCAACTCTTTGTAACCCTCTTTCCACAATCTGCAAAATTGCCACTTTCTTCTGTTCATTGTTCCCTTTAAGTTTATTCAAACTCTTCCCCACCACCTCTTTTTCCACCAAAGCAATCCTAAGCAAACTATTTTTTTTTTTATTTATTCACAAAAACCAGCAATTACAAGAAGCGAAAGGAGAACCACAAATGGCCTCCTGTTACAAGAAAACGAACAAAAATAACAGAAAACAAAACCAAACAACCCATGCAAGCAGCTAAAGCTCCAGAACATTTCCCCACCATGTATGTTTCAAACAAATCAACACTACTGCTGAGACAAAATTCCAAAACTCCCAGAACAGCCAACCATACCAACACAGTGGAAAGACTAAGACAAAATGTCTCAGTCTAACATTCATAAGCCCAATTAACCAATATCATAAAAAATCACAACTCGCCTCTTTCTCATCACAGGCAATCCCCCCAAATCACTTCGCAAAGCCAACTTCACCTCACAAGGCAGCTGAAGATCTCCAGAAAAATCGAAAGACCTTCTGCACTTAACTGCGTCATTAGCTTCCCTAAAAGTATGCCTTATCTGGAGAGTCTCTTTGGTTCATGAAGCTCATCGTGAAGAGAGTCTCTTTGGCTCGAGACCAATTCAATATCCTTTGAAATATCAATATTGTGCTTCAGAGCTTCATCTTTTTGCTGTTGGAGTACAATCAAACTTTCCTCTATCTCCGTCAATGTTGAGTGAAGAATCTAATTCGATTCGCAAAGAGCTTCGACCTCGGCAAGAAAAGATTCATTTCTTATCTCCACTGTGCGAAGATCATCGAACAGTTCGTGAACATTTACGGTTGAATCTTCACCATTGATTTGATCATCCGACGAGGTTTCGAGGGAGTCCATGATGTGTAGAAAATTGTAGGTTCAAAAAATTTCATGTCCGATAATGGAGAGAGAGGAAGGCTGGTCAGAAGAAACTATCAACAACCAGTCAATAGGAAAGACATTTGGGTGGTTATGGATTGGGCCTTGGGTTGGGTTAGGTGTAATAAATAGGTGGGGTTAATTAAATATAACCATAGTTAGTAGTATAGGTTAAATAGGTATACATACAGAAAACGTATAAAATACTCTCGGTTATTTTTGTAAATTAACCCTAGTCATTAACGCCGTTACCAGACAATGTCTGACAGGGGGTAGCAGTGATGTTTCAGAATAGGTAAGGGGTGTCATTGAATTTATGCCTAATTAGAAGGGGTGTGGATGAAATTTTCCCTAGTAAAAATGTCCTTCCATAATGATATCAGACCTATCTTCCAATGTTAATGCTTCACAAGCATGTATTCAACAGTCTGTAAATTTTAAATCAAAAGGAAGTTGGAATCCGAGTACCATATGATGTACCCTCCTGCTGAAGCACAGAAGCAACAGCATGTCTCTTTTAATGCATGCATTATTTTGCAGACCAAATGACAGAAGCATAAGGCTCCATGTGTTTTCCATTCAATAAACAACTTTGGGGTAAGATGTATCTCTAATAGGCAGTGTTTGGACCTAGGAAGCACGGATATGGGCACGAGGATACGACAAAATTCAAAAATATAGGATAAAGTTACTGTAATGATATTGCTATTAAAATAATATAATATATTTTTTAAATAATAATAGTTGTAATATATTAAAAATAAAGCATATATTATAACAATATTAATAATAGGACCTAGTAAATATTATTTTTTTAATTAAAATAGAAATAGATCAAAATAAATATTCATCATTTTCATCAAACATCATTATATTCATTGACATTCATAGTATATAAGTTATATAACAAAAATTTTATTAAAAAAAATAGAAATAACATCCCTTTTAATACTCAACAATTGTTTTTTTTTTTTTAAAATTCGTCGTTGTATCCTAACTGTGTCCTAGACTTATCCCGGTCGTATCCTAGACGTCTCTTGACTGTGTTCGACTGGGTTCATTATTCCGGACACTTCTAGTCGTGTTGGACACGTGTTTGATACTATCATGGCACCCCTCCAAGAAGTATCCGCGCTTCATAGGTTTGGAAATATAAAATATTTGGAACTGTTAAACAACTATATACTCTAAAAGTTTAAAGCTTTTAGAGAGGATATAACTTAAATATTTATACTCCAACACGCTCCCTCATGTGCAAGCTTATGGCGGTGAGATTCAAATGTAGGACTTCCTGCTCTGATGCCATGTTAAACAACCATCTACTCTAAAAATAAGTATTTATACTTCAACTGGAACGATATGCTTATATTGTCCCAAGGTGCTTAAAATCAAATATTTTAGGCTTTTTGCAGGTTCCAATATAGCATCCACAAGAGGAAACACCACCCCACCCCAACTACAGCACACACAAGCACAAGACCAAATACACTCACCAAAAAAAAAGGAGAAAAGAAAAATCCCAACAAAACCTTAAATAGATGGTAGGGGATCGATTGGAATCATTTAAACTCATAAGATGCCTCTCAATTAAATCAAGGAAAAATTAAAATTCAAGAAAAGATTAAATTTTTTAAGGTTGGTCTGATTCAACTCAGCAAAGTCTTCTCCCAGCTTTGTCTGGTTAGCTATAACATAAATGTTGTTTTGCCATTGTGCAATGTCCATGGCGATAATACTCTAAACTTTTAATTAAGGAAACAAAGGTCAGTAAATTTATTGAGCGAAATCAATACCTTTACAGCTACCTGCTTTCATGTATATCTCCATACTTTTGCATGGATCAAAAGCATATGGAAGAGGAGAAGCAAGAAAATAGAGACATTGTACATCAAGACTGAAAGAAACAGAGATATCTGACCTTTTTCAAGAAGCACCGGATAGCAAGTTCCACCCTCATCAAAGCGCATGTCAACCACTAATAAAAATAACCCCTGCATTTCAATGATCCACACAAGCAATTTTTCCTCCTCTGGTCTGCTTTGTCAGGCTGAACTATCCCATAATCATATGTCAACTCTTGCATAGGAGGAATGTGTCTGATTGCATAAAATGCAATATGGAGATATGATTCCATGTTATTTTCACGTAAAACTGGCTGCCAGAACACATTTGGAGAACAACTATGGTTCATAAAACGTGCTACATTCCCATTATTTTTGGCACTTATAACAAGGGGAAAAGGGACTTTTGCACTTTCATTGGAATCACCACGCACACCTTCCAGAGGCTCATAGGTTCGGGTGGCATCAAAAATATAATTATCCTCATTGTCGCTCCCAACCTTCTCTAGCACAGATGTATCAATGACTTCACCTGCATACTCACAAATAAAGCTTCCTCCACGGATGGGATCCCAAGACCTAAGTCCCCAACCTTTATCCTTCGTCTTAAACACCTCCAGGCGAACTTTCAGACCTGTTTGAGACACTCGATTCCGGCAGTTAGGAGGGCATGAACAGGAAGAACCACACTCATGCACCAAGGAATCATAACATATAAGAGCCCCAAGTGAACTATGGGGGAGAGAGCCTCCATTTTTCTGGATGCAAGGGCAGTTGGAGTCACCAGGTTGGCATCCACCTAGGCAAGTGCAGCTCAAAGAAGGTTTGGGTGCAGCAAATGGTTTTGAGTATTTGAGACTAGGAACATATGTGAAATAAGCAGGCCCCTTTTCATCATCAACATCATTTACAAGAGAAACAGGGAGACTTTCGGCTCCTGAAGTAAGGTCTGGCAGGATAACCCCATTCCTTGAAGTAACACCATCCTTCCATTGCTGGATTAATTTCCACATTGTAAATGCTTCCGGCTGGCCAGGTACTCTAACCAATTTGTATTTAAAAACATTGCAGCCAGACTTCCCTTTCTCCACCCATGACTCCTGGATTCTGTAGAGGCCGTCATATACATATACCTTCCCTGTTGAGTTCGCAGATTCCTTCAGACCTCGAATGACCCTTACCTCATTAGCCCGGTGCAGGCTCTTTTCCAGTGCGAGATTACCCCTTTCTAGTTTCTGATCCATCACTTGCTTATCTCTCCTTTGAACTCCACCCTGGCCACTGTAAATCAACACATCACCATCCTCCCCATCATCCTCATAGCCTCCAGAAGAAACAATACTGACTGCCAGAGGTTCTTCATCTATAGTGAGCTTGACACCCATGTAATCTATACCAGACATACTTGGAGAATGCAATCCAACCAAGCACATTTCCATCCTGAAAAAGAAAATATCCCCAACGTCAACCCCAGGGACAGATCCAACCCTCTTCTTGCTATTCGTCCGGATGCCTTTAGTCATCAAGATTGCCCCAGCCTTCAAATCTGGACGTCTTGTAGCCCCTGGAGTTGGCTCCTTCCCATCCTCATTTTGAGATATCCTTCTTCGGAACAAATCAAAAACCAAAAGTATGCGTCCAACTAACTCCTTCTCACCATCAGTTTGTTTAACCATATCCAATCCCGTGAGATTGAATTGTGTCACGAGACTACTAACTATTGAGTCAGTGTCAACATCAGGTGTTGGCCTTACATGTCGGTTATTCTTTATCTTCTTCCGGGATCTCTTTGGTCTGCCCCCATTGCTGGTATCTTCTACATCAGCATCATGCATGCTAAAGGGAGTATTCTGGGAGTCACTATAACCATCCTCGTCCACGACTAGACTTTCTTGTTGTGACTGAAAACCTTCAGGTTTTTTCCTGGGCCTCCCCCTTGATCGCTGAGATGGGACTTGTGTCGTTGGTGTTCGGAATGAATTCAAGGGAACGGGGGCTGGTATTGTGTTATTAAAACCATAGTTACCTGCTTGACTGGGTACAGCAATTGGGGTTTGCGGGTTCTGTTCATTTGGCCTTTGAGACTCATTCGATACAAAAAAAGGGTAAAACGGTGCAACCCCAGGAGGAAAAGGACCAGTTGGAGGGACACACATAAATGGGGAAGCCTGTGGAGTTGAAAATGCAGGTGTACCAGGTGAAGATGGGAATATTGGAACAAGACATCGCAATGGCCTAATATTCAAAACCCTAGATTTATCAATATAGCCAGAAGTAGGAACAGACTCCGAACCCAAACCTTGCTCCATTAATGAAAGTTCCAGACAAAAGAATCACAACTCACAGCACAAGTTCCACAAAAGCCCAACTTTTTACCTCCTCCGACCACTCAATTTTCTTCTTCCACTACCAACCATCACAAACCAAAACTCTCTAGCCGCTATAAGAATAATTCATCTAAGTTTGCAAACAATAAAACATTCCACAACACAAATCATCACAAAACAAGCAAAAAAAATCACCTCAAATTGCAAAAGGCGCAACCTTGGACCACAATTACTGGTAGAAATTGTTTCCGGCAACATGCAAGCATAAATAGGGAAAATAGAAGTAAATTCCCTGCAACATGGAAGCAGAAAATTGGTAAGAAATAGAAGTAAAACAACTACGAATCTGCCCTTCCAACCAGATTGTAAAGAACAGAGCAAAGAAACCCTAAAACTACCTAAAACCCCAGAAACCCAGTAACATAGAGCAAGAAATGAGGTCTAACACACATATATAGACATAAAAACAAAAGAGTAGAAGACCCAACACAGGATTAACAATGAACACGACTATATGATCAGTAGGAATTTGAAAAATCTTTGAAAAACTAAGCAGAGCATCTATGGCTTATGTCTGAAATGAAGAATCAAAAATCGAATAATATGTTTTCCATCTGACGAGGATCAACAATTCAACCTAAGAGAGGAAGCAGATCTTAAAATGAAAACATACCTTTCGAGTTTCACACAGAGAGACACACGAAGAGACAGACAGACAGACAGACAGAGGGGGGTTGAGCACAAAATGAGTTGAATGCTGGAATCCTCTGCGATTCCATTTAATACAGTTCCTACAATATTTATGATCAGTGGCTGTCAAGCCCATAGTATGTAGAAGAGGGAACCGCCTCGTGTCTGATTGCGGATCGACATCAAGACACGTGGCAAAAAGTAGGTCTGATTAACGGTCAGAAAATATAAGAAATGGCTACAAGTATTATTTAATGTTGTCAAAATTCCATGGACATATTTTAGTTGCGGGTGTATCTGATTTTATCCCACAGTAGCTAACATTTACTGTTGTCAGGAGAACATGAAACTACATATGTTTTTTCTGAAATTTTTCGGTGTAAGGAAAGTGTGCAACTAAAGGAGAGAATCCACTACACTAGGTTAATTGGTTTAAAGTACGGCATCAAAAAAAAGTTAGGGTAACAATTATAGTTCTTTTAATTTTATTTTTGATTTTAATTTGGTCTTTAAATTCTTAATTATTTTAATTTAGTCTTTAATTATTAATTTTGTCTTAATTAAATTTCTTCATCAATTTTTGGCATTAGATTAATTAGAGACTAACTCAATCTGATTCATTTTAATATTGATTTAACGGTGAAAATTAGCAAAATGACTTAATTGAGACAAAATTGATAGTTAAGAAACTAAATTGGGACAATTGAAAGTTTAGTGACTAAATTAAAACCGAAGGCAAAATTCAGGGACCAACTATGATGTTTACTCTTATTTTTAGGTATTGTATCTTTTTTAAAATTTAATTGACATACACAAAATTTATTTTATTTTTATTATTTTCATATTAAAAACACAACCAACAATTTAAACTAAAATTTACTGTTAGGAATTATTTTTTGACATAACAAGGAAAAATTAAATTTTCTTGTAACAGTCTTTGTGAGACTTGTATACGCATTTCATGATATTTTGTTAAATGTTAGGGGTTAATGCGTAATTTATAATAATTTGTGATATTAATCTGAGGGTTAAATCGTAGTTACAAAAATTATGGGAGAAAGAAAATTTTTTGAATTATAATCCTAAGAGTTGAATTTTGTCAAAAAACTGGTATTTGGGTATAATATCGTATTAAGGGGAAAAATTTTGTGTGTGAATATAAAAATATTTAAAATTTTGTGGTGTGTGTGTGAGGGAATGAAGTCTTAGGGGATCCAAATGGGTTTTGGGGAAAAAGGTGAGTCATAAGAGACGGGTGTCTCTTATAGCTTACTCCTTTTATATATGTTCGATATATATATGTGTGTGTATGTGAGTTAAACGTGAGTTACTGGGAGAAGAGGGAGAGAAAAGAAAACATAGAGTGAGGGATAGAAAAAAGAAAGAAGAAGAGAAGAGGAACGAGGCTCAGTAAGCTAAGAGAAAGAGGAGTTGGGTTAGTTTTTTTGGGTTAAAGATTGAATTGAGAGATATTCTCTTGATAAGTTGACTTGTTTATTAAATTATTGTGATATTGATTTTAGCTTGTGAATTCTAGCTTTTGGGTTTTAATTTTTAGTTCTGATTTTGCATGAGATTGATGGGTTTAAGGATTTGGAGTGAGGGAGGTAGTTACAAAAGAGTATGTAACTTATACGTAGCAAAAACTTTGGGATGAACTAGTTCAAACATCAATAAATCGGTTGAACAACATTTGTTCAATCGATTGAAGTGGAAAAGCCTTCTCTAATGAACTGTTTGAACTTGAACCGGTTTAAGTAATTCAGTTGGAGTGTTCGTGAGAGAATCACGATAACTCTCTTTTGACTTTTAATTAAGATATTTTATTTTGTGAAAGCTAATTCTTTATTTTCAAAAGGATTGACAAAAATGGATTATATGATATCCATCGAAAAAAATATAGATCTTTTAAGTGAAATATGTGGATGGAAGATTTCATAATCTATATAATAAAACACATTGTAATTTGAATTTTTATCCCTTATATATTTTCCCACTTAAAAATATCACATCACTCATTTCTATCACATGTTTAATCATATAATATTTGATTAATTTTATTTCAAACATTATTCATATACGATAATACACACATGTTGAAAAATTTTGATATAGTGGGATCGATTTTTTGGTTGTTCGAATTTTATGATTTATCGTGTCTTCAGACACGGGTTATGACTAGTTTAAATATAAATTGGATAGTTCAAAAACTAAAGTAAAAATAAAAAGTAAAGGATAAAGGAAAAATTAAGTGCATATGATCACCAATTCATTTCTTTCTTGTTCGTATTAAAAAGGATTTATAAACATGGATTATATGACAACAATCGTGAAAAAATACGCAACTATTTCTAGTAGATTATTTCGATCGAAGATTTCACGATAAAATATAATTTTAAAACTTCAGAATTCCTTTTCAAAGGGGGTAGAGGCCAGACCAACAAAATAAAGAGCGGCGCTCCCCCCTAAGAATTCAAATAGCCCGAGAAAATTAAAGAATCAAAGCACAATAGGTGACATAAAATCGGAGGATTATTTTACCTTTATTTGTTAATGTTTTGATTAACTTTCCTTCGTAGGTGTAATTAATATCCCAAAGTAGTTGTATTTATTTATATTTTTAAGAGTAATAGAAAAATGACAACGGTTTTTTTTAATTACGAAATAATTAATTTGAGAATCTTTCAATCCGATTTACTAATTAGGATCTTCCTAGATTAGTAAATCTTGTCTTATTTAACAAGTACCATAAATTTGTATGGTTGTTTTTGTAGTTGGTCAAATTCTATGAGTTACATGAGTCAAGTTGATCTAGATTGATGCCAAAGGTTTTGAAAATTGAAAAAAAAAAATGAACCGGTTCACCATGAATTACACGAAGATTGAATTGAAGATTTTTCAATTTAACTCATGGCAATCACACACTGATTAGGTTCAATAAGTTTGACTTAAATACCTTAATTGAGGAATTATACACTTTCGTGTTCAGAGCATTGCTTGAGTGAGTATGCAACACCTACCAAGCAAAGCTTTCTTCTTGAAGAGGGTGGGTTGGTTCTTTTTTGGTTTTTGCCCTTTCTTTTGTTAGAAGTTGAGGCAAGGCAAGCCCCAAAAAATTATAGGTTGGCTCCCAGCTCCATCTTGATAGGCATCCTACTCTCAAGGGGGTGGGATCCTAGAGTGAACTACTTATTACTATGTTGCCTAAACCCAAGGAATGGCAAGCTTAAATTATGAAAGTATTGTATGAGATGATTTATGTGATGAATGCTTAGTCTTACTAGTAATGCACCACGTGCATTGCACGTAAACAAATTTATATTACAAAAATTTAAGGGCAAATTGCACTTTGTACACTGAAAGTTTTAAAAAATTTACTTTGTAACCTAAAAGATTAAATTTCTCACATTACAGCTTCAATGTATTAAAAATATTACAATGTAGTCTTTTCGTTAGTTTTTGTTACACATTTTGTCACCGTAAATGAGGTGATTTTTTATGGAGTAAGCAAAGGAAGTTAACAAAAGTGTCATATTATAACACTTTTAATACATTGAGAGTTTAATATAAAAAATCTAATTTTTGAGAGTGCAAAATGAGAAATCTTAAATCTTTTGGGGGTGCAAAAGTGAGATTCTCCTAAAATTTAATGAATTCTATATAAAAAAAGTACAGTATTTGTGTCATTAAGTTAAATAACATCTCATATTTTTCAAGTTTATATTTTTTTATCAATACTATGTTACATAATTAAAATGAATATCTAAGACAAATTTAGTAATAAAAAAATTTAAAAATGGTCTATATTTTAATTTAGACCAACATTCTTGTATTAATGTATATGTGGTAGTACACCAGTTCATTATTAATATCATGATAGTAAATTTTTTGAGAAATTGTTATTTTAAGTAGTTATTGCTTTAGATGAAAAGGTGCTAAGCTCAAATTCAATAAGTCCCTTGCCGCCCCCACAAAGAAAGTTCAAAGCCTCTAAAATTTTAGAAAATGCTCTAACTTCAACATCATATTGTCGATGATCCATAAAATAAGTCATCATTTTTTACATCAAAAATACGAAAATGAAAGTTATTGGTAAGCTTTAACTTTTTCTGTCAAGAAATAAAAAATTAAAGAGAAAAACTTGTAGATAAAATAAATTGGAAGTTATTAATACTATTTCCCTTGGAGAATGTATGCTACTAATAAATGCCACCCTAGATGATCTAAAATATGCTAGCTTCAATATGTTTTGTGGGCATCTATGAGCTAAAAACTAAGGTATCAAACCTTCTAGCTTTAGTATGGGTGTGTTTGTTTGACGTTTTTGTTTCGTGCTTTTATTTTTGTTTTCAGTGGGTATATTTTAAATTCATTTTTTCAGCACCAATAGAATTTTATAGCATATGAGTGAGGGATGTTTATTGATCCTTTTTGGTAAACACAACATATCGCTTTCATTAAACCTAAGTGTCTAATAAGATAAATAGATTTATAGCTCATAAGAAATCTGGAAGAAATCAATAATGATTGAATGTTTATATATGCTAAAAACAAAGTTTATTACCTTTATAATACCCTGCAAATGTGCATATCTTGGGAGGCCAGAGTCTCTGATAATCATATTAAAGCATTACACTCTACTTTAATGTATAGGAAAATTCACATCAAACTGTACATAAAAAGAGATAACCTTTGCTGTCATAGATAGCACCACATATATTTGCTCATACATGTTGTATTATGCAATTTCATTTAGAGTCCAAATAACTATCTGTAACTATGATTTATGACCCCCCCCCCCAAACAAAAAAATTGACATCACACTGGAGAGCTCGGAATGTCAATTGACACCAAAACTTGGTCTTTCATTATTCACTACTTGTATGAGAAAAAAAAAATCGAATTATATCACCTTACAGTCTATATATGAATCTGTGATAATGCAACATACATGTCAATTACAACACTGTGATTGCAGCCATCATTCTCGACTTTGATGATAACCAAAGAAAGGTTATAATCTATGAAGTACGGCTACAGATACGAGATACAAGTACGATACGATATGAACACGACAATTCGATAAAATCTAAAAAAAGTAGGGTGTGGGTACGGCCATGATACATCAATAATAAAATAAAATTTATATTTTTATTATTTTCAATTAACTTAATAATTATATATTTTGGTAAGTTTTTAACAACAACAAGCAAAATTAGCAATTTTTTTACTTTGAAAAAGGTATATATCATCTCATTATAATATGATGAGCTCATATTCAACTGGGTCAGGCTCAACCAATTAATTAAGCCTGAATCAGCTATAAAGTGGGTCAACCCCAGTTCTTGAAGTCAACCTAGTCTAAGACCCAAGGAATCCAAGAAGATTAGAGCAAGTGAGGAGCAATTATCGGGATACCCACTCTCGAAGATCAAGATAATCTTTAATTGTACTTACCTTTTGTAGCTATCCTTCTTGAAGAACTAGTGCATTTACCCTCACGTAACCGCCTCAACTAAGGCTATGTGGCTATAAATTGTAAGCTCTCTCTACATGAGAAAGCATCTATCTCTACACACTCTACATATAGCTTTTCTCTTTCCTAGCTATTGTATTCCTCTCGGAGCTAACAATTGCTCTCTCTCTAGTTCACCTTACTTAATCAATAAAAGCTCCCCCCGCCACCATTGACGTTTCCTGGAGTGGAGTAGGTCACCCGGATCGGACCACTATATATCTGTGTGTTGACCCGATATTTACATTATTGTCATTGATTGCTCTATTAATTGTCCATTAATTACACTTTATCACACACTCGACTCTTGATTTTGCATAAATTTATTTTGTGCATCATCATAATATATTTTCAAAATGAAGGTCACTAATTAAAGGAATTAGAATCAATATTTACTTTATTAGTTTGTTAAGAAGTATTTGGTCCTAATATTATGTATCTTGGAATTTGTATAGATTGTTATTGATTTATTGCATTGAATATGCATTCAAAGGGAGATGATCAAAATTAAATTTAATAATTATACATATTTTGTCAAAACTTGATACAAAGTATCCGCGAAGTATGCACATATTTTATTATTATCGAAAATGTAAATAATGTATCATATACATATCCTTGAGTATTTAATAAACATTATATCCTTGACGGTGTCTTGTACAAATACGCTAACCTTAACGAAATATTCATGTTACATAGGTTATAATTTGGTTAATGAACCAAGGACATCAAGGGAATAAAGAATAAACTAGCAAAGAATTTTGAAAAATTCATACCCTACTATTTGTTTCTTGGAACTCACAGCAAGAATGAAGCCTTCTAGTGTACGAGGTATTTTCTTCAAGAAGACATTAAATCCAAGCAAGCAACATACGAAAGACACAACTTTTGGTTAGTATGGTGTTAGGGAATGCAAAGGTGTCTTGGAAATTGAGGGAGGTTTTGGCACAGATTCTAGAACAGCTGTAGAGATTGGATTTTTGGATCAGGCACATATACAGGGAAGTGAATGGAGTGGTAGACTTCTTAGCAAATTAAGGTGTGAAGGGCACGAGGTCTACTAACTTTACTTATGAGGTAGCCTTGCCTGGTCCAGGGAAGCTGTTGTTGCTTCAGGATTAATGAGGGTTGCCAATATTAAGAAGAAAGAAGGTGGTGGTTTTGTCTTCTTCTTGATTTGATTAAGGGCAAGGTAAAGTTGATGCCTTATTCTTCAAATTTTTTGGTTGGGTGGTTTTTCTTTTAGATGTAATGCTATTGGTAGTAGGGTTTTTTGAAGGATTAAAGCCTATATCTTGTGATGTAAATGGGGGATTGGAAGTCCCTTTTCCCATTTTTGATTCATTTAATTTTTTGATTCATTCAATAAAATTTTTCTTTCTTAAAAAAAAAAAAGACACAACAATCAACGATAATGTAAAAGCAATCAATCACACACCAAATATAATATGGTTAACAAATTCCAAGAACAAACTAAACACACTCTGATCAACAAAATTCATCAAGTCAATCTACACATTATGTATTGGGAGACTAGGAGCCTCGTGATCCAAGACCCAATATACATGTTTGGAACTCATACTGTAAGTCCACGTACTATAACTAAATAACGATAAGATTATCTTAATAGTTCTCCTAAGATAAATAAAATAATGGTAGAAACTTCGAATCATTGTTGAAAGATTAATTATGAAGTCTGAGTTCAAATATATTGAATGTTAGGTCAGATATAGTTTCAGAGGTGTTTAAACTTGAGAATGGTGGTTAGATAAGTTTTTATTTTTTTTAGGTCAAAATAATGCTACCATTGAATCCAAGAGGTCAAAAAACCTTGGGATATGTGCTATGAGGTGTATTAGAAGTTTGGATGCATTCTGGGGTTAAGACGTATTTTGGAGAGAATTCGGGTAGGAAGGATTTGACAATATCTTAGTATTTTGGCCATCACTTTTTACTCTGAACTCCGATTGACCTGATTATTATGGCATTAGAAAGTAGACTTCAAGGGATACAAAAATATATTTCATGAAAATTTCATGAATCAACTTCTAACTAGGCCAAAATTACTATGGAAGTCGAGGCAGAAAGTGGAATCTGTTCAAATGAGAAAGCCTCTATTTGAATGCCCTGTTTGATGGATTTTCAATAGAAGAATAGGATATATTGGGAGCAAAGCCCGTTTGAACGAGCTTGACACCGTTTGAACACCATGCCCCTCGTTCGAACGTGCATGCACGATTTTGCATGATTAGGTCGTGACTTTTGAACTACTTTCTCACCCTATAAAAATCCTAGGGACGTGTTTTAGGTCTTTTTTAGTAGTTGTCAACCCTAGGAAGTCAGTATAAGTTGGGAGAGAAGAAGAAGGGCAAGATTTTTAGGAATTAAAGCATATAAATCACATCAAAACACCTTAACAGTGATTAAATGCGGATTAAGGTATGGAGTCTTTCTCAAACTTATCAATTGAGGCTTAGGGCTATACATATGCATCTTTTTTATTCCTATTACAATATATATAATAGATTTACGACGTGTTTACAATCTTTGAACTACATCATCTGTGTTCTTGGAAAAATTACGTGTTCTTGATAAAAACCCTAGATCTTGAATATTGGATTATTGAATGCTTCTTTTTATGATATCTTCCATGTTTTAATTGAATTACTCTTATATTTGGAAAATTGTGGGATTATAAAGTTTGGGTAAATGTGAAATTTATTGAATTATATCTCTTGTGTTAGGATTGATGATCTTGGGTTGCATGTGAACCTATATCGCAGAGTGTTTAGATATGTTTCTTACCTTGAGGGATTCGAATAGTGGGGTTGATTCCTTGCGGGGTTCCAAACCACTATTCTTTCAAGTAGATCGGGGCTGAGGGTTGGTATACCATAACCCTATGAAGGTTTCGTTAATGCTCATGTGTCAGTACACGTACTTCCTAAATTTTGTTACCATGCGGGGTGTTATTATTTATAAGGTGGAGTTTTGTGGACTAGATATATTCATTATGTGAATTCTTGTTGATTCAACGTGTATACAAAAAATATTGTCGTTATAAAGTGCTATTTTCTGAATTATTCCACTCTGACTATGGGACTAATCGTTAGTTATGGTTATAAAGGTAAATGCAAGGAATATAACCTTGAAAAGTGAAAATCAATCTATTGGATAACTATGTGTTTAGTTTAATGATTATAACTATTGGGAACATTTTGGTGTCTATCGGACCACCAAGACGTACAATTGTCCATAAGATTGAATAGTACAAGAGTGTCATGGTACCCTAAACAACCTTAATGGTGAGATGCAACGCGAGAAAAGATGAAACAAAGTATAGTGAGAAATTACACATAGTTGTATAATCTAAGAGTTGATCATAAAATGTTAATTTTGTAACGCCCTAAAATCCCCCTTGGACGACATCACTATCTAAAATCATTCACATCATGAGAGCAACTAATAAAATTCATAAACAAAGAAACTTTCATCTATCATCCATAATATCTACAACGTCAGCCAAAAGAATAGGCCAAACCATGACCGTTACATTCAAAAGAATATGCCATTCATGGCAATTACACCCAAAAATCAACTATTATCTTGCAGCGGAATAACAAAGACATTAGACTTCACATTTTCTCAAAAATAACTTCCTAGTCTAGGACATAAGAGAATATAGCTCTAAACGTCCACCTCTGGATTCACGTTCCCATCTATGGGAGCTTCCCAATGTACCGGCTCATCAACTCCAAGCTCCTCCTCTAGGCCATAATCTGAAAAAGATGTTGTTTGTAAGGGGGTGAGCACTAAGCTCTGTAGGAAAATCCTCCCAAACTCGAACAAGGTTTAGAAAACATATAAAACAAGTCGGTCTCATTTCACAAATATCATATATAACTTTTGAAAGAAAACAGTGACAGTTTATCCGATCTCAAGTTTAAGCAATATCAATGAAGTAAATGAAAAAGCAAAACCAATTTCCAAAACGAACAAGTCCAACAAATCACTATAAACCATAGCCAACCATTGACACCATACCCATAGCCAACCAGTGGCATAATAAACAATCGCTCACAATGTATTTCAAACCATAACTTGTATCTTAGGTATGATATATGATATCGCATGAATAAACACATCGAGAATATCCTGGCCCACACACACACACCCAATCCTCTCAAGGATTTACAACTTTAGGAAGGGCGTATACCAACTCATTGGCAGTGACGAATCCAACCTAGGAATAGTATACTAACCCTCATCTTCGGTACCCGTGAGCGAATAGTGGTTTGGTCCTCACAAGACACCAAACCCACTACGAGTGGTAGGAAAAATTCAAACTCGCACGGAGTAAGAAACTGTAACACCCCGCATTTTCTTTTATATATGCATATAGATATATAGATATAGCAAATAATGGTTGTAAAGATGTGGATAGGGGTATTGAAGTGTGTTTGAACTTTGTAAATTTGAAAAGTAAAGATTGGAAATGTTAATGAAAATCATAGTTGAAATTTAGTTTTAGTGAGTGAAAATATAAAATGTTAGGTCCTATAACTTGTATTAGATAGGTTTGGTGTATAAATATGTGTTGGAGAGGTTTGTGATGGATTTGGTTAGTTTTGGAATGGATTGGAAATGGAAAACAAAAGAAATAGGCAAAACTGGGTAATTGGTACCGATACTGGGTACCGGTACTGAATGGTACCGGTACTGAGTACCGGTACCCCGATTCCAGAAGGTTTCTTGTACCGGTACTGGGTACCGGTACTACCGAACCAGACTGTTTATTTTAAGTCGCGAACAAGCCGATTTTTCCTCCACTATAAATACATTTTGTCACCTCCTTAGCCTTCATTACACCACTCCAAACCCTAGAAAACATAAGAGAGGAAGAGAGAAAGAGAGAAACACAAGATCAAGAGAAAACAAGAGATTGAAGGGTTGATTCAAGATCAAAGCACTAATTTTCCCAAGAACATTAAGGTAGGGGATTTCTTCATATTCTCTTACATTGAGGCTATGATTAAATTATATGTATTCTTTTGGTTCAAAATCATATATACTTGCTATTATTTACTTGATTCTTGATCCTCTTGCATTTATTTCCATGTTTTAAACATTGTGGTAGTTGGGTAACCATTGAAGGTCCCTTTTTCATTCTCAAACCCTAGTTTTAAGAAAAATGAATCTTTCCTCTTTACATTTTCTTTGTTCTCACCATCACAACCTTAGTGCTTGATATTGTATAACAAAATGATGTTTATGGTGATCTCTTGCTCTTTTTCTTCCATTTTGCTATGGTACAAATTGTGAAATTTGGGGATTTGTGGAGTTATTTGTTAATTGAGGAAATTGTGGATATCGTATGTCTTGTTTGGTTGTTTGGAGGAACGAGGATGAGAGGTTCCTTGTAAGGATGCTTGAGAAATAAGGCTTTGAGGGTGAATTGGGGACTTGTGTAATTGTTGGTTATGTGAGATATTTATTGGTATTTTATTTCTTACGTGGTTGTACGATACGAACATGGATTACTATGGACCGGGTATCATGTAGTGGGTATACGTCTTTATATGCCACGCGGGTATGAACTTTTCCTACCACATGGAGTGGGTAGACGCCTTTGTACGCTGTGGGTATAAACTTTTCATATCGCTAATTATCACGGTTTAGTAACGTGGGTTGTATCGGGCACACAGTATGGGTCATCGTGCATTGTACCATAAATTGTTTTGACAAGAGTTTCGGGAAGTATGGGATTCTGCGAGAACTTGTTGAAAACGATTCATGGTAGAATGAATTACCAATGGTATATGGTGTTTATTTATCCATTTCAATTACTATAGCTACTTAAACTTGAGATCTATTTAAAATGTCCTGCTTTTCCTTCAAAATGTTATATATGCTATTTGTGAAAATGAGACCAACCGTTTTATATGCTTTCCTCAACCTTGTTTGAGTTTGGGAAGATTTTGCTACAGAGCTTCGTGCTCATCCCCTACAATTAACATTTTTCAGATTATGCTATAGAGGAGGAGCTTGGCGCTAATGAGCCGGGCCTTGGGGAAGCCTCATTGGAGGGGTACCTGGATCCCGAGTGGGACATTTAGAGATGCCCTTTTTATTTTTGTACTAGACTAGGAACCAATATGTACAAACATTGTAAAGTCTAGTTTCTTTTGAAATTCCGCTGCAATATATTCATGTAATTCTTTTGGGTTGTAATGGCCTTAGTTTGGCTTATTCTTTTGGGATGATTGTTGTGGAATGTATATATGGTGAATGAAATATTTTGGATTTGATGGTTAGATAGACCCGGTGTGGTCAAGGTATTATAAATGTACAGGTTGTGAGTTTTGGGAGAGCTTCTCGTACGAAGGAGACTCTGCCCAAATTTTGTTAAAATTAAGAATATTTCTTATTTGATGGATATATATTTAGTGCTCTCATGACATGAATGGTTTCATAGTGTAATGCCGTCCATGGTGGTATTTGGGGTGTTACAGAAACACATCTACCCACTCTACGATACCCGATCAACGGCCACCCATGGTCATCCGAACATCTACAAGAGATACAATACCCAACCAATTTCCTCAATTCACAAACAAATCCAAAAATTCCCAAATTTAATATGGAGTAGTACCATAGAACCATTTAAGAAAATATACAAGAGATCATCCACAATACCATTTTGTTATTCAATACAAAGTACTAAAATTTTGAAATCAAGGACAAAGGAAGAATCGAGAGAAAAATCTATTTCTCTTGAAAACTAGGGTTTTAAGTCAAGAAAAGAGATTTAATAGCTATTCCACCATATCATTGTCCTAAACATGGTAATATTTACAAGAATATCAAGAATCAAGGATTTCATAGCATACATATAGGATTTAGAGTCAAAATAATACATATATATAAGCCCTAGCCTCGATGTAAGAGAATAGGAAGAAACCCCTACCTTAAATCAAGAGTTCCAAGCAAAAAAACCCAAGTTCTAGAGACTTCCTTCCTCTCTTTTCTTTTTCCTTTTATCTTCCCCTAGGGTTCTAAGAGGTTTGGGGGAGAGTGGAGTGAAAGAATAGAAGGAAATAGGATGAAAAGGTGTTTTAAACTCAGCCCAATCCCGAATTTTTACTGTTTTAAAATTTCTGATTTTTACCGACAGTACCGGTACGCTGTACCGGTACGGTTTGTCCGGATTTGCCTTTTTCACCTGTTTTTCATTTCCAATCCATTCCAAACCCTTCCAAAACCAACCCAAACTTATATAACATACATTTTTATATCAAAAATAGTTGGTACAAGTTCTATTACATGTGGGGGTTTACAATCCACCCTCTTTGAAGAAAGTTTCATCCTCGAAACTTACCTCAGGTAGCGAACAAATGAGGGTACTTCTCTCGCATCTCCAACTCCGGTTCCCAAGTAGCTTCCTCCACCCCATGATGTTGCCACAAGACTTTCACCAGTTGGATGACTTTATTGCGAAGCACCTTCTCCTTGGTATCGAGAATCTTCACCGGTTGTTCTTCATATGATGCTCCCTCTTGAACTTCAATATCCTCTAAATCCACGATATGCGTTGTATCCGATTGACACTTTCTCAACATTGAAACATGGAACACGTCGTGCACCCCTGACAACTGAGCTGGTAACCGAAGTTGATACGCCACTTTGCCCACTACTTTGATCACCTCAAATGGTCCGATGTACCTTGGAGCTAATTTCCCTTTCTTGCCAAATCTAAACACCCCCTTTTTGGGTGACACCTTGAGGAACACATAGTCCCCCTCTTGGAATTCCAAGGGTCTTCTTCTTCTATCCGCATAGCTTTTCTGTTTACTTTGAGTCGTGTGTAGTCTTTCCCGGATGAGTTGAATTTTCTCCGTAGTCTCTCGTACAACCTCTGGCCCAAACAAACCACTTTCTCTAGCTTCCAACCAACAAGTCGGGGACCTACATGATCTTCCATACAATGCCTCATAAGGAGCCATTCCAATACTTTCCTGATAGCTGTTGTTATATGCGAACTCCACCAGCGGCAAATGATCACTCCAACTTCTCTTGAAGTCCAACACACAAGCTCGTAGCATGTCTTCCAAAATTTGTATCACCCTCTCGGATTGGCCATCCGTTTGGGGATGAAAGGCGGTGCTAAAGTGTAACTCTGTCCCCATAGCTCATTGTGGACTTTGCCAAAATTGCGCCACAAAACGAGAATCACAATCCGACACAATAGAGAGTGGAACTCCATGCAATCTAACAATCTCGAGAATATAAAGCTTGCTCAAGGTCTCTAAAGTGTCATTGGTCTTCATACTTAAGAAATGAGCGGACTTGGTGAGTCTATCTACAATGACCCATAAGGCATTATGCCCGCGTGAAGTCCGTGGAAAGCCAGACACGAAATCCATGGTGATATAATCCCACTTCTACTCTGGGATAGGTAAGGACTGTAGTAATCTTCCGGGTTTCTGATGCTCAATCTTCACCTGCTGACACATCGCACACTTTGCAATGTACTTAGCCACGTCTTGTTTCATCCCTTTCCACCAATATTGACGTTTCATGTCTCTATACATCTTAGTACTACCCGGATGTATGGAGAATTTTTAACGATGACACTCACCCAACACTTCTTCCCTTACTTGGTCATTGTTTGGTACACATAGTCTTCCACGAAACTTTAACTCATCATCGTGTATGGACCAGTTCTCTACAACCTCATTCCTCTTCAATCTATCCCGGATAGTTTCCAACTCTGTGTCTAATCGTTGCAACTCTATAATCCGTTGTCGGAGAATTGGTTGAGCTACAAGATTGAATAAACATGGTCGATCCCCCTGCCTATCCACCAATAGATCAAATTCCTCCAAAGCATCAATCATCTTCCACCTATTAACAACAAGAACATTGATTTCTCCCCGAGACTTCCTGCTCAGTGCATCTGCTACTACATTAGCCTTCCCCGGATGGTAGTTGAGTGTGAAATCGTAATCTTCCAAATATTCGATCCACCTTCTTTGTCGGAGATTCAAATGTTTCTGTGTGAATATATACTTGAGAATCTTATGATCAGAAAACACTTGAAACTTTTCTCCATACAGGTAACACCTCCACAACTTAAGAGCAAAGACCACAGCGACGAGCTCTAAGTCGTGGGTGGGATAGTTTTGCTCATGAACCTTTAGTTGTCTCGATCCATAAGTGACTATCCTGCCTCCCTGCATTAGCACACATCCTAACCCTCGTAACGAAGCATCGGTGTAAACATCGTATCCTTCCCCACTGCTAGGAATAATGAGGACAGGGGCTGTTGTCAACCTCTCCTTCAAAGTGCGAAAGGCTTGTTCACATGCTTGAGTCCACAAGAACCTTTCCCCCTTCTTGGTGAGGCGGGTCATTGTCATCGCGAGCTTTGAGAACCCTTCCACAAACCTCCGGTAGTAGCCTGCTAATCCTAGGAAACTACGTACTTCGGTCACATTCCTTGGTGGTTCTCATTTCATCACGACTTCAATCTTTGCGGGGTCAATAGCTACGCCTCGTTCCGACACAACATGGCCAAGGAATTTCACTTCCTTCATTCAGAACTCGCATTTGCTCATCTTAGCATACAACTTATGCTCTCTCAATGTTTGTAGCACAATCAAGAGATGACGTTCATGTTCCCCTTGTGTCCGTGAATAAATCAATATATCATCAATAAACACAATGACAAACTGATCTATATATGGCCGAAAAACCCTGTGCATCAAATCCATGAAGGCTGCCGGAGCATTAGTCAATCCAAACGGCATTACTGTATATTCGAAATGACCATACCGAGTACGAAAAGTTGTCTTAGGAATATCCTCTTCCTTGATCCGTAGTTGATGATATCCTGTGCGAAGATCAATCTTGGAGTAATACTTAGAACCCCTCAGTTGATCGAATAAATCATCGATTCGTGGCAACGAATATTTATTCTTCACTGTCACCCGATTCAACCTTCGGTAATCTGTGCATAGCCGAAGTGTCTCGTCATGCTTCTTCACAAAGAGGACCGGGGCTCCCCAAGGTGAAGTGCTTAAACGGATAAACCCAATAGTCAACAGATGGTCCAACTTAGGGCTGTCAATTTTCGACACGACACGCTAACACGACACGAACCGAACACGAAATTAATGGGTCGAACACGAAATTAAATAGGTCAATGGATAAAAACGGGTCAACACGTATAAACACGAAAAAAAACAGGTTGGGTTCATGTCGAAATCAGGTCAACCCGATTTTGACCCAATTAACCCATATATTTTAAACAGGTTAATATAATTTGACCCGAACCCGACCTACCCATTTATTACCCGTTTAACCCATTTATCCAAATATATAAAAGCAACCAAAAAAAACATAACCCTAACCCATTTCTGCTTTTCCACTCTCACCCGCCGCTGGTCGCCTGGTCTTGAGGAGGAGAGGAGGGCTCACTTTCCACCTTCGTCGTTCAAGTTCAAGCCCTCGTCGTTCAAGCCCTTGTCGTTCAAGCCTTCATCGTTGCTCAACCGAAAAGGTTTGCTCCTCTCTCTCTCTCGCTGTGTGTTCTCTCTCTGTGTCGCTGACGCTGTGTGTTCTTTCTCTCTCTCTGCGCGCTGCGACTCAATCGAAGTGTAGAACAGTCAGAAGTAGAAGGCAGCGGGTATATCCTTCCCTCATTTTCTGTGCATTTCCTTCCCTCATTTTTTGCACACAGCAGGGAGGCCCACACGTATTTCGTGGAAATTCCAGTTCGTCGGACTGATGAAGAACCTCTGCAGAAACTCTTTGTGTTAGTGAGGAGCGAGTTGAATCTGGACCTTAAGAACATTCGGCAAGAACAAGCCAAGTTTTGGAAGCAACATCCTGCCTTAGTAAAGGTGAGATGCATGCCATTTTTCGGCTAGGCCAAGAAACATCTACGGTTGCTTTATTTTTGGGACTTCAAATTCACAATGCTTACTGCTTCTTTCATGCAGACAAAATTGTTGGTTCAAGCCCAATTGACCTGTGAGTCGGCTGCTCTATCTCCATCTTTGCAGCGTGATTATAGATGTGTTCTTGAACTTGCGCCTCGCCTTCTTGAAGAACTAATTAAGGTAATTTCTAATATATATCTGTAGAGTCATTTCCAAATAATTTTAATTGGTGTTTTAGTATCTCATTAAAGTACTCCCATTTTGGACATCTGATTGTGGATATATAGTTTTTTAAACTTTATATTGTGATATTGAACTTCTTCAGAATTTAAGTAAAAGAAAAAGGACTTTGGGAATGTTATAAAACTTTATAATGTGGTTTTTGACGGTAAAAGCGAGGCGGTATAAGGATTATGCAATCATATTCATTTCTTGGATTCATTTTGGGCCTTGGTTTCTAAGTACTTTGAGGATATTCCTGTTTTTGGTATTATTTCCAGTTGGAAAGCATCTTGTGGTGTATAATGTGGTCTTCAGCTCCTAGTTAGTGCTATATACTGTTCATATGGTTTGTTTTGTTTTTCCAGTTGGATGACTTTTCCAACATTGTTTCAGGTTATGAACGATTTCCTATATTATGAATAAAATTTTGTATCATATAAAAAATGCAATAATGTTATCTGCTTTTGATGAAGAATTTTATGAAATCAACTGTCCTGTGCCATCCTTCTAGAGTTTTGTGGAATTTTTAGTGATGATCCATTTAGTTTGCTTGTTGAGTGATATGTATTACATTACTTTCTTATTTAACAACATTTTACACCTAGTAATATTCAATCCTTACTGTTTTTTGTTGCAATCCTACCAATTGAGCGGTTCTCCATTTTCATTCACATGATATACCTAACTTCACCCTGTTTCTACCAATTGAGCAGGTCCCCATTTTTACTGTTTTTTGTTGCCCTTTCTTCACTTGTAGTTGAAGCAGACAGTAGCTGAGAAGCGTCCAGCTGAGAAGCAGTCTAGCTGAAGTAAAAATCGCAAACAACAGCTGAGAAGTGTCCAGCTGAAGCAGAAAGACAGGGCAGTCTAGCTGAAGCAGAAAAGCAGCTGAGAGGCAGTCCAGCTGCAACAGCCTGCTTGAAGTGGCTGTTTTTAGTGCCCATAAAAGAAATTTATGATTTTTTTGTTTTTTTTTCATGTTTTGAAGGATTAAAGTCATTTAATTGGAAATGGATGTTAGGAATTGGTTTCCTTTTGCTTCTTGTAATTCTTTGAATTTTATTCAATAAAATCTTTTGATTTTTTTTTTAAGGTGTTGAATAGATAGAATTTGATATGTGGGTTAAACAAGTCGGGTTAAATAGGTTAAACAGGTTAACATGTCGTGTTATGTATTAACTTGAAAATGACCTGTTTATTAAACGTGTCAAACATGTCAGGTTCGGGTAACACGTTTAATGGTCAGGTCAGGTTAGTGTTTACACATCTCGACACGATTATTAAACATGTCAGGTTAGTGTTTAGGAATTTTTGACACAAACCCGAAACAAACCCGACACGAAATGACCCAACCCGACACGTTTGACACCCCTAGTCCAACTGCTTCCTTAGCTCCTTTAACTCCAAGGGTGCCATCCTATAAGGAGCAATAGATATGGGTTCGGTTCCCGGATATAGATTGATTGCAAACTCGATCTTTCTCTGTGGGGGTAACCCGAGTAGTTCATCTGGAAAGACATCTGGAAAATCCGACACTATCAATACCACGTTCGGTTGGGATCTATCCCGATTATCTCCCATCAAGCTAGCTAAGAAACTCAAATGGCTCCCCGCCTTAACTTTTAAGAATCTATTACCCGTAGTAGGGAATGGATGGGAAGAATTTCGATCATTCATGAAACTGAAAACTACCCCTCCCGGTAATTGAAATGAAATCCGCTTGCGAAAACAATTCATTACCGCACGGAAAGTGGACAACAAGTCCATCCCAAATATTATGTCATACCCCTTCATGTCTAACGCAACCAAATCTACAATCAATTCTTGCTCCCCAATTCGAAGTACACAACCTCTACACACCCTTTTTGTATCCAACCGTTCCCCCGTAGGCATGACAATACTCAAAGCATGTTCTAACTTCTCAAATTCCAATCCCAAATTAAGAGCATATGTAGTGCGTATGAATGAATGAGTCGCACCAGGATCAAATAAAATTCGGGCCCAAGAATTATAAAGAAGAATGATACCTTCCACAACTGCATTGGAAACGTCTTCCTCCGGTTGGGTCAAAGCAAACACTCTTCCCTGATTTGCACCGGCTGGGGCCGGAGCTCCTAACGGTCTCTACTGTAGCGGCTTCTGTAGGAGTGGCTTGTTTGCATTTACTTGTCCTGCTGCTTGATTGATCTTTGTTGAAAACAATGGGCAGTTATTTTTGAAGTGCCAGAAACCTCCATATGCGAAGCATTGATGTGGATCAGTGCCTGCTCTCTCTGGTACGCCTCCAACTCCTCGAGCTATCTGAAGTCTCTGTCCAACCGCCCGGTCTGGGCGATGGTATGGTGTCGCCCTCTGCACTCCACTGCCATTAGCACCCGTCCGGATCGGACCTCCCCTCATGAAGTTCTGTCGTCTCTGGTTGTCCTCCGTGTCTCTCTCCACCAGTGCAGCTCTGTCAATAAGATCCCCATAGTCCCGGATTTTGAGAGCCACAAGCTTCTCCCTGATGGCAGGCCTAAAGCCCTGCTCAAAGCGTTTGGCCCTCCTAGCCTCGGTAGTTATAAACTCCGTGGCATAACGGGATAGTTCATCAAAATTTCCCTCATACTCCGTCACCGTCATGCTACCCTATCGTAGAGCGAGAAAATCTGCACTCATCTTGTCTCGGACCGATTCAGGGAAATACTTGTCTTGAAAGATTTGATCAAACTCCTCCCAGGTAAGAGCATCCGTGTTTCTCCTTCTCTTCACTAAGTCCCACCAATGATCTGCCTCCCCCTCTAACAGATATATAGCTAATCCGACCCGAAGATCATCGGTAACTCCCATGCCATCACACATCTTCTTCACCCGGCGAATCCATCTATCCGCATCCACAGGGTTAGAGCTTCCTTAGAAGGTAGGTGGGTGTTGGCGTAAGAATTCTCGAAGACCTATCATCCTTCAGTTTTCGTCCCTGTTGCCCGGTTCCTAAGCTAAGGGATGAACCCCACCATTGTGGTTGTTGTTTCCATTTTGGTGTTGTACTAGAGTGGTTAGCTCCCTTAAGCATTTATAAATGCCATTCATGGCATCTGGAGGTGGTGGTGGTGGTGGTGGGTGTGCTTGGCCACCACGTCCTCGTCCACGTCCACGTCCATGTCTACCGTCCATTCTGCACATCAATTCACAGTTTAGTTCCTTGATGTACAAGACATCCTAACTATCACCTTAATCTAAAGCATGATGCTTGTATAAAAATTTAAATCAATAATTTCCTTCAACCTAATCCTACCTTTCTAGTGGTAATCCATAACCTACAGCTCCCATGTAAGACCTAATTCCTAGGCTCTGATACCAAATTTTTTTTGTAACGCCCCAAAATCCCCCTTGGACAGTATCACTATCTAAAACCATTCACATCATGAGAGCAACTAATAAAATTCATAAACAAATAAACTTTCATTTATCATCCATAATATCTACAACGTCAGCCAAAAGAATAGGCCAAACCATGACCGTTATATTCAAAAGAATATGCCATTCATGGCAATTACACCCAAAAATCAACTATTATCTTGCAGCGGAGTAACAAAGACATTAGACTTCACATTTTCTCAAAAAGAACTTCCTAGTCTAGGACATAAGAGAATATAGCTCTAAACGTCCACCTCTGGATTCACGTTCCCATCTATGGACTCATCAACTCTAAGCTCCTCCTCTAGGTCATAATCTGAAAAAGATGTTGTTTGTAGGGGGGTGAGCACTAAGCTCTGTAGGAAAATCCTCCCAAACTCGAACAAGGTTTAGAAAACATATAAAACAAGTCGGTCTCATTTCACAAATATCATATATAACTTTTGAAAGAAAACAGTGACAGTTTATCCGATCTCAAGTTTAAGCAATATCAATGAAGTAAATGAAAAAGCAAAACCAATTTCCAAAACGAACAATCAACAAATCACTATAAACCATAGCCAACCATTGGCACCATACCCATAGCCAACCATTGGCACAATAAACCATCGCTCACAATGTATTTCAAACCACAACTTGTATCTCAGGTATGATGTATGATATCGCATGAATAAACACATCAAGAATATCCTGGCCCACACACACACACCCAATCCTCTCAAGGATTTACAACTTTAGGAAGGGCGTATACCAACTCATTGGCAGTGACGAATCCAACCCAGGAATAGTATACTAACCCTCATCCTCGGTACCCGTGAGCGAATAGTGGTTTGGTCCTCACAAGGCACCAAACCCACTACGAGTGGTAGGAAAAATTCAAACCGGCACGTAGTAAGAAACACATCTACCCACTCTATGATACCCGGTCAACGGCCACCCATGGTCATCCGAACATCCACAAGAGATACAATACCCAACCAATTTCCTCAATTCACAAACAAATCCAAAAATTCCCAAATTTAATATGTAGTACCATAAAACCATTTAAGAAAATATACAAGAGATCATCTACAATACCATTTTGTTATTCAATACAAAGTACTAAAGTTTTGAAATCAAGGACAAAGGAAGAATCGAGAGAAAAATCTATTTCTCTTGAAAACTATGGTTTTAAGTCAAGAAAAGAGATTTAATAGTTATTCCACCATAGAATTGTCTAAAACATGGTAATATTTACAAGAATATCAAGAATCAAGGATTTCATAGCATACATATAGGATTTAGAGTCAAAAAAATACATATATATAAGTCCTAGCCTCAATGTAAGATAATAGGAAGAAACCCCTACCTTAAATCAAGAGTTCCAAGCAAAAAAACCCAAGCTCTAGAGACTTCCTTCCTCCCTTTTCTTTTTTCTTTTATCTTCCCCTAGGGTTCTAAGAGGTTTGGGGGAGAGTGGAGTGAAAGAATAGAAGGAAATAGGATGAAAAGGTGTTTTAAACTCAGCCCAATCTCGAATTTTTACTGTTTTAAAATTTCTGATTTTTACCGACAGTACCGGTACGGTTTGTCTGGATTTGCCTTTTTCACCTGTTTTTCATTTCCAATCCATTCCAAACCCTTCCAAAACCAACCCAAACTTATATAATATACATTTGTATATCAAACATAGTTAGTACAAGTTCTATTACATGTGGGGGTTTACAAATTTATGTGGGAGTGTGTAGTTGAGAATTGAAGTTATTATCAGATTGCAAAGATTGTGAGTTTCTATAGGTTATTGAGCGACAAAGTCATTAAAAATAGTGTATCTATTTCAGGAATCAAGGTAAATCTTACTATAATGTCATTAATCAGTTTGATGTTATACCATGATTTCAATGTAGGAAAGATAAGTAATCCTATTAGAATTTGATTTATTTTGATATGCATGAGACTTGGTGAACGGATTGTCGTATTTAAAAGAGAAGTGATATTTGATGAGTAGACAATTAAGTTGATGATATAGTAGTTATGCATAATAATAAATTAGTTTAGACACTCGTATAGAATTATTGAGGATAAGAGATAATCAAAAATTGAGAATGAAGGTAATAGATGAATGCTAGTGAATAAATGTAATCTTGGGGACTTTTAATAACTGCAATGATGGTACAAGTTGAAGTAATGGATTTAAAATTTAAAATATGGAAAATCTATTGTGATCTTGAATTTGATGCTTAAAAGATGAATTGGCATTGAGACATTGTGGCCAATTGGAATTAGGTAGACTAAGTTGACGATTAAGTTTCGAGGATGAAACTTTCTTTTAGGAGAGTGGATTATAAGATCCCGTACTATAATTAAATAAGTGTAAGATTATCTTAAGAGTTATACTAAGATAAATAAAATGATGGTAGAAACTTTGAATTATTGTTGAAAGATTGATCATGAAATTTGAGTTTTGCGCATATTGAATTCCGGGTCAAATATATTTTCAGAGGTGTTTAAGTTTCTAGAAGGGTGGTTAGGTAAGTTTCTAAATATTTTTAGGTCAAAATAATGCTACCATTGAATTCGGGAGATTGAAAAACCTTGGGATATGTGAAATGGGGTGTATTAGAGGTTTGGAGGCATTCCGAGGTTAAAACGCATTTTGGAGAGAATTCGGTTATGAAAGAATTTAACACTACCCTAGTATTTTGGCAATAACTTTTTACTCCGAACTTCGATTGACTAGATTCTTGTGACATTAGAAATTATATTTCAAGGGCTTAAAATGTAATTCATTAAAATTTCTTGAATCAACTTTTAACCAGGCCAAAACTACCTTGGAAGTCAAGGCAGAAAGTGGAATTCGTTTGAATGGGAAAGGCTTCGTTCAAACGTTCTGTCTGATGGATTTTCAGTAGAAAGAATAGGAGATACTGGGAGCAAAGCCCATTCGAATGGGCTTAACACCGTTCGAATGCCATCCAGGCTGTTCGAGCACGCATGTGCGATTCTGCACAATCAAGCAGCGCCTCCTAAAATAGGGCAAGATCTTGAGGAATTAACGCATAGGAATTGCATCAAAATACCATAGGAGCGATTTATTGCGGATTAAGGTAATGGACGTTTCTCAAACTTTTTTATTGAAGCTTAAGGCTATACATATGTATCTTTTTGGTTCCTATTAAAATATATATAATAGATATACGATTAGTTTACAATCTTTGAACTACATGATCCGTGTTTTTGAAAAAATTACATGTTGTACATCCAAAATTATGTGTTCTTGGTAAAACACCTAGATCTTGAATATTGGTTTTTTGAATGCTTGTTTTTACGATATATTGCATGTTTTGATTAAATTACTCTTGCATTTGAAAAATTGTGGAATTATGAAGTTTGGGTGAACATGTAATTTATTGAATTATATTTCTTGTATTGGTATTGATGATCTTGGGTTTCATGCGAGCATATATTTCAGAGTGCTTAGATATGCTTATTACCTTTAGGGATTTGAAGGTTTTCTATCACTCGTAGTTGGTTTGGTTCCTTGTAAGGTTCCAAACCATTATTTTTTCACGGTAAATCGGGGCTAAGGGTTAGTATACCATAATTCTTATAATGTTTTATCAATGCTGATGCAACAGTACACGTACTTCCTAAACATTGTTATTATTGAGATTATGGAGTTTTGTGGACCAGATATATTCATTATATGAATTCTTCTTGATTCAACCTGTATATATCTTGAGGAGGTTCTCGATTCGCAAGATTCGGCAGGTTCCGCTGTTCTGGTAGAGGATTTTGCATTTGGACGAGGTTGACTAGTTCTTCGTTTTTGCTTGAGAAGGCGGAGGAGAGTACGTAGCATAGTAGGCTTCCGAGTTATCTTTGAGCGTTAAGTCACCATCTCGAGGGATCAATGGTGGTGGAGGGGGCGGCAAACCCTAGTTGCCTTTTGTTGTTGCTTCATGCTTCGTGTCAAAACCATCAGGTAACAAAGAAGAATGTTTCGACGGAAATGAATAAGTTGTTCTCATAGGCGGCGCCAACTGATGATGTACTGATTAAAAGCTGAACGAAACCTTGGCGATTTTGTATATTGTTCAAGTCGATGGACTTTAGGCTTTTGTGAGAGACTGTATCAAAAAGATCAAAAAATGAAGAACAGGCGAGATTTATAGTGGTTCACCGATATCGGCTAGTGCACTCGAATGAAGTCTCTTGCTCTGGGAGGGGGAATAATCTTATTGCTTGATCAGAATGAATAGGTTACAGATCTACCTTTGTTTGGTAAAGGTCTTTGATATTTATAAGAGGATGAGTTTGGTAAAGGTCCGGCTGGGTGAACTTCGCAACTGGTGCCCGTGGTTCTGCTCGATTTGTCTTTGTGTGAAGAGCTCATTCACCGAACTAGAAGCCAACCCCGAGGTTTTTCATGTTCGCAGGTTTCGATCTTCAGGGTTTTGGAGGTCAGTTCTCCCTACTATGTTGTCATGCATACTAAACCTGTAAACCGCCACACTTTTATATTACATATATATAGCGAGAAATTCACAATTTCCTTGAAATGTAATATGTGTAAGGATGTATGCATGGACTAGGTAGATTGTAAACGTAGAAAAAAAAAATGTTCGTATTGTGAAAATAGGGTAAATAGTAGTTGGAACTTGGTTTTGATTTGTAGATGTATGAAATGGGGTGTAATAGAAATTTTAGGTATCAATTTTTAGGTGGAAAACCAGGTTAAACATGTATGTGATGGATTTGGTTGGCTTAGGAATGGATTGGAAATGGAAAAGGGATCAAACAGGCTGTGAACAATGCACGTGAATAGTGCACTGGCTGCAACTTCAAGCGCGATTTCTACCTTGATGCAGTAAATATCTCTCAAAACTCAAAACATGAAAGTTGTATAGCTCTTTCTTATCATTCCATATCATCTTGAATCATATCAATCGGAGCTCGGATGAGAGAGTTATGCCCAAATAACGAAGCGATGTCGAAATAGCCCAATTAGCTTCGTTTTGCATTTAATGTCTCCATTTGCATCCTAAATCAAAATATAAGAATAATGAGTACATTTAGGCTTCAAATAAGTATAAAAGACTTTAAGAAGCACCATTTATCACCTTTTATTTGCAAACATCGCAAAACTTCATTAATAGCCGGTTCGGATGGGTAAAATAGAAACTTTAGTGTTTCGGGTATACGTTGACTTTGGTTTTGAGATAAATCATAAAAATAAATGTTTTTAGGTTAAAATAACATTAAAAATGAATCCGAAACGTCGAAAAACCTTAGGGTAGTCATATGGATCAAATTGGAGATTTTAGTGGCAAAACCGTAATTTTGGAGAAAACCAAAACAGCCCATGAACAGTGAAATTCGGGGCAGGTGTGTTTAAAACCCCATTTTCACTCCATTTGCGCTAATTTCTTTCACTCCACTCACACCCCCACACCTCTTGGAACCCTAGAGATCATTAGAGAGGAAGAAAGGAAGGGAAAAACAAGAGATTTAAGGGTAAATTCAAGATCAAAGCTCAAGTTCTTCATACAAACTAAGGATTCAAGGTAGGGGTTTCCTTCCATTCACTTACATTGAGGCTAGGGTTATTATATATGTATGATTTGGACTTCTAATCATATATATTTGCTATGGGTTCCTTGTCTCTTGGTATTATTGCAAACTTTATTATGTTTTGAGAAAAGTTATGGATGGAGAGCCATAAAAATCTTAGTTTGTGAGAAACATGGATTTCTCTCTCTATCTTCATTCAAATTTGGCTTTGAAAACTATAGTGCTTTGTGTTGAGTATTGAAATGCTATTGTACATGATCTCTTGTATTTTTCTTCATTGTTTATTTGAAATTGTCTCCTGATGGATTTGTGGATTTTATGGAATTTGCTTGAAAAATTGGGGGTTTATGGTATTGTTGGGTATGTGAGATATTTGTTGGTATTTTATCTCTTGCGTGGTTGTACGATACGAACATGGATTACTATTGACCGGGTATCATGTAGTGGGTAGACGTCTTGTATGCCACGCAGGTATGAACTTTTCCTACCACATGAAGTGGGTAGACGCCTTTGTACGCCGTGTGGGTATGAACTTTTCCTATCACTAATGATCACAGATTAGTAACGTGGGTTGTGTCGGACATACAGTGTGGGTTATCATGCATTGTACCAGAAATGGTTTTTACAAGAGTTTTGGGAAGTATGGGATTCCGCGAGAACTTGTTGGAAACGGTTTATGGTAGAATGGATTACCAATGGTATATTGTGTTTATTTGTCCATTTCAATTACTGTTGCTATCTAAACTTGAGATCTGTTTAAATGTCCTCGTTTTACTTCAAATGTTATATATGTTATTTGTGAAATGAGACCGACCGTTTTATATACTTTTCTAAACCTTGTTTGGGTTTGGGAGGATTTTTCTACAGAGCTTCGTGCTCACCCCTTACAGTTGAACATTTTTCAGATTTTGTGCCAGAGGATGAGCTCAGTGCTAACGAGTCGAGCCATGGAGAGGCTTCACTAGAGGGATACTTGAATCCCGAGTGGGACATCTAGAGATGTCGTTTACTTTTGTTCTAGACTAGAATATTCTTTTGAAACACTGTGTAGTCTAGATTTCTTTTGTAATTTCCGCTGCGCTATAATAGTTAATTTTTTTTTTGGGAATGTAAAGACCAAAGATGGCATATTCTTTTGATATTGTGGCCATGACTTGACTTATTCTTTTGGAATGTTATTGTGGGTATTACATACGGTGAATGAAAATCTTTTGGGATAATGTTGTAAATATTTTATGGATAAATGGACCCGGTGTGGTCGATATAGTATAATTGCACAGGTTGTGTTTTGGGTAGAGCTTCCCGAACAAAGGAGACTCTGCCCGAATTTTGTTAAATTAAGGACCCCCGGTTATTTATGGATTTTATTAGTGCTCTCATAGTGTAAATGGTTGTTAGTATGTAATGCCGTCCAAGGGGGTATTTGGGGTATTACAAAGTTTGTATCAGAGCTTAGGCTTTAGGTCTTATATGGAAGCTGTAGGTTATGGATTACCACTAGAGATGTAGGTTTAGGGTGAAGGAAATTGTTAAGTTAAATTTTGTATATGCCTTGTGCTTAAATCAAGACATCCTACATATCACTTTAGTTTATATCTTGCACATCACGGAAACTAAATTGTGGATTGATGTGCAAGATGGACGGTACACGGGGACGAGGACGAGGACGTGGACATGGTCGTGGTCGTGGAGGCCAGGCAAATCCACCACCACCACCTCTCGATGCCATGCAAGGAATCTATCAATGCTTGAGGGAGCTCACCACTTTGGTACAAAACCAAAATGGAAACAACAACCATAATGGTGGAGCTCATCCTCTCGCTCAAGTACCGGGCAATGGAAACGGAGATCGAAGGATGGTAGTTCTTCAAGAATTTCTGAGGCAACGCCCACCCAATTTCCAAGGGAGCTCCAATCCTTTGGACGCGGATAGATGGATCCGCCGAGTGAAGAAGATTTGTGACGGCATGGGAGTTGCCGATGACTTAAGGGTTGGCTTGGTGACCTACTTGTTTGAAGGAGAGGCCGACCATTGGTGGGAATCTGTAAAGAGAAGGCGGAACACCGATGCACTCATTTGGGAGGAGTTCGACCAAATCTTCTAAGAAAAGTACTTCCCCGAATCAGTCAGAGATAGAATGAAGGCCGATTTTCTTGCACTACGACAGAGCAGCATGACGGTGGCAGAGTACGAGAGGAGGTTTGACGAGCTATCCCGTTATGCTACGGAGTTTATATCTACTGAGGCCGACAGGGCCAAGCGCTTCGAGCAGGGACTGAGGCCGGTCATCCGGGAGAAGTTGGTGGCTCTTAAGATCAGGGAGTATGGGGATCTGGTTGATAGAGCCGCACTTGTGGAGAGAGACATGGAGGATACTCAGCGGCGACAAAGCCTTATGAGGGGAGGTCCGATCAGGACGGGTGCTAGCGGCAGTGGAGCACAAAGGCCGACACCATACCGTCGCCCAGACCAGGCAGGAGGACATAGACCGCCGGTAGCTCGAGGAGCAGGAGGTGTACCGGGGAGGACAGCCACAGACCCCCGTCACTGCTTTGCATGTGGAGAGTTTGGGCACTACAAAAGTCAATGCCCATCGTTTCCACCAAGGACCAATCAAGAAACCGGACAATTACCAGCAAACAAGCCACCTCTACAAAGGCCAACACATTAGAGACCGTTACAAGCTCAAGCCCCCGGCGGCGCAAATCAAGGAAGGGTTTTTGCTTTGACCCAACCGGAGGAAGATGCCTCCAATGCAGTAGTTGAAGGTATCGTCCTTTTCTACAATTCTTGGGCCCGAATCTTATTTGATCCCGGTGCTACACATTCGTTTATACATACTTTACATGCTCATAATTTGGGATTGAAATTCGAGAAGCTAGAACATGCATTGAATGTGGACTTGCCTACGGGAGAATAGTTGGGTACCAACCGGGTCTGCAAGGGTTGCGTGCTTCGTAATGGGGAGCACGAATTGATTATGGATTTAGTTGCTCTAGATATGAAGGGATATGACGTGATATTCGGGATGAACTTGTTATCCGCTTTCCGGGCGGTCATGGATTGTTTCCGCAAGCGGATTACATTTCAGTTACCAGGAGGGGTAGTTTTCAGTTTCATCAATGACCGAAGTTTTTTCCATCCATTTCCAACTATGGGTAGTAGATTCTTGAAAACGAAGGCGGGAAGCCATTTGAATTTCTTAGCTAGTTTGATGGGAGACGATCGGGATAAATTCCATGAGGATATGGTGTTGATAGTGTCGGATTTTCCGAATGTATTCCCAGAAGAACTACCCGGGTTACCGCCACACAGGGAAAATTGAGTTCAAGATTGATCTCTATCCGGGAACCGAACCCATATCCATTGTTCCCTATCGAATGGCACCTTTGGAGTTGAAGGAGCTAAGGAAGCAATTGGATCATTTGTTGGCCATTGGGTTTATACGTTTGAGCACCTCACCTTGGGGAGCCCCGGTCCTCTTTGTGAAGAAGACGGATGAGACACTACGGTTGTGCATAGATTACCGAAGGTTGAATCGGGTTACCGTGAAGAATAAATACCCTTTGCCCCAAATTGACGATTTATTTGATCAGTTGAGGGGTTCGAAGTACTACTCCAAGATTGATCTTCGCATAGGGTATCATCAATTGCGGATTAAGGAGGAAGATATTCCTAAGACTGCTTTTCGTACTAGGTATGGTCATTTCGAGTATACGGTGATGCCGTTCGGATTGACTAATGCACTAACAGTCTTCATGGATTTGATGCACAGGGTATTCCGGCTGTACCTTGATCAATTTGTCATCGTGTTTATTGATGACATATTGATTTATTCACGGACTCAAGAGGAACATGAATGTCATCTCTCTATTGTGTTACAGACATTGAGAGAATATAAGTTATATGCGAAGATGAGTAAATGCGAGTTTTGGATGAAGGAAGTAAAATTCTTGGGTCAAGTTGTGTCCGAGCAAGGGGTAGCTGTTGATCCCGCAAAGATTGAGGCCGTAATGAAATGGGAACCACCGAAGAATGTGACCGAGACACGTAGCTTCTTGGGTTTAGCAGGTTACTACTGGAGGTTCGTAGAAGGGTTCTCAAAGCTTGCGATGCCAATGACTCGCCTTACAAAGAAGGGAGAAAAATTCGTGTGGACTCAAGCGTGTGAGCTAGTGATTGATTGGAAAACGTTGTTGTATCCTAACCTCTAAACATCACCCTCACCCTCAATGTGTGTATGTGGCTTATAGTGATGGGGGAGTGTCACTCTCCCTCCGGATGATGCAAGAAGATAGGAAACAACAACAAAATGGATGTGAATGGAAATGTGATGAACAAAATAGATGGAATGAGATGCGGTGTGCACAAAAATGCTCCCCAATCGAAAGGAGTCTTTCGTTGTCGGTGTTTTACTTGGAAGAGTATTCCAAGGTCGTCTCCTCAGGGAAGGAAAGGGAGTTTTGTGAAAGTGATTTTGGTGAACAAAAGAGAAAATGTAAAATCTTTTGTTTGAGTTTTGTATTTGGTTTGTAAATGAAAATGCAAATAAAGCAAGTGTTGGCTAATCCAAAGGGTTCATTCCAATGGGAATACCAAATCAACTCAAAGCCTTCCTCCGATTGAGCATGAATGAACGATTGATTCGGGGGAAGCTAGGGACGAGATTGGTGAGTATCTAAGCATAAACCGTGACTAGGCCTACGGAATATCAAAGGCTCACCAACTCATCCACTCTCAACCCCGTCAAACCGAACCATTTGACTCTAAAGGGAGGAATGAAGAAGAGTTGAAAATGGTATTCCCAAGAGGAATTTTCCCTTGGATTAACCAACTTAAATCCTAGCTACTCATATTAAAAATGCATAAAGGAAAGAGAAGCATAATGTAAATGAAAGACATTGTATAGAAATGAAGCTTTAAAGCATGAAACTAAACTTGAAGCAAGAAATCTAAAGCTATGAACAAAAACATTCAATACCCATTTTAAGCTAAAAATGAAGAACTTGAAAGCATAAATGGTGAAATGAAGAACATGTAATTAACTTGCAATATACTTGAAATAAAGGAGATTACAATGTAAGAAATGAAGATTACAAGAGGAATGTTGCTTACAGCAATGACATGGATGAAGAAAATGCAAAAACGAAATTACTATTCATCATCTTCAACCTTGGAGCTCTCTACATCTACTCCTAAGCTTAGGTAGCCAACTAACTAATACAATGTGTGTGTAATACTGAATATAATGGTTAGGGGTGTCAAACGTGTTGGGTTAAACGGTTACGTGTCGGGTTAAACGGGTGACGGGTAAAAAACATATAAACCCGTACACGACACGTTTAATAAATGGGTAAAAAATCTCAACACGAACACGACTCGTTTAATAAACGGGTAACACGACACAACTCGTTTAACCCGTTAAATTTTATTAAAATTATTTTACTAAAATTTTAAACTCCACTAATTACCCACAACATCAAAACTCTTTTTATTAAAAAAGTTTCAGTTGGGTGCCACTTGCTTTTGTAAGTGGAAGGCAAAGGTGAAGGACTGAACAAATGGGTGCAGCCTTTTATAAGCATGAGAGAGTTCTCATTCACTTAAATTAGTCGATGTGGGATTCCAACCATTCCAACCAAAAGCTTTCAAGGATGCCTTCACTGTGTTCACACTTCTCTCACAACTCACAAGTTTTGAATCCCACATCGGTAGATTTGCAAGGAAGGAGACCTCCTCCTTGCCTATAAAAAGTGAAGTCCATTCTTTTCTTCATCATTTAATTTTTTTATTTTTTTTTCGAAGTGTTCACTAATAAAAATCTTTTAATTAAGAGATTGAATATTTGGATAGTTAATTTTAATAAATTCTGATTATTTTTTTTAAAATAATTATGAATTTATAATTTATTATTATATTAAATTTATTTAAATGGGTTAAACGGGTTATAAATGGGTTGACATGTCTCACTCGAACACGACTCGTTTATTAAACGTGTTAAACGGGTTGACCCGTTTAACACGTGAACCCGTTAAGGTCTCACCCAAACCCGTTTAATCAGCGGTTAATCGTGTCGGTTAATCGTGTCGTGTTGAATTTTGACAGGCCTAATAATGGTGTGTGGGAGACTTCCAAAACATCCAAGAGGCTCCCCCCTAGCTGTGTGTACGAGCTCCCATCAAGAGAGGGCTGAATGGATGGCTTGACAGGCTAGGAGATCATAGCCCTGGCAGCCCACTTCTCTCCCATCCTCCATCAATGCATTGGCCTTCAAAGTCTTCCACTTGAGTGTAGGAGACCTGCAAATGTGTAAGGAAATGTTGGGATAGGCGTGGGAGAAGTGTAGGTGGGACCCCCAAGCCTCAAAGTTGAGTTACAGGCTGTTTTCGCGACCAGAAGGTCCGGAGTACCGGTACCATTTGGTACCGGTACCGAGTACCGGTACTATTTTTCTACACTGGACCACCTTCGGTAGAATCGGTATAACTCTTGATCTAACCGTTGGATTGGGCTGAAATTTTGACACCAAACAGAAGACACCCATATCTACAACTTTCATGTTTTGAACTTTTCCAAATTCTGAGTATATCATGGTAAAAATGAAGGAATTCCGAGGAAGTGCTTCCAATTGTTGCTGCAGCTGGTGCCCTTGTTCCCAAGCACCAATGCCTTCTTGATTTCTTCACTTTTAAGCCTCCAATTCTTCATGTATTGTGTCCATGCCTTCACCACACATCTAACATAGTTGCAATGTCCTAAAATACATGATTTAAGCAATAAAAACTTGTAACATCAAAATATCAACATTATTCATAATTTCGGCTAACTCTAAGTACTTAAATGCAAAAGTTGAGTTAAAATGCTTGTAATGAGCCCTTCAAATATGCAATATTATGTGCTCATCAGCTAGCCTTTCGCACCTTGAAGGAGAAGTTGACGATGGCTCCTGTCCTCATTATTCCGAGCAGTGGGGAAGGATATGATGTGTACACAGATGCTTCGCTACGAGGCTTGGGATGTGTTCTAATGCAAGGAGGGAAGGTAGTTGCTTATGGCTTGAGGCAACTCAAAACTCATGAGCAGAACTATCCCACTCACGACTTGGAGTTAGCTGCTGTGATTTTTGCTCTTAAGTTGTGGAGGTGTTATTTGTATGGAGAGAAATTCCAAGTGTTTTCCGACCATAAGAGCCTCAAATATATCTTCACGCAGAAGGATTTGAATCTCCACCAAAGAAGGTGGATTGAGTATTTAGAAGACTACGATTTCACGCTCAATTACCATCCGGGGAAGGTCAATGTAGTCGCCGATGCACTTACCCGAAAGTCTTGGGGTGAACTCAATGTTCTTGCAAGTAAATGGAAGTGGAGGGATGCCCTTGGAGACTATGATCTATGGGTTGGAGAAGATAGATCTCGGCCATGCCTATTCAACTTTGTAGCCCAACCTACCCTCCAACGTAAGGTTGTGGAGTTACAACGCTTGGATCCTGACTTAGAGTCAATTCGAGCTAAATTGGAAAATGGGGAAGCAATTGAAGGTTGGTCTTTGAAAAATGGAGAACTGAGATATGGGGAGAAGCTATGTGTTCCCGATGATTCGTCCCTAAAGGAGGAGGTATTTGGAGAGTGTCATCGCTCTAAGTTTGCTATCCATCCCGGTAGCACAAAAATGTATAGGGACATGAAACGCTAATATTGGTGGAAGGGAATGAAGAAGGATGTGGCAAGGTTCATAGCACGATGTGATGTGTGTCAGCAGGTGAAGATCGAACATCAAAATTCAGGAGGATTACTACAGTCTTTGCCTATACCAGAGTGGAAGTGGGATCACATCACCATGAATTTTGTGTCGGGTTTACCACGAACGTCGCGCGGGCATAATGCAGTATGGGTTATTGTGGATAGACTCACCAAGTCCGCTCATTTCTTGGGTATGAAGACCACGGACACATTCGAGACCTTGAGCCAGCTTTATATCCGAGAGATTGTACAATTGCATGGACTTCCGCTTTCCATTATGTCGGATCGTGATTCTCGATTTGTGGCGCGCTTCTGGCAAAGTCTACAACAAGCCATGGGGACAGAGTTACATTTCAGTACAGCGTTTCATCCCCAAACGGATGGCCAATCCGAGAGGGTGATACAGATTGTGGAGGATATGTTACGTGCTTGCGCGTTGGACTTCCAGGGGAGTTGGAGCAATCATTTGCCGTCGGTGGAATTTGCATAAAAAAATAGCTACCAGGCAAGCATCAGAATGGCGCCTTATGAAGCATTGTATGGAAGACCGTGTAGATCTCCTACTTGTTGGTTGGAAGCCGGAGAAAGTAGCTTGTTCGGGCCGGACATTGTTCGAGAGACTACGGAGAAGATCCAACTAATCCGGGAGAGACTACGAACGGCGCAGAGTAGACAGAAAAGCTATGCGGATCGACGACAAAGACCCTTGGAATTTAAAAAGGGGGATTATGTATTTCTCAAAGTGTCACCCAAAAAGGGAGTGTTTAGATTCGGCAAGAAGGGAAAATTAGCACCAAGATATACCGGGCCATTTGAAGTTATCAAAGTTGTGGGCAAAGCGGCTTATCAGTTGCGGTTACCCTCTCAGTTGTCCGGGGTACATGATGTGTTCCACGTGTCGATGCTGAGAAAGTGTCAAACGGATGCAACGCCGGTCGTAGACTTGGAAGATATTGAAATTCAAGACGGAGCAACCTATGAAGAACAACTGGTGAAGATTTTCGACGCCAAGGAGAAGGTGCTTTGCAACAAAGTCATCAAATTGGTGAAAGTCTTGTGGCAACACCATGGAGTGGAAGAAGATACTTGGGAACCGGAGTTAGAGATGCAGGAGAAGTATCCGTATTTATTCACTACTTGAGATAAGTTTCGAGGACGAAACTTTCTTTAAGGGGGGTGGATTGTAAACCCCCACACTTTTATATTTTATATATATATATATATATATTCATAATTTCCTTTAAATGTAATATGTGTAAGGATGTATGCATGGACTAGGTAGATTGTAAACGTAGAAAAAAAAATGTTCGTATTGTGAAAATAGGGTAAATAGTAGTTGGAACTTGGTTTTGATTTGTAGATGTATAAAATGGGGTGTAATAGAACTTGTAGGTATCAAGTTTTAGGTGGAAAACCATGTTAATTATGTATGGGATGGATTTGGTTGGCTTAGGAATGGATTGGAAATGGAAAATGGATGAAACAGGCTGTGAACAGTGTACGTGAACAGTGTACTGGCTGTAACTTCAAGCGCGATTTCGACCTTGATGCAGTCAATATCTCTCAAAACTCAAAACATGAAAGTTGTAGATCTCTTTCTTATCATTCCATATCATCTTTAATCATCTCAATCGGAGCTCGGATGAGAGAGTTATGCCCAGATAACGAAGCGATGTCGAAATAGCCCAATTAGCTTCGTTTTGCATTTAATGTCTCCATTTGCATCCTAAATCAAAATATAAGAATAATGAGTACATTTAGGCTTCAAATAAGTATAAAAGGCTTTAAGAAGAATCCTTTATCACCTTTTATTTGCAAACATCGCAAAACTTCATTAATAGCCGGTTCCGATGGGTAAAATAGAAATTTTAGTGTTTCGGGTGTACGTTGACTTTGGTTTTGAGATAAATCATAAAAATAAATGTTTTTATGTTAAAATAACATTAAAAATGAATCTGGAACGTCGAAAAACCTTAGGGTAGTCATATGGATCAAATTGGAGATTTTAGTGGCAAAACCGTAATTTTGGAGAAAACCAAAACAGCCCATGAACAGTGAAATTCGGGGCAGCTGTGTTTAAAACCCATTTTCACTCCATTTGCCCTCATTTCTTTCACCCCACTCACACTCCCACACCTCTTGGAACCCTAGAGATCATTAGAAAGGAAGAAAGGAATGGAAAAACAAGAGATTTAAGGGTAAATTCAAGATCAAAGCTCAAGTTCTTCATACAAACTAAGGACTCAAGGTAGGGGTTTCCTTCCATTCACTTACATTGAGGCTAGGGTTATTATATATGTATGATTTGGACTTCTAATCATATCTATTTGCTATGGTTCCTTGTCTCTTGGTATTATTGCAAACTTTATTATGTTTTGAGAAAAGTTATGGGTGGAGAGCCATAAAAACCTTAGTTTGTGAGAAACATGGATTTCTCTCTCTATCTTCACTCAAATTTGGCTTTGAAAACTATAGTGCTTTGTGTTGAGTATTGAAATGCTATTGTGCATGATCTTTTGTATTTTTCTTCATTGTTTATTTGAAATTGTCTCATGATGGATTTGTGGATTTTATGGAATTTGCTTGAAAAATTGGGGGTTTATGGTATTGTTGGGTATGTGAGATATTTGTTGGTATTTTATCTCTTGCGTGGTTGTACGATACGAACATGGATTACTATTGACCGGGTATCATGTAGTGGGTAGACGTCTTGTATGTCACGCGGGTATGAACTTTTCCTACCACATGGAGTGGGTAGACGCCTTTGTACGCCGTGTGGGTATGAACTTTTCCTATCACTAATGATCACAGATTAGTAACGTGGGTTGTGTCGGACATACAGTGTGGGTTATCGTGCATTGTACCAGAAATGGTTTCGACAAGAGTTTCGGGAAGTATGGGATTCCGCGAGAACTTGTTGGAAACGGTTTATGATAGAATTGATTACCAATGGTATATTGTGTTTATTTGTCCATTTCAATTACTGTTACTATCTAAACTTGAGATCTGTTTAAATGTCCTCGTTTTACTTCAAATGTTATATATGTTATTTGTGAAATGAGACCGTCCGTTTTATATACTTTTCTAAACCTTGTTTGGGTTTGAGAGGATTTTTCTACAGAGCTTCGTGCTCACCCCTTACAGTTGAACATTTTTCAGATTTTGTGTCAGAGGATGAGCTCGGTGCTAACGAGCCGGGCCATGGAGAGGCTTCACTAGAGGGATACTTGGATCCCGAGTGGGACATCTAGAGATGTCGTTTACTTTTGTTCTAGACTAGAATATTCTTTTGAAACACTGTGTAGTCTAGATTTCTTTTGTAATTTCCGCTGCGCTATAATAGTTAATTTTTTTTTTGGGAATGTAAAGACCAAAGATGGCATATTCTTTTGATATTGTGGTCATGGCTTGACTTATTCTTTTGGAATGTTATTGTGGGTATTACATACGGTGAATGAAAATCTTTTGGGATAATGTTGTAAATATTTTATGGATAAATGGACCCGGTGTGGTCGATGTAGTATAATTGCACATGTTGTGTTTTGGGTAGAGCTTCCCGAACAAAGGAGACTCTGCCCGAATTTTGTTAAATTAAGGACCCTCGGTTATTTATGGATTTTATTAGTGCTCTCATGGTGTAAGTGGTTGTTAGTATGTAATGTCGTCCAATGGGGTATTTGGGGCGTTACAAAACTCAACAATATCACAAAATTATTCGAGGTCAACTAAATCTCATCATGTCTATGCAAATTACGAGTTGCCAAACAGAATGAGATAGAGAGCGTGCATATTGCTCAAACAGTTATTCTATAGGCTTTGAACCAATATTTAGGGTTTGGGTAAATAATGATGATGCACAAATCGGTATTGCGCAAAATCAACAGTCAAGAATGTGCAAGGGTGCAATTAATGAGCAATAAATAGACAATCAAATGGAAAAACAGTAAATATGGAGTCAACACAAAGATATATAGTGGTTCGGTCCGGGTGACTTACTCTACTCTCGGGAACGACAGCGGTGGCCGGAGATCTTTATTGATGAATAAGAGTCACCGGGAGAGCGCACTCCAGGGAATTACAATGCCTTTAGAATGAGAGATTAGGGAGGTATAGAGAGATGTGTAGAGGTTTCAAGGTGATAAGATAATGCCATCTATGTGGAGAGGGCTTACATTATATAGGTATGGTAAGGCGGTGAGGCGGTGAGGCGGTGACGTGAGGGAGAAGGTTTCCACTACTTTGGTAAGTACAGTTATGGTAGGATTAGATCTCCGTGCGTATCCCGATTTTCTCTCCTCGTGCTCCTATTTTTTCAGAAGGAGGATCCTGGACTGGACTGGATTGAGCTAGATTGACAAAGTGAGGAGGGCGAAGGAGGAACAGGAGAGCAGGGGTGGACTCCATGGGCGGCGCCCCTTGGGGTGGCCCCTTTGGTCTTGGTGACTTGGTCCCTCTTGTTTGGGCCTGGGTCGCTTTTTAGTTGTCTTGGGCCTAGCCCAGTTAACTTTGGGTTCATCAAATAATATTTTTTCTCGTGAAGTTATGACAATTTATCTATTGATTATGAATTTAATGCTTTGCACAATGAATCATGTGAAGTCAGTGATATTTTGAACAAAATAACTAAATTTGGTCTCAACCAAGTTGCTTTATTTTGGAGAAAAATAATTCATGAGACTATTTTAAATGGTTAAGGATACGATGTATGATTTTAGTTGTATAGAACTCAATTTTGAAAACGTAAGAGGAGTAAACATAATGTTAAAGGTCTAAGGCATAATTTTTAAAACTTGGCCCGCTTTACCATAACGTGGCTCTGTCGTTACTGCTAACACGACTTCAAATATTAAATTCACGAGTTAAAGTTGCATTAACAGCCGTTAGATTTCAATATAATTATAAAACTATCCCTTAATATTTGAGAAATACTTAAATTGCTTGTGTTGCAACAAAGATGCCCATTGTGTGTATATCAATAAAAATTAGGTCACTATTTTAGTTGATTTTTGAAATCCCTTTATCCGGTTCAAAGAAGATAAATTGGTCATTTACGTAACAACTTTAACTAGAAAATTTTGATAATCAGTCTCTATGTCATTTTCAAATATCAAGGGATTTGTGTGCCATTCGTGTAATTTATCTTAAATTTAAAGTAGTAGCACAAACAAAAATATATGAAATCTTAATTCCTGTGTGGATGACCTACTTTTGACCAAATCGAAAAAGAGATTAGTCAAGGTGTTCGTAAATTTGTCCGAACACCTTTGACCGTTAAATTAAAAAAAAAAGAAAACAAAAGTATATAAAAGGACGCCAAAACCCATCACAAAGCTCTAATAGTCGATAAATATTAATGATACCATTTTTTAATGTCATCAGTGAATTCTCAGGGGTGCCATAATGGTAAGACCATTTACAAGAAGGGCCGAAAATAAAAAAGAAAGAAAGAGAAAGAGACCCGCAGCAAATGATGTGTACATTTGACATCGTGGGGGTACTTTCAGAGAAAAAAAAATGGTGGGCTGAATAAAATAGTAGTGGCTATTTGGCCTATGAGACCAAAAAATGTCTACGGATGTGACAATAAGATAAGTGCAAGTTTGAATAGAATCAAAATTGGATAAGTACTAAACTTTGGTCTTGCAGTAAAGGCATGGCATCATCTTCTTATCCAAACTGAAAGATTTGTGAGACTTCTACTCCATGGTTTCTTTCTTTGTCCATTTGCTCATGAAACTTGAAAGCAAAGGTGGGGACCTGGCATTATTGGCTTCTACGCTTTGGATAAAATACCTTCTAAGGTTCAATTTAGTGTGTTTCAAACATTGTTTCTTACTCCAAAAGATTGGAAAAAGCACAAGCTATTGGCATATAATTTTTAGTGGTTTAATCTATCGCTAAACCATCGGCTAGGTGTGAGTAGGAGGCGAAAATAATAAAATCCCACAAGTCTTCCTCTAATCAATAATTATTTGAATAACGTGATTTTATGAGTCCTGTTATTTAGACTCATATTTTATGCTCTTCATCTAACCTATGCTTGACATCCCTTCTCTTATTAATTTCTAAAAAAAAAAATAGTCTGCAATGCAGGGACCTTTATGGGCTATGTCTCATATGGCTCCGGCTATGTCTCAAATGGAGAGGAGCCGGAGCTGTCTCATATTGGCTAGGTGGGAGTTTATGATTCTCCAATCAACAATTTGCTTAGATGGTATGGTTTTATGAGTGCACTTGTTCTAATTAGGGCTGTTAAACTAGTCAAGCTTGAACATTTTTTTAGGCTTGTTTATGTGTAAATAGTCAAATGAGTCAGGTCGTTTATGTGTAAATTAAACTTGAATTAGGCTCGAATTCAGCTCGATTATTACCCCTAGTTCTAATCTCTATCTATGTTTAATTTCTTTATCTTATCGAAAGGGTCAACCAAGATTAAAATAAATTAGAGAATTTAAACGATCACCTTGAGAAGACACATACTTTTAAGGATACCACCAGATAATAAATTCTGCAAAATTTATTTACAAAACTGTGAGAGAATTCTCCAGATTTTAGCATGAATTGTAAATGGTTGTCAACAAGTGAACAGTAATAATGCTATGAACAGTAGTCAAATAGCAGAGAACAATAACCATGCTAATGTTGATGTAATCCTAGTATGAGATCTAACATTAGACATAACAAAACACATGTAGTCCGCCAATAAAATTAATAGTAGAAAATAAATTGGAAAGAGTTGACGTATTAGTCTGAAAGTGAGTTAAATAGCATCCTAAAGCAACTAAGCTTCTTCATGTGAGACTACTAACTAAGAGCATCTCCAAGAGATGCTGTAAAACACAAAAATAGTTAAAATTTAGCTAACCAAAGCAAAAATTCATACTCCAACAGATGCTCTTTAGATACTCTAAAATAGATTTTTGCTACAGTGATACTCTAAATATAGAGTATCACTGTAGCAATTTGTAAACATATTTTATATTATTTTCTCTCTCTTCCTCTCCTTTCTTTCATTCTCTCTCTTTCTCCATTTCATTATTCCCAAAAAAAAAAATATAAAAGGAATGAGAAATAATATTTAAAAGGACTAGTTAAAAATATAGAAAATCTTGGAGTGTGTATTGAAAAAGTGAGTAGTTAAAATAGAAAAAATTATTTTTTGGGTAGTTAAAATACAATTTGTTGTTGGAGATGCTCTAATATCAATGACTCTGAGATTAATTTCCCAATCTTGGGAAGGCCATGTCCCCCGGTCTTATTGTGACCTCTTAAGCCAAATAAAGGTGCAATTCTAAGATGTTAACCCAGATTCAACACACAGTGATAAAATCCTTATAAATTCAACCCAATTTCTTTAACGCTATGTTTCATCCCTGAGAAAATATTTCTAATGTAAGTTGAGTAAAAATCCATCATTTGAAGAGGGAAGGGACTCATTTACTGGCCATCTGGCTAACTTGGGACGGGCTAAATTAAACTACAGAACCATTGCATTATTGAGATGGGCTAAAATAAAATGACAAAAATTCACATCTAACAATTGCAACTTGTAACCAAAGAAATATTTACACCGATAAACCCCAAGGGGTTAGCTTGGTGATAGCTCGACCATCTGATAAACATCTTCATAAGTGTAGATTAGGAGTTCGAATATCTTACGAAGTGTTCTCCCCCTTTGGGCCACTGCTCATAGATTTACCTCCTTGTATGGAGACAGTGGTGGAGCCAGAAAAATATTCTAAGGTGGATACTCTAACACGTTTTATTCTAATCGATAAAAACAAGATGACACATTTATACTATTTATTTCATCAATGATTCTTAAAAATTCTATGCATATATGTGTACAACTAAAAGAGATTAATTATAGTCTTTTATTAAAAATGATCTTAATTGTAGTTAGTTACAATTGATCCAACAAATTTTTATACTTTGATAGCATTGTCTGATGACTTCATTATTAATGACTAATAAAATTAATGTCAAAATCACAGATATGTACACTAAGGGTATGTTTGATTTAGGTATTAAGGGGGTGGATTGGATTAATTTAATCTGGTAATAATATAACACTAAGTTTGGATGAAGTTATAGTGACCCGATATTAATTTTAATTAATCCTGACCCGATTTACTATTGTCATTTAACACCTAAAATTAGGTAGTAATGAATGTCATGTAGTAGGTGGTATTATTTTTAACCAGTTAAGTATTAAAAATGCAATGACTTTATTATCCTTACAAACTTAGAGTCACATCTTCATATAAAAGTTACACATTATGCAAATTCTTACCCTCAATATTTTTTTTTTCTCATTTTTAATTTAATTTCATACACTATTATTTAATCTAAACATAAATTTAGTATTATAATTATAAATTTATATATTATCCCAACCTTGATCCAAACTGGTTATACAAGGATAAGATTAAATAGTACTCTTGTTAACACCATTTTATGGATTGGATGATGACTAACTACCCAATCTCATCCTTTATTTGTATTTGAACCAAACATGCCCTAAATGATATACCACTTATTTTTTTATTTTAAAATTTTGTGAGGAAAATCACAAATCTCTATTAGGTTTTAAACTCAATGTTAAAGTGCACATCAATAATAAATGATCAAGTTGATCAAAAGATTTTAAAATGAACTCAATTTGTCCATTGTTTGCCATTTAGATATGACTATATAATAATTGATATGATAAGAAAATAAAGTAATGCTATAGAGACCTAATTCAATATAACCATTGAATTAATTGTGAGTTCCGAGATTAGATGAAGCCTACTTCTAATTCAATGGCTATATTGGATTAGATCCTCAAATTAGGTCTCAATAATATTTTCTGAAAAAATAATAGGGTGGGCATAGTTAGATATACTTAAAAAAATATAATACCTAATGGTAAGATAAAAAAATTGAGGGTGGGCACATGCCTACCCTAGTCCTTGAGTGGCTCTGCCATTGTGTGGAGAGGTGGCTTTACACAATGTCTAGCACTAGTCCGCTTAGTGAGATGGATAACATACTCCTGTGATCCATCGAAATAACTAGGTTTTTTTGTCAGTTAACAATATAGGGAACAAGAATTAAATTTATTAATGTATCCAATTATTTTAAAAAATTAATACGAATGTGAGAAAGAATTTTGAATAGTAAGTTACTCCTACACTATGTTTTTTAGTCATTTTCTATTTGCTTCTTGTGTGTTAAAAAATAGTCGAGCAAAAAATTCAACTCAAATAACAAGGGCCTTAAATTTAAGTTCAGAAAAAACTACAATTTTTAAAAATTAGATAATAAATAATTTATTAGTCAATCGATTTTGATTGTAATGCACCAAAAGTTTTGTGTGAGATAATTACTCTGTAAAGAAAAATAATACAAGGCGTCATTCGATTGTGACGTGAAAGAATTTGCTCGACATATATCTGAACCATTTATAATCATATATACTTGGATTTGTACCATGCATAGACTGTGTTTAGTAGGTTTGTGTCATGTTTAGTCGGGTTCATGTTGATCTGTTTATTTGAAGTGTCTAATAAATCCATCTGTTTATTACTTGAATGTACTAAGATTACAGCTAAACTCATTAATTTTGTACCAATTTTTTATTGGGTTACCAGATCGTACTTAAAATTGTTTAGTCTTGTAATTACCCAAAAAAAAAAAAAAATTATTATTTTATTTTGGTGCATTGGTTACTTAGGAGTAATTATATATAGATAAGGATAAAAATAATTAAAGAAGACTAAAATGTCTCTAATAAAAGTCTTGTCTTATAGAGACCTATTATGACTCTTATACATGTGGTTTAAATTGGGTAATATTGTTGGATAGGTCAAACCCTTCGTATATATATAAATATATTTAGGTTTGTAGGGTCTTTTGTTGAGAGAACTTGTGGAGGAGCCTATCCGGTGAACAAAGAAACAACAAAAAAAACATGAGAGAGAGAAGGAAGGAAAGAAAAAGAAAAAGAGAGAGTTGGATCCATGGAAGGTATGTGGATGCATTATTTATTTTATGAGTTTTGAATTTTATCATATCACATGGTGTTAGATTTCATAGCATAATATATATATATATATATATATATATATATATATATATATATATATATATATATATATATATATTATACACAAATAATTTTTGAAGATATTAAGTTGAATTTGGATGTATAGTTATTTGAGATTTGATTGAGTTTAATAGGTTGAAAAAGGAAAAGAAATGTGATTGGGTTGTTAAAGTTGCATAGACTTCCTGTAGGTTGAAGAAGATAGGAAATATGAAATTATGGAAAGCTCCCCTTTAGTTTCAAAGAGTTTTATTTTGACCCCTATATTCTTCTAAACTTAATTTTTAACTACTGTTTTACTTGGTAAGTTGGAAGAATATAATTTTGAAAAATTTATGGCAGTAACGAAAACAGAAAATTCGTTTTTCAAAGAAATTATATTTTGACCCCAAAAGTTTCAAAAATTATGATTTGACCCCAAAACTTTAGAAACTTTTTTTAAACAGTCCAGAATACTTCTATACCCTATTACCTCGTATTAGATATGATATTTATATGTAAATGATATATTAAGTATATATCCATGAATAGAAAGTACGTAAATTAAATATAAAATCACGAAACGACTAAATTAAGAATAGAGATTGATTGTTCTATGTTATTTTGGATTAGGTGGTGATTGCATAGAGGTTGAGAAAGAGTGTTTTGAATTGGATTTTGGGAATCAATGTGAGTAGTTTACTACTTCTTTTGAGAGGATTTTCTATATTAAATGTGTGGGTGTGTGCGTGTAAATTTTTCATATATATAATATATGTGTTGATGTTTGGAGTTGCAATTAAATGTTTTGAAATTGTGAACTGTTATACATGTAAATTGTGGAAAACTTGTGGGATGATTTTATATCATTGCTTTGGTGATAAAATGAAAATTTTGTGTGCATTGGGACTGAAAACTACAGTTTTGGTGTGTGTGGGAATCATGTTTTGAGACGGGGACTGGGGTTACCAGGTTTGAGTGGTAACAAGAGACTGGGACTGGGGTTACCAGGTCTGAATGGTAACAAGAGACTGGACCAGTTACCAGACTAGTGGTAACAAGAGACGAGGCCAGTTACCAGGCTAGTGGTAACAAGAGACTGGGCTAGTTACCAGGCTAGTGGTAACAAACATAATTTAACAAATGTATTTGGAACTGAATGTATGTGTGAGTGTTTTGGGTTATAAATGTCTTTTCATTTATAAAGTTATTTGTGATCATGAGATCATTTTGTTTAAATGATTATGTGGGAGGGGTTGGGGTACAATTTGTTGTACTTATGTGTGTATCAAAATTTATTTTCGTATATAAACTGTGGGATTTATTTTCACACCTCATTAGAGGTGGTTGCTATTCACGGGCCTTTGTGCTCACCAAAACATTTAACATTTTTCAGGTGAGGATCAGGATGAGAAGTAAGTCTACAGATAGATAAGGGATTAGAGGACTTGAAGATTTATTTTTACTGTAGGTCTTCAGGAATAAATGTCTTTTGTAGTTTTGAGACAAATATTTAATTGTTTTGGGAACAATATTGTTTATGTTCCGAGTAGTGAACCTTGTGGTTTAATTATTGTTTTACATGAGGTTAGTAATGATATTGGTGGTATTTAGTTTATTCCTCTGGTATTCATTAGGTCAGTGGAATGGATCATGTTATTATTTGTCTTCTGCTGTATTTTGCATTTATTATGCACAGGGTTGGTTGGTTAAGGCCTTGGTGGCTGGTCCGCCGCCCATCCTATGTGATCCGAGGTGGGGGTGTGACAAGTATAGTTGAAATTGGGGACCTAAAAAAAATTTTAGGGATCCAAAACTTTTTTTAGAGACCCTATATATTTTTGTAACACTCAAGCTTGTTTAATATGAAATAAGAGTTTGACTGTGAACTATGATGGGTTGGATAAGCTAGAGTGACCACCTTGGTTTGAAATTGCGTGGAATCGCGCTAAGGGCAAAATCATCCGCTCAAGTTATCGACTTGAACTTTGGGGAGAATGAAGGAATCTCAATGTTAGGGGTGCATATATGCTATGTGGTTGGTTTGAAAAGGTGTGGTGAAATGGTGGATTTGAAACCGCACGAATGCGTGCTAGGGATAAAATCGCCTGATAAACAAAAAATTGGATTGATTCGAGACTGAGATTGAATTTCGGATTTTTGGAGAAATGATACTTTTAAGTTATGTAATAAGTTGGTGGAACTAAAATACATATATTAGAAAAATAAAATCTGAAAATTAGGGATAAATCTCCCAGATCAAGCTAATAGGAACACAACACCTCAAGTAGGATGTATTGGTTTATGGTGACATCTATCTATGCAAGCCATCATTACTTGAATAAGGGATACAAGAGGTTGAATTTTGGTGATGGGCATGAAAGGAATTGATGTATATAGCAGTGGAATTTTCAAAATTTTTAATTCCTTTAGCTCAAGATCTATCCATGGTCAAAATAATACAAATCGTAAAATATTAGATTTATAGATCTATAGATGAGATTTAGTGTTGTAACCTTGAAGCGTGTTTTAACAATCTCCAAGCCTTCACGAAATCCGGATCTACAAACCCGAACAACATCTTTACCCCGAGTCTCACAAGTGTTTGGCCTCTACCGGTATCCACAAGAATTGATAAATTATGGATTTAATCTTCAACTCTTGAAGACATAAGAATCAACACTTGAATCTCGATCTAGTTTCTACACTTGAAAACTAGAGATGAATATAGAGAGGTGTAGGGAGAAATCTTGTGCGAGCAAGAGAGAAAATGAAAAAGTCACTATAAATAGAATCCCAACTCTCCTTATATATTGAGGATGTATGTGAATGAAAAGTCACTCCAAAATATGATCCCCTTTATTTATCATCAATAATGATAAATCCCTAATTAACTCTTAATTAGGTATTGACTTCAATTTATTCTTACATGGGTTTCCTCTCCTATATACATTAGTTTCTAATCAATTCTATTATGTACGACCTTATTTATTCAATCACACTCGGTTGTAGGAATTATGTTGTTCCGGGAGGGAAAACCCGATGTAGATCTTTCTTCATAATTATACACGTGTAGACCAAGACATTTAACCTATAGAGGGGGTGAATAAGTTTTTCAATTTTAGTCCAAATTGATTACAAATTAAAACCTATATCTATCTCAATTACCTCTTCTCACAAAAATGCAACAATGAATTTGAGAACCCCTTTCAAACACCACCAACCAATTAACCATGACGATTGATTTTAATTAATATGCAATTAATTTGCTCACAATCAATCTCATGGCGATCCTAAATCCCATAAACTCAATTTCATAACTATGGATGATATGAAATATAACAACCAAAATATCAAACACATATTGCGCTTGTGTACTAACAAATGAAAGTGTGTACAATAATAAATAAGAGACACAGACAATTTGTTGACGCGGAAAATCCTCCTCGGTGAAAATTGCGGGAACCACTTGGGGTTCATCAAAGCCTAATCCACTATGCGCCAAGTCAACATATGTGACGCCCCAAATCTGAGGGTCATTTTCTCAACCCGTTGATCACCCATCAACCCGCAGAATACCCAGGAATACCATATGACCCGATACCATGCCGTTATGGCCCATTTACGGGGATCCATAATTAAACGAAATCCGGGCAGAGTCTTCTTTGTACGGGGAGCTCTGCCCAATACACAACCTATGCATATAATACCCATATGACCATTCTAAGGTCCAACATCCCAAAGTCTAAGTATTAGACATTAACCATTGATTCATAACCATCCTCATACATCATCCATTCATTAAAAGAATAAATGTCCATAAAAGTTCCATTACATGCCTTCAATAAAATACAAGTTTTGTGCTTAAAATTGTACAAGGCCAAAATGTAATTCTATAAAAAGGACTACAAAATCCAAACTTAGAGCCACAACCCAGCTCTGTCTTCAAAGTGAACTCTAATGAGGGCCGTCAGCGGAAGCTAGTCCAATACCTGAAAATTTTTCCCACAACGGGGTGAGCCGAAGTCCAGTAGGGTATCTCCTATAGAGAATACCTCTCAATCCCATTGCATATGTTATGAATGCACTTTCATCAATTCAAGTATATATCACAAATAACATAAAAATGATACTAAGCATGTCAAACATGAATAATGCTTCATGAATAAATATCCAACATCGAACCCCCTCCCGGGTTCCCATGCATGACACATGCTATGATGTCATGATATAAACCGGACATTCCAAACTCCCGCCATTGATGCTAAGCATCCAATGACCATTTATCAAAACTTGTGTCTTTCTTGGGTAGGCAATTTATGGACATCACACCCGTGAGCGACCAAATTGACACGACATTCGAGGGCATTCCACCTCCGGTTCCGAGTACACTGACATATTTTTCTGGAATTACACAGCCAGGCAAATGTGTAAACCATGTAACCGGGTCTTGCGCCCAAGGGAGAATCCATCCCTTCTTACTATACCCGACACATTTTTCCATGCGATGTTCCGTGCGACTCAACTAGACATTTGTCCAATTTTTCCAAGCCCACCAATCAACTCACCATGTGTTGATTGACCCAACCCATGCACACACACTCACACTCATGCAAATGCCCATGAATGTAGTGTAACCCGTACAAATGCAACGTAATGTACAATTGCAATTCTATTTCATCACAATGCTAACTATATCATGTAAGCATGTGACAACATACCATTACTATCATCAAGCATGTTGTAGCATTAACAATCCAGATAACATACTTGCACACAATTAGACATTTTATCAAACACATTTTAGGCATAAAGTGTAAACACATAGCATGCCAAAACATATCACACATAACTCACATGTTCAACACCCAAATCAAGTAGGAATAGGCACAACATGCTCATCAATTAACTCAAACATCCCACTAGTCACACTAGTTAGATTGTCTCTATGTAAATAATCTACATAGCCCTACCTATACCATATGCATGCATGAAATTGAGAGTAATCCTAAATAGGAGGAAACCCTCACTCCTTGAAGCTTAAGCAATGAAGTGAGCCCTCCAAAATACCTCAAGCAAGCTCTTCAATGCCTTAGTCCAAGAGCCCTTAATTTTCAAAAATGGTGGAAAATGCTTGAATTTGATGTTGTCTCGTAGCCCTCATCGAGGAGAATTTTTTTTGTTCTTGGATGATTGAATTTCAATGGTTGGATTTTGCTAGATTTGAAGAAGAATGAAGAAACTGAAGACTTGGTTCTCTCTCTCTCTCTCTCTCAAACGAAAATAGAAGGCAAATGGGGGAAAATATGATTTTCCCCCCTTTAAATACCCATCTCATACTTGGTCCACAATGAGCCACTTGTCCCATTTTGATTGGTTGGAAACCCTAGAGAGCCAACCACTTTGCGCCACTTGTCTTGTTTGGATAATGTTCTTTAAAATATCTAGATCATTGTGGGTCTCATGAATAAAACCAAGTTGCTAAAATTTAATCGCGCGTCACCTGATCGCACGTTTTGCCTCGTTTTACGTAAAAATTTTGACTGTCTTAGAATTTAATAAAATTTGACTGGCTAACTTGATTTCGCGAGACAAATCCAATGGTGAGGTCCATTTTGCCGTCCGAGTTATATGAAAATTCAGGTTCTTAACCGCACTTAACAACCTAATTATCGTATTACCCCTTTAATTAATTCCTGGTTTTACATTCTTCTCCCCTTAAAGGAATTTCGTCCATGAAATTATGCACACATGCAACACATAAGATGAATGCACATGTAATCATGTTGTATGTCATTAACATTAAATTGTATCTCCATCTTCGAATAGAAATAGATAGGTAGCTTGTATAATGTCCTCACGTTTCCATGTAGTCTCCTCAACACCCTGGTGCTACCACAACCCTTAACCAGCCTCAAAGTCTTGTCACACAAAACTTGGTCTCTGCTATCTAAAATATGAATTGGCCCCTCCTCGAATGTCTCATCCACGTCAACTACCAGTTCACCCTAATCCACAACATGTGTAGGATTTGAAGTGTACTTTCGAAACATAAAAACATGGAACACACTATGAACACTAGACAGATTTGGAGGAAATGCCAACCGATAAGCAACTGTCCCATACAAGGCCTCATAGAGTGCCATTTTTATGCTTATCTGATAATTGTTGTTATAGGCAAATTCCACTAAGGGCAAGTGATCTTCCCAATTGTCTTTAAAATCAAGGATGCATGCCCGAAGCATGTCCTCTAAAATCTGTATAGTCCTCTCCGACTGGTCGTCCGTCTGTGGATGTAAAGTTGTGCTTAACATCAATTGCGTGCCCATGGCTCATTGAAAGCTCCCCCAAAATCAAGCCGTAAACTAGGGATTCCAATCCTACACTATAGAAATGGGTACCCCATGCAATTGGACAATCTCCTGAATGTATAGACTATAGAATTTCTTTAGTGTAAAGGTCATCTGTACAACCAAGTAATGGGCACACTTGGTAAGCTGATCCACTAACCCAAATCGCTTCAAGTCTTCGTGTAAATGGGTAATAAAATTCATCGTGATATGCTCAAATTTTCACTCGGCTACCTCTAAAAACTGGAGCAACCCTGTAGGTCTCTAGTGCTATGCCTTGACTTGTTGACATGTCAAGCATCGACTCAAAAAGTCTCCAATGTGCTTTTTCATCCTACTCCAATAATATTTGCGGTGAAGATCATAATACATCTTTGTGCCGCTGGGATGCATCGTAAAACGAGAGCAATGAAACTCCCGAAGTATCTCCTCCCTTAAATCAGTGGAATGACGAATAAGAAATCTGCCTCTATACTGTAGACTATCATCGGAATGTATAGCCCAACCCTCATCACCTAATCCTGACTGGACCTTATTCCTGATGGACATTACCTCAGAATCCTGTCACTGAGCCTCAATTACTCGGCTAAGTAGAGACAGAGTGGCAATCAAACTCCCCATAATACCTTGAGTCTGATCTCGATAGTGCAGTCCAAACTGTCCCACAGTCTCAAGCATCTGCCACTCTCAGGAAGCTATGGTAGCTAGGACCCCCCGTGACTTCCGACTGAGAGCATCAGCCACCATGTTTGCCTTACCGGGATGGTAGTGCAAACTGAAGTCGTAATCTGCTAAATACTCCATCCATCGACGCTGTCTCATGTTGAGATCTTGTTGAGTGAAAATACACTTCGGACTCTTATGATCCAAATATACCTCGAATTGCTCTTTGTATAGATAGTGACATCATGCCTTCAAGGCAAAGACAACGACTACTAACTCTATCTCGTGTGTAAGATAGTTCTTCTCGTGGTTTTTAAGCTGTCGAGAACCATAAGCTACCACCCTTCTGGACTGCATTAAGACACATCCTAGTCCATCCTTCGAGACATCACAATCTACTGTGTACGTCTGTACCTTTTTCGGCACTATAAGAATAAGAGCTGAAGTAAGCTTCCTCTTTAACTCCTAGAATGCCCTCCTATAAAAGTCATCCTATTGGAACCTGACATCCTTTCTTGTCAGTCATGTTATAGGTGCCCCTAGACGGGAGATTTCCTCAATGAGCCTCCTTTAATACCTTGCCAATTCCAAGAAATTATGTATCTCGAAGACTGACTTCGGTCTCCCCCAATTTATTATTGCATCAACCTTTTTTGGGTCAACTGATACAGCCGTAGTGGATATAACGTGGCCTAAAAATTTGACTTCCTTTAGCCAAAACTCACACTTGCTAAATTTGACATACAATAGATGATCTTTCAAGGCTTGTAAAATAATCCTCAAGTGATGCTCGTGCTCTTCCTCTGTGTTGGATTACACAAGAATGTCGTCTACGAATACTAAGAGAAATTGATCAAGATAGGGTTTGAATATCCTATGCATGAGATCCATGAATGCAGATGGAGCATTCGTTAACCCAAATGACATAACCGTGAACTCAAAGTGGCCATATTGAGTTCTAAATGTCGTCTTAAGAATGTCGGCTTCCCGTACCTTCAACTAATGGTACCCCGTGCGCAAGTCTAACTAATGAAATCCAAAATGTAGCATTAAAATTGCAATGTACTTGTAATAAATGAAATTCAAGACATTAAATGAAGTTTACACAAGTCTTACAATAAACTACAAGTGAAAGGATGAAAGAAAATACAAAAATATCAACTTCTCTCTCTAACTATTCATCTTCTTCCCTAGAGCTTCTCTCTCTATATTGCAATGTCTATCTGTAATGTTTCTCTAGAGCTTGCCAAAAACGTCCATGGAGCCTTGGGTCTGTGTGATTGATCTCCTATCAATAGGGAGCTGAAAGGATGGGTTTGGCAGGCTAGCACAGGCCTAGCCTGCACTCCCAGGCTTCAACCCTTCTCTCTCTCCTCATTAATATCCAAGCCTCCAAAGTCCAAGCTAGGGTTTAGGAGGGGTGTTTTATGTGTAAGGAGTGTCAGGAAAGTGTGGGAGACCCAATGGTGGGGCCCCCAAAGTTGCAAAGCTTGAGTTGCAGAATCTGACGTGTTTCAGTAAAATCTACCGGTAGATCGCGGAAAAATTACCGGTAGGTTTTACTCCAGTAGGTAAAAAATACCGGTAGATTTGCAGTAGGTGCAGGTCCAGTAGCCAAAACCTACCGGTAGGTTTTCCCTTGTTTTGCTAATTTATTGGTTGCTTCACCTTCTAAGCTATCGTCAAGCCTCCTCCTCATCTCCATTCATCTTAAGCACCATGAGAGGGCTTAACAAGCATCATTTAAGCCCTTATATTTTCTCTCCCCCCCCTCTCTCTCTCTCTCTCTCTTTTTTCTGAAAATGACTAGCTAAAGAATGGGGGAAAATCAGATTTTCCCCCCTTTAAATACTCCTTAAATGCTTGGCCCTCGTTGTGTCACACGTCCCCTTTTAATTGATCCAATTTTATTCCAAATCAATTAAGTATCGTCCCGTGTTAAGTTTAGTATATTTTTATCAAACTAAATTTAAATTATTTTTTAGGTACAACGAATAAAATCTAATCGCGTTTATTTTAGTCGCGCGACGCGCGATTGCCTCATAAAACGTAAAAAATTTGACTGTCTTGGAATTCAACGAAAACTGATTGGGTAGTTAGATTTCACGATACGAATCCAAAAGTGAGGTCCGTTTCGTCACCTGAGTTGTAGAAAAATTGAGTTTTTAACCCACACTATAACGGCTAATTACCGTTTTGCCATTTTTAATTAAATTTTAATTTTCTCGGGTTTCACATTTTTACCCACTTAAAATAATTTTGTTCCCGAAATTACACACGTCCACATATAACCAAATAAAAATATGACAAGTCATATAATACTCTATGACTACAACAAATATACCTTCATCCTCAAATAGGAACGGCTTATGTCCTCACGCTCCCATGTCGCCTCTTCCAGCTGCCACAACACCTTCACCAACCTCACAGTCTTGCCACGCAAAACCTGATCTTGACATTCCATGATATGCACCAGTCCCTCTTCGAAGTTCATATCTGTATCAACAACCAGCTCACCCCAATTTGCCACATGTGTAAGATCTGGAGTGTACTTTTGGAGTATAGAGACATGAAACACCACGTGAACACTTGATAGATTTGGCGGTAACGCCAATCGGTAAGCAACTGTACCAATCCTCTCGAGTACCTCGGCGACAGCTTTCCCCACTTTCCGAACCAGACCTTTAAGAAGACGTGATCTCCAACCTCAAACCCTAAAGGTTTCTGTCGCCTGTCGGCGTAGCTCTTCTATCGGCTCTGAGTTGTAAGAAGACGCTTCCGTTTCATGTCTACCTTCTCTAAGGTGTCCCTAATCAAGTCCGAACCCGTGGAGAGTCCTTCTCCAACCTCTGTCCAACATACTGGAGAATGGTACAGCCTCCCATAAAGTGCCTCATAGGGTGCCATCTGTATACGCGCCTGGTAACTATTGTTGAGGCAAACTCCACTAAAGGTAAGTGTTCCTCCCAGCTACCCTTGAGGCCAAGGACGCATGCCCGAAGCATGTCCACTAAAATCTAGATGGTCCTCTCCAACTGAACGTCCGTTTGGGGATAAAAAGTTATACACATCATCAACTATGTCTCCAGAGCTCGCTAAAAGCTCTCCCAGAAATGAGTCGTGAACCTGAGATCCCGATTCGATACTCTAAATACGGGTACCCCGTGTAACCAAACTATCTCCCATATGTACAACCTGCAGAATTCCTCCAGGGTGGAGGTCATCCACACAGCCAAAAAGTGTGCCAACTTCGTAAATCGGTCCACTACCACCCATACTACATCATGCTTGATTGTTTTCTGTCGTATTCCCTAATCTTCGGACATCATCCCTCAATGTGTGTATGGCTTATAGGGATAGGGGAGTGTCACTCTCCCTCGGAATTATGCAAGAAATGAGAAAACAGAATAATTGTGGGAGAATGAAATGTGTGTGTGTGTGTGAACAAAAGTGCTCTCCAAGCGCAGGGAGACTTTCGAAAGTCGTGTTTTACTTGGAAATCGTATTCCAAGGTCGTCTCCTCAGGGAATGAGGTGAATCATGTTGAAGGTGATTTTGGGTAAAAAATAAAAAGTGTAAAAATCTTTGAGTTTGAGTTTGATTATTTATGTTTGTGATAGAAAATGAAATGGAACAAGTGTTGGCTAATCCGAAGAGGTCATTCCAATGGGAATGCCAAATCAACTTAAGACTTTCGTCCAATGATGTCTAGATGTTTAATTGATTCGTGGGAAGCGAGGGACTAAGATAGAGGTGAGGATCCAAGCATACCCCATGACAAGTCTACGGGATATCAAAGGCTCACAACCACGTCCACACTCTACCCAGTCAAACCGAATCAACGTACACTACGAGGATGAATGAAAATAAGTTGAAATAACATACCCAAGAGGAATTCTCCCTTGGATTAGCCAACTATAAGCTTAGCTACTCATATTTAAAGCAAGAACATAAATGTAATGAAGAGACATTATAAAGAAATGAAGATTGGAGTTTAGTTTAATGCAAGAAAACTTAAACTAAGACTAGAAATATTGAATACCCATTTTAAAACTTGAAATAAAGAAAACTACCTGCAACAATGGCAAAAATCAAAATGGAGAATTAAACTTGCAATGTACTTGTAATAAATGATATTAAAGGCATTAAAAAGCTTACACAAGTCTTACAGAGGATTACAAGTGAAATGGATGGAAGAAATGCAAGAAATCTAAGCTTTCCCTCTCTAACTATGTCTTCTACCTATAGCTTCTCTCTCTACAATGCAATACAGCTGAATAATACATAATGAATGATAAATTTTCTTCCACAAAGAGCTCTATAGGTGTGTGGCAGGCCTTACACGAAAAGGGGGCTGATTGGATGCATTTGGCAGGCTAGGATAGGCCTAGCCTGCATCTCCCAGCTCTTCCTCTTCTCTCTCCTCCTCATAAATGTCCAAGCCTTCAAAGTCCAAGCATAGGTGATGGGAGACCTGTAGATGTGTAAGGGATCTCAGGAGACAAGTAGAAGAAGTGTAGGTGGGACCCCCAAATGACAGAGCTTGAGTTATAGGCTGTTTGGGCAATCTGGGCAAAACCTTCAAGAAGGTTTGTGCAGGAACAGTTAAAATGGAAAACTAGTAAGCAAAACCTTCCGGAAGGTTCGTTCCAGTAGAGAAAACCTTCTGGAAGGTTTTGGCAGTGAATAGGCAGACCAAGGCCAAACCTTCTGGAAGGTTTTCACCCAAACTGCATTTTTCTTGGTTTTTTTCACCCTCCAAGTCTTCCTTTAAGCTATCCCTCATCTTCATTGACTTCAAACACTTCAATGGGGGCTTAACTTGAATCATTTACATCTTTTTAGCTGCATTTACACAAAACTCCGATAAAGAGAACATAAAACACATTTCTCCCCAAAGTCACAACAAAATCAAGTACAAAATGGCATATTAACATACAAAATATGCAATGTTTTGTGCTAATCACGCCCCCCAACTTGAGCTTTGCTAGTCCCTAGCAAATATTATTTCAAACCACAAGCTATACATTAAAACAAAATCCATTCATACAAACAAACATCCAAACACTCAAAATCCAAACATCACATTGCAATTAAATAAATAGCTTTGGGCAATGATTAGACAAAACAACTGTGGTATTTCATTGATCATTTTCAAAATTTCTTTACAATGGGTTAAAGTTCCAAAACAAAACGGCCAAAACCTAAAGATGCTTCTACTAGCAGACACAAGTAACCCTAGCTATGTACAACCGAAATTTAAAACAAAATACAAAAGTCCTCAATCATCCTCCTCATCGAAAGCATCCTCCTCCTCAATCTCAGACTCCTCAGAATCTAACTCCTCGCCGTCGTCGTCCACCTCAACAGTCATGGAGGGCACTGGAGCTGTGGTCGAGGGTCCAGCAGGCTGTGACGGAGGTCCTCCGGGGATGGGCTCACCCGGGAATGTGTGCTGGAAAAGCCGCGTCACCATGATCGATAGCCCATGCATGGTGGACTCTAGTGTGTCCATACACTACGACATAGTACGGGCAGAAGCAGGTGGTGGAGGTGCTGACGAGGATGGACCAGCTGTAGATGGCTCTGGCCTCGAGGCTCTAGGCCTCTCTCCCCCAGTCCTGGCAGCTCTTTTGCTGCTGCTTGACTTTCCTATAGCTCCATTCTCTGGGGGAAGTATAGCATCGTGAGCATAGTGCTTCACCTTGGCGTGATCGCACGGTCTAGTGACGAGGCTACCAAAGGGGAGATTTGCCTTCGGCTTTGCAACCTTGGCAAACTCCCACATCTCCTAAAAAATCAGATATGCCACATCCATCGCCACCCCAGTCATGAAAGCGTGGAGGAAGGCCAACTTCTCAATGTTCGGGTTCTTTTCCGAACCCTGGGGCATCATTTGTAATGAAGAACTTTATTCATTACCCCGTACGAGTGCTTGAGGCCCCCGACCAACGTTGTTCCCTTAAACGTGGTTGGGTCCTCATAGGTGAGAGCCACATAGTTCGAAAGAGTCCTACCCCCGTTCAGGTTGTGTAGGTAGACCGGGGTAGTCGGGGGAGGCCTCTCATACTCCATCACAGTGGCGATCGTGGTGGGGGTCACCTCGAATGTTTTTCCCTTCACATTGGTCCTTAGCCTTCCCCCGTCATCACCAAACACTGACAACTTTTGGTAAAATTCACGACACATCCCCAAATTATATCCCTTAACCTCCTGAAACCACACATGCAACCCACGCACCTCAATAATTCTCACAACTTCATTGTTTGGCCTGAGAGAGACTCTATCCACGTATCTCTCGCATGTGACACCTTTTTCCTTAATCCTTTGTCTCGTTGCATCATGCTTGGCCTTGGTCCTCCTCTCCTCTTGGCCACTATGGCCCTCTCCACTCCTATTCCGGGAGCTAGAGCCTGTAGGTGGAGGAGAGTCCGGGCCCGTCCTCTTCGTGCGGGCCATGAGGGACAACAGTGCCCCAAGACCTAGAAGTGTCAAAATAATCCACCATAGACTCTCCACAGGCTCAAACATAATCATGGACATCCCATTCATCCTCGCCATTGTAATGGAGTCAAGTAGGTTTAGGAAAGATCAAAGAGGGTGAGTGATTTAGGGGAAAATGGAAACCTAGGGTTTTGTGGAGAACTCTTACAATTTTCAACTAAAACACTCCAAAATCAACTTGAATCAAGCAAAGGAATGAGGAATTTGAGCTTTGGTGAAATGTTTTGAAGATTGGAAGAGGTTTGAGGGATAGGAGAGAGTTTGGAAGCTTGAAATTTGGGGGAAATGTGAAGGGATTCAAAAAAAAAAAACAAACTTAAAACCCTCATTTTTAGGTTTCTGGGCAAAACCTTCTAAAAGGTCGATCAAAACCTTCCAGAAAGTTTTGCTTACTGCCTGAGGCAAAAATTTCACTGGACAGAACCTTCTGGAAGGTTTTTGATAAAACCTTCCGGAAGGTTTTGCCTTTGCTGCAAAACCATTCCTTTGTTAAATAATTCACATCCAAAACATTTCAACATCCTTTCTAAGACATTTAACCTACCAAAAAATTGAACCACACATATGAACCACAATTGAATGGTCATGCCCAAAGTCATTTCCGAAATTGCAATATGATTTAAGATTTTGATGTTTTCAAAGTAAAAGACATGGATTTCTAATTTAAACTACCAAAATGAATACCCAAAATGTAAAACATGAATTCAAATAACAAGGGCATTCCTAAATCTTATCAAATATCGAAAGTTGAGCAATATTCCCCCATCCTTTAAGCATAGAGCTACCAAACACGTCGTTCAACTGCCCGAACCATGCACACATGAGCAACACCATGACTTTAAATGCTAGTCTAGAGAATACACATACACATTCATTTTCAAACTAGTGTGTGCATGCAATGTACATGTAATTTAGGCATTTACACCATGGAATTCACATTCACCTGGCTATCCAAATTAAGCTTCGATGCAACCTCACCAAGGGTGTCTCTCAATAATGAATCACACTCTAGTTATCCTGGCATGCACTTCATGTGCATATGTGAGATAGAATCTTGTGCACAAAATGAAGTATGCTCACATATAATCCAAAAAAGAAGTTCATGCATGAAAATGAAACAACCTTGACATAATCTCATGAAAAGAATGCTAGGGCATTAGATAGCAAAATCAGCCTTTCTTTTTCTTTAAAAGTATGCTATCCTCCATGCTTCTCTAGATCAATTAGGACTTCCACAGGTTATAATGGGACCTTAGGGTGATAATTAGGTAAATGAAATGAAGGATATAGGATAACAAAGAGGGTTGTTCCTAGTGAGTGACTTTTATTTCAAAAACATCTCCCTTTTTATGGGATTTTCAGTCCAACACCATCACCACACTCTTTGTTTCTTTTCCTTAACATTTTCCTTTTCTTTTGATCATTTTTTCTTCTTCTCACCCATTTTTCTCATTTTCTTGGATTTTCATTCTTTTCCCTTCAGCTCTTTGAGTTTCAACCTCATTCATCCCTTTTGTTTGAGTTTCCACACCATACTTCCTTCTCTTTTATGATCACTCATATTCAGCTCTAGGAACAACCAAGGTGAGGTAGATTTTTATCATTTTGCACTGGCTTGGTCAATTGTGTGGTATGGAAACGAATTTACACTTAAGGCTCAATCACGGCACTAGGGATAAACTTTCACAAGAAAAAGGGCAAAGGCTCAAAGTAAATCAAAGATGGCCTAAGATCCTTTCTAGATGGCATGGGAGAGCATTATGCATATCAACACAAAGTCAATCCACTACCCAAATGCAACTAGCCAAAACAAACATAATGAGATTATTGAACAAATTTAGAATTTAAAAAATTGTTCCTTGAGTAAATGTAAGTCCTCTCCAACAAGGATTGACACTAAAGCTCTCATAGGTTCTTACTCATCTCCACTATTCATGTCAAACACTAAAATGTGAACTCAATCCGTAAATTGATGAAATTACACATTCAAGGTGTGCATATTGGTGAATTCAAAAGCGAATACATATGTAATACTCAAGCCTAGGATGAACTTCTATAGTGTGCTCATGTATTCAAAATTCAAAGCGAAGATCAACGTATCAACAAACCCATAACACTCTTAATAAGGGAATACAAATCAACATTCAGATATTTTCACAAAAAAAATTCAAAATTTTCACATAATTTGTGACTATTGCGAACAAAAATTTGTATGATATGTGAAAGGTGAATTTTTCACCACAAAACTTTGTATTATCAACAAAAAATTTCCACAAACATTGGTGTATCATACAAATGGTGCACCTCACCCCCAACTTGATTCATGCATTGTCCTCAATGCAACAAAAAAGATATGATATGCAATGAAGGACTGTAAAAAGGTGAGTAGGGTTAGAGAACACCTCGCACTTGAGCTTTTGACAAAAACACCAACATCTGCAACTAAGAAAAATAACACTATACACGAATTTAAAGTAAGTAAACATAAATGGATAAAGTAAGTAAAAGTAACTATACACTAAAGACCATAAGAAAAGTCAATCCTCCAACAAGTCCGGGTAAACTGGATCCACCAAATCCTTATCCACTCCTTGTCCTTCAAAACCCTCAAAAATGACTTAAGTCTTTGGCCATTGACCTTGAATGTCCTGCCATCCTCAGGGTTTGTGACTTCCACGGCTCCATTGGGGTAGGCCACCTTGACAAGATAGGGGCCATCCCAACGGGATTAGAGTTTCCCTTGAAAGATTGAGAGACGAGAGTTGTATAAGAGCACTTTTTGGCCAGGCTCAAATGACTTCCTCACAATGGATTTGTCATGAAAGATCTTAGCCGCTCTTTTGAAATTTTAGAGTTCTCATACGCATCTCTTCGAATCTCTTCCAATTCATTCATTTCTAGCTTCATATTCTCTTCGTCCATTCTCAAATTGAAGTTTAAAGTCTTTATGGCCCAATAGATCTTGTGTTCCATTTCAACTGGCAAATGGCAAGCCTTTCCATAGACGAGCCGGTAGGGAGACATGCCTAGAAATGTCTTGTAGGCTGTGCGGTAAGCCCAAAGGGCATCGATCAGTCTAAATGACCAATCTTTCCTATTGGGATTCACCGTTTTCTCTAGGATATTTTTGATCTCCCTATTAGCCAACTCGGCTTGGCCATTGGTTTGTGAGTGATATGCGGTGGATACCTTGTGTGTGACGCCATATTTATGCATCAAAGATGCAAATGACCTATTACAGAAATGCGACCCACCGTCGCTTATCATTGCATGAGGCATCCCAAACCATGAGAAAATGTTCTCCTTGAGAAACTTGACCATGACTCGGTGGTCATTGGTCTGGTCGGGATAGCCTCCACCCATTTGGACACGTAGTCCACTGCCAGTAGAATGTATAGGTAGCCAAATGACACGGGGAAGGGACCCATGAAGTCGATGCCCCAACAATCAAATATCTCGATAACAAGTACAGGGGAGAGGGGCATCATGTTCTTTCGGGTCACACTACTCAAACGTTGGCACCTATCGCATTCTTTACAGAAAGAGAAACAATCTTTTATCAGAGAGGGCCAATAAAAACCTAATTGTAGAATTTTTGTCGAAGTCTTGATTACTACCCGGAGAAGACCTCGGTACATCAGTGGGATCTGAGATATCCCAATATTGGACATTTTGTGCCAATGTACTAAAGTAATCTAGGGCCTCATCGGGGTCCTTGTTTAAGAACTCGCCATTACACATCATGTTAATGAATTATCTATGGCTCGGTGTAATTCCTTCATAGAAGAAACTCACCAATTGCCACGATTCAAAACCATAATGTGGTATGTAGCGGTCCCAACAGTTATAAAATTGCTCATTGGGATTTTTTGAAAAGTTTTGAATTTACTTTTTTAAAGTGGTGGTTCTATGCACCGGGAAAAATTTATTCAAAAAATCAGAAAGCATTTGAGCCCAAGAGGTGATGGATCGAGGCCGTAAGGAATTCAACTGTGTTTTGACTTTGTCCTTGAGGGAAAAGGGAAACAATTTCAAATGAGCTATGTTTTCCATAGCATAGTTAGTGACGAAGGTTGCAACTATATCCTCAAATTCCTTAACGTGTAAATAAGGATTTTCCTTTTCAATTCCATGGAATGTAGGAAGTAGTTGCAACATTCCTTGCTTAACTATGAAGGCATGAGCTTGAATGGCAAGAGAATGTATGAGGGAGTGATGCTACATGTGAGTTGGAGAAAATCCCGCATTGACCTCGCTGGAGGATCAATGAGGATATTGTTCCCCTCATTCCTAGGGGGTAAATGCATTCTAGGGTTTGGAATTCTCGGTTCTTACACTCCTCCTCCCCTTGGGATATTAGCATTGGCATCCAACTCCTCAAAGTTGTCATCGGCATCCTCGGGTAGGTCATGGTCAATATTCATGTAGGGGTCCAAGGGTTGTCTAACCAATCTATTATGGTCGTCCCGTCCCCACATACAAAACACTATCTACAATAAAAACAAGTAAAAAAAAGTATATACGAGGAGCGATGTACCTCAGCCCGTGATGAGAATTCACCGGACTTACTCCGTCGTCCGAAAATCACCTTCTCAAATCAACTCTTTGCCTTCCCCAGCAACGGCGCCAAAAATGCTTGATTGTTTTCCGTCATATTCCCTAATCTCCGGACATCATCCCTCAATGTGTGTATGGCTTATAGGGATAGGGGAGTGTCACTCTCCCTCGGAATGATGCAAGAAATGGGGAAACAGAATAATGGTGGGTGAATGAAATGTGTGTGTGTGTGTGTGTGAACAAAAGTGCTCCCCAAGTGCAGGGAGACTTTCGAATGTCGTGTTTTACTTGGAAATCGTATTCCAAGGTCGTCTCCTCAGGGAAGGAGGTGAATAGTGTTGAAGGTGATTTTGGGTAAAAAATGAAAAGTGTAAAAATCTTTGCGTTTGAGTTTGATGATTTGTGTTTGTGATAGAAAATGAAATGGAACAAGTGTTGGCAAATCTGAAGAGGTCATTCCAATGGGAATGCCAAATCAACTCGAGACCTTCCTCCAATGGTGTCTAGATGTTCAATTGATTCGTGGGAAGCGAGGGACTAAGATGGAGGTGAGGATCCAAGCATACCCCGTGACAATTCTGTAGGATATCAAAGGCTCACAACCACGTCCACACTCTACCCAATCAAACCGAATCAACGTACACTACGAGGAGGAATGAAAATAAGTTGAAATAGCATACCCAAGATGAATTCTCCCTTGGATTAGCCAACTATAAGCTTAGCTACTCATATTTAAAGCAAGAACATAAATGTAATGAAGAGACATTGTAAAGAAATGAAGATTGGAGTTTAGTTTAATGCAAGAAAACTTAAACTAAGACTGGAAATATTCAATACCCATTTTAAAACTTGAAATGAAGAAAACTACCTGCAACAATGGTGAAAACCAAAATGGAGAACTAAACTTGCAATATAATTGTAATAAATGACATTAAAGGCATTAAATGAAGCTTACACAAGTCTTACAGAGGATTACAAGTGAAATGGATGGAAAAAATGCAAGAAATCTAAGCTTTCTCTCTCTAACTATGTCTTCTACCTAGAGCTTCTATCTCTACAATGCAATACAACTGAATAATACATAATGAATGATACATTTTCATCCATAGAGAGCTCTATAGGTGTGTGGCAGGCCTTACACCAAAAGGGGCTGATTGGATGCATTTCGTAGGCTAGGACATGCCTAGCCTGCATCTCCCATCTCTTACTCTTCTCTCTCCTCCTCATAAATGCCCAAGCCTTCAAAGTCCAAGCATGGGTGATAGGAGGCCTGTAGATGTGTAAGGGATGTCAGGGGACAAGTGGGATAAGTGTAGGTGGGATCCCCAAATGGCAGAGCTTGAGTTACAGGCTGTCTGGGCAATCTGGGCAAAACCTTCCAGAAGGTCGACACAAACCTTCCGGAAGGTCGACACAAACCTTCCGGAAGGTTTGTGCAGGAACAGTTAAAATGGAAAACCAGTAAACAAAACCTTCTGGAAGGAAGGTTTTGACAGTGAATAGGCAGACCAAGGTAAAACCTTCCAGAAGGTTTTCACCCAAATTGCATTTTTCTTGGTTTTTTCACCCTCCAAGCCTTCCTTTAAGCTATCCCCTCATCTTCATTGACTTCAAACACTTCAATAGGGGCTTAACTTGAATCATTTACATCCTTTTACCTGCATTTACACAAAACTCCGATAAAGAGAAGATAAAATGCATTTCTTCCCAAAGTCACAACAAAAGCAAGTATAAAAGGGCATATTAACATACAAAATATGTAATGTTTTGTGCTAATCAGTCATGCCCAAAAGAAGTCCATGGTAAGTGGGTCACAAAATCCATAGTAACGTGTTCCCACTTTCAGTCAACCACCTCCAAAGGCTAGAGCAACCTTGCTAGTCTCTGGTGCTCAACCTTGACCTGCTGACGCGTGAGACGCCTACTAACAAAGTCTCCGACATATCTCTTCATCCCATTCCAGTAATACTGATAGCGAAGATCATGGCACCAGGATGCACAAAAAAAAGGGAGATATGAAACTCCCTAAGGATCTCCTCTCTCAGATCCCTAGACTGGGGAACCACGACCCTTCCCCTGAATCGAAGACTACCATCAGTACGTATGGCCCAACCCTCGTCACCTATACCCGACTGTACCTAGTCCCTAATGAAAATATCTTTATGTCTTGCCCCTGGGACTCGATCACCCTGCTCAATAAGGAAGGCGTAGCTTCCAGACTTTCCAAAATGCCCTAAGCTTGATCCCGGTAGTGTAGCCCGAACCGTCCCACAATCTCGAGCATCTGCCACTCTCGAGAAGCTATACTAGACAAGACTTTCCTTGATTTCCGACTGAGTGCATCAACCACCACATTTTCCTTACTAGGATGGTAATGTAAACTGAAGTCATAATCCTCCAGATACTCCATCCATCAGCGTTGCCTCATTTTGAGATCCCGCTGAGTTAAATATGTACTTTAGACTTTTGTAGTCCGAATACACCTCAAACTGTTCTCCATACAAATAGTGGCGCCATGCCTTTGAGGCAAAAACAACAGTCGCCAAATCCATGTTGTGTGTATGGTAGTTTTTCTCGTGGTTCTTAAGCTGTCGTGAACCATAAACAACTATCCCACTAGACTACCTCAAGACGCATCCAAGTCCCTCTTTTGAGGTATCACAGTAAATAGTGTACCTCTGTCCCCTCTCTGAAACAATCAAGATAGGAGATGAAGTCAATCTCATCTTCAACTCCTAGAATGCCCTCTCGCAAGAGTCATCCCATTGAAATCTGACATCCTTTCTAATCAGTCATGTCTTCGATGCCAATAGGCAGGAGAAGTCATCGATTAATCTCTGGAAATACCTTGTCAATCCCAAGAAACTATGTATCTCAAAAATTGACTTCGCCCTCTCCCAATCTATTACTGCCTCAACCTTTTTCTTGTCAACTAATACACCCATAGCAGACACAAGGTGGCCCAAAAATTTGACTTCCTTTAGCCAAAATTCACACTTGCTGAATTTGACATATAATTGGTAATCTCTTAAGGCTTGTAAAACAATCCTCAAGTAATGTTCGTGTTCTTCCTTCGTCTTGGAGTACACAAGAATGTCGTCTATAAACACTACGGCAAACTAATCAAGATAGGGCTGGAACACCCTATACATGAGATCCATGAATGCGGCCGGGGTATTCGTCAATCCGAATGGCATAACCCTGAACTCAAAGTGGCCATATCGAGTCCTAAATGTCATCTTAGGAATGTTGATTTCTGTACCTTCAACTGATAGTACCCCGTGTGCAAGTCTATCTTAGAATATACCCGAGCCCCTCTCAATTGATCAAACAAATCATCTATGGGTACTTGTTCTTGATGGTGACCCAATTCAACTGCCGATAGTCTATACAAAGTCTAAGGTTCTTATCCTTTTTCTTGGACAATAGTACCATAGCGCCCCAAGGTGAGGTACTTGGTCTAATAAAACCCTTGTCCAACAACTCTTACAATTAGGCTTTGAGTTCTTGCAAATCTGCTGGTGCCATCCTATGTGGTGCCATAGAAATAAGAGACACACCAGGTTGTAACTCAATGGAGAAATCAGCATCCTGATGTAGAGGCAATTCCAGTAAATCATCTAGAAAAATATCTACATATTCGCAAACTATCCAAGGTAGACCCAACTCCTGTCTTGCCTTGTCCTCAAGTGTAAGGCTCGCGAACCAACCCATCAACTACCCATGCCAACGGGAGTCATACGACTTAAGGTAAAATATTGTGCCTTTCTCCTTGAAATTTGAAAAAAATCCCCCCAAAATGTAGGCAGTGACTCGCTTCCGAACACAATTAATAACCATTGATGTGTTGTTCACCAATCTATTCCGAGGATAACCTCAAACTCCAAAATGTCTATGACCCTAAGATCCACCGTAAGTTGAATCCCTGAGATCTTTAACTCACATCCCCGACATATCTTATCAATGCAAATCCTATGTCCTAGGGGAGAATTCACCTATAAGGATTCTTCTAGGGTTTCATTTTTCTAAACCTAAATCATGCACAAAAGATGTAGAAATGAAGGCATGTGATGCACTCGAATCAAATAACACTTGTGCCTATAAGCGAGTAAGTAAGGAATGTACCCTGAATCACCAAATGATCCATCAGCTCAGTTTGTAGTGCGACGATGAAGACTGTTTACTAGATCCCAGAAGTTTCTGCCTGAAAGTCCTATCCCTAGCCTTGGCCCATATCCTAGCCCGTTTGGTCTGATTGTGGAGTCCCCACATGTGAAGTACTAGGGGTTTGTGCAGCACCCTATAGCTAAAACTGATTTCCCTTATCCTCGATGGAATAGGGAGGAACAAAGAGTGCTTGTGGGGGCCCTACTGACGACTGGGACTGAGGAGTCTCGAAACTTTGTGAGTTCTGCCTCAGTGGACAATTCTTCCTCAGATGGCTTGGCTGTCAACATTTGAAACACGTCATTTGGCTGTCAATATTTCTCCCACCTTGGGAGGATTGACCTTGGTCTTTGCCTAGATAACCTCGACCTTGGCCCTACGGTCCCTGTGGGTTAGATGTCCTATGCTTCTTCCATTAACGTTGTTGACCTATGAGACTTAAACTTTTATAGATGGCTTAAGCCCCTTCGCTCATATTGGCGCTTGCTTGCACTAGGGTTGTAGCCATAGTACCCATACCCTCTATGAAGGTTTGTTGATAAAAAACTGGTGGTGGTGGTTGGTCATTCTTGCCACCCCGACATCCGCTTACTCTCCCTCTAGTTGTCATCTACACACACGTAAGATAATAAGAGACCACTAACTTAGTATCCCAAATTTAAGGATGAAAAGTTAAAACGTTGAAAATTTTCCTCTTGTCTCACTAGTAGGAGGTATGTCACCTACCAGTAGATGCCCAAATCGTAAACTTTCTAATTCTTTACTTTTTTCGACCCCGAAGGTTATGTTTTCTAACTCTAGTGCCTCATTCATATTCACATTTATTCATGCACATAATCTCATATCACTTAACATCTAGCATTTAATGCACATAACATGTAATGCATAATGAATACAATGGCTTAACCCAATCTACCCTCAAGCCCCAAGGTAATCGGGAACCTAAGCTCTAATAACAAGCTGTGATGACCCAAAATTCGAGGGGTCCTTTCTCAAATTGTTGATCACCTATCAACCTTCAAGATACCCGTGAATATCATATAACCCGATACCACGTCGTTACACTCCATTCAGTGGGATCATAACAAAATAGAATTCGTGCAGAGTCTCATTTGCACGGGAGCACTATCCAATATGTAATCTGTGCATATATTTATTATACGACCATTACAAGGTCCACATCCCAAAGTCTAGGACGTAAAATTTAACCATTTATATCATCCAAAGAAAAGAGATCAAGATATGAAGGCTCGGAAGCGTTGAAATTCAAAAACCAATTTTCGGGAAGAGGTACCGGTACCTCTCATAAGGTGTACCGGTACCTGAGCCCTCTGGAAGACCGGTACTGGTATCTGGGCTGACTGTCAGCGGGGTATTGATATCTGTGAGCATAGGTACTGGTACTTGATCCCAATGGAAGCTAGGTACCTATGAGATACCAGTACCTAGGGCCCAGATTTTCGTAAATTTCTCAGTTTTCAACTTTTAACCGTACAAACTCATATAACATCCATTACATTCATTTGTCTACAAAAAAATATTGTCCAAGAGAGTCCCATTACATGCCTTTGTCAAAGTACAAGTTTTGTATATAATTTATACAAAATGTATAAAACCAAAAAATAATATTTATACAAGTGTCTTCAATTCCAAAATCTAGAGCCACAATCCGGATCTGTCCTCAAAGTGAGCCCTAGTGAGGGCCGTCAGTATAAACTCGTCAAATACTTGAAAAATGTTCCCACAACGGGTTAAGCCGAAGAACCGTAGGGTATCTCCTATAGAGAATACCTCCCAATCACAATGCATAAGATAGGAATGGACATTCATCAAGTCAAGCATATATTACAAGTAACATAGAAATGATACTAAGCATGCCAAACATGAATAATGTTTCATGAATGCATGTCTAACACCGAGCCCCCTCCCGGGTTTTCATGCATGACACATGATACAATGCCATGACATGAATTGGGCATTCCAAGCCCTTGTCATTGATGCTAGGCATCCAATGACCATTTTATCAAATTCTTGTGTCTTTCTTGGGTAGGTAAATTTATGGACATCACACCAACGGTCTACCACACCGGCACGACATTTAAGGGCATCACATATTTTTCTATGCAATGTTTTCGTGCGACTCAATTGGACGTTGATCCAAACTTCCTGAGTCCACCCATCAACTCACCATATGGTGATTGACCAACTCATGCACCCACACACTCACACTCATACCAATTGTCAGGAATGTGATGCAACCCGTGCATATGCAATGTAATGTACATTTGTCATTTTCACTTCTTCTTAATGCTAACTATGACATGTGAGCATATAACAATATTCCATAAACATCAAAATGTCCATTTTATCATGAAACATATATAAACATTTCATAACATCACTAAGCATGTTATAGCATTTTTTATTCAAATAACACACTTGATCATCTATAGGCATCTTATCAAACACTTTTAAGGAACAAATATAAACACATAGCATTTCAATACATATTACATATAATCCACATATTCAAGCCCAAATCAAGTAGACATAAGCATAACATGTTCCTCAAATTACACAAACATGTAACTAGTTACACTAGTTACATAGTAGCTATGTAATTGTTCTGCATAGTCATACTCATACCATATACATAATTGAAATTGAAAGTAATCTTAAATAGGAGGAAAATCTCACCTCTTGAACTTAATAAAGGAAGCAAATCTCCAAGAATCCCCAAGAAAATTTTCTCCAAGCCCTATCTCCCAACCCCTTGATTTTCTAAAATGGTAGAAAATAGGTTTGGTTAGTGTTGATGCGTAGACCTCATCGAGTAGAACAACTTTAAGCCTTGGCTCGAAGTGATCCAACGGTTGAATCTTTGTAGATCGGAAAAGAAAGGTGGAAGAACTTTGAGATTCTCTCTCTCTTTCTCTCTTCCGAAAATGGTTGGCTAAAGAATGGGGGAAAAATCTGATTTTTCCCTCGTTCCCTTTTAAATAGCCCTTAAATGCTTTATCCTCATTGTGCCACACGTCCCTCTTTAATTGGTTCAATTTTATTTTGAATCAATTAAATCTTGTCACGTGTTAAGTTTAGTATATTTTTATCGAACTAACTTTAAATTATTTTTCGGGTCCAACGAATAAAATCTGACCACGTTTATTTTAGTCGCGCAATGCTCGATCGTCTCGTAAAATACAAAAAAAATCGACTGTCTCGAAATTCAATGAAAACTGACTGGGTAGCTAGATTTTGCGATACAAATCTTGTTGGAATGGAAATCCCAAGAGCCGTTGACAGCGTGCATGTATCGAATATAAAATTTTTTCCTTTAATACCCTACAAGGCGGAATTAGAGTTTACCTTCGAGATCCCTCGGGATTGATCTCGTCTCAGCACGAATGTAGAACAGAATCAACAAGTAACCGAAGGAAAGCTCGATGAACCTCGCGGCCTTCTGTCGTATATCCCCAAACGTCAGAATCCGGATGCAGTGTGGGTTGCTAGGACCTCTGAATCCTTGCTCTCTCTTTCAACTTCTCTAAAAAATGTGAGTAAAGAATAGATGCTGAATAAGAGAGCCTAGACATCTATATATAGGTTACGACAGAGACCCTAAGGAGAAATAAGGACCGGGCTTCCAATGGGCTTAGGAATCCTATGTTCAACCCATAACAAACATCCTATAGCCCATTAATAATAAGTCAGTCAACTAAAGACTTATTATTGATCTCATGAGTCTTACCTCATTCGAGCTCCTTATTATTATATGCTTAATAATCTCCCAACGTTTAAGATTACAAATGTCTATCAATTAAATAAATTACTGAAAATTATATTTAATTGACTTCTTTTATTATTTGAGACCTTACCACTCAACTTATTTGTCATGTCGGATAATTAAATCCACCTATAGGGTTTGACATGGACAAAATTTATGAGCTTTCTCAAGAGGGCATCATCAACCCATTTAAATATTAGGATGTGGTTTCCTTTAATATTTAATTTTCACCATGCAAATAACACCGTCTCCCAATTCACCGAGCTTATTGACTCAATATGAATCTCACTATTTGATGAATTAAAACGACAAACATTATATGCACGTGACAATTAAATATTTTGGGATTAAGAGTATAAACAATCATAATAATCATGAGGTATTTATTATCTTATTGAATTAGTAAAAGATAATAACCTTAACATGAGTCTGTTCAATACACAAAGTGTACTAGTGTAATAATCCGAGACATCAAACAGTTTCCCACAGTCAAGACAGACTATGCCAGAATATTACACTATAATCATACTAATGGCGTGTCCAATTCCATTTAGGATTGTGAACATATACTCATATTATACAAGGATCCGATAATCTTGTCTTCTATGTATAAGCCGAACTCTACACACCAGATTATCTACAATGTAAAATATAAGACACACATGCATATCATATATTAAATATAATGCAAACATTTAACAGATTCTCAATAAAATGGAAAGAACAAACTTTTATTAATTAATAAAACGAGTTTCACTAAAAAAAGCCAGCTTTTAGTATACTACTCTATCTAACGGTGAAGTCCATTTTGTCATCCGAGTTTTAGAAAAATTTAGATTTTTAACCCACACCGTAATGGCTAATTACCGTTTTTCTCTTTTTAATTAAGTTTTAATTTTTCTGGGTTTCACAGATGTTTTGTAGAGTTAAAGTATAGAAACACACACAAGACAACCATAGTATCTTAGGTCTAAGGACCACAAGCAAAATTGTAACTTTTTTGATGCCGTTTATTATCCATTTATGGTTATTATACATTCCTACTTATTCACCATAACATTATTTTGAGCAATCGAGATCCAAATAACATTTATCCGATTACAAATATTTGTCCCCATCTCCTTTTTCTTCAATGTATATTACACAGTACAGAGAATCAAACTACAAGACGTCTGAGCACAAATATAGAAAAGGGTTGATTTGTAATTACACTAGTTTCCTTGTTTTCTATTCATTTGTAAATACATTTTCTATTATTAGTTGGCTTCCATTTTCAGTATAGAGTTGGTTATATATACCCACAACATTATGTACAGTAAAATCATTGAGGAATATACAACTTTTCCTTCATCCTTCGTGTACTGCTCTCTACTTTTCCTTCTCACCATTTCAATTACTGACATGGTATCAGGAGCCTGAGAGCCACCCATGGAGGATTTCGAAGGTTCCGATAGTTCTTCCTCCAATAATCCCAAAAAATTCTCTGCTCATTCAAGCCAAATATCAAACACCTTCCATGCCAAAAACTTGGCCAAATACCTGAACCTCACTGACCCTAGCAACCAATTTCGGCTGGACAACGGCGACAACCCTGTTGTCGTTCTGGTCACCGACTTGCTTACCAGCGATAACTACCCCACTTGGTCCCGTGCGATGAGACAAGCTATCCGTGCCAAAAATAAAATCTGCTTCATCACTGCTTCCATTTCTCAACCAACAGACCCCGATGATCCTCTTCTTGACTTATGGGAGCGCTGCAACGGTATGGTGGTTTCATGGCTTCAAAACTCTATAAGCCCCTCCATCAGATCCAGCGTTGCTTTCGTAGACAATACCCGTGACCTTTGGCTCGATCTTTAGGACCATTTCTCCCATCAAAATGGACCTCATATTTACCAGCTCAAGAAGACCCTTGCCAGCCTTCAACAAGACTCTGACACTGTAAGTGTATATTACGGAAGGCTTAAATCTCTTTGGGATGAGTTACTTATTTATGACCTCATTTTAGTTTGCTCATGTGGATCAATGAAAACTCTCTCAGACCGATACTAACGGGACTATGTCTTTCAATTTTTGATGGGTTTAAATGACACATATTCCCCTATTCGAGACTAGATAATGCTCTTAGATCCCCTCCCACCTATCATAAAAGTCTTTTCTCTCATTCAATAGCAGGAACGTCACTATCAAATAACCCCCACTTCAAACCCATCTGACTCCATGGCCTTTGCCATTCGCAAACCATACCCATGTCCTACCTGTAATCCATCTCAACAAAAATCAAAGAAAGACCGAGCCTACTGTTCTCACTGCAAGATCACAAGACACTCTTTTGAAACTTGTTTCCAGGTTGGTAACGCTGAGGCCCCCATTTGTTCTCATTGCAACATGTCTGGACATACAATGGAGAAGTGTTACAAGCTCCATGGCTACCCCCCCGGACACAAACTTTTCAATAAATCTGAGGGATCAAATGATTTTACTACTCAAACTGCTCCTATTGACTCTGACCTTGAGGATTCTAGTGATGGTCGAGTAGGTCTTACTCAGGCACAATATCAGCAATTAATGGATTTACTCCAACCACGGTAGCCCTCCACCATTCTCAGTCCTCTGCCAACCAGATTCAATCAATCATTCCTCCTAAGTCAACTCCTCACATTTTTGGTATTTCAAATTGTTTATCCACCTGCACACACAATCATTCATTCCCACAAGAAATTCCTTGGATAATTGACACCGGTGCGACTGACCATATGGTCTGTTGTACCTCTTTTTTTACTACTATTAATTCTCCTGTTTCTCACTCTGTTAAGTTACCAAATGGCACAAATGTACCTGTTACACACACGAGCACAGTTCACTTAACACCCTCACCGAAGTCTTGTGTGTTCCTTCCTTTAGTTTTAATTTAAATTCAGCCAAGAAGTTGGCTGCCAATCTCACCTGTTGTCTAGTTTTTTTCTCTGATTTTGGCCTTATTCAGGACCTTTCATCTTGGACAACGATTGGGAAGGGTGAAGTGAAGAATGGTCTATATCACCTGCTCAACACGGTTTTCTCTCCCTCTACCCTAGTGACCACTCTTTCTCACTTTTCCACAGTTACAAAGTCTACTACAGCTTCTGTTTCACACACTGAAAATGTTACTGACCTATGGCACTGTCGCCTAGACCACCTTTCTTTTCCTTTTCTGAATATGATTACAGATCCTATTGTAAAGAAAAGCATTTCAACTACTAATACAAAGCCTTGTTACATTTGTCCATTGACAAAACTTCATAGACTTCCTTTCCCTCATAGCAAACATAAGACATCAATACCATTTGAAATTGTGCATTGTGATCTCTGGAGACCCAGTCCTGTTCCTGCTTATGATGGCTCAAAATATTTTTTAATTTTAGTTGATGGCTTCACTAGGAGTACATGGTTGTATCTCCTTCCTAACAAAACTGCAACCCGAACCAACATTTAGTCTTTTACCAATACGATTGAAAATCAATTCAACCTTACCATCAAAATTCTAAGAAGTAATAATGGTAAAGAATTTAACATGAAATAGTTTTTTCATAAAAAGGGATCCTACATCAAACAAGTTGTGTTGCCACTCCACAACAAAATGGAGTTGTGGAGAGGAAACACCAACATTTGCTTAATGTGGCTCGTGCTTTAAAATTCCAAGCTGGTCTTCCTCTTGAATATTGGAATGATTGTGTTTTGACCGCGACATACCTCATCAATAGGACCCTTAGTCCCCTTCTTCAAAACAAAACACCCTTTGAACTTTTATTTAAATCTCCACCCACTTATGCTCATTTAAAATTTTTTGAGTCTCTTTGCTTTGCTACCACTCTTTCACAAGGAAGAACAAAATTTGATCCCCGAGGTCGCATGTGCATTTTTCTTGGATATCCTTTTGGAACTAAAGGTTATAAATTGCTTGATCTTGAGTCCAAAACCACATTTATCTCTCGGGATGTGCTTTTTCATGAGTCCATCTTTCCATTTCAATCTTTACCTCATCCCCCATCCACTCCTTCTCCGAACCCCACCCTTGTTTTTACTAAACCTTTACTGGACTCACTTGATTTTCCCACAATTTCTTCCTCTCCAAAAGTCAGTCCATCTCCTCACCATCCCGCCACCCCACCCTCCATACCTGTACCAGATTCATCTTAACAACATGTTGCACCATCACATAACTCTTCCACTTTTTCTCCCACTACTAATCCCTTACTTTCCACACCAGCTTCTCCACCTCAACCCCCTCTTCGCAGGTCACAAAGGGTAAGGAGAGCTCCACAATACCTACAGGAATTTCATTGCAACTAGACTTCACATTCAGGCCCTTCTCAGTTGCTGTCCACGACTTCTTCTTCCCCTATTGGTAATTCCTTCTCTTTAGCTAATTTTCTGACTTACCAGAATTTTTCTCCTTCTTTTACTTCTTTTTCCACCTCCATTTCCATTGCTTCTAACCCTACCACTTATAAACAAGCTGTCAAACACCTTGGTTGGTGTCAAGCCATAAACACTGAATTGTCCGCCTTAGAACAGAACCAAACTTGGATTATCACTGATTTACCTCCTGGAAAAGAGGCAATTGATTGCAAATATGTCTACAAAACTAAGTTTCATGTTGATGGTTTTGTAGAAAGGTTGAAAGCAAGGCTTGTTGCAAAGGGGTTCACACAACAAGAAGGTATAGACTATACAGAGACTTTTTCCCCAGTCGCCAAGCTTGTTATTGTCAAAGTCTTATTATCTGTTGCAACAATACAAGGCTGGTCACTTCTTCAATTTGATGTTCACAACGCATTTCTCCATGGTGATTTTAATGAGGAGATTTATATGCGTAAACCACCGGGTTATAACAAAGGAGGACCCAATCAAGTATGTAAACTTCTCAAGAGCCTCTATGGACTTAAACAAGCTTCCCGACAATGGTATTCTAAATTTTCATCTTCTCTCATTTATTTTGGATTTGAACAATCTAAAGCTAATTACAGTCTCTTTACTAAACTAGATAGCTCATCTTTCATTGCCTTACTAGTTTACGTAGATGATATCATTGTGGCTGGTAATTGTCCTTCTTCTATTGCATCACTCAAATCTTTTCTTCACACTCAATTTAAGATCAAAGATCTTGGATGTTTGCGCTATTTTCTTGGTTTGGAAGTTGCCAGGTCTTCCAAAGGTATTCACTTGTGTCAAATAAAATACTCTTTAGACATCTTGGCTGACACAAGGACCCTCGGCATCAAACCACTTCAACTGCCCCTTGAGCAGAATTTTAAGCTTAGCAAATCTTCTGGTGATCCACTAACAGACCCGAGCCTCAATAGAAGACTTATTGGCCGTTTGTTGTATCTTACAATCACTCGGCCTGACATATCTTATGTTGTCCAGCTCCTTAGCCAATTTATGGATCATCCCATGACTTCACATTTGGCTGCAGCTCATAAAACTCTTCGATACATCAAGGCAGCAGGGTATATTACTCTCATCCTCATCTCCACTTCAACTTAAGGCCTATTGTGATTCAGATTGGGCCTCGTGTCCTGACACACGTCGCTCCGTTACTGGATATTGCATACTTCTTGACAATTCCCTTATTTCTTGGAAATCCAAGAAACAATCTGTGGTGTCCCGCTCCTCAGCCGAGGCCGAATATCAATCCATGGCTTCCACATGCTCTGAGCTCACTTGGCTTAGGTACTTGTTTCTTGATCTTCGGGTTCCACATCCTCAGGCTGCCTTACTTTATTGTGACAACCAAGACGCACTCCACATCGCTGCTAATCTGGTCTTTCATGAACGTACCAAGCATATCGAGTTAGATTGTCACTTAATCAGAGACAAGATCCAAGAGGGCAACATCATCACAGCTCATGTTGCCTCACAGTGCCAACTAGCTGATATTTTTACAAAGGCTTTGCCCTCCTTCATCATTAAGTTATATTTATCCAAGATGGGAATAGTCAACCTCTATTCTCCATCTTGTGGGGGGCTATTACACAGTACAAAGAATCAAGCTACAAGACGTCTGAGCACAAATATAGAAAAGGGTTGATTTGTAATTACACTATTTACCTTGTTTTCTATTCATTTGTAAATACATTTTCTATTATTAGCTGACTTCCATTTTCAGTACAGAGTTGGTAATATATACCCACAAAAGTATGTACAGTAAAATCATTGAGGAATATACAACTTTTCCTTCATCCTTCGTGTACTGCTCTCTGCTTTTCCTTCTCACCATTTCAATTACTGACAATGTATGTGATTAATCTTGCCTACTTCTAGGTGAAGGAAAAAAGAGAACTATTATGCAACTTATTAGATTTGATCCTGGCTCATGCCCGGGTTTTGATTACTTTGACAACTCCACGTTACTTTTTTTTACAAATTTTGTTAATCAATAGATATGTGGATTGTAATAACGCCAAATGGAAAAACAACAGCTAGAAATTTTAAAACCAAATTTGTAAACTAGTGGTCGTAAAGAAATGATGTAGGGGTTTAGCTTAGTTAAGGAAGTGCGTGTTTAAGCCATTTTTGTCATAGAATGAAGTCGTACAAAGCATGAGAGCCAAGAATAAAAAGAGTTTAGGTCCTTCTTGGAGCTCAGACCCATTAGGAAACCCCTTCAAACCCATAGAGGTTGGGGTGGGGTGGGGGGGGGGGGGGGGATTGGATTTGTTTTAGAAAATCCCTTGAAATCCAACCTAAGGGATTTTTATATGGGATTCAATTATAAACCCAATCTAATCCCATGTCTGGTAAGTGACATAAATATATATGGGGTCAGTGGATTCATGTCAAATTATATTACTCAATTTACTAAAATGTCTATTATTAGGTGGATAGAAGAATAATTTTTTTGGTTAAAATAGTATTTTTGTCTTCAAATATAATCTTTCACTTTTGAAACCCACCCTCCCATGAGTTTCATAAAACCCCCATATTTAGCTTTTAATACACTATTCATTGTGGGCCGAAAACCAAGGCAAGATATAAATCTGGGGTTTAAAAATCTTAACCAAACATGAAATTAAGTGGTCTATCGAACTATTTTTTTAAAATCACCCCTTGCAAACCCGCCCAAACCCAATAAACAAATAGGCCCTAGGAGTATTAGTTTCACAAAAAGTGAATTAATTAAGGAAGAGTTACAAGGCAATTGAATGTCGAAGTTATACGTGGTTAGAACATTTTTAATAGACTCTCTATTCTTATTTAATTTTTTATTTTAGAAAGTCAATCCGTAAAAATTCATCTGCAATAGGTTCTCTATTTGGACTAACTAAAATCGAGAGTCCAAATTTGACTCTTTACATTTAGAGAGTCAATTTCACTATTTACTATATAAGAATGAATAAAAAAACCCATGTAAATATTGCATTAAAATTTTTTTTAATAAAAAAGTGATCCCTATTAAAGTTGTCAAAAAAATTTCAATTTCTATTTTATCTTTTCATAAAAAATGCTCTTTATTTTTTTGAGAGTCGCCCCACCAAATCAGTAGACAATTACAAATAATCAACCTACAAATCTTCCAATGACTATCTCAGATTTCCATCTATAAAGTGAGAATCACCATTCATAATTAACCTACACAAATAATAAATCTCACACAGAGGACCACGAAGCATATAAGATTCAGTTTTTTTTTTCTCTCGTTATCCCACAGAATCTGTTGTGAGCATCGGAGAAGTTTAGACCAACACCCACATAGTTCTCTTTACCTCCAAAAAAAAATTTTCTGTCTATATTTGCAAAGAAAAATAAATGTGTTACACCCACTATTTAATTTTTTTTTTTTTTTCTCTTTTTGTCTATAGGCTTACGCCGACTACTCCTTCAAGTTCAATAGTTTACTTACTGTTTTTGAAAGTTTCCTTAGAAAAATGAAGAAAAACACTTCAACTCATCACTACCGTAAATCATTTAATACAATTAGACCGTATCAGAAAAAAATGATTAAAAAGAAATAAAAAAAAAGCAATAAATCTTTTGTGAAAAATTATTCAGAAAGCAGATCGAGTAATACAACAAAAATAAATATGCTCCTCACAAATTTTGAATTTTTACAGTTCAAAATCAAATTTGACCTCCAGGGCCACAATGAATACATATTTTTTGCCTAGTGAAAATAGTCTCGTATAAAAACAATGTTAAATAAATCTTATTTAGTGACATTATTTGGTACCCTTATCATTCTTTGTCATTAGATTGATAGTGAAACTCGCTATTAGTTAATACCCACTATTAATTCAATGACTATAATCCATCATGTTATCAAATAAGATCACTAAATTAAGTAAAAATAATATTTTCCCTCATTATTCCTCATTAATTATTTTTGGGTGACATTTGGTGTCAATGGGATTCGGATTCGTCTTTAATGCAATTGAATATTGTATGTCATCGAGGACAGAGCAAGTCATGGGAGATACTAATCTTAAATAGCAAATCCATATAAAAAAAAAGAGTAATGTTATGCATCATAAATGTGCAATCTAAATTTGCATTCCAAAGGAAGGAGACCGTTAGATGAGTGAGTCCCATCAATTTTTTTAAATAGAATCCACTCATCCAACGATCCCCTTTCATTTGAGATACAAATTTAGATAACAAATTTAGGATACATAATATTTCCCAAAAAATAAAAACACATTCATTAAAAGATATCCTCTTGTTCTCCAAGTCAGCATGGGGTGAGTGGGAGTGGGGTCCATGGAGAAACTTTCAAAGACTTGTCCCGAGAAAATATTATATAACAATGACACTATAATAAATAGTGTCACAGTTCAATTAAAAGATTATAAATAAATAAAAATAAATCTAATAATTTTATGCGTTGAAAATGTGATCAATAGTTATAAAAATAATAGAATTTTTTTTATTTATTTATAATTTTTTAATTAAATTTAATAATATAATATCACCATTATATTAACTTTTTACTCGTCCCTTGGGCTTAAGTATCTGTTGCCGAAAGTCATAGAGATTGCTTACGTGAAAGCAAAGGTAAGACTCGGTTTGTTTGATAAGAAACAAACTCAGGAACACATAAACCACCGGTCTCGAGTCATAACCACCCCCACTGAGCTCTTTGAATACTTCCCCCTCTTCTTCTATCTGTAACATCTCTCTTCAACATTAAACAAATCTTTCCTCTCTCTATGTGTGTCTCTCTCTCTGTACTTACGGAAACATACTGAACACAATCTTAGAAAGACTTTTCTGGGTTTTTTTTCCTATCAGGTAAATGTTGATAGTGAACCCAATTGTACTGATAAATTTTCCATTTTTGAGTAAATTTCATTGTCTTTGAATACCTAGTATCATCCTTATAGATATCTGTGTTTGTTTATGAAGTTGGTCATTGATTTGCTCGTAATTAATCATGATTGCATTAATCTGTCTACTACCCTGTTTCATTCCCTCGTTAATTCCATCCGTATACCTCTCTCTCTCTCTCTCAACCCCTATCTATTGTCTATCTATCGACCCACCTATTTATTTATCTGTCTATCTATTATTATGATCTGAGCATGCCAAAATGTATGATCATCTGGGACGGTTTTAAGTGCATGCACTTTTGACTTTATTCTGTAATAGGAATTGAAGTGTGGTGGCCTCAGCAATGTACAATTTTGACTCTCTCTCTCTGTCTCTCGTCCTCTCAATCTGTATCTATCTACATCTGTCCCTGTTTTTCTATATCCCTGTGGATTGTTGGCCAAACCAATTTGCAGCTCTCTCTCTCTCTCTCTCTCTCCACCTCTCCCCCCTCTTCAACTGTTGTAAGTATGAATTCACTATGTAAATTTAATTGATCTAATGGAAAGTCTAAGCAAATACAATATTGACTTTTGTTGTTATAACTGCAAAAGCCATTCAATGGTGTCTAGATGATTGATGACATCAGGTGGTTGTAGAGGGTAGTAGTGCTGTTCATGCTTTACAACTTTTTGTGTTGACCGATCAAAATGTAACCGAAGAGAAGTTGCTGCTTTATCTATGCTTTAATAGGACATCGAAACTGTTGAAGAGCTTTAATTTGATGAGTGCCGCATTCATCTTATACTTTCTATATGGTGACACCATATAGCTATTGTTGATGATAGTCTGTTTTTACTTTACTCCCTTTGTTCTGCCAATTGCACTGAATATAACTGCCTTTCTTTCTGTTTAAATAGGTGGCGGGAAGCTTGAATGTTGTAAGTAAGAAATGGGTTTAAGCCGAACCCCGTGCAGCATTCAGCTTTTCTTTTTAGTTGGCCTGTACATTATCTATCAGTGTTCTGCCATCAAAGTAGATGCAAACCAAACAGCACTGTTGTTCGTCAATGCTTCCGAAGCATCAGCGAGGAAGATACCTGAAACCCTGTTTGGCATATTTTTTGAGGTTAGTCTGCTCACAAAATTATGAAATTTCCTCTAGTTCAAATAAGGAACTGTTGCTTATACTTACTATAATATTGTTACCATAGGCGAAGCTACATTTTTTTGAGTTAGGTCAAATGATCAGACTGGAATTTTATAAAATTATAAGGTCTAAATATGAATTATCATAAAGTTCTAGAGATTTTATAGTAATTTTAGAAGTAAAAGGTGAGGGTCAATCTTCTGTATTTAGAAAAAAGGGTGGAAAACTTTTACAAAGTTAAGTAATTAAGTCTAAAATGAATTCAAGGCATTTTTTATCCACAAAGTTTGTGAACCCTGTGCCTTGTGTGCTTCTATCTATGAGTGTATAGAGGGGAAGGGATAAAAAGGAGGAAGAAGCTGCAGACTGAAGGAAAAGAAAAAGATGTTCATTGGGTACTCTGTTTTGAATTTTTATTCTCTTTACTTAAATTTTTATATGTTCCACCATAAGAAATTTATACTTTTTGAAAACCATTTTCTGGATTCATTGTTGATTAATTTCACTTTTGGAGATTTTACTTTTTTTAGAACTTTTTCTCGTTGTATTTGGGTATATTTTACGTGAGGGCATATTAATTTTCATAGATTAGTAGAATAAAACCATGATGTCGATCAAAATTTTCTCCTGTAGTTGCTTTGATTGGAACTTTTAAAGTTTTTTGGAATGCAAAGATATATACAGATTTTGTGCAATGTGCGCCCCTGAATTACTTCTTGCATAATCCATGCAGGAGATCAACCATGCAGGGGCTGGTGGGTTGTGGGCAGAGCTTGTAAGCAACAGAGGTCAATTCTAAATTATCAAGTCTATTCATACAATAAGAAATAAATTAAATCTAAAAAGGGTTAGAATATATGCCAGTAAGTCAATTAGAATTTGGGAGATGTGCACATTCTTTGCTTTGCTGTATAGATAATTCGGGTTACTTCTCCTGAGTTTTTCTGTAATATAAGTCCCGGTGAATTTTTCTATAATATAGGTCCAAAAATTTAGTATCCATGAAAGTATAATTTTTCAGTCTAAGAACTTGTCATTGATAGCATTGTGGATTAGAGTGGATTGGCTGTTTACTAACGTGAATTGTCTATGAATATCTGTGGTGTTTAATTACTTTCCTTCTTAAGTGGCTAATGGTTCTTCAAGCCACCCCTTAAATCATCATGCATATCAATGGGTGTACGTACCAAAGTCCCCTTCCATTTCGTATGTTAATTTCTAATGTGTTTCTTCTTCTTCTTCTTCCTCCTCTTCCCTTTCCTTTCTTTTTGGCTGCTGAAAGCATCGAGTCATTTTGAACAGCCACCATCACTGCAGTTTCTAAGGATTCTTAAGAAGTAAGAACACACCTGCTTTTGATATGGATCTCCGTTGGGCTTGTTGACAGTTGGCACTCCTACTTTAGTTAGCTGCAAATGGTGAAGTCAAAGGTTCACATGTACATTCTTTTTGAGTTACTTGTCACCTTGTAGGTAGCCTATCGCTGTCCGCAGATTACTTGCCATTGGAACTTCGTTTGCTCTCACTTATTTCTTCTTCCTGTTTTTCAAAGTGGGAGGAGATCCGTTTAAAGTGTAGTCTAGATGCTGATAGTATTTCACAATTTTTTTTAAGGGTCTGTAATTGTTTTTTTGTCTAAAAGATAACTTGGAGAATTTCACTGTTCTGGATAATTTTGAAGTTATGGATACTCACGCAACTGAGTTACAGGTTTTGAAGCTGGGGGCCAGAACACTCCCTCAAATATAGATCCTTGGACTATAATTGGGGATGAATCATTGCTAGTTGTATCAACTGACCGTTCATCATGCTTTGATCGCAATAAAGTTGCACTTCGAATGGAGGTGCTCTGCGACAGCACCGGCACCAATATCTGTCCAGCTGGAGGAGTAGGAATATATAATCCTGGATTCTGGGGCATGGTAAGAAGTTATCACTGGCATTACTACAATATCTGGGTTGAGCATAGCACAATCTCAATAGCAGCCAATGTTGTGTTGGACATGGCACTTCTTTTGACTCTTCTAGACATATGTAAGAGTTGCCTTAACATGTCCAGATTATTCTTCTTAATTGATGTTGGCATCACCACATGGGTAACCCTAATGGACACTGACACAAAAAACAGAAAAGGTTGTAGTAGTGATAGCATATTAGTTATAGTTGTATAAATAGCTCATTTATGCATATGGTTAATGTTCAGATTCATTTTCCATCTTATACAATTGTTACTTTACAAACATAAATCAGTTAATTTTTGTTGTATGTGCCAGTGTTACCAGCAAAACAACAACAGTAATAGCGTGCCTTAAAGATTAGTGATAATGTGCAATGCAGGTCATGTCATGCAAATGTCAGTGGTGTAGAACCCTTTTCCAATCATGAGTTAAATAGTTGCATCTTTAACTTACCATTATGGGGATGGATATGGTACATGCAAATGGTCGTGTTGTCTCAGTGCAGTACCCAGAATATGGTTTGGTTGGGTCAGCCATCAAAGCTTATAAGCCATATATAAATTGGTTAATTAGAAGTTAAAATGCGATATAAGTGAACCTACTTTCCATTCCATGGAAGGTGAAACATAAGCCCTTTGCCTAATTCAGGTGGAAAAGAGGAGGATATAATTCAGTTAGGCTTTAGCTTCAAAGTCTAGCTAGAAAGAGGATGAAACATAGATCACTAATAAAACCACACGTTTTTAAGTCGTATCAAACCATGTTGATGAGCATCAATTATGTAAGAAGCAAAACACTACTAGTTTCTATCAGTGTTGTTCTGGTGATGATATATGCATGTCCATTAAATTTTGTTTCCTTATAGCCTCTCTTTCACTAATGCAAGTAATTCACAGAAAAAAGAAGAAAAATTTTCACTCTCAGATTTGGTTTCGTGAGACAGAAGTGTAATGACAAGGCAACCGTAAGATACTCTATGGGATTGTTCCGGAAAAGCCCTTTAGTTTGCAACCTATAGCTCAACATGAATAAGCCTGTGCACCTATAATGGTTAAATGTTGTTGGGTTCTAAACATGTTTTTTGTTTCTCTCTTTATTGGTCTTAGGAATTAGGTTACTGTATGGTTTGAAAATCTATGTTCAAGTGCTCTTAGTTGTTGATGGATATAAAACATACTCCTTAGATCCTGCATGATAAATTTTGAGAATCTTCTGCAACTTGTTTCTGCTGATATCTCACTAATTTGTTGCCACTTGATCATCTTGATTTGGTTTTCTTGCAGAACATTGAACAAGGGAACGCTTATAAATTGGTTTTCTATGTGCGATCATTAGAGTCGATTAATGTGTCTGTATCGCTGACTGGTTCAAAGGGATTACAATCACTGGCTACTGCTAATGTTATGTGAGCACCATTTATGCATGAATACAGTTCCGTAGATTTTACGTAACTATGGATTGAATACACTTTTCTTTTTGCATATTTCATAATTCATTCTTGTCCATGCAGAGCTGATGATGTTTCAGATTGGACAAAGGTGGAACTTCTGTTGGAAGCAAAAGGAACTGATCATAGTTCAAGACTGCAACTAACAACCACTAGAAAAGGAGCTATATGGTTTGATCAAGTGTCAATGATGCCCTTGGATACATACAATGTATGTAACTTGTTTTTAACTGTTTGGGATATGTGACGTGTTTATTTGTATGCGTAAGTTGGTCTTTATTTGCATGTACTAATCATTCTTTGTGTCAACAAGTTATGCTGTTTTAATAGTACAAACCTTTTCTTCTAAGATCAGTAAGTCAAGGTCTTAGGGAGAGCTTCATTATCTACTGGGAATCTGGATATTTTATCATACACGTGTATATTTTTTGCACTTGGAATCTTACAAACTACTTTTGCATATTTATCTGATTATTTTATTTGCAAACATGGGTGAAAGAAGTCTTTTCAGGAAAATGAGCCATAGCTTATCTGTTTTGACATGTCGGGTGCAGGACATGGTTCTATCCCCTCGCCAAATTCTCTGGGAATAGGACATGATATTGCGTGAAGAATTTGAGCCAAATCCCCATAGACTATGGGCCCACAGTCCCCATTTGATTGTTGATTGGTTTAAACTAATGCAGAAATCTGATATTTGTTTGTTTCAATGACCTTTTCATCTCCCATTTCACCCCCACATCCACCAGAGAGAGATAGAGAACTTACGCTATAATATCACACTCTTACAAATGTATATTGATGTATACAATTTTCTAGAATTTTTTTGTTGTAAAGGAATTGTTATGATAATATAGTATATTTAATACCTCATTTCAGGACCATTCAAAATTCTTAGGTCCATCAATAACTGTTGAGTCTGGTAAAATATTAGCTTGTTTCATATTTTGGTCATAAAAAATGAAAACCAACTCCCGTTGGTTCACTTTTAGGTTAAGGATGAACAAAATAAACTCAGAGAGTTGCAACTGCTGCAGATATGTCGAGTATGCAAGCTATGATTTTTATGAATGCAACTTTAATGGTCTACATTGATAATACTTGATGCAGAATGCCATTGGAACCTAGTAATGAAAACTGGTCCACTTTTCATTTTTGAACTACAGATCGACTAAATCTTTGGTTAATTTGGAGGCAAAATCTTTAGCGTGTAAGGATATGGTTTTCTATCTAATTCAACTTGAACTCTGGCTACTTCTTGTGGTTATGGAATCAATGTGTTAATTTATATGAGAACATGTGACCTTCATTTCACAAATAGTTAATGGTTATCTTTAGGTTGGAACATTTATCGTCGAATGTAACATAAGCCTTTTGACAACTGTTATCTTGGCACAGGGGCATGGTTTTCGAAATGGGCTTTTTAAAATGCTTGCAGATTTGAAACCTGCATTTATCAGATTTCCAGGTATTTGTCAATCAATTTTGCTGGCAGTTTTCAACTTGGGCTCTCATGTAGCACTTCAAATAGTTGGTGTTCATTAATGATGTTCTTAAGAGTTCAGTTCTGGTAGTATGTTTTCAATGTCTCATTCTTTTCCTATTCTGTTTCTCATTATTTTCCTCTTCTCTTTGATAAGAAAGGAAAAAAATTAATAGAAAGAAGAAAGTGTATTCATGGGAAAGGAGCATGAGGAATCCTTCTCCAATAAAACAAGCAAATACAAAAGAATAAATAAAAGAAGAAACAAAGGATAAAATAGAGTAGCCTCAAACAACCCGAAGGGACCCATCATGCCTTTCAAACGGTGAAGATGACATCTAGATGCATCTTTAATTACACTGTCTGGTTTCCGTCCGTATGATTTTTTGTGTGTAGGTCTTCCTTTTGCAACATAATGGCCATTATATTGTTGGATCTCTACAAAGTAGAGTGGGAAAGATGGAATGTGTGCATTGTTGAGAGCTTGATATAACTTTTTCTAATAATTTTAAGCTGTGGAGTAGTCAGTAAATTGCCATGGTATCAGGGATATGTTTCTTTGAAGTCTCATTTTATTGCCCACTGTCTACATATGGTTTTCCTGGTGTTCATGCATAGCGGAACACCAGGTTTGTTTTCTATCTGTGCATATCGATGCATTTGGTCGTATGCCTCCTCCATGTGTGTGCGAGGGTCGCATGTGGATGGGTGTTGAGAGCTTGATATACTTTATTAGCCTATTCTCTGTCAGTTGAAGCTTTTTGGTTACCTGACACACAGATCTAGCCTTTGGTCCAGTCTGAAATTGCTGCTTCTGATTTGAAACGGCAACCTCGTGGTTGTTAGCCCAAACCTTTTACCAATACTTGGCACAGGCCCCTATCATTACGCAACCTGAAAAATATATGTAGCATTTGATGATGTCAAGGTCGACTTGCTTCAGGCTCGTAATTTTATTCCACGGCTTTTTGATGTAATTTAACATGAATCGTTAGGCCAGTAGTTGTCAGAATTCGGTTCTTAAATTCACTTGTAGGTTACATGATTTCATCATTCAAAGTGATTGAGGGCCCAGGAAATATTAAAATGCTTTATCAATTATCAGTGCATGCAGAACTTAAATGCATTATTACCATAAAGAACTTGATTACATTAGTATCTTTTCTCTTTAATGTTTTGTTGTCCGCACCTGTTAAGAGGATAAATCCGTGATCTACGGCAGAACTCTGTGCTGGGTGGTTTGTTTGCAACTTAGATTTAAATAGTTAACTGTTTGTTTGTTGGGTTCAGTGTCTTCTCTCTTCAAATAGCTGGTTCCAGATCTTGGAATAGTGACTGAGTTGGATAACTGCAAGTTAGTGTAAAATCTCTTGTCTGGTATTTATGGATGTTCATTCTCAAAATTATTATCAAACAGGATCCATGTACTCTACTCCTCATTGCAACGTAAAAAATGGTTGGTTGATTGGTTTTAAACAACCTTATGAAGAAAGATAACAAAGGGGGGAAAGGTTTTGGTGAGTTAGAAGAAAGAGATAGAATGAAGGAAACGATAGAATCTACCCAACGTGGATTTGAAATATATGTACTAGTGACAATAAGACCATGGATCTAAATGGCCTTAACTAGAAGCTAAAAATGTGTTGTTGATTGTATTTCTATGGTTTATACCTAATAAAATTTTCTTGAAGTTCTTTAAGGTGTTTGACTTAAAGAGTTGATCCTTTTGAAGTTGCATGTGTTGAGATCTGGTTCTGACATTAAATGTTGAACTATAATGTGACAGAAACTTCATTAATTTATATAGAGCTTCAGTAGTTATAGGAGTTGGGTTTAAGGATTCCTGTGAATGTGATGGTTATTGTGCTGTAAAATTTTTTAGAATTTTATTGCAATTGATAAGAAGTTATACTGTTTCCATGAACAGTTGGATCTTTGATTCTATTTATAAGATTTCATTTTTAGTCTTTTCAGTTACTTCATCAATGCAAGTGGGATGTCAAGCCTAATGTCACATTCAGGATACTGAATGTATGAATTCTTATTGTAAGATAAACTACTAACAAAGAAGTGTTAGACAAAGCAATTATACAGTCTACCTTGTTTTATCGTTTTATCTCTGCTGCCTTTTAATTGCTATCTTGAGTATGGGTAATGCTCATCACAATACAATCTCATCTATGTTTACCTTGTTTCTGTGAAATACTAATCGCTCAACACCAACCATGAACCACATTCGAAAAGAATCCTTTTCTTGTCATTAGTTTGTCAGGACTTTGTGGTTTGTACAGCTTTTGAGGATTTCAAATGAGAATATCTTTGAATGCTAGGTGGCTGTTTTGTGGAAGGTGAATGGTTAAGAAATGCATTTCGCTGGAAAGAAACTATTGGACCGTGGGAAGAGAGGCCTGGACATTTTGGTGATGTTTGGATGTACTGGACTGATGATGGACTTGGCTATTTTGAGTTTCTCCAGGTAAAATTTTATGCTTTCCTGTGGTTAAAGGAATGGGTTATAGCCTCGGTTAAAGAATTTTGATGATATGCCTCTTTTGTTCTATTACCATTATGTTTCTGCAGCTGGCAGAGAACTTAGGTGCATTGCCAATTTGGGTCTTCAACAATGGTAGGCCACAAATTCTACGCCTATGGAACTGGATTTTGTTTTAAAATATCATGTCCTTGATGAATGTCTTTATGTTTCTTTTTCCCCTTCAATAATTTACAGGAATCAGCCATACTGATGAAGTCGATACTTCCAGCATTTTACCTTTTGTTCAAGTATGTCTCTTGGTTTATTGCTTTTGATTTACAGGTCATTGGTCACTTGCACTGATCAAGCAATTTAGGAAGATCGATTATTAAAAGCTTAATATCACTAACAGGACATGTGACTTAGTATCACCATATTGTTTATTTTGGAATCACCATCTGCTCTAGAAGTTTAAGCTAAACTGTTAGAGAAGAATGTGACATAAGTATTTATCCAATACTCCCTCTCATGTGTGGCCCCTTTTTGGGTGGTCTATCAACCAGATTGTTTTTTCTTGTGTTACAAAGGAGAGACCCGATGTGATTTGAACTCGGGACCTCTAGGCTTTGGTATCATATTGAACCACCATTTCATCTAAAAGCTTAAGATATTAAAATAGATGGTACTTATTACTTGTGAATTTTGTTCTTTCAGTGGTTTTGAACAACCAGCTGTCTGCTTCCAATAAGACTAAGCATCCAAGAACCCTGTACTTGACGTTGCTGTGAATATACAAATAGGAAAACTAATTTTGATGGTGAACTTTTAAAGAGCATTGATGTACTTATATTCACTTGTTTTGCAATAAGTATCTTTTCCCAGCAATGTGTATTTATCTTATCTAATGCAATTTTGGAACATAAATGAGTTTTTCTATTTGTGCTATTTTGTGGAGGAAATGACACAATTGACAATTCTTTGCCCTTAATATGCATATACATCTGGAAAAGATGTTAATGTTGCCTGAGAAAATTGATCGATGCCACTAGCAAATATATTATAAGCTCTTATATCGCTGGTGTTGTTAACATCCTCATCCATTTCAACATCGGTAGCATCCATGTTGGCTATAGTGTATTTCACTGCTGATTGTTGTTCATCTTGATTGTAGGAAGCCCTAGATGGTATTGAGTTTGCTATAGGTGATCCTGATTCAACATGGGGTTCAGTTCGAGCTGCAATGGGACACCCAAAACCTTTTGACTTGAGATATGTCGCTATTGGGAATGAGGATTGTGGAAAGAAAAATTACCGTGGTATGCTTATTTTTGTAATCAATGTTTTTGTTTGCAGACGTTTCTCTTTTTGCTCTTTTGTTTGGATGAAACCAATGACATTTTCAATGATGAAAGATATAAAACTATTAGTGAGAAAAGAGTGATGTGATACCCATAGATGGTTAGTTTTGAATAAGATAGAAAAAAAAAGGATGTGATAGCTTGCTGTTTAACAAAAAATATTGCCCTCGATAGAACACTGGAGAAGCATGATTCATGTATCCGATTTCAAATAATTAGATAAGTCTTTGTTGAGTTGAGTTGAATTATAATGTCGCTTGCAATTTGGAATTGGGATTACTTGCTAATCATCAAGGATTCTTTAGATGCTAATGCTTACTTTTTTTTTCTCTGAGTCAGGAAATTACCTCAAGTTCTATTACGCCATCAAACGTGCCTATCCGGATATGAAAATTATCTCAAACTGTGATGGGTCTAATCAACAATTGGATCACCCAACCGATTTATATGATTATCATGTAAGGTTATCAACTTCACGGTCTTCACCAATTGATCGAATATGTATCAGGCTTTATGTTTCACAACTTTATAATATAATATGCCAATAATGGATGAGTGGTTGGACAATCTGGCAGCATCTTATTCTTTTATTCCATGGTTAGGTCTATAAAGAAGCAAATGCTGTGTTTTCTATGGCTCACAATTTCGATCATGTGTCACGCAAGGGTCCAAAGGTGTGTTGATATGCTTTTCAGTTATTTCTGCGCTTAGTTCTCAATGTTTGTTGATAATATTGCCAATGAATGACTTTCAGGCTTTTGTGAGTGAGTATGCGGTGACTGGAAAAGATGCTGGCGGAGGTAGTCTTTTGGCGGCACTGGCTGAAGCTGGATTCCTTATTGGACTAGAAAGGAACAGGTCTGTTGTTCAGGACTCTGTCATAGACGTCCACTTCATTACAGATCATTGTCCTCAAAACCCACTATGGAAAATAATCCTTCTTGACTTGTCAAGAAAAAAATAAATATCCGTTTGACACTGTTTTCATGTGCACATAAAACCTCCAAGCGAAAAGTTTGACAGATTATTAATTATTTTCTCAGAAACAAACATATGCGTTTATCTTGTTCCCTTAATTTGTATTATATGATTTCCTTGGCAAGGGGATATTTAGTTGATTTGGCTCTGCATTTTACTTTGAAACCTGACCCTGTTGCTGATATGGTTTTGCGTTTCATAGGAGATTTTTTACTTCCGTATATACAAGTATATTTTGAATAATAAAAAATCTGGAGTGTTATTGTACCTATGGTCTGGTCCTAATTAAGCATGACCAAAGAGTGTTTTCAATAGTCACTCAATAAGAGTATGTGTGCAAGTTCAAGAAATTTGCTGGATGGGATGCTCAAGCTTTTTAGCTAATTAAGATGGGGCATTCCAAAGATCAAAGTGCACCTTAAAGCACTTTCATCAGAGTAGCATAACTAGTTATGGGGGTGTTTGTGTATGTATGCTTCATGCATGGATATAAGTAATCACGCCTTCTTCTGTTCTGTTATTTAATATTTTTTTCAAGTTAATGTTGATTGATTTGGATATTGAGGACTTCCTTTTGTTCCTTTATTATAGTGATGTTGTTAAAATGGCAAGCTATGCACCTCTATTTGTGAATGCAAATGACAAGCGGTATGTTTTCTTTTTTTTTTTATCTTTAATCCCTTCTGTTATCATTCCAAATTTGGTTCTACAGTGACTGTACTAAAAGGAAGTCTCTTTCACAATAGGTGGAACCCGGATGCAATTGTTTTCAACTCCTCGCAGCAGTATGGAACTCCTAGTTACTGGATGCAATGCTTTTTCGTACAGTCAAATGGCGCAACTCTTTTGAATACTACACTTCAAGCCAACTCTTCGAGCTCACTTGTTGCTTCTGCTATTACCTGGCAAAATTCGGAGGATGAGAAGAATTACTTGAGAATTAAGGTTTGAAAATTCACTCATATAGAACATCAGAATCTTCTAAGATCCAGTTTGGCTATATTTACTTTATTGTCTCAGTAAACTAACTACTTTCTCAAATCTAGGTTTCATATATTTTTATCTGAGAAATTTGTCTGCATACTGTTCATTATCCTTCCAAAAGTGGGCCTTGTTGAACCACCACCAGCAATCAGGGCCGGCCCTAGGGCTAGGCCACTAAGGTGGCTGCCTAGGGCCCCCAACATTTAAGGGCCCCAAAAATATTTTTTTGATCCATGTAACATAGGCCCAAGTTACCTTTCTAGGCCTCATTGAAAGTTGAAAGGTGAAACGCAAAGTCAGTAGAATTGATTATTTTCTTTTTGTCTCAAAAGGCATGCTCTCTCTCTCATGTCATAACAATTTTTGACTTTTTGGAGTTTGAGAAGATGACTTTTGTTTCTTACCAAAATAAATGCTATTATAAAATAAAAACTGTGTATTTTAAAATATTTTAATGGGTCTTAACTGCTGCTCCTTTTTCTCTCATATTCTGACCATCTAGCTGCACTGTTCGTCCCTTACGATCAATTTTCCTATTTGTTATCAATTAAGTTGTATGTATAATGATCAAGTTAGGGTTCTGGATCTTACCATTGTTTCAATTTTTAGACTCAATTATCTTAAGCAAAAGATCAAAAGAGGATATAAACTTTATGTTTGCATTGTTTATAAACTATGATAGTGTTAGATTCCCACCAAAAAAAAAATAAAAATCAATTATGATAGTGTCCCATTTGCATTGTTTATAAATTTTGTTTCAATTAATTTGATCTCAGCAAATCAATTGTTAAAAAATATTTTTAATTGACAAATTATTTTTTTTAATCTTAAGTATAACTGCTTGATACCATGAATCTGAAAAATATAAGAAAAAAAAAGACAAGTAAATAATTGATTTGAACTTAAAAAAAAACACTTGATAAATTTATTTAGTGATAACTAAAATATATCTAGAAGTGCACATGATTATTTAAAAATTAGACGACCAAATCATGTAACAAAATTAGAAGAACAACTTAAAAATTTAAAAGCAAGAAATATGACTTTTGAAAATAAGCATAATATAGTATTTTTTTTAACTATATACTACTACACTAAACACTACTAGGGCCACATTTTGAACTTTCGCCTAGGGCCTCTAATTAGGTTGGGCCGCCCCTGCCAGCAATGCCCATTATCAGTGCCTGTAAATAAATTCTCTAACAGCTCTGAAACCACTGTACTCTTCTTACAAATGGCAGGCATTCTTGCTTAAACTCCTAATTGCATTGATTATGTTTTATATTTTCTTTTTTATCAACGTGGACATTTTTCGAAATATTATTGCATGTCTGATTCTAAGAATGATGGAGTCACAAATTTCATGTTCTTTCTCTGTCAAGAATCATATGTTTTTATATTTCATGTACATTCTAGCTTTTCTACAAATAGGGAAAGCCCAGATATGATGATTCCATTTTTTTCTTTTTCTGTTTCTCTATTGTCATTTGTAGTTTCATATATTTGATTCTACAACTAATCTCCAAAGTCTTGTTACAACTATTTCTAGTTGGCCACATGAATCCTCTTCCTCCATTGTGCTCTATCAACGATCATATTTGCTGTTAAACCGCATAATATGTAATGGACTACAATGGGCAATTATATGCTTCTGTACTCTTTGCAACAGAATTTCGATTCAAGGATAGGAAACAAAGTCAATGTCCACGTATTCGTCATTGACTATGTTTGCATATGTCATTGTGTTCCCAATCTACCATGTTTGATAATACTTGACTTCAAATAGCATGTACTTGGTGAATGTTTTTATTTGTGTTGATAGTATATGCTGCTAGTCTGTGAGCATGTAATGATTGTTAGAGCATCCAGCTCAAAAGTCAAAACTAATTAGCTATGAGTGGAGAGGCCCCTTCAACCACATTAACTAACCTTGGGTGGACCTAATCTTTTCAAGTTGGGGATAAATTTCTCTTACACCCTCCCTTATGTGGGGCCCATGCTCACTTGTGGGCTAACAAACAAATAAACATACATACTGGAAAACCCAAATAGGTGGCAGACTTGGTGCACTAAGTACCTAAGGCCCAACTTTGGTATCATGTTATAGCATCTCACCCAAAGTCAATTGGTTACGAGTGGAGTGGCCTCTTCAACCATATAAACAATCTTGGGTGGACCTAATCCTTCGATGTGGGATATGAGCTCTCTTTGTACAGTATTGAACCTACCCCACACGAGCTGGAGCAGAAGCATCCGTCTTAATTTCGAACGGCTTCTGAAAATCAGGCATGCATTTTACCTAATTGGATAATTCTGCTTTCTTTTGAGTACCACCCCAGATTAAATGAAATTCATGCACAGAATTTCTTGTATGCCTTAATTTATCCTTGTGTGATAGTTGTTCTATTTTTCTTCGATTATTGAAACGTGATATTCTATACATTGCTTGTTGGGTCCTTTGATGTTTATTGGTTAGTGACCTGCATATTTTTTGCTGATAGAATCAGGTAAATCATGTTATCCAAAGCCTTAAGATAGAGGTCTTGAAGTATATGTACAAAAATTGGTAGATAATTGTGAATCATCATGCTAACCTAGCTTTTAGGTATTATTTCAAGGTGTGGCAAATCATATTTTAGTTCCCTTATTTATCATATTAATCTAGTGCAGGTCTCAACCATCTATACCTTCGGAATATTTTCTGTGATTGTTTCTGATCTTTTTTTCCAGTGTGTTCACTTCCCAATTTTTTTTAAATCCAGGTTGTGAACTTTGGGAGCAACACTGTGAACCTAAAGATTTCTATTGATGGATTGGAGCTGAACTCAATACAATCATATGGATCAACAAAAACTGTACTCACATCAAGCAATGTGATGGATGAGAATTCTTTCAACCAGCCACAGAAGGTATTCGAGCCTTCATAAGTTCATAAACACATGTAAAGTCTAAATAGTAAATCAAGATTCTTCTTTTGTTAGAAGTATCCTCTAGCTTTAGCTGTGATTAAACACTAAGTGAATTCGGCATCTTACACAAATGTTTCTTCCATTTGATCAGCGAACCCATGCATTCCGGAAAAATAAAAAAAATCAGCTAACCCATCAAAGCCTTATCCTAACTACTTAACTAGCTACATGACATAAAAAGTATTTGTTGCCAATCCAAGCATTCTATTTCCATATTGTTTGTCAAATTACAAGCTGTTTTTAGGTTTGTTCATTATATCCATTTACTTTGGATAGACTTACGCCAATCCCTACCCTATGTACCAAGGTTTGTTTAACACAAATAATTGGAAAATGTGTAAAGTTATACTGTTGTTCTGTTTTTGAATTCCTTCCATTTTCTGCAGGTGGCGCCATTTAAAAGTCTATTGGAAGATGCAGGCAAGGACATGGATGTCACACTTCTCGCGCATTCTTTCACTTCGTTTGATTTGTTAAGAGAATCAAGCGTTCTCCAGATTGCAGGATCTGGTCCTGTCCATAAATCTCCAATCTAAAAATATGTATGATTCAAGATATCAATTGTAATAATCACAGTACCCTAAGTATTATGTAATCACTAGTTCACAACATGTAGAGTTGGCCAGTTTCAACATAGTCTCTTCCATGTACCACAACACTAGCAACCTGTGTAACATGATCTATAATCAAGAAGTATAAATATATAATAAGGTCCAATAATAATGCTTTGTGCCGAAGGCTATTCTTGTTATCATTCATTCAATCTCATACATGTACGTACGTTGAAAAACAAGAAATATCATAAACGGTTCAAATAAGAACTAAAAATGTCAAATAAATAACCATTATGTAAAATTCACAACATTAAGTGAATAACCATCATGAACTACAATCAAAACTCATTATGTTAACACTTTTAAATATCTTTAGTACTTTTCTTAATGGATTTGCAATCATGAGCTTCATTCTATTATATTCTATTAACACTTAGCAAAATACACATATGCGAAATTATCACGATAAGTTATCCACGGCTTAGCCATAAAGTTGACAATTCCAAGTCCTGAAATTAGAATTTTGCATCCATAATTCATAAATTATAGCCTCAAAGCAAGCTACAAATTTACCTTCCGTAATTGTCAATCGTCACTAGATGATTAGACTTCTTAAATATGAGCATATAATCATTCTTACCTTTTAAATACCTAGTAAGCTCGTAATGATTCATATCAGGATTGGTTTGGTATTTACCTAATATTGTAAAAACCGGATAAATTTAAACTTTTATGAAAAAGGGGTAAAACGGTAATTTGTCACTACGGTACGAGTTACAAACCTGAATTTTTCTAGAGCTTTGATGAAGAAACGGACCTCACCGTTGGATTCGTCTCGTGAAATCTAGTTACCCAGACATATTTCGTCGAATTCCGAGATAGTCGGATTTTTTGCGTTTTACAAGGTGGTCGGGTCTCGGGTGACCCCAAAAACGAAATTTTTATAAAATTGTGAAAGTTGGGAAATAATTTAAATAAATTTCATATAAAATATTTTGAGCTTGAACCGGTACGAAATTTAATCGTTTCGGGACGAAAACGGACCCGGGAAAGGGGGAGCGTGTGGCGCGACGTGGGCCAAGCTTTAAAACTATAAATAGGGGGTCAAAAATCTGATTTTTCAGAGATCTTTCTACTGAGTTCTCTGCTGGTCTTCAACGTTGGAGAGAAAGAGAGGAAAAAAAGAGAGAAACTCAACATTCTCTCTATGATCTACGACCTTACGGTGCTCGAATCAACATGAGCTAAGAATTAAAGTTGTTCTACTCGACGAGGGTTACGCCTACGTACCAAAAAGAGCAAATTTCACCAAAATTCAAGAAACGAGATTTTGAAAAATCAAAGGCTAAGAACTTGAGTTGTGTTCTTGAAGCTTCCTACGGATATTTTACGCTTCAAGATGTAGAGTTTTCTATCTAATTAGGTTTATTTTCAACCTAGAATGGTTATATGGAATGGGTAGGTTGTTAGAGAATTTTAACACTTGCCTATTGTTTAGAATTTTGTGAAATGAGTATTGGAAATGAGTAGGTTGATAGAAGTTGTATCACTTGCCTATTATTGTAAAAATTGAGGAAATGGGTGTTAAGAATGGGTAGAATAATTTCTATCATGAATTAGGTATGTGAAAATTACCTAATGTGATTCTTAAGTTGTGTGATTAATTGGGCAAATTATGTGATGACATGATTGGATGCCTTGAAGGTGTTTGAAATAAGTGCAAATGTGAAATCAAGTATGTTTGCATAGATAATGTGATAACATGCTAGAGACTTGTTATGGGTGTGATATTAATATATGCCTTATGATATGTTAGCATTATGATAAGTGTGGAAATTATATGCTTAGAAATTATGTTATACGAAATGTTGATATATACATGTGATTTGTTGTTGGGTATAACATGTTAATATATGTTTATTGATATATTGACATTGAAATGGATAATGGTGATTATATGCTTGAGATATAAATTGCCATGGAGTATGTTGGTGTCTGATTAATTGGGCCATATAGCATTTAAAGCATATTGGGGATGATTGTTGTATTACAAATGTACATTACATTGCATTATGCACGGAGGCATCACATTCATGAACATTGAGCATGAGTGGGGGTGTGTATGCATGGTTGTAATCAAACACCACATATGGTGAATGATGGGTAGGCTCGGGAGTGTTGGATTGAAGATCCGACTGAGTCATACGGTTTGCATGGTAAATAGGGTCGGGGTTAGCAAGAAGGGCCAGGAGATCCCTCGGGTGCAAGACCCGGTAGTTGGGGTACGCACTCCCTTGGTTCGGTCCATAAAGTGTGTGGGTGTACGCGGAACCCTCGGTGAAAGTCCATAAATTCTGTGTGGGTTGGGTTACCCTTGGTATAAGTCCATAAATACCCACCCCAAGAAAGACCTGGAGATTTTAAAATGGCCATTGGATGTACAACATCTATGGCGAGGCTTGGAATGTCCGGTTTTAAATACATGACATGGCATGTGTTGTGGGAGCCAGTGAGAGCTCGAGGTGAAGTTGCATGAGTGAGTCTCATCTCATTTCATGACATGCCATAGTAATTCTTATCATTGAATTGCATATTCTTGATTGGAATGGTTGTTGCTTTTTAAATGTTGCGTGTAAACATTTCATATGCATCTAGGTTGGGGAGTAGCCTTCTTAGGAGATACCCTATTGAGTGTGGCTCACCGTTTATGGGAAAACATTTCAGGTGCGGGATACGCATCGGCAGACGGCTCTCAATCGGGCCCCCATGGTTGAAGAAAAGCCGACATGTGGTTTTTAAATCTTATTTTTGTAAAATTTCATGTAAATTCATTTTGGACAAGTAATTGTATGTAAAAGAATTGTAATCGAAGTCATATGGACTATTTTAATGTGGCATTGCATGTTATTATATGAGTATGGATAAATGGACCCGGTGTGGTCAACGTTCACTCATTGCACATGTTGTATTTTTGGATAGAGCTCCCCGTACAAAGGAGACTCTGCTCGAATTTTATTAAATTAAAGACCCCCGATTTTTGGGGTGTCACAAATATACCAACTGCAAGAATAATATTTGATTTTAAACACCTAAATACATACATAAAACATCATGCAATAGAAACATAAGGAATACATTTCATTCTTTGAACATTACATAAAGCTGAACTTATCTTTTTTACTTAATTGAAACAACATTAGCTAACCAATTCTCCATATTAAATCTCTTTAGAATTCTTCCTATATATACTTTATGACACCACCCAAACAATCTACGTGATCGATCCTGGGATATTTAAATTACAATTACATAAGTTGTTTCACCATATCTTTCATTTAATATTTATAAAAAGAAATTTGCTTTCATATAATAATCTAAGATTACTACTAACAAATAATACAATATCAATATAGAATTAAAAACCTTACTCCCACTAACCTTAAGATATATATATGCACCGATAATGTTTTTTTCCTTAATATTAATAGAAGTAATGGTATCAACTTAAAATACCATTGTGGAAAAACTTTTTTATGTCTATATGTTGACCTATTAAGTTTACAAGACAAGTGTTACTTTAATTGCATTATTGAAAACCATTTAGGTTAAGTTTTATAGACTTATCCACCTAAACTTTATTAAAAAATAATTTTCACATTTATATGGTATAATCCTAAATCATATGAGCTACCAACATCTCTATATAATTAATGCCTCAATTATGAACGAAACATTTGGCCATAAGTTTGACTTCATATCTAACAACATTTCAAACTTCATTCTGGTCCGTTGATTTCAATTAATCATTCATGGCATCAATCCAATTAGTAAAGTCATCAATTTCTATGGCTTGTGAAAATAAAATAAGATCTTTACCTATCCTTAAATTAAAGTCAGATTCTTGTAGATATATCACGTAATCATTCGGAATAGCTTATCTTATTTTTTTGTTAGAGATCATTTTAATGCTACTCATGTGATTTTTCTACTCTCGATTTATTGGTGACGATCTCAATATGGAGTGGTTAATCATTAATTTATTATTCAACATTGTCAAATCATTCAACAATTGTGGGAATGACAACATCATTACAAGTTATGGGTAGTAGGACTTCCACCTTTCTTTAATAACCATTTTCTATGATTTATCTGTGACGCCCCTAAAATCGGGGGTCCTTTATTAACCCGTTGATCATCCATCAACCCACGAAAATACCCGTGAATGCCGCATAACCTGGCACCACGGCACAACATCCCATTTACCGGGATCAACAACCACTCAAAGTTTGGGCATAGCCTCCCTAATACCAGGCTCTCCCAACTCGTACAACCTATGTATACTTTGATCACATGACCCTTCCGATGTCCAATATACATCAATTATCCTCATTCAATGTCCATTTATATCATTTAAATAAAAGGACTCAAAGCCCGGAAGTATGGCAAAGCATTTCAAATTTTCAATTTAGCTCCCCCACGTTCGAACGTGGACTGCTCCCAGTACTTTGGTTCTCTGCAGAGATGCCAAAGTACTGTAAGCTCCTTACATTCGCACGTGAAAATGTGGCATTCGAACGTGGACTACGTTCGAACGAAGGTGACTCCCAGTATTTTGGTTCTCTGCAGAACCTTAAGTGTTGTGAGCTACCTACGTTCGAACGTGGAAATGGCGTTCGAACGCCAACTGTGTCCAGTTTTGTCTGTTTCACCTATTTTCGATTTCCAATCCATTCCACATCAACCCAACACATGTATAATAAAGTTTTTCGTATACAACATGGTCCATACAATTCCTATTACAATCATTTCCATATATTTACATGTCCAAAACCAAATTCCACAAAAGTTTTACAAAACATGGTTTAAAAGCCACAAGTCTGCTTTTCTTCATCCTTGAGGCCCCCCATACGAGCCGTCCACCGGTGTATAGCCCGCAACTGAAAATTTTCCCATAAAGGGTGAGCCACGCTCAATAGGGTATCTCCTAAAGAGGCTATTCCCCAACCTAAGTGCATATGGAATGTTCACATGCAACATTCAACAAGCAACTACCATCCATCCCAAACAAGAATATGCAATTCAATGTTGGAAATCACCATGTCATGCCATGAAATGAGATAAGACTTACTCATACACTTCAACCCGAGCCTTCACCGGCTCCCATCACCTATGCAATTCCATGAGTATAAAATCGGGTATTCCAAGCCCCCGCCATTGATGTTACACATCCAATGACTATTTAAAATCTCCGGGTCTTTCTTGGGGTGGGTATCTATGTACTTACACCAACGGGCACCCAATCGACACGGAATTCATAGACTTCCACCAACGGTTCCACGTATACCGACACACTTTATAGGCTCAATACCAACAGAGTGTGTATCTGTCTCACCGGGTCTTGCACCCGAGGGATAGTCTAGCCCTTCTTACTAACCCAGACCCAATTTTTCAATGCAAACCATGCGACTCAGCCGGATCTTCGATCCAACCTTCCCGAGCCCACCTATTATCCACCAAGTGTGGTGTCTAATGACTACCTTGCACCCACACCCACACTCAAACCTCATGCCCATGAATGCGATGCCTCCGTGCAAATGCAATGTAATGTCCAATTGCAACACCAACATCATGTCCAATTTGTATGAGTGTCATATGAACAATCTCAACCACATTTCAATATACATCATAGTTAATTATATCATAAGCATATAATTTCCATAAATCCTCATAATGTCAATAGATCATCTAGCATATATCAACATATACATTCAACAACAATTTTCCAAGCATGTTATACATAATCTATGTAAAACACACTTAATTTCAAATAGGCATTAAATCAAACACCTTCAAGGCACCAAATTATGTAATCACATAAATGCCCAATTTCATCATATAACTCAAGAAATTACATTAAACAATTTCTACATACCCAATTTAAGATAGAATTTATTTTACTCATTTTCAATATCCATTTCATCAATTTACAACAATATGCAAGTGTTAAAATACATCTAACAACCTACCCATTTCATAAAATCATCATAGGTTGAAAATAAACCTAATTATGATGAAAACTCTACCTCTTGAAGCGTAAAATAACCGTAGGAAGCTTCAAGAAAACAACCCAAGCTCTTAGCCTTTGATTTCCCAAAATTTCGTTTCTTGAACTTCGGTGAAATCCGTTCTTTTTGGTATGGTTGCGTAGCCCTCGACGAGGAGATGAACTTTGAATCTTGGCCCGAGTCGATTCGACCAACGGAACTTCGTAGATCGTAGAGAGAAGTTGGAAATCTTGATTTTTCTCCTCCCTTCCCTCTCTTCCTCTTCCAACGTTAAACACAGCTGAGAATGGGGAAGAAATCTGTAACGCCCCAAAAACCACCTTGGAAGGCATTACCTTCTAACACCATTCATACCACGAGAGCAACTAATAAAATCCATAAATAATCGGGGTTCCTTAATTTAACAAAATTCGGGCAGAGTCTCATTTGTTCGGAGAGCTCTACCCAAAACACAACCTGTGCAATTATACTACATTGACCACATCGGGTTCATTGATCCATAAAATATTTACAACATTGTCCAAAAGAATAAGCTCAAACCATGGCTACTACATCAAAAAATTACATTTGAACTTAGCAGCGAAATAAACAAAATACTAGACTTTACATGATTGTACATAATCGTTCCTAGTCTAGCACAAAAATAAACGACATCTCTAGATGTCCCACTCGGGATCCAAGTACCCCTCTAATGAAGCTTCTCCATGGCCCGACTTGTTAGCACCGAGCTCCTCTTCCAGCCCATAATCTGTAAAATGTTTAACTGTAGGGGGTGAGCACGAAGCTCTGCAGAAAAATCCTCCCAAACTCGAACAAGGTTTAGAAAACAGATAAGAACCGGTCGGTCTCATTTCGTAAATAACATATATCAATTTTGAAGGAAAAACATGACATTTTAAATAGATCTCAAGTTTAAGCCGTAACAATAATCAAGTGAAAGGTTAAGGTAAATTTCATAACAATATACCATTTCCAACTTTAAGCCATTTAGGAAGGGCGCCTTCCGATGCATTGTCCCATACCAATGCACCGGCCAAGACGATCCAACCCATCATCCCAGGTATATTGGTTCATCCTCGTACCATGTATGTTGATTGCTTCTCATGAATCTGCCCAACGATTATACCTAGTCCACCAATCACCATTACAATCACAAACACTTTAGGAAAGGGCGTCTACCATCCAATGGCAGTGACGAGTCCCTTCCCAGGGAAAGTATACCATCCCTTGTTCGAACTCCCGTGAACGATAGTGGTCGCATTACCAAATGACAATCCACTACAAGTGTTAAGAAACCATCTTACCCCCACTGGGATAGACTAATCTCTAACACTCTACGGCATCTCTCGATGGCAATCCAAATCCATCACAACAACCATACAAATGAGGAAACCAAAATATTCTCAATTCACCAACAATTCCAAATAAATACAAAATCCACAATTTCTCATTTTACAAGCATATCTCAAAAATCCCCAAATTTATCATGTAACAATTCCAATGACTAATTAAGGAAAAATACAAGAGATCACAACAACATCATTTATTACTCAACACAAAGCACTAAAGTTTTAGAAATCAAGAACAAATGAATATTTAGAGAAAAATCCACCTCTCATGAGCACAAGAGTTTTCAAAACAAGAAATAGAGGTTTCATGACAATCTAACCATAGCCTTGTTTTAAACATGATAATATTTGCAAGAATATCAAAAATCAAAGATTTCCTAACACATATCTAAGATTTAGAGTCAAAAACATATATATATATATACATATATATATAGCCCTAGTCTCAATGAACAAGAGTGAGAGAAACCCCTACCTTGAATCAAAGATTCTAAGTGAAAGTCCAAGCCCTATAGACCTCATTCTTCCCTTTTCTTCCTCCCTTAATCTTCCTCTAAGGTTCCAAGAGGTGTGGGGTGAGAGTGGAGTGAAAGAAATGGGAGTAAAGGGCTGAAATCAGTGTTTTAAACACAGCCAACCTCGAAAAACACTGTTCACAGACTGTTTTTGTTTTCTCCAAAATTACGGTTTTGCCACTAAAATCTCCAATTTGATCCATGTGACTACCCTAAGGTTTTTCGACGTTCCAGATTTATTTTTAATGTTATTTTAACCTAAAAACATTTATTTTTATGATTTATTTCAAACTAAAATAAATTTACACTCGAAATACTAAAATTACTATTTTATTCTTACGGTTTCAATATATTGATGAGAATGCAAAATGTCATATTTTTCTATTTTAATATTTAGCCTTTTATACTTATTTGAAGCCTAAATTTACTCATTATTCTTATATTTTGATTTAGGATGCAAATGGAGACGTTAAATGCAAAATGGAACTAATTGGACTATTTCGACATCGCTTCGTTTTCTGGGCATAACTCTCTCATCCGAGCTCCGATTGAGATGATTCAAGATGCTATGGAACGCTAAGAAAGAGTTCTACAACTTCCATGTTTTGAGTTTTGAGAGATATTGACTGCATCAAGATCGAAATTGGGCTTGAAGTTGCAGCTAGTACACTGTTCACGTGCACTGTTTATATTCTAAAATCTGGTGCACGAAAATTCCAGTGGACTTTATTTTATTTTTAGGTCATTACATATATAAGAATCACTAAACAAGTACATTAATATATTAATATAAATATGTGGGGGTTTACAAAATCTGATTTTTCCTCCCCTTTTATAGTATCCAAACACTTGGCTCTTGTCGCGCCACACGTCCCCCATTCTCGGGTCCGATTTCGTCCCGAAGCGATTAAATTTCGTCCCGATTTAAGTTCAAAATATTTTTATATAAACTTTCTTTAAATTATTTTTCAACTTTCAAAATTCTATTCAAAAATTCATTTTTTGGTCACCCCGAGGCCCAATCGCCTCGTAAAACATAAAAAATTTGACTATCTCGGAATTCAGCGAAAATTGACCCAATAACTAGTTTTCGCGAGACGAATCCAACAGTGAGGTCCGTTTCGTCATCTGAGTTCTAGAAAAATATGAATTTTCAACCCGCACCGAAGTGGCAAATTATCGTTTTGTCATTTTTCACAAAAATTCAAATTTACCTGGATTTTACATTCTTCCTCCCTTAAAAAGAATTTCGTTCCTGAAATTCACACACACATACACATTTAACCACATGCATATGCAGTTAGTCATATAATACTAAATGACTATAAGAATGTACTTCCAACCTCGAACAAGAATGAATAACTAGTACGTATAGTGTCATCACGCTCCCATGTCGCCTCATTCACACCTCGGTGCTGCCACAACACCTTCACCTGCCTCACAGTCTTGCCTCGCAAAACCTACTCTCGACTATCCATGATATGCACCGGTCCCTCCTCGAAGGTCCCATTCGCATCAACAATCAACTCGCCCCAATCCACCATAGGTGTCTGATCTAGGGTGTACTTTCGGAGCATAGAGATATAGAATACCTCGTGAACACCCGATAAATTTGGTGGTAACGCCAACCGGTAAGCAACCGTACCAAACCTCTCGAGTACTTCGAAGGACCCAATTTACCTCGACGGCAGCTTTTCCCACTTCCCGAACCTGATCACTCCCCTCTTAGGCATCACCTTTAAGAAGACGTGATCTCCAACCTCAAACTCTAGAGGTCGCTGCCGTCTGTCGGCGTAGCTCTTTTGCCGACTCTGAGCCATGAGAAGACGTTTCCATGTCAAATTCACCTTCTCCGAGGTGTCTCTAATCAAATCTGGACCCGTAGATGGTCTCTCTCCAACCTCCATCCAACAAACCAAAGAACGGAACGGCCTCCCATAAAGTGCCTCATAGGGTGCCATCTGTATGCTCGCCTGATAACTATTATATTAGGCGAACTCTGATTAACCCTAATTAATGCATAATTTAATTAAGATAATAGGTCAATTGTGTTAATAAAATAAAGTTAAACTAGTCAAAGTAAGTCAAATTAGAGTTAGTGTGTGAATTAGGAATAATGCATTAATTGTTGTTCTTTTCAGGGTTTTGCGCGTCAAAATTACTAGAAAACCAATTGTGTCAAAGCTACAAATTACTGGGCAACCAATTATTAAAGCAAAACAAAGGGGGATCAAAGTGTAATTAAAGGGCATCTTCTTGGGGCTTGTAAAGAGCATCTTCTTGGGGCTTGTAAATGGCATCTTTTGGGACTTGTAAAGATCATCTTTTGGGACTTGTAAAGGGCATCTTTTGGTTGCCTATAAATATCACCCCTTGGGGCTTGTAACAGGGAGATCTCTTTGGTTGTGGAAAACCCTCCAAAAGTAATTGTTGCTTTTTTGTATTGTTGCTTTCTCCTAATTGAAGTATTGCCTTCTTTTATTGTAGTTTTTCTCTTTTAATTTCATGTCTAGAAGAAAGATAGATTATTTTGGTTATGGATCACCCTCCAAAAGTGACTACTTTTCTTCTACTTTTAATTTGTGTTTCATTCACTTCCATTGCTTGAGCTTCTTTCTTCCCTTAGAGGAGTGAAACTCTTCCATTTTGTTAGAGCTTCGCCAAAGCCGTGAAGGGTGGAACGTAATTAACTCATTCTTTGTCGAAGACCGGCTCTCTGTTTAGTGTGCTTTGCTTTGTGATCCCTTTACTTGGAGGAATGAGCATCACTCAATTTTCTAGCTTTACTAAAGCCATGAAGAGTGAGTAGTTTCTCATTCACTCTTTAGTAAGAGGAGAAGGGCATGTATAAATTATCCGGATGTTATATTTGTGCAATTTCGATTATGCTTAATACTTTATATTCCCCATGCTTATTGAAAGATTGATTGCATCTAGCAAAGCTAAAGTACTTTGTATAACCAAGAGTTCTTTCTATAACATAGATAACTCTTGTATAGAAAGACTCGTTGGTTCAAGGCAAGTACCCCGGCTAGATCTTCATGACTACCCTTCAATCTTCACCATTATTGTGCTTAAATTAAAGAATAAAAATGGAACATTAATGTCATGATTGGATGTCTTGTAGAAACATTTGCTTGTTTGTAGACGGGTTAAGTCTCAGCACAGACAATTCTTGTAAACTTCTAGAAAGACATCGGAATCACGTACTTAATTCTCATAATCCACATTTATCTTCCGATTAACCTGCTGTTGACACGGGGGTTAATTGAGTTATCACGCACAAGTATAACAAACCGGATAATTAACTACATGTCCAGATCCTTGAGCTAAAGAGTGACTCTTTTATATTAAAGTCTATCTCAAATTTTGTTTAGAAAACTCTCCTGGAAAGAATCTTATATTCTGTCCAGAAAGAATCCTGAACACCACAATTTCAAATCTCAAAGGATACAACCAACTGGTCTCCACCACTGCTTACTTTGAAACACTAACAATAACTCCCTGTGGATTCGACTCCAGACTCAAACCGGATTATTACTACAGCTTGACCACCTGCACTTGGGTGTACACATTTCGGATCAAGTCAAGTGCATATGCAATGTTCTCAATATGGTATCTCCTAAAGAGACTACTCCCCAACCTAAGTGCATATGCAATGTTCACATGCAACATTCAATAAGCAATAAGCAACTACCATCCCAAACAAGAATATGCAATTCAATGTTGAAAATCAACATGTCATGTCATGAAATGAGATGAGACTCACTCATACACTTCAACCCGAGCCTTCACCGGTTCCCATCACCCATGCACTGTCATGAGTATAAAACTGGGCATTTCAAGCCCCCGTCATTGATGTTACACATAAAATGACTATTTAAAATCTCCGGATCTTTTTTGGGGTGGGTATCTATGGACTTACACCAACGGGCACCCAACCGAAACGGAATTCATGGACTTCCACCAACAGTTCCGCGTACACCGACACACTTTATGGGCTCAATACCAACGGAGTGTGTATCTGTATCACCGGGTCTTGCACCCGAGGGACAGTCTAGCCCTTCTTACTAACCCTGATCCAATTTTTCAATGCAAACCGTGCGACTTAGCCGGACCTTTGATCCAACCATCCCGAGCAATTTCTACATACCCAATTTTAGATAGAATTTATTCTACCCATTTCCAATACCCATTTCATCAATTTACAACAATAGGCAAGTGTTAAAATACATCTAACAACCTACCCATTTCATACAATCATCCTAGGTTGAAAATAAACCTAGTTAGGATGAAAATCCTACCTCTTGAAGCGTAAAATAACCGTAGGAAGCTTCAAGAACAAAACCCAAGCTCTTAGCCTTTGATTTCCCAAAATTATGTTTCTTGAACTTCGGTGAAATCCGTTCTTTTTGGTATGGTTGCGTAGCCCTCGACGAGGAGATAAACTTTGACTCTTGGCCCGAGTCGATTCGACCAACGGAACTCCGTAGATCGTAGAGATAAGTTGGAAATCTTGATTTTCCTCCTCCCTTCCCTCTCTTCCTCTTCAACGTTAAACACATCTGAGAATGGGGGAAGAAATCTGATTTTTCTTCCCCTTTTATATTCTCCAAACACTTGGCTCTCGTCGCACCACACGTCCCCCATTCCCGGGTTCGATTTCGTCCCGAAATGATTAAATTTCATCCCGGTTCAAGTTCAAAATATTTTTATATGAAATTTATTTAAATTATTTTTCAAATTTCAAAATTTTATTCAGAAATTCATTTTTTGGTCATCCGAGACCCAATCGCCTCGTAAAACGTAAAAAAATCAACTATCTCGGAATTCAACGAAAATTGACTGAGTGACTAGTTTTCGCAAGAAGAATCCAATGGTGAGGTCTGTTTCGTCATCCGAGTTCTAGAAAAATACGGATTTTCAACCCGCACCGAAGTGACAAATTACCGTTTTGCCCTTTTTCACAAAAGTTCAAATTTACCCTGGTTTTACATTATCACTCCCACTAATTTCATCATTTTTAATAAATCTGACATTATCAATACATATAATTCTCATATTATAAGTAGGATAGTAAAACTTATACCTTTTTGGATTTTTTCAGGTAACCAAGGAAATAATATTTGATCATTATAAAATTTAATTTCTTTTCAGATGTCTCAACTCTAAGAGCATTCTTCCATAAAATAAGAGTAATGAGAAATCATGTAATATATTCCTAAGAATTTTCACTATGTATGCCTATTAGCTATACCATTATGCTATGGCGTATCAGACATAGTGTGTTAAGTAGAAATACCATACTTTTCAAGGAGTTTAACAAATAAACAAGGTCATTATTTTTAACTATCATATCTTCCATAATATTCACCACCTATTCGATCTGATGACTTTCACCTTTCTATATAAATATCTTTCAACATTAATAATATGTACCTTAATAGCATTCTCTACTTGAAATTTTTATGTAGTATATTGAGATAACTATAATGTGAAAAATTATCCATAAACGTGAGAAAAAATTCTTTATGTTCCCGTATGGATAAGTTTAAATAGTTTTATACTTCTTGCACCCTTCTTAGTGTGTTTGATTCATTTTTCCTTGATAGAATCTATACACACCAAAATCAATAAAATTATAGATTGAAAACAATTTCATATTTGACTAGTTTCTTCAACCTTCCTTTAATTATGTGACTTAGTCATTTATGTCACAATATATAAAAAAAAAATTCATTTATCGGACTATTGTAGGTTCTAAACATTATGAAGTAGGATTAAAAAAGATTCAGAAAATAGGTCAGGTCATCAGGCTTTAATTTGTGCAAACCATTATGAAGAATACCGAAATGCGAAATAATAATCATCATTAAGTTTAGATAAGAAAATCAAAATTCAAAATAGCAGGAACATAAATTGTTATATAAATAATAACTAATACCTAGAAATAAACAGAAAGTCCCCACCATCTTAAATTGGGCTTTGACCCGATTAACCATGAATATCAATTATGATTTAACATTCTGGTTAGGGGAAATCTCTAGCATCAAATTTGAAACATTCATAGTAGCAAATTCAAGTCAATCCATAATGTGCTAGAAGAAACTTCATTAAGGTTTGATTCGAAATATACAAATACTTTAATGTTTATCTTTCCTTTCAAATCATATCCTTCATTTATGTTAATCATTTTAAAAATGTCCCAACTTTTACATAAATGACACATATTATTTATTTCCTTTATGAGCCTAAGTAACTAAGTAAACTCTTGGTCTTGAAATATTGCCCTAAGTTCTTAAGTCTTATTTCCTCTTGAACAAACGTAATACACATACATTAACATCCTACATATCATCAATAAAGGTTCATATCAAGGGACAAAGAGTTCAATATAAATTACATAAAATAACTCATTTATCCTTAAAACCTTCAACTTAATAGCTAGAATTATAAGGATATATTTATGCATCCCACATGTACTATCAAATTCCATAATGGTAAGTTCAGCCATCAATGTCCAATAAAAAAGTCATCAATAGTTCAATAACATTATTGCATAACTATTCAATATTCAGAAGCATTATCAATTTGAAGAACAACTAACTTAATGTTATACATCATAATCATTCGCATAAACATAATGCATAGTCGGTTCAATCTTTTATAGGCTTTGTGCAAATACTTTTTAATTAGAACTACTTGATTCAATAATAGCAGTTAAATGTCAGAAAAATAGTCAAAATACATAAGTGAAAATGAATTTGTTCACGTCAATATAAAAATATTCATTTCATTAGGTATCAAACCATACAAAGCATGTGAATGTAACAATACATGAACTAGTAATAAAAGAAGGTAAATGCTCACTACATTAATGCTTTGAGTCATTTTTAAGTTTAACCATGAGTTATAATAAATACATATCTAAGAAATAATAAGTAGTGCTATCGTGACTCTCATTTGGGTAGTAATCACGATATACTAATACATTAGTCATTACGGTGATTCTCTCTCACCAAATAAGACTAATTGATAATATATTCATAATTAGGTAGGTCCGTTACCTTTGGGTATCCGATTCCATACGCATTTCGAATATACATTAATTATCATATTCCAGCTAATTACTCAGTTCAAAGATGGTGCAAATTTGGGCCGATTCCTAATATCCAAATAATCAAGAAACTGCGATTAGTTATATGATTTAATACCTATTAGTCATTCTAGTTGGGCCACTTTGACGACTATAAAACTATATCATAATATAGGCATTAAATCAAAATAATGATGTTGCATAAATGGTTATTTTAATATCACAAGATAATAGATATTAAAATCAATTATGTGATTTGATATTTATGAGTCATTCTAGTTGGGCTACTTTGATGACTACCGAACTATATCATAATATAGATTTCAAATCGAAATAATTGTATAAACTATTATTTTAATATCTCAACAATGGATATTAAATATCAATAATGTGATTTAATATCTAAGTCATTCTAGTTGAGCCACTTTAACGGCTACCAAACTATATCAAAAAATAGATATGAAATCGAAATAATGTCTTTGTATAAACCAACTATCATTAACTAGCAGAAAACAATCCATGAGACCAAGTCAAATACATAAATGGATAGCTTGAATTTTGTACATCATGGACCATTTCTCGATTTGTGCGTGTCATTCTTGCGCATGGGCCATGCTAATCTTTTCTGTATTGTTCCAATTTTATCGGATGTCCCCGAAGGGACAAATTTTTTTTACATCATGGAGCGAACAATAGATGAACAATAATAACACAATAATATATCATGGTTTCTTTGTTCTACAAAAGTGACTAATCAACAGTAACATAAAATATTAGGTCATAATCGTAAGTGTGACTTTATGAACAATACAATTTCAAATCAAATAGTGAAAATGCCAATTTATTACAAATAAGAGAGGTCTCGAATATATAAAACACACACACACACACACACACACACACACACACACACACACACACACACACACATATATATGTTTATTATCTTTCACTATTATTCACATGGTTGACAGTAAAATATTTCTACTTTATAATAAGACAATAATAACATGCCTTGAAATTGTCCATAACTGTGACCCACAGAAAATCTGCTAACAAAAGGCTCAAGTGTTTTAATTGCAATTTGATAACTTCAAGAATCATAATTTTCCTACACTAGTTGGAAGTCAACGAGAAGAATGTTGTATTTGATCATATTCTTGATTACATAATCAAGAAGCCAAACGATTCTTTTTCACGGAAGTAATGGTACATTTATTCAATTATGACCGAAGCCTAATTGTCTTTGTCACAACATACTCTTTCGGTATGCATCAATGACATCTAAACGAACTCTAATAGGATGAACTATATAGCTATTATCTCAAGTGCTTTTAGATCATGCATCGATACACAACAGTCGGTAAGAACATGCTTCTTTATGGAAAATTATGAAAGTTCTTCACTTAGGCTCTAATACCACATGTAAACTTTATTTGATCAAAATGAATCAATCAAACCCTAATTTCAAGATCTAGAACAATCATAATTTTCACATACTTAGAGTGTGGAATTAAAATATCGTAATCAACATACCTGAAGCCTTTGATGCAAATCTTTAGTTTCTCGAACAAGAAGAACAATACTTTGGTGTAGCCTGAAACACAGTTTCTCTCTCCTAATCTTTTAACACAAGATACACAAATCAATAGGGTATGTCCACATTTATAGGTAGAGAGAGGACCAGTTTCCTAAATCAATATGAACTCCACTTCCCATCAAAGTAGGATATCAGGAAACTACTTCTTCTTATTGAAAAATTAGAAAAACATTAGTTATACCAGTTAGATTAGGATTGATAACATTATCATTATCTGAACCAAACTAATTATCTGATAATAATAAGTAAAATCACATTTGCCAGATCATGTGGGCCACATTATATCTTACATCAACAAGTGGTGGTGGATCCTCATGGTGTGCCTCATCTCCCTTAGCCTCAACATCCTCAAGCACAAACCAAAGTCTACCATGTGAAAGATTGTGCGTTATATTGGCGGCTTTAGCTGATCTGAATCAAGGGTTTCACACCCTTATCCATGCAAATTTGTGTGATCATGAACCAAATGGCAAAACATTAGACAATCTACCAATTTCAAAAGCTCTCCAAATGACCTCAAATATCAACACAAGCAAGTCAATCTTGACTCCCTGTACCAATCGAATGTAGAAGTTGCACTAGAGCAATAGGATAGGGGAAGTCAGAGATTTGGGTCTTCAATTCAATATTAGACCCCACAAGATGATTCAACAATCTATAGTCTTGGGGTGAGATCCTTTTGCTAGAATTTCTGAGTGATCCACTCATCTGCATACAGAGCACCATTGTGTTTGAGTTCATTTCAGACACCATTACCACTACTTTGGGATTTCCACGAGTGCTCAATGGTGCCTACAGGACTAGGCTTGTGTAACGCCCCAAATACCACCCTGGACGGCATTACATTCTAAAACCATTTATACCATGAGAGCAACTAATATAATTCATTCATAAATAAAAGTTCATTCACCATATCTAATAATTACAACATTATCCCAAAAGATAAAGCCAAAATGTGGCGATTTCATCCTAAAAGATCCAAAGTTAATCTAGCAGCGGAATGACAAAAGATTATCTTTTACATGTTCCCAAAATAACCCTTCAATCTAATACAAAGAAGGACCTTCGAGATATCCCTCTCTGGATTCCCCATACTTGTCTTCTAACCGATCCTCTTTTACAGCATCACCTGAAAAATATGTTGATTTGTAGGGGGTGAGCACTAAGCTCTGTAGGAAAATCCTCCCAAACTCAAACAAGGTTTAGAAAATATGTAAAACAAGTCGGTCTCATTTCACAAATATCATATATAACTTTTAAAGTAAAACCAGGACATTTAAATAGATCTCAAGTTTAAGGAACAACAGTAATTGAATGAATGAGTGAAACCACTATACAGTTAACAAACCATATCCAAATATAATCCAATCCACCATACACTGTTTCCACAAGTTCTCGCAGAATCCCATACTTCCCAAGACTCTTGTAGAAACCTTCTATGGTAAAGTGAACAATAACCAATATACAATAGATAATCCATTCTACCATAAACCGTTTCCAACAAGTTCTCGCGGAATCCCATACTTCCGGAAACTCTTGTCGAAACCATTTCTGGTACAATGCACGATAACCCACACTGTATGTCCGACACAACCCACGTTACTAATCCGTTATCATTAGTGCTAGGAAATGTTCGTACCCACACGGCGTACAAAGACGTCTACCCACACCATGTGGTAGGAAAAGTTCATACCCGCGTGGCATACAAAGTCGTCTACCCACTACATGATACCCGGCCAATAGTAATCCATGTTCGTATCGTACAACCACGCAAGAGATAAAATACCAACAACTATCTCACATAACCAACAATTACACAAGTCTCCAAATCCATAACTTTCGCAAGTGATATTTCCCATAAAAAAAATATTTAAGAAAAAGTACATGAGATCATCAAAAGTATCATTTTATTGTTCAATACAAATCGCTAGAGTTTTGAAATCACGAACAAATGAGTGATCAAGCTTTGGAACTCAAGAACAAAGGACAAATCAAGTCTTGAATCCCTAACAACAAATATCAAGCTTGAAATCAAGAATAAAAGAACAATTAAGTATTGAAATCGACAACAAAACGAATATCCAGATTGAAATCAATAACCAAGGATAAATCAAGAGAAAACCCACTTCCCTTGAAGAACTAGGGCATACAAGAGGTTTAGTGATTACCCAACCATCACATAGTTTAATACAAGGTAATAATTGCAAGAATAACAAGAAATGATGAATTCATAGCAAGTATATATGATTGAGAGTCAAGAGAATGCATATATATAGTAGCCCTAACCTCAATGTAAGAGAATGGAAGAAAACCCCTACCTTTTAAGCCAAGCTATAAATACAAGACCCAACCTTCAAAACCTTTTTGTTCTCCTTCCTTTTCCTCTTAATTTCCTCCTCCTAGGGTTTCAAGAGATTTGGGTGAGATTGGGTGAAGAAGGGAAGAAGAGGAAATGGGTATAGAAGTGGAATATTGAGGAATTGAGGGTTTTGATCTTCAAGAATGGTGTAAATCTCCCTCTATATTTGTGTTTTTCTCTTCCTTTCTCTCTTTCTAAGGCTACCTAGGGTTTGGGAGTGGTGAAATGGGGCTTAGAGAGGTGTAGGGATGTATTTATAGTGGAAGAAATGGAGAAAGACCCGAAGTCGGATCGGGCTGGGATTTATCGGGCGTACCGGTACGCGTACCGGTACGGTTGAGCTACTGGAGTCCTGCGTACCGGTACGCGTACCGGTACGGTCCAGCTTCTGGAGTTCTGCGTACCGGTACGATTTGACTTCCAGATTTTTGTTTCAACTTCCAATGAGATTTTGACCCATTTAGAGGTCGAATTGAAAAATTTTCATGAGATATACTTTTGTAGCCCTAGATGTCTACTATCTACTGTCAAAATTTCAGATCAATTGGAGATCACAATAAAAAGTTATGACCTAAATACTAGAAGGTGTCCCAACTCCTTTTTACCCAATCTCTCTCTCTAAAGTGTATTTTAACTCCGGGACACTTCCTAACTTCCAATACATCCATATTACCACTCCCAATGTTTTTCGACCTTTCGGATTCAATGGAATCATTATTTTGACCTACAAACTTTTAGAAACTTGTCTAATCACCCTTTCCAAGTTTAAACATCTTCAAAAACTCAATTCACCCCGAAAGTCAATATGCTTGGAACTCAACTTCAGAAATCAATATTCTAACAATGATTCTAAGTTTCTATGATCACTTTATCTATCTTAGGAGAACTCTTAAGATAGTGTTAGTCTTTATTTAATTTTAATACGGGGTGTTACAGCTTGTAGCATATTTGGCCTCTTTGCTTGAAGTTGCTTGTGGAAACACCTTATAAGTGTGTGTCTTATAGGTGTAAACTCCCTAATCATGTCCTATTTTCCCACTTATGGCACCTTAAACAACTTAAGCGCCAAAGGGGAAGATTGTTAAGAAATAGATGTGTTAGCAAAATTCCGTGAGTCACAATGTAACGTATCGTAACTAAATCCAAAAATTATGATGCTTCTGAAGTTGAAGATTGGAGTTGGATGAGAAGAGGAGATTCAAGCTTCATTACTACATTTAGATCTTCTTGAAATCCATCAACCTAGGCGAGGCAAGAGACCTTAGATCCTGAGAGCCAAGGATGGTTTAGACTTGGGTTTAAAATTGGATATCATATAATTTGATTAAATCTGTAGCATGATTCTCTAGGGTGAGATATTCAGATCTTTCTCGTGAGAATACACATAGAATTGCTAGACACAAACTAAGGGGGTGAATAGGTATATCAAAAATTCACGATTGAACAAACCCTAATTTTAAACCTAATTCAATTTAATTGTGCAATTGAGTGCGTGAACCCATTTTTCAAAAATCCGAACATCATTATCAATTCTCAAGTTAATCATGCAATTAAGTCGTGAACCCATTTTTCAAAAAATCTAACACTTCTTCATGTGAATTGATGCAAAGATTTGTCAATTGATAAAATTATAGTCCAATTCACCAAGACTACGATCCTACACCAAAGTCAATGTTCACAAAACCCAAATTGATGAATGACTCAAATAAAAAATTTAAAGTGACAATTTATCAAACATTGTGTGTGCAATTGCAAGTTTGTGTGTGTATTTGTGAAATTAAATCATTAAAAAATAAGATCATTCACAACATAAGCAATTTTTTGTCGCAAAAACCTTTCTCGAGAAAACTACGAAACCGATCACGGTTCACCTAGAACCTAATTCACTATACTCAAAGTAAATTTACACATACTTAAGTCTTATACCTCAACCACTTCCCATGGCTAGATGCTCCTTTTTGTCATAAATCTATCCTCCAGATATCACCTACCAAAGACTTGAGTAACTTCACTTGGACGCACTCACCGCAATGAGCCATCTAGGCCCCTTGAGCAATCTTCAAGGCTTTACATCCAAGTCTCTTCGAATGAACACACCAAAGTGGGCTTTGTTGATCACCAAGCTAGATCTTCTTCTCCAATGTGTCAAGATGAATAGGAAGGATCAAGATAGTTTGGCCTTTGAATTTATGGGATCTAGGGTTGTTTTTTGAAGTCCTCTATGCCCCTGTCTGCCTATAGACTTACTCTTCACCTTGATCCTCACTTGAAGGTGTTATATATTTTTATGAGCACGATGACCCGTGAATAGCAACCACCTCTAATGAGGTGTGAAAATATGCCCCATTATATATACAAAAAATAAACTTTGATACATTGATTGGTTGGAAATGCGGTGTTGTTTCCTAACCGCTTAACATCACCCTCAACTATGTGTATGTCTTATAGGAATGGGGGAGTGTCACTCTCTGTAAAACCCGAGAAAATTTGAACTTTTGTGAAAAAGGGCAAAATGGTAAATTGCCACTATGGTACAGGTTGTAAACCTGAAATTTTCTAGAACTCGGATGACGAAACGAACCTCACCGTTGGATTCGTCTCGCGAAAACTAGTTACCCTGTCAAATTTCATTAAATTCCGAGTTAGTCGAATTTTTCGCGTCTTACGAGGCGGTCGAGCCTCGGGAGACCCAAAAACGAAATTCTGATTTAAAATTTTAAATTTTGGGAAATAAATGACGGCAAGTTAAAATAAAAATATTTTGAACTTGAACCGGAGCGAAATTTAATCGTTTCGGGGTTAAAACGGACCCGAGAAATGAGGGCCGTGTGGCGCATTGTGGGCCAAACATTTAAGGAGTATTTAAAGGGGAGAAAATCATATTTCTCTCCCCATTTGCTCAGCCGGTTTTAACGTGAGAGGAAGAGAGGAAAAGAGCAAGTCTTCTCCACCTTCTCTCTACGATCTACACCCATTGAGAGCTCAAATCCACTCGGGCCAAGAACAAAAGTCATTCTCCTCGCCAAGGGCTACAAAACCATACCAAGGAGGTCGGGTTTTGGAGAGAATCCAAGGACGGGATTTTTGGAGGCTAGGGCTTTGGGATAGGATCGGGTTTTGGAGGCTTCCTACGGTTGTTCTACACGCTACAAGAGGTAGGGTTCTGACTTGATCCGAAATGTGTACACCCAAGTGCAGGCGGTCAAGTTGTAGTAATAATCTGGTTTGAGTCCAGAGTCGAATCCTCAGGGAACTATGGTTGGTGTTCTTTGAAGTAAATAGTGAGAAAGACTTGTAACTGGAAATATTATGATTTTGAAGTTGTGGGAAGTTTTGGATAGAATGTAAAATTCTTTCCAATGGGTATTTTTCTAGACAAAATATAAGATGATTAAATGTAACAAACACTCTTTGGTTCGGGAATCAGAATATGTAGTTGATTATCCGGTGCATTATGTTTATGCTTTATAACTCAATTAACTCCCGTGTCAACGGCAAATTAATCGGAAGATAGGAATGAAGTGCAATAATGGTGGACATTGAAAGTTTGTCATGAAGAGTTAGTTAGGGTACTTGCCTTGAATCAATGGATCTTTCCATGTAGGAGTCATCCATTTATCATAGAAAGATCCGTTGATTATACAAAGTACCTTTACTTTGCTAGGTGCATTCAATCACCCAAAAATCAAGTGGAGTATAGAACATTTAAGCATAAAGGTGATACACAAACATAATGTCCAGATTAATCTTTTACATATCTATCATCCCTTCCCAAAGAGTGAATGAGGACTACTCACCCTTCATAGCTATGGTAAAGCTAGAATGATGAATGGTACTCATCCCCAAAAGGTGTTACAAAGTAAAATGCTCAAGCACTAGAAGTAAAATGCTTTAAAGTAAATTAGCTAAACAAGGAGCCGATCTTCGACAAAGAATGAGTGAATCACGTTCCACCCTTCACGGCTTTGGTAAAGCTCTAGAAAAGTGGAAGAGTTTCACTCCTCTAAGGGGAAGAATGAAGCTCCAACAATGGAAGTAAAAGAAAACAATACTTAAATTAAAAGAAAGCAATAAATACTTGGTGTTTAATTCACAACCAAGAGATAAAAATACATAAAAGAAAACAATAACTACTTGGTGTTTAATTCACAACCAAGAAATAAAAATACATAAAAGAAAACAATAACTACTTGGTGTTTAATTCACAACCAAGATATAATAAAAAGAAAATAATAAAAGCTATAAAGAAATGACAATTAGAAGAGGAGGCTCAGCCTTCCATTATATTTATACAAGCAAGTAAATATAAAAGCTATAAAGAAATGACAATTAGAAGAAAGAACTCTTACCATAAGAACATAAGCATAAAATCTTCAATACATGAATTGAAATGGAAGCTACAAAAGATGAAAGAAAATTTGCTCTCTAAAAACTCTTCTAAAATCTCTCCTAACTCTTAGTTCCTCTCTTGGTTTTTCCACCAATTCCACCCTCAGATCCCCCCCTGAAATGCAGAAGGAGCAGCCTATTTATAGGCGTAGGAAGGCTGGGCAAGTGGGCAAGTGGGCAAGTGGAGAATGAACGGTGGTGTTGCTGAATGCTGATTTTTCAAATGCTTTTATTACACTTTGTCCTGCTTTTATTACACTTTGTCCTTCTTTTATTACACTTTGTCCTTCATTCTTTGCATTCTCCTGACATTGCTCCCTTGGTCTTGCGTTAATTCGGCATTTGTCCCTCAGATGTACTTCTTGGATGCCTTTGGACTTTCCTTCACTTTAGAACCTAAAATATCATCATTTAAACTCCATCAAAGTATAATTAGTCCAAAAAGAGTGTAACAATATGCTACTTTTGAGTGCTAATCACACCCCCCAACCTAAACATTGCTAGTCCCTAGTAATAAATAACAACATCACTTTCGTAGATAACACGATTGCATTTAGCATATGCAATAAGCCGTTAAACCCCTAGGTGATTCCTAGTGGACGAGTTTTGTCTCGTGAAGGTTTTCAGTGAAGCTACCTACAAACTCCATTTGAAAAAATGTGTATATGCATTAGCACCATAATAGTTGAGACGCCAAAAAATTTTTTTTTTTTTTTTTTTTTTTTAAGAAAAATAAAACACTTCTCTGTCATTGGTACGTAATATATGCAAAAATAAACACTTGTTATATTGGTATTTGAAATTCCCTATGTAGTAAGAATGATCATTCTAGCAACAAGAATTGTTATATAACAAACACTCCACTTTACTACCTTCCATGGATAGCTTCGATTTCACAAACCTCTCGTAGAATGCTCTCAGCAAAAATTCACTCCGATTATAGTGACTTGTCTCTCACGGGGCATGTGATCAGAAGGTGGCCAATCGAAAAATCACATGCACAATTAGGAAGGGAGTGAAGTTTAAGGAAACAAACTAATCATGTTTGGCATAATCTCATGAAGGAATATTGATGCAATTTAAAGAAATACTATTTACCATACCCCAATTTTGATTAACAACACACACATGTAACAGACTTGAGATCAATTAGGGCTTTTCATAGGTTGTAGCGTGGCCAGAGGTCAGTGGCTAATGAAATGACGTCAGAGGTTTTCAAAAGCTATCTTTTCATTCTGTAATGTAGCACACTTCTTTCTAGCTTTTCGACATTTTGCCCAGAAATGATTTCTTTTTTTTTTTTTTTTTTTGTTCCCATTGATTCTCATTATCATCGAAAAGTAATCTCCACAGTTTTCCCATTTCTTTGCATTTCTGTGTCATATTGATTAATAAGAGTGTGCAAGAAAATTAGATAGCAATGGTGTGTCCAGTATGTTTTCTTGTGGCTTGGTAAATATTTGGGTTTATCAAAGAAGAAATCATACATTGAGGGCTCAAACATGGCTGACTAGGGAAATAATTTTGCAGAAAAAATGGCTAAGGCTCAATATCAAATCAAAGATGGCCTAAAATCCTTTCTCAAGTATGTGAACATGTATGTGTCGTATGAACAGATTTCTTGGGGATATGTCAACAGATTACCTTAGTTGCGTCAATCAAAGCAAATTTAATGAGATTATTCAAAAATAGAGAATGAAAGACCTTACTTGAATAAATGTTAATTATCTCTCAAAAGTATGGTAAGGCTCAAAACTTACCATGGTATTCTTTATCATCTCTACTGGTAATGTCAGGTTTTTCATGGAATGTCGGTTATATACCGATTCTATTTTTGAGTCTGGTCATTCTGTACCTTAAGAATAACAAATAGCAATATACATTTGACATTTAAGCATAGAGAAAATACCATTTTTCAAAGAAGTGAGTTTTTTTTTTTTTTTTTAAAAAAAAAAAATAAAATTCAAAATTATAAACATACTCATTTATCTATGAAAATTGAAAGAAGACTAGATGCACCAATTAAACTTGAAAAACTATGACGTCTCAGGATAAGTCCCTACCCACACTACAGGTTGGCATTTTAGGACATTCCTTACTCAGCCCACATACTCATTTATCTATGAAAATTGAAAGAAGATAAAATGCACAAATTGAACTTGGAAATTTATGGCGTCTCAGGATCAAATCCCTACCTACACTGTTAGTTGGTAGTTCGGGACGTTCCTTACTCGACCCATATTTTTATTTCAACAACCAGACTTTGTACAAAAATATTTTACAAAAGAGTTCAGACCCTTAACCTTCATTCCAAAACATATTTTTCCACAGCTTTGTCTTTAATAGTCAAAATCTAATCCGAGTCATTGCTTGGATCTATGTCATTATCAGTGACCCTTCCAACTTCTTGTCGCACATAACTTGTAAGTCCTGGACTGGCATAAGATGGCGTGTCAGGATAATCCTTACTCAGCCCATACACTATCCAGTTTAATCGATCGGTTGCACGACCCGAAATTGGTTCAGAACACTGATTATGTTTTTTCATATGAAATATCCTGCCACAATGGTAACAAGCACCCAGTCGTTTGGAACGACGATGTTTAGCAAAATTGCTTCTGCCACACAATGGTTGTTGTTGTTTCTCTCGGATCTCAATTTTTCTCACATCCCTTGCTTTTCTCATTATCACAGCATGCACATCAGATGGGAAAATGCGTAGAACTCCTAGACTAAACCAAAAAAGTTTAGGATCCATGCTTGCTAAGACTAAAGACATTCTATCTGGATTTTTAACGTCTGCCAGTCACAAAGACAGTTGAAGCTGCATCCGATGTGATCATGAAATACAGGTACAAATACTTAAAAGAACGCGATCCAGAAAAAATAAATTTTTTTTTTTTTTTTTTTTTTTTTTTTTCAGATCTAAAACTAAAATTACAAATACGAAACTAGAGAAAGTATACCAAAATACAAGCGGAAGGAAGAAGATTTAGGATGAAACAAACAAATTAACGAAGAAGGAATAAACCCAGAATACATAGGATTGAGGAGGATTATTTGGCAAATTATCAGATCTTACTGTAACAGCAATTACAACATAGTCATTGGAGGGCATAGCAAATTCACAAGGAATCTTATAAAGACAAATAGCCATGAGAATCACAAGCTGTAGATATCAAATTTCAAATATATATATAAATGAAATTACAAACAAGCAATACTTACAACACTAGCACTAGTGGGCTAGTGGAGATAAGGTTGTAAGGTACAGATCTGTTCATCTGCCGAAACCTACAAACAAAATACAACAATTACTCAACTCAAGGAATATCTGGGTTTCTCTGGAAACTCCTCATCCTAAGTGTGAGAACACAAAGAGCACCCAGGTACACATACAAACATATAAGACAAATTATTAAACAAAAGACTGGATCGTCGGCGTATATGGTCATGGATTTACAGGGGGTGAGTTGTTTTTACAGAGAACAGAAAGAACGACGACGAAGAAGAAGAGAAGAAAAAGAAAGAGAAGAAGAGAAGGGAAAGAGAAAAGGGGGAACCAACACCGGTGATGGTGGAAGAAAAAGAAAAAGGTGGAAGGCCTAATAAAGGCATTCCTCAGATTTTTTTTTTTTTTTTTTTTTTTTTTTAAAAAAAAAAAATGTCGGCAGGAGTTGGCATAAGAAAAGAAAAAGAAGAAGAAAAAGAATGGGAGGCCCCCCCCTTTTTACTTTCGGCAGTGTCGGCAGACGCAAATCATGGCAGCAGGCACAATAATGGTGCAGGCTTGAAATTTTTTTTTTTTTTTTTTTAATGGTGCGCAGTGTCGGCAGAGTGGATATCCATGCAGAATATTCCCACAAATAATGCAACCTCACCCCCTAACTTGGTTCATGCATTGTCCTCAATGTAACAAAAAGATATGATAATTAATGACGCACAATAAAAAAAAAAAATGAGTAGGGTAAGAGAACACCTTGCCCTTGAGCTTTGACCTGGCACCGATATCTGAAAATAGGAACAACAAAACTATACAACAAAAGAAAGTGACATGCATTAAAAATAACAGAGTTTGTACAGAACATAAAAAAATAACATAAAATTAAATAAAATAAAATTTTTTACAGACTCGGACCTTCAGCTTTCATTCCCAACCTCAGTACACTTTTCCACAGAGGTCAATCCGATTCCCCCTCCGTATCTGTGTAAAATGGACAACCAGTAACTCTCCCAACTTCCTCTCTCACAAATCGGTTAAGCACAGTACCGGAATAGCATGGCGTATCAGGGTAATCCTTACTCAGCCCATGTTTTATCCAGTTTAATCGATCGGTTGCGCGACCGGAAATTGGTTCAGAACATTTGTTGTATCTTTTCTCATGAAAGTATCTGCCACACTGTTTACAGGCACCAAGTCGTGTAGCACGACGACGTTTAGAATAACTGCTTCGGCCACAGAGGGGTTTCACTTGTTTTTCTTTGATTTCAGCCTTCCTTACTAATTTTGCTTTTCTCATGATCATGGTATGTACATCAGATGGAAAAGTACGTAGGACTCCTAGACTAAACCAAAAAAGATTTACATCCATGATTGCTACTCTATGACCCATTATCTGGTTCTTTTACGTCTTCCAGTCACAAAGACGATCAAAACTGACTCACAGATATTATCATTAATACAAGGTACATAATCTGAACAGATACAACAATAAAAACAAAAAAAATTTACAGAAAATTTTACGGGTTCAACCTGCGCAGATCAACTACTGTAAACTGCAGATCAACTACTGTAAACTGTAGATCTCACCCCCCAACCTAGACTGAACATTGTCCCCAATGTTTCGATTTTTTCGGTTTGTAGAGCTTGAATATGCAGTTAACTGTGGAGATCTGTTCAATCGCCGATGACCTATACCAAAAAAAACAGAGATTAAGCATCTTTGGGGTGGTCTGGGTTTTCATTGGGACAAAAACCCTTGATCATCAGTGCGGCCCGAAGAAGAACAGCCATAAGTAAATAATACAAACAAATGTAGATCATGAGAAGGAGGATAGGGTCATCGAAAAATGCAGACATGGTACTGTTATGGGTTGGATCGTGGTACAGAAGACCAGATGCAGTGGAGAAGAAGAAGAAAAGAGAAGAAAAAGAAGAAGAAAAAGAAAAGAAAAGAGTAAAGGCGGTGGGGAAAAGAAAAAGGAAAAAAAAAAAAACGATGGGAGCCTTATAAAGGCAGTCCATCGTGTCGGGTGTCTGATTGACCCGACCCTTTTTTGTGTCAGCAAGCGTAATCTCCGGAGTGATTTCCGGAGATACTTTCTGGATCCATAAAAAAAATGGTCTCCACATTTTGGACAAAATTCTCCACAAAGGGTTTTAATCGCTGACCATTGACGGTAAAAATGTTACCGTTTGATGGGTTCTCCACTTCCACTGCCCCATGTTCAAATACCTTTTTAACAATGTATGGTCCAGTCCATCTTGATTTCAACTTACCAGGAAATAGGCGAAGTCTCGAATTGAAAAGTAGAACCTTTTGATCAGGTTCAAAAGATTTTCGCACTATGTTCTTGTCATGAAAAATTTTCATCCTGGTTTTTGCAATCTTAGCATTTTCAGATGCTTCATTTCTCAATTCCTCCAATTCATTAATCTGAAGCTTCCGTGACAGTCCAGCCTTGTCTAAGTCAAAATTCATTGCTTTAATAGCCCAGTATGCCCTATGTTCCAATTCCACAGGCAAGTGACATGGCTTTCCATAGACTAATCGATAGGGAGACATGCCCAAAATTGTTTTAAAAGCAGTTCGGTATGCCCAGAGCGCATCAGTTAGTCTTAATGACCAATCTTTGCGATCTGGGTTCACCGTTTTTTCCAAAATTAATTTGATCTCCCGATTAGCTAACTCAGCTTGTCCACTGGTCTGTGGATGATAAGGGGTTGCAATTTTGTGAAAAATCAAGTATTTTTTCATTAAATTCCAGAAGGGACGATTGCAAAAATGAGAACCCCCATCACTTATAATGGATTTTGGAATTCCAAACCGAGATAAAATATTTTCTTTTAAAAACTTGATCACTGTTTGATGATCATTATTTCGGCATGGAATTGCTTCAACCCATTTGGATACATAGTCTACGGCTACTAAAATGTATAGATAGCCAAAGGAGGGGGGAAATGGTCCCATAAAATCGATACCCCAACAGTCAAAAATTTCGATTACCAAAATTGGGTTTAAGGGCATCATGTTTCTTTTTGAAATGTTTCCCAACCTTTGACATCTATCGCAAGTTACGCAAAAAGCATGGACATCTTTGAAAAGTGTGGGCCAGTAAAATCCACACTGCAAGATTTTTGCAGCGGTTTTTCGAGATGAAAAATGACCACCACATGCTTCTGAATGACAAAATGTTATTACCTGTCTACTTTCCTGAGCGGGGATGCAACGTCTTATGATCTGATCCTTACAGTACTTGAATACGTAGGGATCTTCCCAAAAGAAATTGCGGACCTCCCTCAGAAACTTCTTTTTGTCCATGGGAGTGAAAAATGGAGGAAGTGTTCCGGTAGCAAGGAAATTAGCAATATCAGCATACCATGGGGTCTCATCAATCCTGAATAGTTGTTCATCGGGGAATTTTTCATTGATTGGCAGTCCATCCTCATGAAATTCATAAGTTAATCTCGACAGATGATCTGCCACCACATTTTCCACACCCTTTTTGTCCTTAATGACTAAATCAAATTCTTGGAGCAAGAGGATCCATCTCAAGAGCCTTGGTTTGGCATCTTTTTTTGTAAGCAAAAATTTCAGTGCTGCATGGTCAGTAAATACAGTAACAGAAGAACCAACAAGATAAGATCGAAATTTTTCCAATGCAAATACTACAGCAAGTAATTCCTTTTCAGTTGTTGAGTAATTCATTTGGGCATCATTTAAAGTTTTACTTGCATAGTAAATCACATGTGGCTTCTTATCTTTTCTTTGTCCCAAAATAGCACCTACAGCATAGTCACTAGCATCACACATCAATTCAAAGGGTAGAGTCCAGTCAGGAGGTTGCATTATTGGGGCAGAAATTAACATGCCTTTGAGTTTGTCAAAGGATTTTTGGCACGCTTCATTCCAGTCAAAAATGACATCCTGACTCAAAAGATGACACATAGGTTTTGCTATGGTGCTGAAGTCTTTTATGAACCTTCTGTAGAATCCTGCATGACCTAAGAATGATCGAACATCCTTCACAACCCTAGGAGCAGGAAGATTCCTTATCAAATCAATTTTTGCTTTATCAACTTTCATGCCTTCAGACGACACAATGTGACCCAAGACAATGCCTTGATTCACCATGAAATGACATTTCTCCCAGTTAAGCACCAGATTTGCCTCTTTGCATCTCATCAAAACTTTTTCTAGGTTAACTAGACACAAATCAAATGAGTCACCATATACCGAGAAATCATCCATGAAGATTTCCAAAATTTTTTCGACCATGTCACTGAACAAGCTCAGCATACATCTTTGAAATGTTGCAGGAGCGTTACAAAGTCCGAATGACATCCTTTTGAATGCAAAAGTGCCAAATGGACATGTGAATGTGGTCTTTTCTTGGTCATTCAGAGCTATCTCAATTTGATTGTATCCGGAATACCCATCCAGGAAACAGTAAAATTCATGGCCTGCTATTCTCTCGAGGACTTGGTCAAGGAAGGGAAGAGGAAAATGGTCTTTTCTAGTCACCAGATTGAGTTTTCGATAGTCAATGCACATTCGCCATCCTGTGACGACTCGTGTTGGCACGAGTTCATTTGCATCATTTTTGACTACTGTGACTCCAGATTTCTTTGGTACAACTTGGGTTGGACTAACCCATTTGCTATCGGAGATAGGAAAAATTATCCCTGCATCCAGGAGTTTGAGCACTTCCAGTCTCACAACCTCTTTCATGTGAGGATTCAATCGTCGCTGCATTTGACGAGAGGGTTTTGAGTCCTCTTCAAGGTATATGGCATGATTACAAATTAACGGGCTTATACCTTTCAAATCAGCGATGGTCCACCCAATGGTGCTTTTATGACTTTTAAGAACTTCAATTAATTGAGCTTCTTGCAAGTCTGTGATTTTTGAAGAAATTACCACTGGGTAAGATTTATCCTCACCTAAAAATGCATACTTGAGATCAGATGGGAGCGGTTTCAGTTCAGGCTTTGGTGGCCTGTCACTTGAAGATAGTGGTTTTGTACCACTTGATGAAATTTCTTCAAATTTAGGAGCCCATGTCCCCACATTGAAGGTAGGACACTCAATGGAGTTTTGTTCCAGAGAGTCAGATGAGTCAGATTTTGACAAAGTTGATTCACTAAGATCCTCACAGAATGAGTCATTCAGATGTGCTTGTATTAATGACTCAATGGAATTTATTTCTCCTACCTCCTCGTACTCTCTTGGGTGTTTTGCAATGTCAAAGACGTTCATTTCGAGAGTCATATCCCCAAAAGTCAATTTCATAATACCATTCCTGCAATTGATTAGTGCATTGGAGGTTGCTAGAAAAGGTCGACCAAGAATGACAGGAATTGGAGTTTCTGAATGAACTTCTGGATGAGTATCTAGAACAATGAAGTCTACAGGGAAGACAAAATTATCCACTTGGACAAGTACATCTTCAACAATACCCATAGGAATTTTTACAGATCTATCTGCCAATTGGAGTGTGGTGCAAGTGGGTTTCAGTTCACCTAAACCCAACTGCTGGTAGACAGAGAAAGGAAGCAAGTTGACACTAGCTCCAAGGTCTAACAATGCTTGCTCAATTTTGAAATTTCCAATGACACATGACACAGTGGGGCACCCTGGATCTTCGCACTTTGAAGGAATTTTTTGTTGAAGTAGGGCACTGGCTTGTTCTGTGAAGAAGGCTCTTTTTTGAACATTTTGGCTTCTTTTGACTGTGCACAAGTCTTTTAGAAACTTGGCATAAGCTGGAACCTGTTGAATTGCATCCAGAAGTGGGATGTTGATTTTTACTTGCTTGAAAAGCTCGTAAATTTCAGACTGATTGTTTGCTTTCTGTATGCTCTTGAGTCTATGAGGGAAAGGAGCAGGAATAGAACACGAGGGTTCTTCTTCCCTTGATGGCTCTGGTTCTTGTTCAATCATGGGATCACAGTCATTTTTTTTTTCAAGTTCTGGCTCACTTAATGGGTTGGCTGGAATTGAGACTGGTTTTGGGTCTGGAATCAGCATGTTTCTGATGGACTTGTCAATCTTTTTGCCACTTCTCAATGTGGTGACAGTTTTGGCTTGGTCTTGTGGAGTTTCCATAGTTGATGGATTTCCCACCTGAAATTGGCCTTGTGGAGGCTTTGGTTGGGCAGAAAATTTTCCCTTCTCATGTGTGCTCATGGACTGGGTCAGCTTTTGAATGTGGCCTTTGAGATCCTCAAAAGATTGTGTGGTCTGGGCCTTGAAATCAATAAAAGCCTGAGTAGAACTATTGTTATAGCTCATTTGGGTTTGCATGAATTGATTCAATGTATCTTCAAGGTTCCTTTTGTGTGGTGGTTGATATGGAGGATATTGTGGAGGTACTTGAGATGGATGTGGTGGCCCTTGTTGCTGAGGATATTGTGGAGGTCCTTGAGGTGGTTGTTGTGGACTTTGTTGCTGATTCATGGGGGTTGGTTGTGTGTTTCTCCAACTGAAATTTGGATGGTTCCGCCACCCTGGATTGTATGTTTCAGAGTATGGGTTGGAGTAAGGCTTGTTGAAATTGGAAATGGCATTTGTTTGTTCCAACAAAACTTCTTTGAATGCCGGTATGGTCGGGCATTCCCCAGTAGGATGCCCTGTTAGCGCACAAATCCCACACACTTGTTCTGTGGGAGGGACAACATCAACTTGATGGACCTTTTTCATCTCTAAAGCTTCAAGCTTTCGAGACAAAGTGGACATTTTTGCTCTAAGATCATCATCTTCTCTCAAGACATACTTACCCCCTTGGAAAGTAGGTGGTTTGGCTTCTACAGTGGTAGGAGATGCTGAGTCCCACATTTGAGAACTGTCAGATATGATATCAAAAAAATTGAATGCCTCCTCCGGACTTTTTCCCATGAACTCTCCTTGAGCCATCATTTCGACAAACTGTCGTAACCTAGTGGGCAAGGAATCATAGAAAAAACCTGCCAAAGTCCAATTTTCAAAAGCATGGTGTGGACAAGATTGGAGAAGATCTTTGAATCTCTCCCAGCTTTGATAAAAAGTTTCCCCTTCTTTGACCGAAAAATTCATGATTTGTCTTTTGAGTGTATTAGTGCGGTGCAGAGGAAAGAATTTTCTGAAAAATTCATTCTGTAGAGCCTGCCAATTAGGGATTGAAAGAGATTTTAAAGAATGTAACCATTGTTTGGCTTTATCCCTCAAAGAGAAAGAAAACAATTTCATTTTTGTCAATTCAGAATTGTCTTGAAATGTTCCACACACTTCTTCGAAGTCTTTGATATGCAGATACGGATTTTCTGCATCCAATCCATGAAACACGGGCAATAAATGCACTGTCCCCGGCTTTACAGTAAAGAGGGGAGCATTTTCAGGAAAAATAAAACAAGAGGGGACACTATTCCTTGTGGGATGTAAGTAATCTCGCAATGTTCGAATGTTGGGTACTTCCCCCTCTCTCACATGATCTTCACCCTGCCTATCAATATTTGCCATATTGAAGTTACAAGAATCGGCTTCTGATTTGGGTGAAGGTGGTTCAAGTTGATTTACAGACCCAGAAGATTCAGCAGGCAAATTTTGAAAGAGACGTTTGGTGTCAGTCATAAAAAAAAACAAAATTATTCACAATAAGGCAAAAATATATACTAAAAGAGAGGTTTTTTTTTTTTTTTTTTCACCTTTTTCTAAAAAGAGCACCTTTTATGGTTCCCCGGCAACGGCGCCAAAAACTTGACTTGATCCGAAATGTGTACACCCAAGTGCAGGCGGTCAAGTTGTAGTAATAATCTGGTTTGAGTCCAGAGTCGAATCCTCAGGGAACTATGGTTGGTGTTCTTTGAAGTAAATAGTGAGAAAGACTTGTAACTGGAAATATTATGATTTTGAAGTTGTGGGAAGTTTTGGATAGAATGTAAAATTCTTTCCAATGGGTATTTTTCTAGACAAAATATAAGATGATTAAATGTAACAAACACTCTTTGGTTCGGGAATCAGAATATGTAGTTGATTATCCGGTGCATTATGTTTATGCTTTATAACTCAATTAACTCCCGTGTCAACGGCAAATTAATCGGAAGATAGGAATGAAGTGCAATAATGGTGGACATTGAAAGTTTGTCATGAAGAGTTAGTTAGGGTACTTGCCTTGAATCAATGGATCTTTCCATGTAGGAGTCATCCATTTATCATAGAAAGATCCGTTGATTATACAAAGTACCTTTACTTTGCTAGGTGCATTCAATCACCCAAAAATCAAGTGGAGTATAGAACATTTAAGCATAAAGGTGATACACAAACATAATGTCCAGATTAATCTTTTACATATCTATCATCCCTTCCCAAAGAGTGAATGAGGACTACTCACCCTTCATAGCTATGGTAAAGCTAGAATGATGAATGGTACTCATCCCCAAAAGGTGTTACAAAGTAAAATGCTCAAGCACTAGAAGTAAAATGCTTTAAAGTAAATTAGCTAAACAAGGAGCCGATCTTCGACAAAGAATGAGTGAATCACGTTCCACCCTTCACGGCTTTGGTAAAGCTCTAGAAAAGTGGAAGAGTTTCACTCCTCTAAGGGGAAGAAGGAAGCTCCAACAATGGAAGTAAAAGAAAACAATACTTAAATTAAAAGAAAGCAATAAATACTTGGTGTTTAATTCACAACCAAGAGATAAAAATACATAAAAGAAAACAATAACTACTTGGTGTTTAATTCACAACCAAGAAATAAAAATACATAAAAGAAAACAATAACTACTTGGTGTTTAATTCACAACCAAGATATAATAAAAAGAAAATAATAAAAGCTATAAAGAAATGACAATTAGAAGAGGAGGCTCAGCCTTCCATTATATTTATACAAGCAAGTAAATATAAAAGCTATAAAGAAATGACAATTAGAAGAAAGAACTCTTACCATAAGAACATAAGCATAAAATCTTCAATACATGAATTGAAATGGAAGCTACAAAAGATGAAAGAAAATTTGCTCTCTAAAAACTCTTCTAAAATCTCTCCTAACTCTTAGTTCCTCTCTTGGTTTTTCCACCAATTCCACCCTCAGATCCCCCCCTGAAATGCAGAAGGAGCAGCCTATTTATAGGCGTAGGAAGGCTGGGCAAGTGGGCAAGTGGGCAAGTGGAGAATGAACGGTGGTGTTGCTGAATGCTGATTTTTCAAATGCTTTTATTACACTTTGTCCTGCTTTTATTACACTTTGTCCTTCTTTTATTACACTTTGTCCTTCATTCTTTGCATTCTCCTGACATTGCTCCCTTGGTCTTGCGTTAATTCGGCATTTGTCCCTCAGATGTACTTCTTGGATGCCTTTGGACTTTCCTTCACTTTAGAACCTAAAATATCATCATTTAAACTCCATCAAAGTATAATTAGTCCAAAAAGAGTGTAACAATATGCTACTTTTGAGTGCTAATCAGGTTCCCTCCTACTAAGGTTTAATCCAAACCTAGGATATTTTTATGAAATGGGTAAGATGATAGATAGTATATCTCTTGCCTATTGTCGGTAATGTGTTGAAATGGGTATTGAAATGGGTAAAGGTCAATTCTAATTGGATTGGTAATTAGAAATTATTAAATGAAATTTCTAGAATTGGGTATATGGGATTGACCCAATGAAATTCTTGGATTATGTGAATTGTGGGCATGCTATGTGCTTATGTTATGCCATGAGAATTAAAGTGGGTTATTATTTGATTTTGTGATGACATGCTTGGGTGTATTCAAGAAAATGTTGGTATATGTATACATGTTATAATATATTGACATTGTAGAGAATTATGGAAAATTATATGCTTATGATGTAATTTTGCCATGAAACATATAAAATGTGATTGGAATGTTCATGTGTTCCTCATAGCATATTGAACATGGTAATATTGTTGCAATGGAGCATCACATTGCATATGCACGGGAACATCGCATTTAGCGGGTGTGTGTGCATGGTGGTTGTCTTCACCACGCGTGGTGGATGACGAGTGGGCTCGGGTAATATGAGTCGATGACCTAGTCGAGTCGCATGGTTTATATGTTGATAGGGTTGGGGTAGCAAGAAGGGCTAGACTATCCCTCGGGTGAGAGACCCGGTGATTGGATACGCACTCCGTTGGTATAAGAGCCCATAAAGTGTGTCGGTGTACGCGGAACCGTTGGTGGAAGTCCATGAATTCCGTGTAGGTTGGGTGACCTTTGGTGTGAGTCCATGAACATCCACCCCTATATAGACCCTAGAATGAAAGGTCATTTGATGTGCAACATCAATGACGGATTGGTACACATTGGCACTTACATGTGTAGAGGAGCCGGGAAGGGCTCGGTTGATATGCATGAGTGGGTCTCACCTCATTCCATAGCATGGCATTGCAATTTCCATCATTGAATATATTTCCTTGCTTGGAATGTTATGAATTGTGGTTTTGTGGCATGTGAACATTTCATATGCATATAGGTTGGGGAGTAGCCTCATTAGGAGATACCCTATTGAGCGTGGCTCACCCTTTGTGAGAAAAACATTTCAGGTGCGGGGTTCACACCGGCGGACGGCTCCCATTTCGAGCCCCAAAGTTGAAGAAAGCCGACTTGTGGCTTTTATTGTTATTTTGTAAAGCTTTTGAAAGAATTCCATTTTTGATATGTAAATGTATGGAATCAATTGTAATAGAACTTGTACAAACCATGTTTTATATGGAAATCCTTGTCATGCATGTATTTGATGAATTGGGAAGGGTTTTGAATGGATTGGAAAGGAAAAATGGTTGAAAATGGCAAAACTGGGCAGAGAGTACCGGTACTGGGTACCGGTACTGAATGGTACCGGTACTGTGTACCGGTACCCTCTTTCCAGTGGGTTGACAGTACCGGTACCGGGTACCGGTACCCCCTTTCCAGTGGGTTGACAGTACCGGTACCGGGTACCGGTACTGAATGGTACCGGTACTGGGTACCGGTACTCTCTTCAAAATTTTCAGTTTTTCACACTGCTTCGCCCTATTTTCAATCCACGTTTTTCCTTCCTTCCAATGATATAAATGGATTATAATGGAATATAAATCATGGTATATTGAATATTGGTTGAACCCAAAGGAATAATCGAATCCGGTTAACAATTGTGAATTAAGATCCCGGTTAAGGGGATGCTACTATCGTGGTGTTAAGTTAAGTGACATCCACGGGTAATTCCGCGGGTTGACGGGTGGTCAACGGTTAATATAGGACCCCCGAAAATTGGGGCGTCACACTCTCCCTCCGGATGATGCAAGAAGATAGGAAACAACAACAAAATGGATGTGAATGGAAATGTGATGAACAAAATGTATGAAATGAAATGCGTGTGTGGTGAACAAAAGTGCTCCCCAATCGCAAGGAGTCTTTCGTTGTCGGTGTTTTACTTGGAAGAGTATTCCAAGGTCGTCTCCTCAGGGAAGGAAAGGGAGTTTTGTGAAAGTGATTTTGGTGAACAAAAGAGAAAATGTAAAATCTTTTGTTTGAGTTTTGTGTTTGGTTTGTAAATGAAAATGCAAATAAAGCAAGTGTTGGCTAATCCAAAGGGTTCATTCCAATGGGAATACCAAATCAACTCAAAGCCTTCCTCCGATTGAGCATGAATGAACGATTGATTCGGGGGAAGCTAGGGATGAGATTGGTGAGTATCTAAGCATAAACCGTGACTAGGCCTACGGAATATCAAAGGCTCACCAACTCATCCACTCTCAACCCCGTCAAACCGAACCATTTGACTCTAAAGGGAGGAATGAAGAAGAGTTGAAAATGGTATTCCCAAGAGAAATTTTCCCTTGGATTAACCAACTTAAATCCTAGCTACTCATATTAACAATGCAAGACAAGCATAAAGGAAATGGACATGGAAGGGAAATGGAGCATGGAACTTAACTTACAACAAGAAATTTAAAGCTATGAAGGAAAAATATGCAATACCCAATATAAAAGCTTGAAATGAAGAAAACTTAAATAACAATGGTGAAATGAAGAACATGAAAGTAAACTTGCAATAAACTTGAAAGGAATGACATTAAAGACAATAAATGAAGCTTACAAGGTTCTTACATTAAACTACAAGTGAAAGAGTGGAAGAAAAATGCAAAAACGTCACTTTGAGCACTATTCATCATTTTCCCCCTTGGAGCTTTCTATATCTAATCCTAAGCTTAGGTAGCCAACTCCTATACAAGTTTGTAATGTTCCATATATGTTGTGTGGAGACTTGCCAAAACGTCCAAGAGGCTCCCCCCTAGCTGTGTGTACGAGCTCCCATCAAGAGAGGGCTGAATGGATGGCTTCACAGGCTAGGATATCATAGCCCTGGCAGCCCACTTCTCTCCCATCCTCCATCAATGCATTGGCCTTCAAAGTCTTCTACTTGAGTGTAGGAGGCCTGCAAATGTGTAAGGAAATGTTGGGATAGGCGTGGGAGAAGTGTAGGTGGGACCCCCAAGCCTCAAAGTTGAGTTACAGGCTGTTTTCGCGACCAGAAGGTCCGGAGTACCGGTACTAGGTACCGGTACTGTTTTTCTGCACTGGACCACCTTCGGTAGAATCGGCATAACTCTTGATCTAACCGTTGGATTGGACTGAAATTTTGACACCAAATAGAAGACACCCATATCTACAACTTCATGTTTTTAACTTTTCCAAATTCGGAGTAGATCATGGTCAAAATGGAGGAATTCAGAGGCAGTGCTTCCAATTGTTGCTGCAGCTGGTGCCCTTGTTCCCAAGCACCAATGCCTTCTTGATTTCTTCACTTTTAAGCCTCCAATTCTTCATGTATTGTGTCCATGCCTTCACCACACATCCAACATAGTTGCAATGTCCTAAAATACATGATTTAAGCAATAAAAACTTGCAACATCAAAATATCAACATTATTCATAATTTCGGCTAACTCTAAGTACTTAAATGCAAAAGTTGAGTTAAAATGCATGTAATGAGCCCTTCAAATATGAAATATTATGTGCTCATCACACCCCCCAACTTAAGCTTTGCTAGTCCCTAGCAAACAAAATGTAAAAAGCAAGAAAACAAAAAATAAAACTATACTAATTCCGATATTGCATTTAGCACATGCAACAAGCCTTTAAACCCCTAGGTGATCCCTAGTGGACGAGTTTTGTCTCGTGAAGGTTTCCAGTGAAGGTACCTACAAACTTCTTTTCATAGTATCCAATATTTAAAATATATTCCCTTATCTTAATTAGCAATGGGATACTAAAAACAACTTGGTTCAAACACCCGAACAAATCACACATGAGACATATCATAGCCGTAAATGCTATTCTAGAGTATCCACATACACATTTCTTTCAAAACTCGTGTGTGTGTGAAATGAACATGTAATTTAAACATTTACACAATGGAGTTCACATTTACTTTGGCCATCCACATTAAGCTTCGATGCAAAAACTCACCAAGGGTGTTCTCTCAAAATGAATAACACTATGATTATCCGGGCATGCTCTCCATGTGTATATGTGAGATGGAATCTTGTCCACAAAACAAAGTATGCTCACATATAATCCAAAAATGAAGTATGCATAAAAATGAAACAAGCTTGGCATAATCTCATGAAAGGAATGCTAGGGCATTAGATAACAAAATCAACTTCTCTTGTTCTTTTAACGTATGCATCCCCCATGCTTCTCTAGATCTTTTAGGACTTTCATGGGTTGTAATGTGGCCTTGGGGTGATGTTGTGGTAAGGGAAACGAAGGATATAGGATAACAAAGAGGGTTGTTCCGGGTGAATGACCTTAATCTTAGAAAAACACTTCCCTTTTATGGGATTTAGATTTTCACACCATCACCACACCCTTTGTTTCTTTTCTTTCTTTTCCTTTACATTTTTCCCTTTTCTTTTTCTCATTCTTTTTCTCCTTTTTCACTCCCTTTCTCTCATTTTCTTGGATTTTCATTCTTTTTCCATTGAACTCTTTTGATTTTCAACATCCTTCATCCCTTTTGTTTGATTTTTCACACCATCATTCCTTTTCTTTTATCATCACCCAACTTAGCACTAGGAACAACCAAGGTAAGGTAGATATTTATCATTTTCATTGGCTTGGTTACATGTGGCATAGAAACGAATTCAATTAAGGCTCAATCATGGCACTAGGGATAAAATTTCACAAGAAAAAGGCTAAGGCTCAAAGCATCAAAGATGGCCTAAGATCATTTCTAGATAGGCATGGGAGAGCATTGTACAATCAAGACAAAGTCAATCAACTACCCAAATACACCTAACCAAAACAAGCATAATGAGATTATTGAACAAATTTGGAATTTGAAAAATTGTTCCTTGAGTAAATGTAAGTTCCTTCCAACAAGAATTGGCACTAAAGCTCACACGGGTACTTACTCATCTCCACTATTCATGTCAAGCACTCAAATGTGAACTCAATCCGTAAATTGTCCAAATTACACATTCAAGGTGCACAATGGTTGAGTTTGAAAGAAAACACATATGTGATACTCAAGCATAGGATAAACTTCTATAATGTGCTCATGTATTCAAAGTTCAAAATGAAGATCAAGTAATTCACAAATCCCATAACAATTAGGATAGAGGAATATAGTTCAATATTGACTATTTTTCACAAAAATTGTCCAAAATTTTTCAAAATTTTCACATTTCCAACTTATTCTATACACAAAGTGGTGGAACATGTGAATGGTGCACCTCACCCCCCAACTTAAACTATGCATTGTCCTCAATGCACAAGGAATCATGCAATGAAAATAATGAAGGTAAAATGGGAAATGAGATACCCCCTTTTTTTTTTTTTTATATATATATAAACATAAAAGAGAAAATGAAACACACAAAGCTCATTTACACCCCCCAACTTAGACTAGAACATGGGGGAGAAATGCTGGTGATGCCCTCAAAGCAGGTGGAGCAGCATTGCAGAGATTGGGTCTTTCAGGCAAACAGTACCGGTACTCGGTACCGGTACTGCAATTCCAGTAGACTTTTAGTACCGGTACTGGGTACCGGTACCATTTGGTACCGGTACCGAGTACCGGTACTGTTCTGCTTTGTCTGCCAAACTACTCCCGCTGAAACATGCTTCATGTTAAAATCTAAACTACAATGATACTCACCATTATACTACAATGACATGAAAAATAAAAATATAACAATAAAAGAGATATAACTACTATGTACATGGAAACAAAACAACAAGGGCTCATGTCAATCCGGCTTCAATTCGGATATGACCCTACGCCCATGGATTTTTTTGATTTTAAATTTTTTTTGTTGTATAAATGCCCTTGCTAACCAATCTATCCAACAATACAAAGGAAAAGAAGTCAAAAATCTCAACCAAACCAAGATATAGACAAGTTTATGCAATACAAAAGGTGGAGTATTCAATTTTTCTTTAAGAGTCTCAAAACTTAACTCCATTGCAATGCCCTCCCCAAGTTGAGAAATGTGAATCTCAACACCACTCATAGATGGCAAAATGTCCTTGGGCTCATTAGCCTCATGCAAGATAATAACTTTATCAAATGTTTCACAATCTATAGTGGTGGGAGATTCAACATCCATATGCATTTCATTGGGGGGGTCATCCTCAATACATTGACTATGCTCAAGGTGTTGTTCTTCATGCATAACAATTGTAGCATTAGTCAATGCATTAAGTTGTTGGGCAATGCATTCCATTTGGGCATTGCATTCCATTTGGGATTGCATAAAATCACACCAAATATTTTCCAATTCTACTTCGGTTGAGTTCCCATATGTTGGATAGTGGGAGAATTCATTTGGTGGTGTGAGATTGGATGAAAAATTATACGGTTCATTCTCCCAACCATAACTCGAATAACTCGGTGAATCATAATGGTTGCGGTAAAAATTTAGGTAGTCCAACTCTGAATTTGAACTTTCGCATTCAAGGTCTTGAACCGGATAAGTTATTTGGCACATACAAGAGATGAGTCCATAGTCATCACAAATCTCACACACATTTTCATAATAAGGGGCATTTGATACATTTTCATAATAATTATAAGACATTACATAAAACACAAATTAAAACAAAATATTTACAAATGAGACGACATACCTTGGCCCGTGATGAAAATCACAAGACTTACCTTATGCCGTCCCAAAATCACCTCTTGAACTCGACGCTTAACCTTCCCCGGCAACGGCGCCAAAATGGTTGATGGAAAAACGTTGTTGGATGGAATTGTGGAATGAACAAAATGTTTGAAATGAAATGCGTGTGTGGTGAACAAAAGTGCTCCCCAATCGCAAGGAGTCTTTCGTTGTCGGTGTTTTACTTGGAAGAGTATTCCAAGGTCGTCTCCTCAGGGAAGGAAAGGGAGTTTTGTGAAAGTGATTTTGGTGAACAAAAGAGAAAATGTAAAATATTTTGTTTGAGTTTTGTGTTTGGTTTGTAAATGAAAATGCAAATAAAGCAAGTGTTGGCTAATCCAAAGGGTTCATTCCAATGGGAATACCAAATCAACTCAAAGCCTTCCTCCGATTGAGCATGAATGAACGATTGATTCGGGGGAAGCTAGGGACGAGATTGGTGAGTATCTAAGCATAAACCGTGACTAGGCCTACGGAATATCAAAGGCTCACCAACTCATCCACTCTCAACCCCGTCAAACCGAACCATTTGACTCTAAAGGGAGGAATGAAGAAGAGTTGAAAATGGTATTCCCAAGAGGAATTTTCCCTTGGATTAACCAACTTAAATCCTAGCTACTCATATTAACAATGCAAGACAAGCATAAAGGAAATGGACATGGAAGGGAAATGGAGCATGGAACTTAACTTACAACAAGAAATCTAAAGCTATGAAGGAAAAATATGCAATACCCAATATAAAAGCTTGAAATGAAGAAAACTTAAATAACAATGGTGAAATGAAGAACATGAAAGTAAACTTGCAATAAACTTGAAAGGAATGACATTAAAGACAATAAATGAAGCTTACAAGGTTCTTACATTAAACTACAAGTGAAAGAGTGGAAGAAAAATGCAAAAACGTCACTTTGAGCACTATTCATCATTTTCCCCCTTGGAGCTTTCTATATTTAATCCTAAGCTTAGGTAGCCAACTCCTATACAAGCTTGTAATGTTCCATATATGCTGTGTGGAGACTTGCCAAAACGTCCAAGAGGCTCCCCCCTAGTTGTGTGTACGAGCTCCCATCAAGAGAGGGCTGAATGGATGGCTTCACAGGCTAGGAGATCATAGCCCTGGCAGCCCACTTCTCTCCCATCCTCCATCAATGCATTGGCCTTCAAAGTCTTCTACTTGAGTGTAGGAGGCCTGCAAATGTGTAAGGAAATGTTGGGATAGGCGTGGGAGAAGTGTAGGTGGGACCCCCAAGCCTCAAAGTTGAGTTACAGGCTGTTTTCGCGACCAGAAGGTCCGGAGTACCGGTACTAGGTACCGGTACCATTTGGTACCGGTACCGAGTACCGGTACTATTTTTCTGCACTGGATCACCTTCGGTAGAATCGGCATAACTCTTGATCTAACCGTTGGATTGGACTGAAATGTTGACACCAAACAGAAGACACCCATATCTACAAATTTTGTGTTTTTAACTTTGCCAAATTCTGAGTAGATCATGGTCAAAATGGAGGAATTCCGAGGCAGTGCTTCCAATTGTTGCTGCAGCTGGTGCCCTTGTTCCCAAGCACCAATGCCTTCTTGATTTCTTCACTTTTAAGCCTCCAATTCTTCATGTATTGTGTCCATGCCTTCACCACACATCCAACATAGTTGCAATGTCCTAAAATACATGATTTAAGCAATAAAAACTTGCAACATCAAAATATCAACATTATTCATAATTTCGGCTAACTCTAAGTACTTAAATGCAAAAGTTGAGTTAAAATGCATGTAATGAGCCCTTCAAATATGCAATATTATGTGCTCATCATACATGCATACATAAGTACAAGAAATTGTATCCCAACTCCACCCGCATAATCATGTAATAAAAATGATCCCATGTTCATATATAATACTCTTAGTCTCATAGCTAGGCTTGAACTTACTTTTTGTTACCACTAACCTAGTAACTAAGCCCGTTAATATCATTTTTCATTATTAGTCTGATGGCTGACCCTATGTGCACATCCCTATATTGGTTATATCAGTATCCCTTTAATTTTCTTACTATTCGAACCTAGTAACCCATTCCTCATATCATAAAATTTGATTTTAACACACACACCGCCCAAAACTAATATTTTAGTCCCAACACACAAAATTCTCATTTTTATCACCAAAGCACCTTTAAACAATGACATAAAGTTACCCCATACATTTCAAAATTAATATGTATAACCAGCCACATTTTCAAAATTAACATTTTAAAAAAATCAGAATCTACTCCCATGATTTGAGAAGATGGAGTGTAAGCCATTTCCATAATAATAGAAGACAGATTGAGAAAAAGAAAGAAAGATTGATTGAGCTAACTAATGATACCACCTAGGAGATACAACTGGCATAAATACATGAGCTTAAGAAGGAGATATAAATTTTGTGGCAAAGAGAGGAACAATACTGGGGACAAAGATCCAGGTTGTGATGGTTAAAGTGGGGGGATAAAAATACCAAGTTTTTCCATGCCACCACGATACAAAGGAGGCAAAGAAAAAAATTGGTCATGTCAAAGGTTGGGGAGAATGAATAGGTCATAGAACAAGAGCAATTCATTAGATTATTGGAAACCATTTTCAGGAAGTCTTTACTACTGAAGGACAAAGGGATTATTCCTAGGTATTGCAACATATTCCACATGTTGTAACTACAATGAATCATACTTTAACTAGAATCCCAAATATGGAAGAGGTAAAGACTACTGTGTTCAGTTTAGGAGCTTTGAAAGTGCCAAGACCAGATGTTTGTTTGGGTCCTTTTATCAGAAGTATTGGGATATTGTGCAAGGTGATGTTTTATCGAAAGCACAAGCTTCTTTCCATTCAAGATTCATGTTGAGAGAGATAAATGAGACTAACATTACCCTTATTCTGAAGGTGCTACAACCAGAAGTGATAGGGGAGTATAGACCTATAGCCTGCAACAATTTTATATACAAAGTTATATCTAAAGTGATTACTACAAGGTTAAAACAATTTATGCCTCAATTGGTATCACAGAACCAAAGTGCATTTTTGGGGGGAAGGCAGATTCTGGACAACATTGTAGTGGCACAAGAGGTTATGCATTCATTGAGACAGAGGAGGGGGACTGGGAAATACCAGATGGTGGTTAAATTGGATATGGCAAAAGCCTATGGCAGGGTGGAATGGGAATTTTTGAGGGATTTGTTATGCAAGATGGGGTTTGACTGTAGATGGATAAATTTGATATTGCAATGTGTAACAAAAGTGAAGTATAACATTATGGTGAATGGAGTACAAGTTGTAAAAGTCCACCCAATGAGAGGTTTAAGGATGGACGCTTTGTCCCCTTTTTTATTCATATTGGTTACAAAATGCCTTACCAAGCTCATGGATAGAGCAGTGGGGACAAACCAATTGAAAGGAGTTCAGATTTGCAGAAATAACCCTAACCTTTCTCATTTACTTTTTGTAGATGACTCTATATTTTTTACCACAACATCTATGAGAGATTGCCAAGCATTAATTGATGTGCTAAGCAGGTACTGTTATGCCACTGGACAACTCGTCAATCTTAATAAGTCTGGGGTCCAATTTAGCAAGAATACTCCACTACAGTTGTATCAGCTAGCACTTTTTATGCGAATTCCTTTCCTTTGCACTATTGGAAAATATATGGGCTTACCTATTGAATGGGGAATATCAAAGAAGTGGACTTTGTCATGGTTGAAGGAGAGAAGCTTGAATCAGATAACAGGGTGGAAAGAGAAGTTTTTGAACCATGTAGGAAGGGAGACTTTGTTGAAAGAAGTGGTACAGGCTATCCCTACATTTTCCATGACCATTGATGACCATAGAATATTGCACATCATTTATCTCTTTGCACCCATGTTATACTTGCTTTTGTGGAGAAAATGGGGAAAATTATGTTTAATCTAAAAATTAATGAAGTTTTTGTGTGATTGTAGGTAAAGAGTAGGGAATGGAATGTGTTAAGCTTCCATTAAGTGCTTAAATGCAATGAAGAAGAAGGGAAGGCTTAACGGGTGGCTCGGGATAACAAGAAATCAAGAAAAAATCAAAACAGGTGAAAACCTACCGGTAGGTTTTGTACACTGGAATTGTTCTACTGCTTCCTCTGCCAAAACCTACCGGTAGGTTTTGCCTATTGGAAAAAACCTACGGGTAGGTTTTGTCATCGTTCTACCAGTAGGTTTTGCCCAGAAACGCCAAAAAGTTGCAATCTCAACTCCAACTACTTCGTGGGCCCACCTTTGCTTCTTCCACACATACCCTGACATATTCTACATACAAGCATGCTCTCTTACACCTAAGCTCTAACTTTGGAAGAAAAAACATGGAAGAGGAAGAGAGAGAAAGAGAGTGGTTGGGGAAGCATAGAAAAGGCAAGGCATGGCTTGTGGTTGCTTGTGGCAATCCCCAAAGACCCTCCACTCATAGCAATTTAGTCACACAGAACTTATGGGGGTTATGGACGAAATTGGAGAAGCTCTACACCATTATTCAACTACAAACTTGCTTTTAGAGAGAGAAGCTCAAGGAAGAAGATAAAGTTCTAGAGAGAGAAAGTTAGGTTTTTGCATTTCCTACTCCATTTCAGTTGTAGTAAGCTTTAAATCACTTGTAATCTGTACTTCTTGCACTTTAATCTACTTTGTTTCAAGTGTATTCAAGTTTAGCTACATATTCTTGTATTTACCATGTCTACATTTGGGTTTTTCCTTCCAAGCTTTACTTTTAGGTATGAAATGAACTTGTCTTTGTAGTTTAACTTCTCTTTGCATTAATACAAGTTTTAATCTTCATTTATTTACCATGTCTCTTTACATTATGCATGTTTTTTCTTTGACTATGGATAGCTAAGTTTTTAGTTGGCTAATCCAAGGGAGATTTCCTCTTGCGTATGCTAAATCAACTCTCCTCCATTCTTCCTCGTAGTGTAAAGTGTTTGGTTTGACTAGGTTGAGTGCGGACGTGGTTGTGAGCTCTTCATACACCGTAGACTTGTCACGGGATATGCTTGAACCTACACCTCCACATTAGTCCCTCACTTCCTACGAATCAATCAAGCACCGAGACACCATTGGTAGAATGTTTTGAGTTGATTTTGCATTCCCATTGGAATGATCTCTTCGGATTAGCCAACCTTGTTTTAATTTCAATTTTATCAAAAACTCCACTACACAAACTCACAAGATTTTACACTTTTCATTTTTTTACAAAAATCACCTTCACCACAATTTGACCTTCTTTCACTGAGGAGATGACCATTGAATACTTGTAAGATCTCATATTAAAATTAAATAAAAATAATATTATCTTAAGAGTTCTCCTAAGATAAATAAAATGATGGTAAAAATTTAGAATCATTGTTGGAAGATTGATTATGAAGTTTGAGTGTTGGACGAATTGATTTTCGGGTCAAACTTAGTTTTGAAGGTGCTTAAGCTTGAGATCAGTGATTAGATAGGTTTCTAAATATTTTTAGGCCAAAATAAGGTTTTCATTGAATCCGGAAGGTCGAGAAACCTTGGGAGAGGTAATAGGGAGTGTATTAGAAGTTAGAAAGTATTTCGGAGTTAAAGTGCATTTTGGAAAGAATTCATGTAGGAAGGATTTTGACACTACCTTAGTATTTCAGCTATAACTTTTTACTCCTAACTCCAATTGATCTAATTTTTAGACAGTAGAAACTAGAATTCAAGGGATACAAAAGTGTATTTCATGAAAATTTTCTGAATCGGCTTCTAAATTGGTCAAAATTAACCTGGAAGTTGAGGATTTTCTGCCACCCGCGTCCGGACGGGAATAGACACGCGTCCGGACGCGTATCGCTGAAAAGTTGGACGCTGAAACACGCGTCCGGACGGTTAAAAACACGTGTCCGAACGCACGAACCCGAGGTCTTCACGTCCCAGGCCTATTTCGGGTGTTCTCTCCCATTTCTTCCATTATCAACACCCATGGAACACCCTTAGACAAATTTCATCAATCTTTCCTCAAATCTAACCACTAGAGAGCCTTGGAGAGTAAGAAGGAATGGAGAAACAAGAGATTAAGGGGGATTTTCAAGTGGGAAAGATCAAATCTTCAAGTTTTTACACAAAAGCTAAGGAAGCAAGGTAGGGGGTTTTTCTCAAATTCTTTCATTGAGGCTTAGGGTATTATATATGTATGTTTTCCATATTCTTGGGAGTTATATGATAAATAGCTATGAGTTCTTGGTTCCTTGGTTATTGAAACATAGCTTTGAAGAAAATACATGTTTGGGTCCAAGAAAACTTGTTCTTGAATTTCCAAAATCTTAGTTTTGGTTAAATACATATTTGGGTTATGAAAAATACATGAATTCTTGATTTCTAAATGCCTATTGTTGATTAAATCATGTTTTCATCTAATCCCTATTCTTGTTCAAGAAATCATGTTTTGTTTGGCAAAACCCTAGAATTTTGATATCAAGATTTTGAAAGTTTTATTGATATGATTTCTTGCATATCTTAATTCATTATTATTATAGTCTATTGAGAATGGTACAATTGTGATACTTAAATTGCAAATGAGAAATTGTGGATTTTGTCTTTATTTGGAATTGAGGGTGAATTGAAAATATTTTGGTTTCCTCATTAGTATGGTTGTTGTGATGGAATTGGATTGCCATCGAGAGATGTCGTAGAGTGTTAGAGGTTAGTCTATCCCAGTGGGGGTGAGATGGTTTTCTAACACTTATAGTGGATTGTCATTTGGTAATGCTACCACTATCGTTCACTGGAGTTCGAACAAGGGATGATATACTTTTCCTGGGAAGGGACTCGTCACTGCCATTGGGATGGTAGACGCCCTTTTCTAAAGTGTTTGTGATTGTGATGGGGATTGGTGGACTAGGTATAATCGTTGGGTAGATTCATGAGAAGCAATCAACCTACATGGTACGAGGATGAACCAATATACATGGGATGATGGGTTGGATCGTCTTGGCCGGTGCATTGGTATGGGACAATGCATCGGAAGGCGCCCTTCCTAAATGGCTTAAAGTTGGAAATGGTATATTGTTAGGAAAGTTACCTTAACCTTTCACTTGATTATTGTTACGGCTTAAACTTGAGATTTGTTTAAATGTCCTCGTTTTACTTCAAATATTATATATGTTATTTGTGAAATGAGACCTACCGTTTTATATACTTTTCTAAACCTTGTTTGGGTTTGGGAAGATTTTTCTACAGAGCTTCGTGCTCACCCCCTACAGTTGAACATTTTTCAGATTTGGTGCCAGAGGATGAGCTCGGTGCTAATGAGCCGGGCCATGGAGAGGCTTCACTAGAGGGATACTTGGATCCCGAGTGGGACATCTAGAGATGTCGCTTACTTTTGTTCTAGACTAGGATATTCATTTTGAACCTTGTGAAGTCTAGTTTTCTTTTGTTATTTCCGCTGCGCTACATTAGTTGATTTTTGAAATGTAAAGGCCAAAGATGGCATATTCTTTTGGGATAATGATGTAAATGTTATGAATGATTTTTATGAAGTCTTATTTATGAAGGGTTTATTTTAGTGCTCTCATGATGTAAATGGTTTTAGTATGTAATGTCGTCCAGGGTGGTTTTGGGGGCGTTACAATACTCAATTCCAAGTAAGTCTCTCTACGCTTGGGGGGCACTTTTGCACACACAGACACACATTTTCATCCACATACACATTTTTTTCATTTCTAGCATCGAACCCGAGGGAGAGTGACACTCATCTACTCATATAAGCCATATACACTTAGTCCGAATTGATGTTTGGAGATTAGGGTGAACGCAGTCAAGAAACCATATTTAAACTTCCAAAGACATTATGCCAAGAGATCCCTACTTCGATGTCAAGATTTTGGTGGAGTAAAGAAAATGGTGAAAGAGGAATTCACTAGAAGAAATGGGATGTGTTAACAAGAGGAAAACAAGAAGGGGGACTAGGATTTAGGAATTTGGAGAAATTTGAACAAAGTAGTGTTAGCAAAACAAGAATGGAGATTGAACTAGGATCCAGAATCCCTAGGTATGAAGGTGTTGAAAGCGAAGTACTTCCCGAATACAACATTGTGGCAAGCTAAACTTCGGTACAATAACTCCTTGATGTGGAAAAGCATATCATTATGTAAGATCCCGTATTAAAATTAAAGAAGTATAATATTATCTTAAGAGTTTTCCTAAGATGAATAAAATGATGGTAGAAATTTAGAATCATTGTTAAAATGTTGATTATGAAGTTTGAGATTCAGCCGTATTTAACGTTCGAGGTAAATTGAGTTTTAGAGATGTTTAAGTTTGAGAAAGGTGTCTAAGTAATTTTATAAATATTTTTAGGTTAAAATAAGGCTTCCATTGAATCTGAAAGGTCGAGAAACCTTGGGAGAGGTAATATGGGGTGTATTAGAAGTTAGGAAGTATTCCGAAGTTAAAACCAATTTTGGAGAGTATTTGGTAGAAAGGAATTTGACACTAACTTAGTATTTTGGTTATAAATTTTTATCTTAATGTCAAATTGAGCTGATTTTTGGACAGTAGAAATAAGACTTCAAGGGATACAAAAGTGTATTTCATGAAAATTTCGTGAATCGACTTTTAACTGGGTTAAAATGTCATCGGAAGTCTAGACAAAAAGTCAGACGCATCCGGACGGGAGAAACACGGGCGCACCGGGCAAAACTTGGACGATCTTTGTTGAGTGTTTTCTCCACTTTTGGCATTATAAATTCCTCGAGAATGACCCTTAGGCCTATGTTCAGCAATTTTTCATCTAAGAAAACCCTAGAAAGCTTGAGAGGAAGAAAGAGAGGAGACACGGGGATGATTCTCACTTCGGGATTGATTCAAATAAGCTAGGGTTATCTTCAAACATCGGATTAAAGGTAGGGGTTTCTTTCTAAACTTGTTCATTGAGGTTAGGATTAATATATGTGTATGTTTTGATTCTAAATCGTATATATATATTATGAAATCATTGTTTATTGATTTTTCTTGCAAATCATATCATGTCTTGAATGAGGTTATCGTTTGATAGCCATAAAAAATCTCGTTCTGATTATCAAACCCTAGTTTTCAAGAAATATAGATTTTACTCTTAATATTCCAATGTTCTTGATTTAAAAACTCTAGTATTTTGTTTGAACAATAAAATTATATTTCTTCATAATCTCTTGCATATTTTCTTGAGCTGTTATGTTGGAGAAATATCTGTGGAATTATGGTTCTTGGTTTACATGTAATTTGGTAAATTGGTTTGATATTGTATCTCTTGTGTGGATGTTTTGATGAACATGGGTGACCGTTGACTGGGTATCATAGAGTGGATAGATGTGTTTCTTACTCTAAGAGGGTTTGAAGGTTCCCTACCCCTCGTAGTAGGGTTGGTGCCTTGCAAGGACCAAACCACTATTCACTCACGGGTATCAAGGCCGAGGGTTAGTATACTATTCCTGGGTTGGATTTGTCACTGCCGATGTGTCGGTATACGCCCTTCCAAAAGTTGTGTACCCTTGCGAGGATTGGGTGTGTGTGGGCCAGAATATTCTCAATGTGTGTATTCATGCTATGTCTTACTACATACCTAGATACAGTGTTGGTAATGGTTTGTTATCTGAAAGTTGGTTTTGCTTCTTCATTTAATTTATTTCTACATAAACTTCAGATATGATGACATAAACTTCAGATCTGATGAATTGTCACTATTTTATTTCAAAAGTTATATATAATATTTTATAAAATGAGACCGACCAGTTTTATATATTTTCAAAACCTTATTCCAGATTGGGAGGATTTTCCTACAGAGCTTAGTGCTCACCTCCTGCAAACAACATCTTTTTTCAGATTACAATCTAGAGGAAGTGTTCGGATTGGATGAACAGGTAAATTGGGAAGCTCGGGTTGATGGGGACGTGGATCCTGATGTGGACATTTAGAGCTGTTTCCTTTATATTCTAGATTGGGAAGTTAATTATGAGACAATGTTAAGGATAATGTTTTAATTATTCATCTGCAAGATACTATTGGGTTTTTGGATATAATTGCCATGGTTTGGCGTATTTGTTTTGGATTATGCTTTAGTTGTTATGGAGGATGAATGAAATTTCTTTTATTTATGGATTTTATTAATTGCTCTTATGATATGAATGGTTAGAGGTAGTAATGTCTTCTAGGATGGATTTTGGGGCATTACATGTTTGGTATCAAAGTTTAGGAATTAGGTCTTAAATGGGAGCTGCAGGTTGTAGACTATCACTAGAGTATTAAGATAGGTTGAAGAAACTTTAGGCTTGAATTTTTTCGAAGTTATATATTTGTAAGATAAATGTGATTAGTTGTTTAGTTAGGTTGGGGATTAGCTATTTGTTTGAATTCATGGATTACCTAGCTTAGATGAGTTGAATAAAATTTTGGGATGGATATGCTAGTTCTATATCATGTCGTTATGGACTATTCTAGGAGATAGATGGTAATTTTGGCTTTTCGTTAGTAAATGATGATAGGCATGGATCTTTATGAAAGTGATATTATCTATATTGGAGATGGGTATGAGATATGATTTGTGACAAAAGACACCAAAACTCGAATTGGACAACTGAAGCAGAACCATCAGTCAAGCAGACTACCTTTCACTAATTGGATCATAACTCTTTATTTGATAGTCCAAATTTTGCACCTTTTTTTTTTGTTAGAAGATTAAATAATATATATTTCCAACCATATAGGCTACACATGCTAGAAATACCTAAATTAAATTAGTTTATTCTCCAAAATTGTTCAAAAATCTGCATTGTGCTATTCCTTGGATAGCAAAGTGTTGTGCTTTTCTTATTAGACTCTGAAGGACTTATCCTTAAGCAAGTGTTCACCACTATTTAGGCTTTGATTTAGAGACACCCCATGTTGATTGAAGTGTTTTGATGGATAATAATATAAATTTGACTATGATTTGGTGCTTTGTCGACTCTAAGTATTTTATTCTACTATTAGTGTTGCTTATATTTTTGAAAGTCAAGGAGATGTGATAACCCAATTTAGATGTGTGGAGGTAAGGTCAACTTATATGTTTTTAAGATGGACTAAGTTTTGATTAATAAAGTTATGGAAATTTATGTGTGTTACTTAAAAGTCATAGAAATTAAGGAATGAATGTAATTGTGGTTTTACAATATAAATCATAGGAGTGTTATGTTTTCCTCTAGAGTGAGTACGACGATATGAGAAAGTATAATTCTCAAATATGATCAATTGAAGGAATATGGTGAAGTAACATTGAATGAGAGTCTATTTTAGAATAATGATAGGAATGGTGGTTATGGTTCTTAAATGGACAGGAGTTTGTTTCATAACCATGTACTTGAGGTTACCAATATTAGTTTGAAAATATTATGGAATGTTGTTAACTTTATTTTGGAAGTATTAATGGTTTAGAAGGGTCATAAGTAGGATATTCATTCTGAACGATATACTTAGGCAATCTTATTTCGTTGTGGGCTTAGTTCATTATACTGAGACTCTCTAAAGTATTAACAATCAAGAATCTCTTGGTTAAGTGTAGAGTTAATAGTTGACTTGTATTTATAACTTTTGATTGAAAATTAAGGTCAATTTATGAAAATGAATTTATAGACATGTAAAATGGGAAATATAAGAAGCTTGTTTAAGTTGTAACAGTTACCTTTGACTCTCGATATTGTAGGATTAAAGATTATATAGGTTTTAAAGCTTGAGGTTATATATAGTAGAAATTTATTGAAATAAGGATGATTTAAATGTTTGATGTTAACTTCTATCGTTATGTGGGATCTTTCAATGTTATTGGAGTTATGTTGTGGGAATATGGAGTTCTTTTTCCTGTCTCTTTTAATAGATTATTAAGATAGATTTGATTAGTTATATTTGAGGATTGGTGGTATGAGTATTGAAGATTCGAACTTTACGGTTAGTAGTGATAATTAGAAAGATGTAATTTGAGGAATTAATGATGATACCTTTGTCGATTAGCTTTGTAAAACCAAGGTAAATTTGAATTTTTATGAAAAATGGCAAAATCATAATTTACCACTTCGATACGGGTTGAAAACCCAAAATTTTCTAGAACTTGGATGACGATAAGGACCTCACCGTTGGATTCGTCTTGCGAAATCTACTTACCCTGTCAATTTTCGTCAAATTTCGAGACAGTCAGATTTTTTGCATTTTACGAGGCAACCGGGTATCGCGTGACCTAAAAACGATATATGAAATAAAATTTCGAAAGTTGAAAAATAATTTAAAGGAAGTTCATATAAGAATATTTTGAACTTGAACCGGGACGAAATTTAATCGTTTCAGGACGAAATTGGACCCGGAAATGGAGGCTGTGTGGCGCAACGAGGGCCAAGCATTCAAGAGGTATAAATAGGGGAGAAAAATCAGATTTCTCCCCATTTTACCCATCAGATTTTGTAACACCCTAAAACACACCCTGGACGGCATTACATTCTAAAACATTCATATCATGAGAGCACTAATATAATTTCCATAATGTCCATAGCATTATCCCAAAAGAATAAGCCAAATCATGGCAATTACATCCCAAAAGAATTAAACGTCACTTAGCAGCGGAATAACAAAAAGATTATATTTTACATGATTCCAAAATAACCCTTCAATCTAATACAAAGAAGGACCGTCGAGATATCCCCCTCCGGATTCCCCTACTCATCTTCTAACTGATCCTCTTTTACAGCATCACCTGAAAAATGTGTTAGTTTGTAGGGGGTGAGCACTAAGCTCTGTAGGAAAATTCTCCCAAACTCAAACAAGGTTTAGAAAACATGTAAAACAAGTCGATCTCATTTCACAAATATCATATATAACTTTTGAAGTAAAACCATGACATTTAATAAATCTCAAGTTTAAGGAACCACAGTAATTGAATGCATAAGTGGGACCACTATACAATTAACAAACCATATCCAAATATAATCCAATCCACCAAACACTGTTTCCACAAGTTCTCGTAGAATGCCATATTTCTCAAGAATCTTGTAGAAACCTTCTATGGTAGAGTGAACAATAACCAATATATAATAGATAATCCATTCTACCATAAACCGTTTCCAACAAGTTCTCGCGGAATCCCATACTTCCGGAAACTCTTGTCGAAACCATTTCTGGTACAATGCACGATAACCCACACTGTATGTCCGACACAACCCACGTTACTAATCCGTGATCATTAGTGATAGGAAAAGTTCATACCCACTACATGATACCCGATCAATAGTAATCCATGTTCGTATCGTACAACATCGCAAGAAATAAAATACCAACCATCACACAAGTCCCCAATTCACCCTCAAAGCCTTATTTCTCAAGCATCCTTACAAGGAACCTCCTGAGAAGGAATGAGCATCCTTACAAGGAACCTCTCACTCTTGTTCCTCCAAACAACCCAACAAGAAATACGATATCCACAATTTCCTCAATTAACAAATAACTCCACAAATCCCCAATTTCACATGTAACATTCCAATATAAAAATTTAAGCAAAAGTACATGAGATCATTAAAAATATCATTTTATTGTTCGACATAAACCACTAAAGTTTTGAAATCAAAACATATGAGAATCAAACTCTGGAATCATTACCAATGAATATTAAGCTTGGAGTATAAAGAATAAAGGCGCACCAAGCTTGAACATCGTGGACAAAGGAGGAATTAAGATTTAACGGAACAATCATGTATGACAATAAATAACAAAGGACTATCAAGGTGTGAAATCAAGAACAAATGATTATGAAGCTTAGAGATCAAGACCAAAAGAAAACTCAAGTCTTGGAACCAAGGATAAAGAATATCAAGTATTGAATATCAAGCTTAAAAGTCAAAATAAAGGAACAATCATATATTGAAATCAATAACAAAGGAGAAGTCAAGAGAAAAACACATCTCCCTTGAAGACTAGGGTTTGGTAAGAATCAAGGAGATTCAAGGGTTACCCAACAATCACATTATTTTCCACATGGTATAAATTGCAAGAATAACAAGAATTAAGGATTGGATAACATACATATAACATTTAGAGTTAAGAGATACATATAACTAAACCTAGCCTCAATGTAAAAGAATGGAAGAAAACCCCTACCTTTCTTCTTCCTATGTGTTCTTGAAAACTTGAAGTTTTGATCTTCTTCAAAGTGCAAATCCTCCCTTGATCTTGTGTTTCCCCCTTTATCTCTTGTTTCTCAAAGCTTTCTAGGGTTGTAAATGGTGTATGGAGGCTAAAGGAGGCGTCCTTATGTATTTATAGGGTGAAAATTGGCCTCTTGTGCGCGATTCTGCAACCCAGAGTTCGTAAGTCACGTTCGAACGTCATTGGCGTTCGAACGTTCGTCACTCCCAGTACTTTTGTTTTTCCGTCAGACAAAGAGTACTGGAACGCACTTATGTTCGAACGTTATTCACGTTCGAATGTCGATTCACGTTCGAACGTCATTTCACGTTCGAACGGAATTCCTGTTTTTGCTGAAACTTACAGTGACGTTTTGGCCTATTTAGAGATTGATTTGGAAATTTTTCATGAAATAAACTTTTGTAGCCCTAGATGTCTACTATATACTGTCAAAATTTCAGATTCATTAGACCTAAGTATAAAAAGTTATGACCAAAATACTAGAAGGTGTCCCAACTCCTTTTTACCCGAATTCTCTCTAAGTGTGTCTTTACTCCAAAATACCTCCTAACTTCCAATACACCTCATATTACCTCTCCCAAGGTTTTTCGACCTTCCGGATTCAATGGAGAACTTTTTTTGACCTAAAAATATTTAGAAACTTCCATCATCCCTCTTCTCAAGTTTACACCTTCGAAACTTAACTTCCCAATCAATTTGTATCTCTAGTTTTTGTTTTTATTCCTACCATCACTCCACATATCTACATTTTTACAACAATCATTTACTATATATCTATATACATATATAAAAGAAAATGTGGGGTGTTACAGATTTCGTTGGAGAGAGGAAGAGAGGAAAAAAAAAAAACTCCAACTTCTTTCTATGATCTACGGAGTTCCTTTAGTCGGAATCCTTCGGGCCAAGTATTAAAGTTGATTTACACGATAAGGGCTACGCCTACGTACCAGAAAGGATGGATTTCATCGAAGATTCAAAAATGAAATTTTGGGAAAATCAAGGTTTGAGCTTGGGTGGTGTTCTTGAAGGTTTCTACAACTCATTTTTATGCTTCAAGAGGTAGGGTTTTCATCCTAACTAGGTTTATTTCCAACTTAGGTTTGAAATATGAAATGGATAGAGTGTTAAAGATGTAATTTCATGTTTAGCACTTGCCTATTGTTGTTGAAATGTGGAAAATGGATACAGAAATGAGCAAAATCAATTCTAGCTTGAATTGGGTATGTAGAAATTACTTGAGGTGATTTCTTGAGTTATGTGATAGAATTGGGGATTTTATGTGATTACATGATTTGGTGCCTTGAAGATGTTTAATTAAATGCCTATGTGGATTAAGTGTGTTAATTACATTGACTATGTTGTAACATTCTTGGAAATTGATGTTGAAAAATGTTGGTATATGTATGTGATATATTGACATTGAAGCTATTGATGGTGGTTATATGCTATTGATATAATTGACCATGTAGTATGTTGATTGGAGATTGAATGTGACGCCACAATTTTCGGGGGTCCTTTATTCATCATTGATAACCCATCAACCCGCGGAAGTATCCGTGATTGTCGCATAACCCGACACCACATCAATAGCATACCCTTAACCGGTATTATAAAAGAAAAATGTAGTATATTTACTTTTAATCAGATGACCCATTCGAGGTCCAACGTACCACCATTGGTAGTCCATTATTATCCATTTGTAACATTTGAAGAAAGGGAAACAAAGGCCGAAAACAAGGCAAAACAGTTTTAAAATTTGAAGTTTTTGAAGAGTTGTACCGGTACTGCGTACCGGTACGGTTTGCCCACTGGAAAATGCGTACCGGTACGCAGTACAGGTACTATCTGTCTACTGGGCAGCAGTGTACCGGTACACAGTACCGGTACTCTCTGCCCAGTTTTGCCTTTTTCAATTGTTTTTCATTTCCAATCCATTCCAAACCTTACCAAAATCATCCAATACATGTTTAATAAGATTTCTCATATAAAACATGATTTGTACAAGTTCCATTACAATTAATTCCATATATTTACACATCAAAATGGAATTTTCACAAAAACTTTACAGAATAAACCAATAAAAGCCACAAGTCGGCTTTCTTCATCCTTGGGGCTCGAAATGGGAGCCGTCCGCCGGTGTAAATCCCGCACCTGAAATTTTTTCCCGTATAGGGTGAGCTACGCTCAATAGAGTATCTCCTAAAGAGATACTCCCCAACCTATATGCATATGAAATGTTCACATGCCAACAAATCAACAATTCTCAACATTCCAATTTAGAATATGCATCCCATGTTGGAATCTACCATGTCATGTCATGAATTGAGATGAGACTTACTCACGCACATCAATCCCGAGCTCTTCCTAACAAGTGCCAATGTGTATGAATCCGTCATCAATGATCACATCATATGACATTTACCAATCCAGGGTCTTTGTAGGGGTGGATGTTCATGGACTCACACCAAAGGTCACCCAACCTACACGGAATTTACGGACTTCCACCGAAGGTTCCGCGTACACCTACACACTTCATGGACCGAGCCAACGGAGTGCGTATCCAAATCACCGGGCCTTGCACCCGAGGGATCTTCTAACCCTTCTTGCTAACCCCAATCCTATCAACCATGCAACCCGTGCGACTCGGCTAGGTTTTCAACCAAGCTCACTCGAGCCCACCAGTCATCCACCAAATGTGGTGTTGACAACAACCATGCACCTACACCTACATATGCGATGTTCCCGTGCATAATGCAATGTAATGCCTCATTGCAACATGATACAAAGTTCAATACGCTATGAATGACATATGAACTATTTTGGCATATTTCACATATTCCATGGCAAAATTATATCATAAGCATATAATTTTCATACTTCTTCACAAGTCATTATATCATAAGCATGTATACATATCAACAATTCACATAACTCAACTTCCAAGCATGTTATCAACACACTAGATTTTCAAGGCATATGTAAACACATAATCATGCCCACAATTCATTTAACACAAGAATCACATTGGGTCTATTTCATCTACCCAATTCTAGAAATCACATTTAACAATTTCTAATTTCCAATCCAAGTTAGGATTTTATCTTTACCCATTTCAATACCCATTTCACTTAATATACAACAATAGGTATGTGATATCTTGCTCTATCAACCTACCCATTTCACAACACATTCTAGGCTTGGAATAACCTTAGTAGGAGGAAACTCTACCTCTTGAAGCGTAAGAAACGACCGTAGGAAGCTTTCAAGACCCGATTCACATCCAAAGCCCTAGCTCCCAAAAATCCCGTCCTTGGAATCTCGCCCAAACCCGACCTCCTTGATATGGTTTTGTAGCCCTTGACGCGTAGAACAATCTTTGTTCTTGGCCCGAGTGGATTTGAACTCCCAATATTTGTAGATCGTAGAGAGAAGATGGAGAAAAATTTGGATTTTCCCTCTCTTGTTTCTCTCGTTAGAATCGACTGAGCAAAAATGGGGAGAAATCTGATTTTCTCCCCTATTTATATCCTTTAAATACTTGGTCCATAATGCGCCACACGACCCTTCTTTCCCGGATCCGTTTTAGCCCCGAAACGATTAAATTTCGCTCCGGTTCAAGTTCAAAATATTTTTTTATTTTAACTGGCCATCATTTATTTCCTAAAATTTAAAATTTTATTCAGAAATTCATTTTTTTGGGTCTCCCGAGGCCCCGACCGTCTCGTAAAACGTGAAAAATCTGACTAACTCGGAATTCAACGAAATTTGACAGGATAACTAGATTTCGCGAGACGAATCCAACGGTGAGCACCGTAGTGACAAATTACCATTTTGTCCTTTTTCACAAAAGTTCAAATTTACCCGGATTTTACATTGAAATTGTTCATATTGTGCTTATGACATATTGAACATGTTAAGAATTGCAATTGTACATATACATTTGCATATGCACGGGAAATATCGCATTCGTGGGTATTAACATGAGTGTGAGTGTGTGCATGTTGTTGGATCAAACACCATTCTTGGTGATTGATAAGTTAGCTCGGTACAGTCGGACCAAGGTTCGACAGAGTCGCACAGCTGCATGAAAAATTTATGTCGGGTATAGCAAGAAGGGCTAGATATTCCCTCAGTTGCAAGACCCGGTTACTGGTTTATACACTTTCGTCGGTGAAAGTCTAAAAAAAGTGTATCCGTGTGCGAAACCAGTGGTGAGATACCAAAATCCCGCTACCCAACAAAGACACATGGTTTATTTTTAAAAAGGCCGTTGGATGTGCAACATCAATGGCAAGGGCTTGGAATGCCCGGTTTTATACTCATGGAATTGTATGGTTGATAGGAGCCGATAAAGGCTTGAGTTGAGTTGCATGTGTGAGTCTCATCTCATAACATGACATGACATAAATGATCCATCATTGAATTACATATTCTTGAATGAATGATTGTTGCTCGTTGAATTTGCATGTGAACATTTCATATGCATCTAGGTTGGGGAGTAGCCTCTTTAGGAGATACCCTATTGAGCGTGCCTTACCATTTATGGGGACAACATTTTAGGTGCGTGATATGAGCCTGTAAATGGCTCTCACTCGGGCCCTCATTGATGAAGAAGAGCTGAAATGTGGCTTTAAATCATATTTTCGTAAAACTAAGATGTTATCTAGTTTTGGGACATTAATTGTATGTAAAGGATTGTATCGAACTCGTATGAACTGTATTTTGTTCAAAATATCATGTTATATGAGTTGGGTTGGTGTTGTACAAGGTTGGAATGAATTGGAATTGAAAAAGGATGAAAATAGGCGAAAACTGGTAAGACCTACTGGTAGAACGACGAGCTCTTCTACCGATAGAACTTGTCCAGTAGATTAAACCTACCGGTAGAACTTTTCCAGTGGGCTAAACCTTCCGGTAAAACTTTGATAAACCTACCAGTAGAACTTTTGCAGTAGCCTTTTCTACTGGTAGATCTTGCACATCTTCTATCGGTAGGTTTTGTTAAAATCTCAAATTTTGAAATGTTTTGCTAGGCCTATGAGTCTTGGATTCCTTTGTTCAAATAATATAAATGGACATTAAATGAGGATAAATTGTTGTATATTGGACGTCGGATGGGTCATGTGATCGAAGTGTACACAGGTTGTACGTTTGGGAATGCCTGATACAAGGGAGACTCTGCCCAAACTTTGTGTTTTTGTGATCCCAATAAAGGGGATGTTGTTCCGTGGTGTCAGGTTATGCGGCATTCACAGGTATTTTCGCGAGTTGATGGGTGATCAATGGGTTGACAAAGGACCCCCCCGGTTTTAGGGGCGTCACAGGCTTTGACATGGATGTAGAAATTTTATGTAATTTTTGGGATAAATGACTATAGTTATCCTAGTAATTAGTAGATAATTATTAGCTTGGAGATTATGAATAATGGTAAAGACTGTGATGACTAATGTTGTTAAATCGAGTAGCATTGGTTTAATCATCTAGAGTCTTGTTTTTTGCTATGATTATATTACAAGAAATTTGATAGTATTGAATTGAGGGAGATTATTGTAATCCTTCGAAGTCTATCTTTATCTTATGCACCATAAATATATTTATTCTAGATTGAATTGTGGGAATTCAAGATTATATGTAACAAATAGTATGGAGAGGGTGTTAATCGAGAAAAGGAATACTTGGGACATAGAGAAAATGATTAGTGTTAATCGAGTTAGTGAATAATGTGGAGATATTAAGATTGATCTGAATTATGAATCTGGATACAAGTGACTTATGAAGGGGATTGTAATGCTTATTGATTTGAGCTCAATATCGGGACTGAGAACAAATATCTTGGAGATATAACTTGAACCTTAGCCTAAGTAGTATAGTTGGTTAGTTACTAAAATACTAATACTATTGGGACATAATTTGGGGACATAATGAGTTGTCACCAATGAAATGATAGTGAAATATATTTAATGATAGGTCCCATTGTAGCATTAAATGAATTCATTATCATTTCATTGGTGACAACTCATTATGTCCCCAAATTATGTCCACAAATTATGTCCTAATAACATTGGTCTTACTAAAATTCCCAAGGTTTTTCGACCTTCTGGATTCAATGGAAGCCTTATTTTGACCTAAAAATATTTATAAAATTACTTAGACAACTTTCTCAAACTTAAACATCTACAAAACTCAATTTACCCCGAAAGTCAAATACGCTTGGAACTCAAACTTCATAATCAACATTTTAAGAATGATTCTAAGTTTCTACCATCATTATATTCATCTTAGGAGAACTCTTAAGATAATATTATCCTTCTTTAATTTTAATACGGGGTCATACAATCCACACCCCTAAAATAAAGTTTCGTCCTCATAATTTAATCGTTGAGTTAATATGGGATGTATTAGAAGTTAGCAAGTATTCCAGAGTTAAAACCTATTTTGGAGAGGATTTTGGTAGAAAGGAATTTGACACTATCCTAGTGCTTTGGTTATAAATTTTTATTATAATGTTCCATTGAGCTTATTTTTGGAGAGTAGAAATTAGACAATGTTAAGGATAATGTTTTATTTATTCCGCTACAAGATATTATTGGGTTTTTGGATGTAATTGTCATGGTTTGGCATATTTGTTTTGAAATATGCTTTAATTGTTATGGAGGATGAATGAAATTTCTTTTATTTATGGATTTTATTAGTTACTCTCATGATATGAATGGTTAGAGATAGTAATGCCTTCTATGGTGGATTTTGGGGCGTTACAAATTAACCCTAAATAGTGCGGTAATGAATAAGAATTTAGGGTTAAATGTGTGCGTAAAGTAGGTTAAAATGGTTGATTTATAGAGATAGGATTAATGTTTAATTTATCTATTTTGTAGGATTTCAATTATAATTAAGGAAGTTCGAAGGAATAAAAGTGCAGAGGCTAAACAAGAGAAGAGAGGCATGCGTAAGAGAAGGGAGGCAAGCGTAATTAAGAAGTCAACAAGTCCACAAAGGAGGGCTGCACAAGGCAAAAACCAGAGAATCTCCACCATCCGGATGATGGTGGTGGCATCCAGATGGTACCCTAAACCACCTTTCCTCTCCTCTCCTCCTATTGGTCCAGAAAATCAACATAATCATCTAATTGGCTAGCCTGGGTGTCTACTGCCTTAACCCCCCCCGCCCCCCCTCTTTCTGGTGTCTATAAATACCCCTATTCAGTCAGTTTTAGGAGGACGTTCGCCAGAGAAGAAATCCAGATTCAGAAGAAAGAAAACCCTGCCCTAAACACTTTCCAGCCAATAATTTCTCTACTTCTACATTTATGTTTCATCCTTTCTACTTGGAGGGTTGAACCTCTCTCACTTTTATGCCCTAGCCAGTAATAAGAGTGGGGGTGTTTCAACTATTCATCGGGGAAGGACTTTGTGTATTTTGTATTCTGTTATAATGGGATCATCTCATTCTTCTTGCTTGTCTATAGCAATGAAGTGTGAGTAGTCCATTTATACTCTTTGGTGAAGGGTGAAAACAAGTGTAATATCATTCTGATTATGAAAATGCCGATGTTTTATTCACACGTTAATGTTTATACCTCTCTTAACTGATGAATGGTTATTACTATTATATGCTCATGGTTATGAACACCGAGCAAAGCTTACTACTATATATCATTCTATCTATAAGTTATTACATAATTCATGCATGATTCAATGACATATGCAGTTGGGTTTTATGTAACAGTTGGGAGATGGTTATAGACGGAGTAAATCTTGTCATAGTCAATGCTTTTGATTCAATGCACAAACCGGAACTCCATCATCATTAAATCATCAACCTGCCAATCAGATAGCTAAAGTAAACCTTTTGAATGGTTCACCTTCAGTTTTACTAGGGTTATTTGGTTGTTGCATGGTACATAGACCTTCCGACTAACCTAATCAGTTGTTGTGATATGGTTCAGTTACACATCAAACCTATCGGTTAACTTTCCAGTGAAATGGAAGTTAATTGCTATATGGTGGTATTTCTATAATTAAGCAATATAATGCATGTCGGATCCCCGAACTAAAGACTAGCTTTTTAGTTATTGTTATCAAGAGTTTAATTTAAGTAATTTTCTGAAAGTTCTAAGTTTACACCACAAGCTATTATAAAGCACACTACATACAAGACAATCTTACCTTTTCCATTTTGAATTACAATAGTTAGCTCCTTGTGGGTTTGACCGCGGACTTAACTGAGTAATACTACAACTTGACCACTTATACTAGGGTGTATGATTTAAATCAGGTCAAGCTTTTTGGCGCCGTTGCCGAGGACTTACGGTGATTCAAAAACGAACAGGGAAGTTGTCTAGATTGTGTTATATATGTATATACTGTTTGTTTTATTTTAATTTTTTATATTTGTTAAGTCATCAGTAGGGTCTGTAAATCAATCTAGTCCTTCGTCCTTGTCATCTTCATCATCACAAGCATCAGCTCAAAGATAATGAAAAATGGCTTAAGATCATTTTCCTGAAATTATTTATCTGTATTAATCCCACATAAAAGAATTTTAAGGATAATGCTAATAATATAATCTAACAAATGCTAATCAAAACAAAATTAATGAGATTATTGAAAGAAAGTTTACCGTAGAATCGAAGATGTTTATTTGAGTAGATGTAGAATATCTCTCCAAGGAAGATTGGCTCAAATTCTTCAATTGGTTATACATCTCCACTAAATATGTAAAGAGTGTAATATTTCACAAGGTTTCTGAAATAAAGAAATCTATTTGTGCTATAACAAAATAAGTTCAAACAAAAATATTAAGATAATACACAACTAAAATATGAAAATCCCGCGTGATCAGATTAAGACTATTTTCACAAGGTATAGGAATATTAATCTAATTCAACTATAAATTATATGAAATAATCCTCCTAACGGAATTAACATGAGTTCCATATTAATTATTAAAAACTAATTAAACACACAGAAGTTCAAAACAAACAGCATGGTTAAAACATAAAGTACTTTAAAATTTAAGTGCATAAAGTAAAAGTGCATAATGTAAAAGATAAGTGAAAGAGAGCAAATTGTTTTGTAGAATCTCCAGTCTGTTTAGGAAGTAGACGATTCTCCTCCAAAACATTCTCTAAAGAACTGTACTTGATTCTGCTCATGTGACGCCCCAAATTTCCGGGGGTCCTTTATTAACCGTTGACCATCCGTCAACCCGCGGAAATACTCGTGATAGTCGTATAACCCGACACCACGTCACTCACATGCTTTTAATCAGATTTACCATCCACAAGGTCAATTATACCTCCATTTATGTCCATTTATGTCATAGAAGCCAAAGAAAACAAAGCCCAAAAGCATGGCTAAGCATTTTGAAAATTTCAAGTTTTTGGAAAAACCTTCCGGAAGGTCGACATACACCTACCGGAAGGTCACTGAAGGAACTGTTACATGAAAAAGATCAATTTTAAGAACTTCCGGAAGGTCGACATCAGTAGCAAAAACCTTCCGGAAGGTCCATTCCAGTAGCCAAAACCTTCCGGAAGGTTCATTCCAGAAAACAAAACCTTCCGAAAGAACTCGGCAGTCAAAAAGAAACCCAAGGCAAAACCTTCCGGAAGGTCCACTCCAGTAGACAAGTCCTTCCGGTAGGTTTTACTCCAGTAGCTAAAATCTTCCGGAAGGTTCATTCCAGTGGGCAAAACCTTCCGGAAGGTATTAGCTGTGAGCAAGGCAAGCTGGGGTTTTTAGCAAAACCTTCCGGAAGGCCGACACACACCTTCCGGTAGGTTTTCAGACTGTGAGCATAAAAATGGATTCCTTTCCCCTCCAAACCATCCTTAAAGCTACCCCATACACTCCAAACTCATTCAATACATGTTTAATGAGATTTTCCATATAATACCCAACTCATACAATCTCTATTACAATTCATTCCATAATATATATACATCAAAATGGAATTTTGTTAAAGGTTTTACAAAACTTAAACTAAGGCCACAAGCCGGCCCCCTTCATGCTTGATGCTCTCCAAATGAGCCATCCGCCGGTGCAAAACCCACACCTGAAATGTTTTTCCCATAAAGGGTGAGCCACGCTCAATAGGGTATCTCCTAGAGAGGCTACTCCCCAACCTAAATGCATATGAAATGTCACATGCTATCAATCAACAATCCACAACAAGAATATATTCCATGTTGAAACATGTAATGTCATGCTATGAAATGAGGTGAGACTCACTCATGCACATCAACCAAGCCCTTCCCGGCTCCTCTACACATGCAAGTGCCAATGTGTACCAATCCGTCATTTATGTTCCACATCAAATGACATTTCATTCTAGGGTCTTTGTAAGGGGTGGATGTTCATGGACTCACACCAAAGGTCACCCAACCTACACGGAATTCATGGACTTCCACCAACGGTTCCGCGTACACCGACACACTTTATGGGCTCTTATACCAACGGAGTGCGTATCCAATCACCGGGTCTCTCACCCGAGGGATTTTCTAGCCCTTCTTGCTACCCCAACCCTATCAACATATAAACCATTCGACTCGTCTAGGTCATCGACCCATATTACCCGAGCTCACTCGTCATCCACCATGTGTGGTGAAGACAAATAACCATGCACACACACCTCCTAAAATGCGATGTTCCCGTGCATATGAAATGTGGTGCTCCATTGCAACACCAATACAATGTTCGATATGATATGAGTGACATATGAACATTCTCAACACATTTCCCATATTCCATGGCAAAATCATATCAAAATCATATAATTCCCATAATACAAATTCCAAGCATGTTATCAACATACTAAAATTTCATGGCATATATATAAACACATAACACGTCCACAATTTCATATAACACATGAATTTACATTGGGTTCATTTCACATATCCAATTCATAGAAATCACAATTAGTAACTTCTAAATATTCATCCAAGTTAGGATTTCCTTTACCCATTTCAATACCCAATTCACCCAATTTCACAACAATAGGCAAGAGACACATAGGCTATCATCCTACCCATTCCATAAAAACATTATAGGCTTGGAATAAACCTTAGTAGGAAGAAACCCTACCTCTTGAAGCGTGAGGAACGACCAAGGGAAGTTCCAAGACCCGATTCAAGCTAAAAACTCTCACTTCTCGAAAATCCCGTACCTTAATCTTCGGTAAAACTTGCGCTTTTTGGTATAGCCGCGTAGCCCTCGATGAGTAGAGCGACTTTAATTCTTGGCTTGCGTGGATTCGAGGTCCGTAGCGCCGTAGATCGTAGAGAGAAGGTGAGTTTTTCTCTCTTTTCTCCCTCTTTCTCTCTATCGGCTGAAACCGGCTGAACAATGGGGAAAAATCTAATTTTTCCCCCTATTTATATTTTAGAATACTTGGCCCACAATTCGCCACACGTCCTATTTAATTCCGGGTCCGTTTTAACCCCGAAACGATTAAATTTCGTCCCGATTTAAGTTTAAAATATTTTTATTTCACTTGTCTCTAATATTTCCCCAAACTTGGAAATTTTATAAAAAATTTCGTGTACGGGGTCACCCGGGGCCCGTTCGTCTCGTAAAACGCGAAAAATCCGACTATCTCGGAATTCCACGAAATTTGACGTGGTAACTAGATTTCGCGAGACGAATCCAACGGTGAGGTCCGTTTCGTCATCCGAGTTCTAGAAAAATTCAGGTTTACAACCTGTACTGTAGTGGCAATTTACCGTTTTGCCCTTTTTTCACAAAGATTGAAATTTTCTCGGGTTTTACATTCTTCCCCCCTTAGAAGAATTTCGTCCCCGAAATTCATACACTCATGCACACACAATTACACGCATATGCAACAGTCATATAATACTAAATGACTATAAGAATGTACCTCCATCCTCAAATAAGAAAGGATAGTTGGCACGTATGGTGTCCTCACGCTCCCACGTTGCCTCCTCCACTCCTCGGTGCTGCCACAACACCTTCACTAGCCTCACGGTCTTGCCTCGCAAAACCTGCTCTCGGCTATCCATGACACGCACTGGTCCCTCCTCGAAGGTCCCATCCGCATCAACTATGAGCTCGCCCCAATCCACAACATGCGTCGGATCTGGAGTATACTTCCGGAGCATGGAGACATGGAATACGGCGTGAACACCCGATAAAGTTGGCGGTAACGCCAATCTGTAAGCCACAGTGCCAACTCTCTCAAGCACCTCAAAGGGCCCAATATACCTCGGCGACAGTTTTCCCCGCTTGCCGAATCTGATCACCCCTCTCTTAGGCATCACCTTTAAGAAGACGTGGTCTCCCACCTCAAATTCCAGAGGCCGCCGCCGCCTATCGGCGTAACTCTTCTGCCGGCTCTGAGCCGTGAGAAGACGTTTCCTTATCAGGTTCACCTTCTCCGAGGTGTCTCTAATCAAGTCTGGACCCGTAGAGGGTCTTTCCCCAACTTCAGTCCAACAAACCGGAGAACGACAAGGCCTCCCATAAAGCGCCTCATAGGGTGCCATCCGTATGCTCGCCTGATAACTGTTATTGTAGGCGAATTCCACTAAGGGCAAATGCTCTTCCCAGTTACCCTTGAGATCTAGGACGCATGCCCGTAGCATGTCCTCTAATGTCTGGATGGTCCTCTCCGACTGACCGTCCGTTTGGGGATGGTAGGCTGTGCTCATCCTCAACTGAGTCCCCATGGCTCGCTGGAAACTCTCCCAAAAGTGAGCCGTAAACCTGGGATCCCGATCCGATACTATAGACACGGGTACCCCATGCAACCGGACTATCTCCCTTATGTACAACCTGCAGAATTCCTCCAGAGTGAAGGTCATCCGCACCGCCAAAAAGTGTGCCGACTTCGTAAGCCGGTCCACTATCACCCACACCGCATCACGTCCCCGTGATGTCCGTGGCAAGTGGGTCACAAAGTCCATTGTGATGTGCTCCCACTTCCACTCAGCCACTTCCAAGGGCTGGAGCAACCCTGCTGGCCTCTGGTGCTCGGCTTTAATCTGCTGACATGTGAGGCATCTACTGACAAAGTCGCCAATTTGCCTCTTCATTCCGCTCCAGTAATACTGGCGACGAAGATCATGATACATCTTCGTGCCGCCTGGGTGCACCGCAAAACGAGAGCAATGGAACTCCCTGAGGATCTCCTCTCTCAGCTCCGCCGACTGGGGAACCACTACCCTTCCCCTAAACCGAAGACTGTCATCCGAGTGAATGGCCCAGCCCTCGTCACCAGTACCCGCCTGCACTCGGTCCCTGATGGATGATAACTCTGAGTCCTGTCTCTGTGACTCGATCACTCTGCTCAGTAGGGAAGGCGTAGCCACCAAACTCCCTAAAACACCCTGAGTCCGACCCCGATAATGCAGCCCAAATTGGCCCACGGCCTCAAGCATCCGCCACTCCCGGGAAGCCACACTAGCTAAGACACCCCGTGACTTTCGACTAAGTGCGTCAGCCACCACATTTGCCTTACCGGGGTGGTAATGCAAAGTGAAGTCATAGTCTTCTAGGTACTCCATCCACCTACGCTGCCTCATGTTGAGGTCCCGTTGAGTGAAGATGTACTTCAGACTTTTGTGGTCCGAAAACACTTCAAATCGTTCACCATACAAATAGTGGCGCCAAGCCTTTAAGGCAAAGACAACGGCCGCCAACTCCATGTCATGCGTGGGGTAATTCTGCTCGTGATTCTTCAACTGTCGAGAACCATAAGCCACCACTCTCCCGGACTGCATCAAGACACAACCCAGTCCGTCTTTAGAGGCATCGCAATATATCGTGTAGTTTTGTCCCCTTTCTGGGACAATCAAGATAGGAGCTGAAGTGAGTCTCCTCTTTAGTTCTTGGAATGCCTTCTCACACGAATCATTCCACTCGAACTTGACCTCCTTCCGGGTCAATCTAGTCATAGGTGCGGCTAGTCGGGAGAAGTCCTCGATGAACCTCCGGTAATACCCTGCCAATCCCAAGAAACTACGTATCTCGAAGACTGACCTTGGCCTCTCCCAGCTCATAACTGCCTCGACTTTCTCCGGATCAACTGATACCCCCGAAGCCGACACCACGTGTCCCAAAAATTTCACCTCCGTAAGCCAAAATTCACACTTGCTGAACTTGGCGTACAACTGGTGGTCCCTCAAGGTCTGGAGAACAATCCTTAAGTGACCCTCATGCTCCTCCTCTGTCTTGGAGTAGATCAGGATGTCATCAACAAACACTACGACAAACTGATCTAAATAGGGCTGGAACACCCTATGCATGAGATCCATAAATGCCGCCGGGGCATTCGTCAACCCAAATGGCATCACCGTGAACTCGAAATGCCCGTACCGCGTTCTGAACGCCGTCTTAGGGATATCTGACTCCCTAATCCTCAACTGATGGTAGCCCGTGCGGAGATCTATTTTTGAATAGACCCGCGCTCCCCTCAGCTGATCAAACAGATCATCGATCCTCGGCAAAGGGTACCTATTCTTGATGGTGACCCGGTTCAACTGCCGATAGTCTATACACAATCGAAGGGTCTTATCCTTCTTCTTGGCAAACAGCACCGGAGCGCCCCAAGGTGAGGTACTCGGTCTAATAAAGCCCTTGTCCAATAATTCTTGTAATTGAACCTTGAGTTCTTGCAACTCAGCTGGCGCCATCCTATGTGGAGTCATAGAAATGGGTGAAGTACCCGGATGCAACTCAACGCTAAAGTCCACATCCCTATGGGGAGGTAATCCCGGTAACTCGTCCGGAAAAACGTCCTCATATTCACACACCACCCGAGGTAGACCCAATTCTTGTCTCGCCTCGTCCTCCAGGGTAAGGCTCGCAAGCCAACCCATCAATTGCCCATGCCATCGTGAATCATACACGACTTGAGGTAGAGCATCATGCTTTTCCCCCTGAAACTTGAAACAAACACCGTCCGGTGTATAGGCGGTGACCCTCTTCTTGTCACAATCAATAACGACCCGATACGCCGCCAACCAGTCCATCCCAAGGATGACATCGAATTCCGACATGTCCATAACCCTAAGGTCCACGGTGAGTAGAATCCCCGAGATCTCTAGCTCACAACCCCGACATATCTGATTCACACACACCCTAGCTCCTAGGGGTGAATTCACATATAACGGCTCCTCCAAGGTATCAACCTCTAAGCCCAAATCCCTCACACATGATGCAGAAATGAATGAATGTGATGCACCAGAATCAAATAACACTTTAGTCCATAGGCGAGAAAGTAGAAATGTACCCTGAATGACTGACTGGTCCACTGGCTCAGCCTGAGGTGTAATGGCGTAGACACGCCCCTGGGTCCCCGAAGTCCCGGCTTGCATGCCCTGTCCTCGGCCTCGACCCATGCCTTGGCCCATCTGGCCCGACTGCGGAGTCCCCGCTCGAAAGGTGGTAGGGGCCTGAGTAGCGCCCTGGAACTGATACTGGTTTCCCTGGCCCGTGGTGGGGTAGGGAGGAACAAGGCGTGTCTGCGACTGTCCCACTGATGACTGGGACTGAGGTGTCCCATAGCTCTGGGATCCTTGCCTCTGCGGACAATCCCGCTTCATATGCCCCGGTTGGTGGCAATGGAAACATGTCTTCTGGCCCGCCTGGTAGGTAGTCCTGAAGTTTCTCCCGCCTTGGGAAAGCTGACCTTGGCCTTGGCCTTGATAGCCGCGGCCCTGTCCTTGAGGAGCAGAGGTCCTCTGTTTCTTCCCCGAACTAGAAGAAGAGGATTGGCCCTCCTTCTTCTTATCCTTAGCACCCGCCTCACGGATGCTTCGAGCATCGTCCACCTCCCTCTCAATGGCCATAGCTGTCTCGACCATAGAGTCCAAGTCTTGCAGGCGGAGGCCCACAATCTTTCCCCGGATGGATAGCTTCAACCCATCCTCAAACCTTCTTACCTTGGCCATATCCGTGGCCACGTAATCATCAGCAAATCGGGCTAATTCAGTGAACTTAGCCACATACTCCATCACTGTCATTGACCCTTGCTTCAAATCTAGAAACTCGCGGGCCTTTGCATGTCGAACGGCCGTTGGGAAATATTTACCCATGAAGAGCTCCTTGAACTCTCCCCATGTCATGGCCTCTAAGTTCTTCGAGGCCGTCACCCAATCCCACCACAATTGGGCTTCTCCTTCTAGCTGGAATGCAGCTAGCCTTATCTTAGTAGCGTCTGAGGTGACCTCCATCGCCCCTAAGATCTTGTTGACTTGCCGGAACCAATGGTCGGCCACCATCGGGTCCGCCCCTCCCATGAAGACTGGAGGTTTGTGTGCTTTAAACTGTTGGAGGTTACTCGCGCCTCCATGTCCGGCATTTGCACTAGCTTGTGCAACAGTAGCCGCCATTAGGCCCATGGTTTCCGTAAACGCTCGTTGATCGAAGACCGGTGGTGGTTGGTTATTGTTCCGCCCACCGCCTCGACGTCCTCTTCTTCCACTTGCCATCTACACACAAGTCAAATGGCAATGGCACAACAACTTAGTATCCCTAGATAGGGATCAAAGTTAAAACGCTCAAATCTTTCTCATTGTCTCACTAGTAGAGCGTATGCCTCCAATAGTGGACCCTTTCGCTTTGAACCTTCCCGTTCATTTGCTTTCCCACTCCCAAGGTTAAGTTCTCTAACCCTAGTGTGTCCATTTCCATACACATTTTACCATGCATATAATACACATACCACATATCACATAACATGTAGCAATTTAAGCACATAACATGTAATGTACAATGAATGCAATGGTCTAAACCCATGCCCCATCAAGCCCTAGGTAAATCGCATACCTATGCTCTGATACCAAGCTGTGACGCCCCAAATTTCCGGGGGTCCTTTATTAACCGTTGACCATCCGTCAACCCGCGGAAATACTCGTGATAGTCGTATAACCCGACACCACGTCACTCACATGCTTTTAATCAGATTTACCATCCACAAGGTCAATTATACCTCCATTTATGTCCATTTATGTCATAGAAGCCAAAGAAAACAAAGCCCAAAAGCATGGCTAAGCATTTTGAAAATTTCAAGTTTTTGGAAAAACCTTCCGGAAGGTCGACATACACCTACCGGAAGGTCACTGAAGGAACTGTTACATGAAAAAGATCAATTTCAAGAACTTCCGGAAGGTCGACATCAGTAGCAAAAACCTTCCGGAAGGTCCATTCCAGTAGCCAAAACCTTCCGGAAGGTTCATTCCAGAAAACAAAACCTTCCGAAAGAACTCGGCAGTCAAAAAGAAACCCAAGGCAAAACCTTCCGGAAGGTCCACTCCAGTAGACAAGTCCTTCCGGTAGGTTTTACTCCAGTAGCTAAAATCTTCCGGAAGGTTCATTCCAGTGGGCAAAACCTTCCGGAAGGTATTAGCTGTGAGCAAGGCAAGCTGGGGTTTTTAGCAAAACCTTCCGGAAGGCCGACACACACCTTCCGGTAGGTTTTCAGACTGTGAGCATAAAAATGGATTCCTTTCCCCTCCAAACCATCCTTAAAGCTACCCCATACACTCCAAACTCATTCAATACATGTTTAATGAGATTTTCCATATAATACCCAACTCATACAATCTCTATTACAATTCATTCCATAATATATATACATCAAAATGGAATTTTGTTAAAGGTTTTACAAAACTTAAACTAAGGCCACAAGCCGGCCCCCTTCATGCTTGATGCTCTCCAAATGAGCCATCCGCCGGTGCAAAACCCACACCTGAAATGTTTTTCCCATAAAGGGTGAGCCACGCTCAATAGGGTATCTCCTAGAGAGGCTACTCCCCAACCTAAATGCATATGAAATGTCACATGCTATCAATCAACAATCCACAACAAGAATATATTCCATGTTGAAACATGTAATGTCATGCTATGAAATGAGGTGAGACTCACTCATGCACATCAACCAAGCCCTTCCCGGCTCCTCTACACATGCAAGTGCCAATGTGTACCAATCCGTCATTTATGTTCCACATCAAATGACATTTCATTCTAGGGTCTTTGTAAGGGGTGGATGTTCATGGACTCACACCAAAGGTCACCCAACCTACACGGAATTCATGGACTTCCACCAACGGTTCCGCGTACACCGACACACTTTATGGGCTCTTATACCAACGGAGTGCGTATCCAATCACCGGGTCTCTCACCCGAGGGATTTTCTAGCCCTTCTTGCTACCCCAACCCTATCAACATATAAACCATTCGACTCGTCTAGGTCATCGACCCATATTACCCGAGCTCACTCGTCATCCACCATGTGTGGTGAAGACAAATAACCATGCACACACACCTCCTAAAATGCGATGTTCCCGTGCATATGAAATGTGGTGCTCCATTGCAACACCAATACAATGTTCGATATGATATGAGTGACATATGAACATTCTCAACACATTTCCCATATTCCATGGCAAAATCATATCAAAATCATATAATTCCCATAATACAAATTCCAAGCATGTTATCAACATACTAAAATTTCATGGCATATATATAAACACATAACACGTCCACAATTTCATATAACACATGAATTTACATTGGGTTCATTTCACATATCCAATTCATAGAAATCACAATTAGTAACTTCTAAATATTCATCCAAGTTAGGATTTCCTTTACCCATTTCAATACCCAATTCACCCAATTTCACAACAATAGGCAAGAGACACATAGGCTATCATCCTACCCATTCCATAAAAACATTATAGGCTTGGAATAAACCTTAGTAGGAAGAAACCCTACCTCTTGAAGCGTGAGGAACGACCAAGGGAAGTTCCAAGACCCGATTCAAGCTAAAAACTCTCACTTCTCGAAAATCCCGTACCTTAATCTTCGGTAAAACTTGCGCTTTTTGGTATAGCCGCGTAGCCCTCGATGAGTAGAGCGACTTTAATTCTTGGCTTGCGTGGATTCGAGGTCCGTAGCGCCGTAGATCGTAGAGAGAAGGTGAGTTTTTCTCTCTTTTCTCCCTCTTTCTCTCTATCGGCTGAAACCGGCTGAACAATGGGGAAAAATCTAATTTTTCCCCCTATTTATATTTTAGAATACTTGGCCCACAATTCGCCACACGTCCTATTTAATTCCGGGTCCGTTTTAACCCCGAAACGATTAAATTTCGTCCCGATTTAAGTTTAAAATATTTTTATTTCACTTGTCTCTAATATTTCCCCAAACTTGGAAATTTTATAAAAAATTTCGTGTACGGGGTCACCCGGGGCCCGTTCGTCTCGTAAAACGCGAAAAATCCGACTATCTCGGAATTCCACGAAATTTGACGTGGTAACTAGATTTCGCGAGACGAATCCAACGGTGAGGTCCGTTTCGTCATCCGAGTTCTAGAAAAATTCAGGTTTACAACCTGTACTGTAGTGGCAATTTACCGTTTTGCCCTTTTTTCACAAAGGTTGAAATTTTCTCGGGTTTTACAGCTCATATTCCTCCATGCGTCTATTGATCTGAGTAATATTGGTCTCTATCTCTAGTAAGATCTGTCTATCAGTTCTGTCGTCCATTGGTATGTATGGTTGATCTTCTTGTGGTGTCAGTGGTATGAATTCCTCAGGTACCTGAAATGGTTCTTCCTGTGGTTCAGGTGATGCTTCAGGTTGGTTTTCCATTCGTCCTCCATGACTTTTTTTCAATGAAGTTTTATCCAATGCTCCAAAAAGTTCCACTGTTTTCCATGTCGGATCAATGATCACACCTTAATCCCTGCATAGTTGAGAAACTAACATAGCATATGGGAGTGAGAGTTTCTTTCTATTTACTGTAAGTAATATTTGGTCCATGATTAAGTTCGGCAGGTCAATGGTGTGTCTCATCCCAAATGCATATAAGAAATAAGCTTGCTCAGTATAAATTTGATTCTTTTGAGCTCGGGGTAGCAAATTGTATGCTGTTATCAAACTGAGAATTCTGTATTTGTCTGTCAGATCTCCTTACTTTATATATTTATTTGGCTTACCCCAAACAAATTTTGGATTACCCGTCACTTCTCTTCCTATGACATTTAAATTAGGTAATTCAGTATAAGGATACTGTGGGTTCTCTGGTCTTTGCATGGGTCGAAAAAATTCGGCTATAGTAGCCGGTGTAACTTGAAAAACAACACCTCGTACGAACACACGTAATTGTCTTTTCCCAATTATATCAGCATTACTATAAAATTCTCGAACTATGTAGTCATAGGCAGGAATAGATAATCTGACATAATGTAACCATCCTCTTGCATCAAGAATTTGTTTTATTCCTATATTTGTAAAATCTTCATAAATAACCGGCCCTTCAACAATGATAGTTTTGGAAATAAAGTTAGCATCATACCAGACATGTTGTTCAAGATTTTCAAATATCACCTCATCGTAGATATTTCCTGGATGAGGTTGTTGTGGAGATGCCTGAAGTGGTGGAGATTGATCCCTTCGTGGTTGGCTTGAAGATTTTCTTGTTCTTCGTCTTGAATCCATGTTCTTCTTTATCTTCTTTATCTCTCTTCAAACACTTTGTTTTAATTGCTATTCTTTGGAGAATTTTGGCTTTTTCGTATTTGGATTGTGAGGGACACTAAATTGATCAGCTTTTTGCATGGAGAATGTATATATAGGGGCACTACCGTCCGGACGCTAATCTTACTGTTCGAATGGTGCTATTTGACTGGTTTTTGGTTCGCAACTGCAGATTATTTCTCTGATTTTCTGCATCTTTCTTTGTTTCTTGTAAATCCCTGCAGTTTACAAAATTAAACACTACTTTATATATTCTACAAAGCTTTGCTAACCACTCTTTTTCTTGTCAAAGAATTGGTTTTATTATTTATTTATTTGTTATTTATTATTTACTATTGTTTTACTTATTCTATAGTTATTTACATTTATTTACAATTATGTACAGTTATTTCCAAAATTCTACATCTTGTTGATCATATTTAGTCAGTATCAGAACTATCTGGATCAACAACACCAGTGACACGATTAACTTCATTTCTCACGTATCTTGTTAACATTGGGGTAGAATAGGATGGCGCATCAGGATAATCCTTACTCTGCCCATGCCTAATCCACCGCAAACGATCTGACGCTCGACCTGAAATTGGTTCCGCACACTTATTATATTGTCTCAAATGTTCTGTACGACCACATCTTACACAAGCACAGAGATGATTTGCTCGTCGGTGTTTAGCATATGTACTTTTTCCACACAAGGGTCTTGCCTGACTTTCGAATATTTCTAAATTTCTAACATGCCTAGTTTTTTGCATGATCAACATATGTATATCTTTTGGAAAGTGACGTAGTAAAATTAAACTTAACCAAAATAATTTTTCATCCATTTTTCAACTTTTAAGAAAGAAAAGAAAAGAAGAAGAAAAAAAAATGACTCAAAAATTATTGAAAATTCACTCACTATCCGGTTCTTTAACGTCTGTCAGTCACAAAGACGAACAGAATTTTTAAATAAAAATTATTATGCTAAAAGCAAAAAAAGAAATTCACACTCATATCTCCCCAACTTAAATTAAATTCTATCTGTAATGTAAAAACAGTAATGAACAGCATTGATAAAAACCAGCAATTTGTTGTCTTTCAGCGATTAAGATATCTGGCTTTCACTCAGGAGATTTAATATGTCAAACAAATTACAAGTAATTAGTTATATTATTTATAATCAAATAACAATTAACACACATAGACTGGATCAAAAAGTTGCACAGAAGTTACATCTTAAGTAAATCCATTATAATAAGGTTTAAGCATTTGCCCGTTTACTTTGAAAACATTTCCAGTTAATGGATTTTCAATTTCAATTGCCTCATAGTCAAAAACTTGCTTAACTATATAAGGTCCTGTCCATCTAGATCTTAATTTTCCAGGAAATAAACGAAGTTTTGCATTGTACAATAGAACTTTTTGAGATGGTTCAAAAGATTTTCTCATGATATTTTTATCATGAAAAACTTTTGTTCTTGATTTAGCAATCTTTGCGTTTTCATAGGCTTCATTTCTTAATTCTTCTAATTCATTTATTTGCAATTTACGTGATATTCCAGCTTCATCTATATCAAGATTCATCATTTTGATTGCCCAATATGCTTTATGTTCTAATTCTACAGGTAAATGACATGGTTTACCATAAACTAATCGATAAGGAGACATTCTTAGAATAGTCTTATACGCAGTACGGTAAGCCCAAAGTGCATTGGTTAATCTTAAAGATCAATCCTTACGATCTGGATTTACTGCCCTTTCTAAAATATATTTTATTTCCCTATTAGCTAATTCAGCTTGTCCACTTGTCTGAGGATGATACCGAGTAGATATTTTATGAGAAATTAAGTATTTTTTCATCAGGTTTTCAAAAACTTTATTACAAAAATGTAATCCACCATCACTGATGATTGTTCGAGGAATCCCAAATCTGGATAAAATATTTTCTTTTAAAAACTTAATCACCGTTCTGTGATCATTATTTTTACATGGAATTGTCTCTACCCATTTAGAAACATAGTCTACTGCAACCAAAATATACAGATATCCAAATGATGGGGGAAATGGTCCCATAAAATCAATGCCCCAACAGTCAAAAATTTCAATAATTAAAATAGAGTTTAAAGGCATCATATTTCTTTTTGAAATATTTCCCATTCTTTGACATCTGTCACAATTTAAACAAAAGATATGGACATCTTTAAAAAGAGTTGGCCAATAAAATCCACACTGCAAAATTTTAGCAGCAGTTTTCTTTGAAGCAAAATGACCTCCGCAAGCTTCAGAGTGACAAAACTGAATTACCTGACTGATTTCATGACTAGGTACACAACGTCTTATTATTTGGTCTTTACAGTATTTAAACACATAAGGATCTTCCCAAAAAAAATTACGTACCTCACTTAGGAACTTATTTTTATCAGTCCAGGTATAATTAGAAGGAATAGTACCAGTAGCTAAATAATTGGCTATATCTGCATACCATGGTACTTCGGTTATTGCAAATAATTGTTCATCTGGAAAGGTTTCTCTAATTGGAGTTGGTTGTTCTTTTATATTATAATTTAACCTTGACAAGTGATCTGCTATCACATTTTCTACTCCCTTCTTATCTTTAATTATAAAATCAAATTCTTGAAGTAACAAAATCCAACGCAGGAGATGTGGCTTCGCATCTTTTTTAGTAAGTAAGTATTTTAAAGCTGCATGATCTATAAATACAACAATCGACGATCCAACCAAATATTATCGAAATTTATCTAATGCGAACACAACAACAAGTAATTCTTTTTCTATAACGCCCCAAAAATCGGGGGTCATTATTTTAACAAAATTCGAACAGAGTCTCATTTGTACGGGGAGCTCTACCCAAAACACAACATGTGCAATTATACTACATTGACCACACCGGATCCATTTATTCATACTCATATAACCACATGCAATTCTTCTTTTACATTAAAACAATCTATATCCACTTTGGACGACATTACTATCTAAAACCATTCACGATCATGAGAGCGACTAAATAACTTCGTAATCAAAAGAATTTAATACACCATTTACCATAAATACAATGTCATCCAAAAGAATGTGTCCAACTACGGCACTTCCATCCCCAAAAGAATCAGACTAATTTTGTGCAGCGGAATAACAAAAATATTGGGTTTTACAAAGTCTCAATCTAGAACAAAAGAAGGTAATGTTCTAAGCATCCACCTCGGGATCCACACTCCCGTCGATCGGAGTCTCCCAATGTACTGGCTCCTCGACTCCCAGCTCCTCCTCAAGTGTATAATCTGAAATATGGGTAGGTAGGGGGGGTGAGCACGAAGCTCTGTAGGAAAATCCTTCCAAACCCAAACAAGATTTATAAAAGCCTATGAAATGGTCAGTCTCATTTTACAATTAACATATCTAATTTTTGAAGTAAAACAGGGACATTTTAAAAACAGATCTCAAGTTTAAGTAGCAACATTAAATTAAATGAGCAGTAACAAAAAAACCCAGCTACAATAAATAACCATTTCCAAAATATAAACCATTTTTCCACAAGACCTTGTAGAATCCCATACTTCCACAAGTCCTTGTAGGAAACCATTTCCACAACAATAACAGTAATCCATAACTCAAATATTCCACAACAATATGTATATGTATCTCAAACATGATGCGAGGCAAACCCCATGAATCAACACATTGAGTAATATCTAGCCCACACACACACACACACAAATCTTCTCAAATATATCCATCCTTTAGAAAGGGCGTATGTCATACCAATGACAGTGACGTATCCAACCCAGGCATTAGTATACTAACCCTCTGACACTGCACCCGTGAGCGAATAGTGGTTTAGTCTTACCAAAGCACTAACCCCACTACGAGTGGTAGGAAAAATGCAAACCCACACGGAGCAAGCAACACGTCAACCCACTCTACGATATCTTGTCAAAGGCCACCCATGGTCATCCAACACTCATAAGAGATACAATACCAAACTCAATTTCTCAATTTACAAGCATATCTCAAAAATCCCCAAATTTATCATGTGACAATTCCAATAACCAATTAAGAAAAATACAAGAGATCACAACAACATCATTTTATTACTCAACACAAAGCACTATAGTTTCGAAATCAATAATAAAGGAAGAATTTAAGAAGAAAATTCATCACTCTCCAAAAACTACGGTTTTCAAGCAAGAAAATAGATTTCATGGGTATTCAACCCTAACTTTGTTCAAAAACATGTAATCCTTGCAAAAAAAGAATAAGAGATGATGATTTCATATCATATATATAACATTTAGAGGCAAAACATATATATATATATATATATATATATATATATATATATATATATATATATATATATATATATATATATATATATATATATATACCCTAACATCAATGAACAAGAATGGAAGAAAACCCCTACCTTGAATCAAAATTCCAAGTAAGAATCCAAGCTCTAGTGACCTCCTTCTTCCCTTTTCTTCCTTCCTTAATCTTCCTCTAAGGTTCCAAGAGGTGTGGGGTGAGAGTGGAGTGAAAGAAATGAGGGAAAATGGGATGAAATGGTGTTATAAGGTCAGCCAAATCCCGATTTTACTGTTCACAGGCTGTTTGGGTGTTCTCCAAAATTACAGTTTTGCCACTAAGAATCTCCAATTTGATCCATATGACTATCCTAAGGTTTTTCGACGTTCCGGATTCATTTTTAATGTTATTTTAACCTAAAAACATTTATTTTTATGATTTATCTCAAAACTAAAATAAATTTACACTCGAAACACTAAAATTATTATTTTATTCCTCCGAACCGCTAGATGTGCTAAACGGCTATTCCAAATTTGTTTTCGGATCTCCCATGTTCAATGATAATATTATTTTGATCTAAAAAAATTAATATTTTTGCTTAGTTACTCTTATCAACCTTAAACACCTCCAAAAATTAAATTTCACAATCCATTTGTCTCCCTAGTATTTATTCCTACTATTACAATTTATAGGGTTCATGCATACCTCATCACCTATGTTAGTATTTTCAAAAATAATTACTTGCTATATAAAGATAAGAGTGTGGGGGTTTACATTTTCTGAGGTTGAATAGTTCATTTGTGCATCATTTAAAGTTTTGCTTACATAGTAAATAACATATGATTTTTTATCTTTTCTTTGACCTAATACAGCTCCTACTGCATAATCACTTGCATCACACATTAAATCAAAAGGTAAGGACCAGTCAGGAGGTTGCATGATAGGTGCATAAATAAGCATGTTTTTTAATTTATCAAATGCTAATTGACATGCATCATTTCATTCAAATATTATATCCTGACATAGAAGATTACAGATTGGTCTAGATATTGAACTAAAGTTTTTAATGAATCTTCTACAAAAACCAGCGTGACCTAAAAAAGATCTAACATCTTTTACAGTTTTCGGTGAAGGAAGATTAACTATTAAGTCAATTTTGTATTTATCAACTTCAATTCCTTTTTCAGAGACTATGTGACCTAAAACAATACCTTGTGTAACCATGAAATGACATTTTTCCCAATTTAAGACAAGGTTTGTTTCTTCACATCTAATCAATACTCTTTCCAGATTTTCTAAACATAAGTGAAATGAATCACCATATACTGAAAAGTCGTCCATAAAAACTTCTAGGTGTCGTTCTACCATATCACTAAATATACTTAACATACAACACTGAAAAGTAGCTGGAGCATTACATAACCCAAAAGACATTCTTTTATAAGCAAAAGTTCCAAAAGGACATGTAAATGTAGTTTTTTCTTGATCATCTATTGCAATTTCAATCTGATTATAACCAGAATATCCATCTAGAAAACAATAATATGCATGACCAGGTATTCTTTCAAGTACTTGATCTAGGAATGGTAACGGAAAGTGATCCTTTATGGTGAGAGAATTTAGCTTTCTATAATCAATACATACACGCCAACCTGTGACTGTACGCATTAGGACTAATTCGTTTTCTTGGTTTTTTATTACAGTAACACCAGACTTCTTTGGAACTACTTGTGTAGGACTAACCCATTTACTATCAGATATAGGATAAATAATATTAGCATCTAGTAGTTTAAGTATTTCTTTGCGAACTACCTCTTTCAAATGTGGATTTAATCTTCTTTGCATTTGACGAGATGGTTTAGCATTTCTTCTAAATAAATACAATGAGTACATAGAAGTGGACTTATACCTTTTATATCTGCTATTGTCCATCCAATAATAGTTTGGTGATTTTTCAAGACTTTTGTCAGTTCTTTTTCCTGAATTTCAGATAATTTTGATGATATTATTACTTGATAGATTTCATTTTCTCCTAGAAAAACATATTTCAAATTGGTTGGAAGAGGTTTTAATTCTGGCTTAAAAACTTTGACATTAGATTCCACAATTGTTGGGGACAATTCTTCATATTGTATATCTTTTATAGATATAATTTCAGATTCAGTATCCGATTCAATTTCAGATTCAATATCAGGTATTGATTCGAATGCAAATAATTTCTTTTCCAGAAAGTTCTTTTCAAAAAAACTTTGAGTTAATGTTTCCACATAGTTTACTTCTTGTATTTCTTCTTCTTCTTCTCTAGGCTGTTTTTCACTTTTAAAAACATTTAATTCTAAAGTCATATTTCCAAATGACAATTTCATGACTCCATTCCTACAATTAATCAATGCATTTGATGTAGCTAGGAATGGTCGACCCAAAATCAGAGGTATGTATTCAGATGCACATGCCTGACAACATATCTCTGTGTCTATAACAATAAAATATGCTGGAAAACAGAATAGATCAACTTGGACAATAACATCTTCCACAACTCCTCGTGGAGTTTTTACTGATCGGTCTGCTAATTGTAATTTAATACTGGAAGGTTTTAGCTCACTTAATCCTAATTGTGTATATACTTAATATGGCATTAAATTACAACTGGATCCAAGATCTAGTAGGGCTCGTTTAATTCAAAAATTTTCAATGAAACATGTGACTATAGGACTACCCGGATCTTTGTACTTAAGAAACGTATCATGTTGTATTATAGTATTAACTTATTCAGTTAAAAATGCTTTCTTTGGTACATTAGTTCTTCTTTTTATGGTACAAAGATCTTTTAAAAATTTAGCATAAACAGGAACTCGTTTTATTGCATCCAACAAAAGAATATTAATCTTTACCTGTTTAAATAACACGAGAATATCATATTGATCTTTTTCAGATGAAAGTTTCTTGACCCTTTGAGGAAAAGGTAAAGGAATAGGACATGGAGGATCTTTTTCACTTTGTACTCCTCCTTGCTTTTTGACTAAAGGTTCAAGTTCAAGTGGTTCGTTTACAGGAATTGACTTACGTACTTTCTTTGGAATCTTTGGTTTAATAGTTTTATCAATTACCTTACCACTTCTTAGTGTTGTTATTGCTTGTACTTGACTTGGTGAGGCTTCAAATGATACATAATTAGCTTGACTCTGACTTTGTGGAGGTTTAAGTTGAGATGGAAACTTTCCTTTCTCTGACGTACTTAAGGATTGAGTCAACTTAGCTAGATGACTCTTAATGTCTTCAATACTCTGTGAAGTTTAAGTTTTAAAATCGTTAAAAGCTTGAGTTGTTTGAGCGTTAAAACTCATTTGACTTTGAATGAATTGATTCATATTATCTTCCAGAGTTCTTTTCTAAGGAGGTTGATACGGTTGATATTGTTGTTGATTTTGTAGTTGTTGTGGACCTTGTGTTTGATTTGTAGGTTGTGTATTTGTAACGCCCCAAAAACCACCTTGGAAGGCATTACATTCTAACACCATTCATACCATGAGAGCAACTAATAAAATCCATAAATAACCGGGGTTCCCTAATTTAACAAAATTCGGGCAGAATCTCCTTTGTTCGGGGAGCTCTACCCAAAACACAACCTGTGCAATTATACTACATTGACCACACCGGGTCCATTGATCCATAAAATATTTACAACATTATCCAAAAGAATAAGCTCAAACTATGGCTACTACATCAAAAGAATTACATTTGAACTTAGCAGCGAAATAAACAAAATACTAGACTTTACATGATTGTACATAATTGTTCCTAGTCTAGCACAAAAATAAACGACATCTCTAGATGTCCCACTCGGGATCCAAGTACCCCTCTAATGAAGCTTCTCCATGGCCCGGCTCGTTAGCACCGAGCTCCTCCTCCAGCCCATAATCTGTAAAATGTTTAACTGTAGGGGGTGAGCACGAAGCTCTGTAGAAAAATCCTCCCAAACTCGAACAAGGTTTAGAAAATAGATAAGAACCGGTCGGTCTCATTTCGTAAATAACATATATCAATTTTGAAGGAAAAATAGGACATTTTAAATAGATCTCAAGTTTAAGCCGTAACAATAATCAAGTGAAAGGTTAAGGTAAATCTCATAACAATATACCATTTCCAACTTTAAGCCATTTAGGAAGGGTGCCTTCCGATGCATTGTCCCATACCAATGCACCGGCCAAGACGATCCAACCCATCATCCTAGGTATATTGGTTCATGTCCGTACCATGTATGTTGATTGCTTCTCATGAATCTACCCAACGATTATACCTAGTCCACCAATCACCATTACAATCACAAACACTTTAGGAAATGACGTCTATCATCCCAATGGCAGTGATGAGTCCCTTCCCAGGGAAAGTATACCATCCCTTGTTCGAACTCCCGTGAACGATAGTTGTCGCATTACCAAATGACAATCCACTACAAGTGTTAGGAAACCATCTCACCCCCACTGGGATAGACTAACCTCTAACACTCTACGGCATCTCTCGATGGCAATCCAAGTCCATCACAAAAACCATACAAATGAGGAAACCAAAATATTCTCAATTCACCAACAATTCCAAATAAATACAAAATCCACAATTTCTCATTTTACAAGCATATCCCAAAAATCCCCAAATTTATCATGTAACAATTCCAATGACCAATTAAGGAAAAATACAAGAGATCACAACAACATCATTTATTACTCAACACAAAGCACTAAAGTTTTAGAAATCAAGAACAAATGAATATTTAGAGAAAAATCCACCTCTCATGAGCACAAGATTTTCAAAACAAGAAATAGAGGTTTCATGGCAATCTAACCATAGCCTTGTTTTAAACATGATAATATTTACAAGAATATCAAAAATTAAAGATTTCCTAACACATATCTAAGATTTAGAGTCAAAAATATATATATATATATATAGCTCTAGCCTCAATGAACAAGAGTGAGAGAAACCCCTACCTTGAATCAAAGATTCCAAGTGAAAGCCCAAGCCCTATAGACCTCCTTCTTCCCTTTTCTTCCTCCCTTAATCTTCCTCTAAGGTTCCAAGAGGTGTGGGGTGAGAGTGGAGTGAAAGAAATGGAATAAAGGGCTGAAATCAGTGTTTTAAACACAGCCAACCCCGAAAACACTGTTCACAGGCTGTTTTTGTTTTCTCCAAAAATTACGGTTTTGCCATTAAAATCTCCAATTTGATCCATATGACTACCCTAAGGTTTTTCGACGTTCCGGATTCATTTTTAATGTTATTTTAACCTAAAAACATTTATTTTTATGATTTATTTCAAACTAAAATAAATTTACACTCGAAATACTAAAATTACTATTTTATTCTTACGGTTTCAATATATTGATGAGAATGCAAAATGTCATATTTTTCTATTTTAATATTTAGCCTTTTATACTTATTTGAAGCCTAAATGTACTAATTATTCTTATATTTTGATTTATGATGCAAATGGAGACGTTAAATGCAAAACGGAACTAATTGGACTGTTTCGACATCGCTTCGTTATCTGGGCATAACTCTCTCATCCGAGCTCCGATTGAGATGATTCAAGATGCTATGGAACGCTAAGAAAGATTTCTACAACTTCCATGTTTTGAGTTTTGAGAGATATTGACTGAATCAAGATCAAAATTGGGCTTGAAGTTGCAGCTAATACATTGTTCACGTGCACTGTTTATATTCTAAAATCTGGTGCACGAAAATTATAGTGGACTTTATTTTATTTTTACGTCATTACATATATAAGAATCACTAAACAAGTACATTACTATATTAATATAAATATGTGGGGGTTTACAGTATTTCTCCAACTAAAATTTGGATGATTTCTCCATCCTAGATTGTAAGTCTCAAAATATGGATTTGAATACGGTTTAGTATAAGTTGGAACATCATTAGAGTGTTCAATTAAGACTTCTTTAAAAGTAGGTACGATGGACATTCCCCAGCAGGATGTCCTGACAACGCACAAATTTCACATACTTGATCAGTAGAAGAAACAACAGCTACTTGTTTAACTTTTTTCATTTCCAGAGCTTCTAATTTTCGAGATAGATTAGCCATTTTAGCTCTTAAATCATCATCATCTTTCAAAATATATTTTCCTCTTTCAGATGTAGATGGCTTATTTTCCACAATATTTGAAGAAGTCAAGTACCACATCTGGGAACTCTCTGAAATAGTATCAAAAAATTGAAATGCTTCTTCAGGGTTTTTATTCATAAATTCTCCTTGAGCCATCATTTCAAAAAATTGTCGCATTGCAGATGGAAGAGCATCATAAAAGAAACCAACTAAAGTCCAGTTTTCAAATGCATGATGTGGACAAACTTGAAGAAGATCCTTAAATCTTTCCCAACATTGATAAAAATTTTCTCCTTCTTTCACAGAAAAATTCATTATTTTACGTCTTAATGTATTAGTACGATGCACAGGAAAAAACTTTTTAAAAAACTCAGTTTGTAAAGCTTGCCAACTTGTAATAGAATTTGCTCTTAAGGAGTTAAACCATAGTTTAGCTTTATCTTTTAATGATAAAGGAAAAAAATTTATTCTGACCATTTCAGAATTATCTTGCAAAGTTCCACAGACTTCTTCAAATTCTTTTATATGAACATAGGGATTTTCAGTTTCTAAACCATGGAACTGTGGTAGTAACGGTATTGTTCCTGGTTTAATATTAATATTTGGAGCGTCTGTTGGAAAAGCAAAACATGACGGGACATTAGTTCTTGTAGGATGTAAATATTCTTTTAACGGTCGAATATTTTGAACTACTTCTTGTTCTCTAGCTTCTTCCTCCCTAGGTACGTTTTGAGCCATACTTAAGTCAAATGATTCTTGTGTAGATTGTGAGGATGAAGATGATGAAGAAGAAGGAGTTGACTGATTTACCGAACCTACTGATGAATGAACAGACATAGACTATTAAAAATAAACAAACAAACTATAAACATACAAAACAAATAAACAAATATTTATTAATAATAATTTTTTTATTTATATATATATATATTTTTTTTTCAAATTACCGTAACTCCCCTGCAACGGCGTCAAAAACTTGATTCGCCACTTTTTGTGATCTGAATTATATTAATTATACACCCAAATATAAGTGGTCAAATTGTAGTTTTCTCGGTTTTAAGTCCAAGTATTGATCCCACGAAGAGTTTTAGTAACTTAGATTTAAAATAAAAACAAAAATAAAAAGAACATTAAAGTTGGTGTTTAAAGCAGTGTAACAGTTGATAGCTTGTGATGTGAGCTTAGATTGATAACTAGTTTACTTTAAATTAAATGCAGAGATAAGCTTGTTAATGACAATAATATAAAAGATACCCTTCAGTTTAGAGAATCTCATATGCTTTATATCGGTTAAATACTGGAAATGCCACCTTACAGCAATTAACTTCCATGTTACTGGCAATTCAACCGGTAGGTCTGATGTATATAAACCATCACACAACAACTTCTTAGGTTAGCTGGTGATATTAGTTATAACAAAGCAACTTTCTAGGTTAGCTGGTTATATTCACGACAATTGATTAATCCAAGCAAACCAGAAGGCCAAGCCACTCATGAGGAATACTTGAATTATTCAATTGATTTGTTAATAGTAAGTGCATATATAAATAAACCATAACTCAACAACTTCTTAGGTTAGCTGGTGGTAATAGTCATAACACAACAACTTCTTAGGTTAGCTGGTTATAGATGTGTCAATTGACTAATTCGAGTGAACCAGAAGGCCAAGTCATTCATGAGGAATACTTGAATTACCCAATAGGTCATCTGTGATATATATATACCAGTTAAACATCCTCAGCGTTCTGGTGGAGGACTAGCCATATCGGTAGGAACACCGTGGTTGTTAGACCGGTAATATAGTTATATATAGTAATTAAACAACCCTAATAACCCAGAAGGACAAGCCATTCATGAGGATCATTTAGGTTTTGTACCATGCATCAGTAGAACATCCTCAGCATTCCGGTGGAGGACTAGCCATACCGATAGGAACACCGTGGTTGTTAGACCGTCAGGTCTATGATGCACCGATGACATAGTTCCAGGCACAGCACCGAAACTACGTACATTGATGTATCATGCATGAAGCATATAATACATAAACATATAAAACATCAGTATTTCCATAATCTAACCGATAATATACATATGTTTACCCTTCACTGAAGGATATAAATGACTACTCACACCCCATTGCTATAAACAAGCAAAGAGTGCGGGTATTCGTCATTACAACTGAAATAAAAGCACAAATTATAAAACTTCTTTCACAAGGAACAATTGAAACACAACCACTCTTATTATTATTCAAAACAACAAAGTGGCGGTAATTCAACTATCCGAATAGAAAGACTAAACAGAAATGTAGAAATACAGAATATCGGTATAGAACGGACCAGCTATGACTTTGTCTTTCACTCTTCATTTCTTTCTCTCTTTTTCTCTCTTTTTTCCTTCCCTTGGCTTTCTCTCTTTTGCTCTTGGAGTTGCCGGCCATCAAGTGAAGGGGGAGGGGGTATTTATAGACAAAAGTAGCACGAGGTGGATGTTTGAAAGCCTTCCACCTTGCCTTGGCCGTCCCCTACCATCCAGATGGTAAATCCTTGCAGCATGTATACTTGTCGCAGTCTTGGAGTTCTTGTTGTCTTGCAGTAGGGGCACGTGTCACAGGCTGGAGCTTCCACGTGTCGCTTTTACACTTTAGTCCTTCGTTGTTTCCAACTTTGCAATTTAACCTCATATTCTCTGGTATTTCTGCATTTAACCCTGTAATTTAAACATAAAGTATTAAAAACTTTAATCTAGGCACAAACTTTAATTCATAATGTTTAATTGTTTTATTTTACAAAGTTGATTACTTAATAATTTTTTATTACACAAAAATTAGGGTTAATCATTTCATTTTTAAGTCACGCGAGCCTTGTAAAATGTGAAAAAATCGACTATCTCGGAACTCATCGAAAATTTACTGGGGTAACTAGATTTCTTGAGACGAATCTAACGGTGAGATCCGTTTCGTCATCCGAGTTCTAGAAAAATTCAGGTTTCAACCCGTACTGTTGTGGCTATTTACCATTTTGCCATTTTTCATAGAAATTTAAATTTACCCAAGTTTTGCAATTTTAATGCAAACCAAAGTGTGAATTATCATGATCAATAACAAAGAAAAATACATAAAAAATATTTTTTGCTTTTTATTTTCTAATGTCTTTATATTTTTAAAATAAACAAATACAAATAAAAATATGCATAAACATGCATTAAACAAAGAAAAGATGCAATTACTATAAATCCAAAAAATGAATGTCAAGCTTGACATCAAAACTATTTTTGGATTTTTCAATTTCTTTTATTTTTGGATTTTTTTAATGTATGACCCTAGGGTGTTTGATGCAATGCATACATTATCACCTAGGTCTACTCTTGTCTCTCCTACTTCTTAGGAACCATGACCTTGCTAGATGCACTCGGGGCCTCCAACTTGGTTGAGATGATAAGTTTTTCAAAGTACTCCCTAGTCACTCAAACTTGTTTTTCCTTCCTAAAAACAAGGGTTAGGCCAGGGAATGGGTGGAGAACTAGCTTCTTCTCCCCGGAAATGTGTAGATCAACCTTGAACCTTGTGGGTAAAAGGAGCTTTGTTCACTCTAGCATGTGGTCCTTTTGATGTAAATGTATGAACACGCTTGGACTCACTTGACCTCTCTAAAAGCTTAGAAAAATGTATCTAGATGCATGAGCTTCCTTATTATGAATGCAATGTGCTCTATAGTGACCATGTTTATCACAATTAAAACACACATATGATTTGGTTTGGGTATCTTTATTAACCTTCTTCTTTAGATGCTTACTATTGTTCCAGGAGGGGGAACCCGATGTGGATCTTCCCTCACAATTTTACACGTGGAGACCAAGACACTTTACCTAGAGGGGGTGAATAGGTTTATCAATTTTAGCCCAAGTTAAAACATATATCTACCTCAATTACCTTTTATTTATCAAATGTGAAAATTAACGATGAGAACCCCTTTAATCACCAACAACCCTTAACATCCATGACGATTGATTGAATTAATAGGCAGTTAATTCACTCAAATCAATCTCACGGTGATCCCAAATGCCACAAACACAATTTGCACAACTATGGATGATATGAAATCTAACAATCAAAATATCAAAAACATAGTGCGTATATGTGCTAACAAATGTAAATGTGTAAAATAATCAATAAAAGACACAAGCAATTGTTTAACGCAAAAAATCCTCCTTGGAAAAAATCATGGAGAACCACTTGGGGTTCACCAAAGCATAATCTACTACACGCCAAGTCAACATACAAGTACTCGAGTCTTATTCCTCAACCAATCCCTGTGGTTAGATGCTCATTTACATGCTATGTCTCTCTACCGAAACTCCCTCTTCGACGTCAGGTGTAGCTTCACTTGGACCTTTCCGCCGCACGGTTCGTCTAGGCCTCGAGCAATTATGGGCACGCCAACAATCCTCGGTATGTATACACCAATGGGTTTGTTCACCAACAAGCCCTCCTACTCCATTTTTGTGACGATGGAAAGAATCACTAATGGTAGCCTTTGGATTTTTAGGGATCTAGGTTGTGGTGGAAGCTCTCAATGTTGAAAGATAGATTTCTTCTTCAAAAATCTCTCTAAAGGCTCTCTCAAGGCTTAACCTAGATGTGGGAAAGACACTCCCTATGTATATGTCCGAAATAAGGGTAATCTTAGTAAATAAGAAAACTCAGATTCACAAATGACCACTCGATCGGCGGGAGGGCGGTCTTAGGGTAGCTGTAGTTGGAGTGAAAACTGCGTTCCAATCCCAACTAAGGCAAGCACCTCTCGAGTGAGCTCATAGAGCGAGCCCTGTGCTACCTTCTGTTGCCTTTTCCCCTTTTTCTCCTAAGTCATCAAGAGACTGCTCTACCAAAGGTTAGCGAGCATAGGGTGGTCCCTACAGTTTTTTTAAGCCTACAACCATGCAAAAACTTATCCTCTTGAGTACTAAAGGGTGTTGCTCAAAGTGGGGTCCGATCGTGACTCAACTTATGTTTTCAAAACACAAAATTGGTTTAGAAAAATTTTTCTTTGAATGTCAAGGTTTTGGACATATTGCATTGGAATGCCCAAATAGGAAAAATAGAGATTTTCCCAATGAAAAGAGGAGGGATATGAAAGTCAAGTGGAGTGATAGTGAAAGTGAGTCTACCTTGGGTGATGACTCTTCTTCACAAGATGATGAAGAAAATTTTATGGCTTTTGTAGGTCCACTCTCCTCTCCCCCTTGAGAACTTCTACAAGTGAAATTGAAACAAGTTCTACTGCAGAGGTAGAAGACTTGGAAGAAAAAATCCCCACATTTAAGGAGGATCACTACAAGAATAAGGGTCTTTTGTGACAATTTTTTTACGGCGGCTATGTTCACAGTCACAAAAGACGTATTTAAGACAATTTTTTGTGACGGCTGTGTTTGTCGTCACAAAAAGCGTGTTTATATCAATATTTTGCTAATATTTGTGACAACTATTTTTCTTGCTGTAAATAGTGTCATAAACTCAAAAGAAATTTTTACATTTGAGACAGCTGTTTTTCCTGCCGCAAATAATATTCATAAACTCAAAAGAATTTTTTGTATTTTTGGCAGCTATTGTTTCCGTCGTATATAATATTTCATAAAGCATTAAAACGTTAAGTTTAAAGAAGAAAAACTCTAAAAAAAATTTCTATTGGCCACAACTATTTTTTATGTTACAAGTAATATTTTATAAAATTACGTAGTTTTACATCAAAAGACAATTTCTAGTTCAAAGAAAAAAAATTAAACTCTAAAAAGTCGATTTTCTATATCAAAACTAGGGGTGTCAAAATATGACACGACACAAAATTAGTGCATGAGTTTGGGTCTTCCTTAAATCACCTATTTAGTAAATGAGTGAACTCGACACGATACGATTAATTAACAAATCAGGTATTGGTGAAATCAATCAGAAGAAATGTACAGGACACGACTCGTTTATATACCATTTATACAATGTTCATATACGACATAAATCCGATATGACATAATTCGTTAGAAACAAATTAATAAATGAATCGAGTATAAGTTGAGTGTTTTTTTGATACGACTCAGGGTGGCTCAAGGAATTTTGAAGCCTAAAGCGAAAACACTAAATAAGGACCTTTTTATTTTTAATATTAATCTTTCAAAAAAATAATTTATTTTTAATATTAATTTTTTTTTAAAAATAATTTATTTTTTATTCAGAAGAAGGACGCACTAGGGTTGCCGAGAAATTTAACTTTTGTTTTGTTTTTTACCAAAGAGAGTGTCTAATTTTAACTTTTTTAAATTTTTTTTACTTATTTTTACACAAAGAGAGAGTGGGCATGGGTAAATATAAGTTAATTTTTGAGTACTTTTTATTTTATTTAAGTATTTATTTATTTTTTAGGTTTATAATGTTATGAATTAGATCATAAATCCAAATTATTACAATAAAAATTTTGAATTTTCTTAATTTTTTGGGGCCTTTTTTGTAGGGTTTAAAATTTAAAGGATTTAAATTTTTTCTAGGTTAGTAATATATCTAAAATTATGGGGCCTTCTAAAAATTTAGGTCCTAGAGTATTCTAGTTAGTTTGGTTTATTATAATTAAAGTTATAATAGGATTAGTTTGATTTTGTTTTAAAAGGCTTGGTGAAAGTTTTTCTTCTTTAATTGGGAAGTCTTGGATAGTAGCTATGATGAACACAATTCCTTTGTTTTGACGTTGAGCATTGATGTGTTTCGCCAATTTCATAATTTAGTTTTTGATTTTTTTTTTTGATTAAATGTGTGTGTGAGGTTATTTTGAGTGTTTAATTATTTGGGGATCCTACACGATTGACAAACCTATCAAAAAGTAAGAGACGACATTAATTTTTTGTTGCCTATAAAATTATTAATTTTTAATTCATTGCCACAATTGCCAAAAAAAATTAGCACCGTCCCCCCCCCCCCCCCCCCCCTTTTTTACTTTTTCCCTCCTTTTTTGCCCTTTTTTCTCTTGTCTTTCTTATTCCCTCTTTTCTTATCTTCTCCCCCAAGTGGCACGCATTTGTTTTCTTCCCCAGCGGAGGGGCAGGCACAAGGTAAGTGTTTTTCTCTTCTTTTTCTTATTCCCTCTCTCTCGCTCGGTTTCGGGTAACCAACATTCTTGATTGCCTTTTGATTTGTGAATTTTTTTTTTTGTTATCTTTATTCGAACGATGTTCACGGTGAGTGTGATAATTCTCCTCAATTTCATGTTTATAGAATTTGTCGGATTGATATTTATTTTTAATTATATTCAATTCGAGTTTAAATAATTTTAAGACAGTTCATCCCATATGAAAGATTCGGGATAAATAAGTGTGGGGATTAGATTGAGATCGTGTTTCAACTAGTCTAGAGAAATTTTGATTGTTGGCAAGTCCAAGTGTTGATTTTGTAATGATGATTGCTTGGTATGTGATTAATAGATACGAAATTGATTAATACGAAATCATACACAAGCTCGTGTTCCACATAAATTGATTGTTTCTACACTATGAACTAAAATACTAAAAATATTAAGGACTAATACCTAATTATAATGTTAGATTACTAACAATTGCCCGTGCCTAAAGGTGCTAAATATCAAAAAAATATCACAAATAATTGTTCATACGTAAAAAAATTGTATAACACAAAACATCATCAATCAACTTTTCTCCAAAAAACATGACAAATAACATCAACCAGTTTACAAAGTTACATTGTCAAGCCTTCATTTTCTAAAAGGATGAACCAACAAGTCGGGGACCTACATGGTCTTCCATACAATGCCTCATAAGGTGTCATGCCAATGCTAGATTGAAAACTATTGTTATATGAAAATTCCACCACCTGTAAATGATCACTCCAACTTCCCTTGAAGTCCAACACACAAGCACGTAACATGTCCTCCAAAATCTGTATCACCCTCTCGGATTGGCCATCCGTTTGAGGATGAAAAGCAGTGCTAAAGTGCAACTCTGTCCCCATAGCTCTTTGTAGACTTTGCCAAAATTGCGCCACAAAACAAGAGTCACGATCCGACACAATAGAAAGTGGAACTCCATGTAATCTAACAATCTCACGGATATAAAGCTTGCTCAAGGTCTCTAAAGTGGCAGTGGTCTTCATACTCAAGAAATGAGCTGACTTGGTGAGTCTATCTACAATGACCCATACGGCATTATGCCCTCGTGACGTCCGTGGTAAACCAGACACGAAATCCATGGTGATGTAATCCCACTTCCATTCTGGAATAGGCAAGGACTGTAGTAATCCTCTGGATTTTTGATGCTCCACCTTCACCTGCGGACACACCGCACACTTTGCGACGTACTTAACCACGTTTTGTTTCATCCCTTTCCACCAATATTGACGCTTTATGTCTCTATACATCTTGGTACTACCCGGATGTATGGAGAATTTTGAACGATGGCACTCACCCAACACTTCTTCCCTTACTTGGTCTTTGTTTGGTACACATAGTCTTCCACAAAACAGTAACTCATCATTATGTATAGACCAATTCTCAACAATCTCATTTCTCTCCAATCTACCCCAGATAGTTCCTAACTCTGCATCTAATCATTGCAACTCAACAATCCTTTGTCGGAGAATTGGTTGAGCTACAAGGTTAAACAAGCATGGTCGATCCTTTTGTCTATCCACCCGTAGATTAAATTCCTCTAAAGTATCAATTATCTTCCACCTATTAACCGCAAGCACATTGATTTCACCTCGAGACTTTCTGCTAAGTGCATCTGCTACTACATTAGCCTTCCCCGGATGGTAGTTGAGTGTGAAATCATAATCCTCCAAATATTCAATCCACCTTCTTTGCCGAAGATTCAAGTCTTTTTGTGTAAATATATACTTGAGGCTCTTATGATCAGAAAACACTTGAAACTTTTCTCCATACAGGTAACACCTCCACAACTTAAGAGTAAAAACCACAGCGGCAAGCTCCAAGTCATAAGTGGGATAGTTCTGCTCATGAATCTTTAGTTGTCTCAAGCCATAAGCAACTACCTTACCTCCCTGCATTAGCACACATCCCAAGCCTCGTTACGAAGCATCTATGTAAACATCGTATCCTTCCCCGCTGCTCGGAATAATGAGGACATGAGCTGTTGTTAACCTCTCCTTCAAGGTGCGAAAGGCTAGTTCACACTCTTGAGTCCACAAGAATCTTTCCCCCTTCTTCGTAAGGCGAGTGATTGGAATTGCTAGCTTCGAGAACCCTTCCATGAACCTCCGGTAGTAGCCTGCTAATCCCAGGAAACAACGTATCTCTGTCACATTCTTCGGTGGTTCCCACTTCATCACTGCTTCAATCTTTGCGGGGTCAATAGCTACACCCTATTCCGACACAACATGGCCAAGGAATTTCACTTCCTTCATCCAGAACTCGCATTTACTCATCTTAGCATATAACTTATGCTCTCTCAAGGTCTGAAGCACTACCGAAAGATGGTGTTCATGTTCCCCTTGTGTCCGTGAATAGATTAATAATCAATAAACACAATGACAAACTGATCTAGATACGGCCGGAATACTCTATACATCAAATCCATAAAGGCTGCAGGAGCATTAGTCAGTCCAAACGGCATTACCGTATATTCGAAATGACCATACCAGGTACAGAAAGCTGTCTTAGGAATATCCTTCTCCTTGATCCGCAGTTGATGGTACCCTGTGTGAAGATCAATCTTGGAGTAATACTTAGAACCCTTTAGCTGATCGAATAAATCATCAATTCGTGGCAACGAATATTTATTCTTCACTGTCACCCGATTCAATCTTCGGTAATCTGTGCATAACCAAAGTGTTTCGTCATGCTTCTTCACAAAGAGGACCGGGGCTCCCCAAGGTGAAGTGCTTAAAAGGATAAACCCAATAGCCAATAAATGGTCCAACTGTTTCCTTAGCTCCTTCAACTCCAAATGTGCCATCCTATAGGGAGCAATGGATATGGGTTCGGTTCCCTGATAGAGATCAATCGTAAACTCAATCTCTCTCTATGGGGGTAACCCGGGTAGTTCATCTGGGAAGACATCCAGAAACTCCGACACTATCAATACCACGTCCGGTTGGGATCTGTCCCGATCATCTCCCATCAAGCTAGCTAAGAAACTCAAATGGCTCCCCGCCTTAGCTTTCAAGAATCTACTACCTGTAGTAGGAAATGGATGGTAAGAATTTCAATCATTCATGAAACTGAAAACTACCCCTCCCGGTAATTGAAATGAAATATGCTTGCAAAAATAATCCATTACCGCACGAAAAGTGGACAATAAGTTCATCCCAAATATTATGTCATACCCCTTCATGTCTAATACAACCAAATCTACAATCAATTCTTGCTCCCCAATTCGAAGCACACAACCTCTACACACCCTTTTAGTATCCAACCGTTCTCCCGTAGGCATGTCAATACTCAAGGCATGTTCTAACTTCTCAAATTCCAACCCCAAATTAAGAGCATATATAGTTCGTATGAATAAATGAGTCACACCGGGATCAAATAGAATTCGGGCCCAAGAATTATAAAGAAGAACGATACCTTCCACAACTGCATTGGAAACGTCTTCCTCCGGTTGGGTCAAAGCAAAAACTCTCTCTTGATTGGCACCGCCTGGGGCTAGAGCTGCTAACGGTCACCGCTGTAGTGGCTTCTGTAGTGGTGGCCTATTTGCATTTACCTGTTCTGCTGCTTGATTGGTCTTTGGTGGAAACAATGTGCAGTTATTTCTGAAGTGTCCAAGCCCTCCACATGCGAAGCATTGACGCGGGTCAGTGTCTGCTCTATTCTAAGTAACCCCAGCTCCTCGAACGGCTTGATTCCTTTGCCCCGAAGCTTGGTCAGGTCGGCAGTACGAAGCTGCCCTCTATGTGACTCCGCTGCTGCTACCGGCTCTCAAGGGACCTCCTCTAGCAAAATTTTGTCTTCGTTTGGTCTCCTCAGTGTCTTTCTCCAGCAAGTTCGCCCATTCCACTAGATCCTTGTATTCTTGAATTCGGAGTGCAACCAGCTTCTCGCGGATGGAAGGCCTCAAACCTTGTTCAAAGCGTTTAGCCCTCTTTGCATCAATGGCCACAAACTCGATTGCGTAGCGAGACAACTCATCGAATTCGAATAAATAATTAATCCCTAACCTAACTAAACAACAAATCACACCTATTTGATAAACATATAACCTCAAACCAATTCAAACTTAAAGTTTCTTCAGCCTAGTCCTACTTCACCAGTGGTAATCCATAACCTACAGCTCCTATGTAAGACCTAATTCCTAGGCTCTGATATCAAACCTGTAACGCCCCAAAATTCCCCTTGGACGGCATTACTATCTAAAACCATTCACATCATGAGAGCAACTAAAAGAATTCATAATTAGAGGAAGTTCTATTTCATCATCCATAATATTTACAACTTCATCCAAAAGAATATGCCAAGCCATGGCCATTGCATCCAAAAGAATATGCCCAACTACGGCAATTACATCCCAAAAATTAACCATTATCTTGCAGCGAAATAAGAAAAATATTAACATGAACATTATCTCAAAATAAACCTCCTAGTCTAGGACATAAAAAGAACAGTTCTAGACATCCAACTCCGGGTCCACATGCCCATCAAGTTGAGCTTCCCAAGCTACCTGCTCGTCAACTCTAAGCTCCTCCTCTAAACCAAAATCTAAAAAGAATGTTGTTTGTAGGGGGTGAGCACTAAGCTCTGTAGGAAAATCCTCCCAAACTCGAACAAAGTTTCAAAAGCATATAAAACAGTCGGTCTTATTTTACAAATATCATATATAGCTTTTGAAAGAAAATAGGGACATTTCAATGGATCTCAAGTTTACGCAATAGCAATAATTAAATGAGAAAGTAAAACCAATCCCCAACAATAAACCAATTGCAACAATTGTATCTTATTCCTCAATGTATCTCAAACCACAACTTGTATCTGTAACCATATTATGTATCTCAGGTATGATGTATGACATCGCATAAATAAACACATTGAGAATATCCTAGCCCACACACACACACACAATCCTCGCAAGGATATACAACTTTAGGAAGGGCGTATACCGACGCATCGGCAGGGACGATCCAACCTATGAATTGTATACTAACCCTCAGCCTCGATAACACGTGAGCGAATAGTGGTTTGGTCCTCGCAAGGCACAAACCCCACTACGAGTGATAGGGAACCTTCAAACCTACACGGAGTAAGAAACGCATCTAACCCACTCTACGATATCCGGTCAACGGCCACCCATGGTCATCCAAAACATCCACATGAGATACAATACCCAACAATTTCTCAAATCACAAGCAAATCAAAAAAAATCCTCAAATTTCACATGTATTATTTCAATATAACAATTTAACAAAATATGCAAGAGATCATCAAAAATAACATTTTATTGTTCAATACAAAACACTAGAGTTTGAAATCAAGAACAAAGGAACAATCAAGAGAAAAATCCATTTTTCTTGACAACTAGGGTTTTAAGATAAGAAAAAGAGAGATTTCATGGTTATCCAACCATAACTTTGTTTAAAACATGGTAATAGATGCAAGAACATGAAGAAACAAGGATTTCATAGCATATATCTAAGATTTAGAAGCAAAACATACATAGATATATACCCTAGCCTCAATGAACAAGAGTGGGAAGAAACCCCTACCTTGCTCCTTAGTTTTTGTGTGAAGAACTAGAAGATTTGATCCTTCCCACTTGAATCAACCCTTGAATTTTTTGTTTTTCCCCTTATTTCCTTCCTCTCTAAGCCTCTCTATGGTGAGCATTGATGAAAATGGGTTGCAATGGGAGAGAAAACACCCAAAACAAGTCTGGGATGTGAAGTGTAACACCCCAAAACACACCCTGGACGGCATTACATTCTCAAACATTCATATCATGAGAGCACTAATATAATCCATCAATAAATAAGACTTCATCAAGTCATCCATAACATTTACAGCATTATCCCCAAAAGAATAGACTCATTTTGGCCTTTACATTCCAAAAATCAACTAATGTAACGCAACGGAAATAACAAAATAAAACTAGACTTTACAAGGTTCAAAATGAATATCCTAGTCTAGAACAAAAGGAAGTGTCGCTCTAGGCGTCCACCTCGGGATCCACGCTCCCGTCTATCGAAAATCTCCAAGTGTGCGGGCTCCTCGACTCCCAGCTCTTCCTCGAGAGGGTAATCTGAAAAATGTTAGCGGTAGGGGGTGAGCACGAAGCTCTGTAGAAAAATTCTCTCAAACCCAAACAAGGTTTAGAAACGTATTTAAAATGGCCGGTCTCATTTTTAACATAACATAGATACATAATTTGAAATAAGGCAGTGACATTTCAACAAGGATCTCAAATTTAAATAGCAATAGTACTAAAAATGAACAATAATAACCCATTTTAATAAACATCCATTTTCAAAATATAAACAATTTCCCACACATTATATAATATTGTCCTCTTTTGGCATGAGCATCCTTATAAGGAACCTCTCACCCTCAAGGCTTGGTTACTCAAGCATCCTTATAAGGAACCTCTTGAGGAAAATCACATACTGTCCTCTTTTGGCATGAGCATCCTTATAAGGAACCTCTCACCCTCAAGGCTTAGTTTCTTAAGCATCCTTATAAGGAACCTCTTAAGGAAAATCACATACTCTCCTCTCTTGGCATGAGCATCCTTATAAGGAACCTCTCACCCTCAAGGCATCACAAACTCAAGCATCCTTATAAGGAACCTCTTGAGGGAAATCACATACTCTCCTCTCTTGGCATGAGCATCCTTATAAGGAACCTCTCACCCTCAAGGCATCACAAACTCAAGCATCCTTATAAGGAACCTCTTGAGGGAAATCACATACTCTCCTCTCTTGGCATGAGCATCCTTATAAGGAACCTCTCACCCTCAAGGCATCACAAACAACCCAACCAAGCATACCATTCCAATATTTATATCATTTTACAAGCATCTCTCCAAAATCCCCAAGATATATTATGTAACAATTCCCCAACCAACAAAGAAAATACATGAGATCACAATAACATCATTTTTCTACCCAACACAAACAACTACGGTTTTTGAAGTTCATAATAAAGAAGCATTTAAGAAGAAATACATCACTCTCCCAAAAACTACGGTTTTAAAACTAGAAAAGAGATTTCATGGGTATTAAGCCCTAACTTTGTTCAAAACATGTAATCTTTGCCAAAAAGCCTAAGAGAGGATGATTCCATAACATATATATATACCATTGATAGTCAAAACATACATATATAAATACCCTAGCCATCAATGTAAGTGAGTGAGAGAAAACCCCTACCTTATGCTCTTGAAGAAACCTAGGGTTTGAGTCTTGAATCACTTGTGAACCCTTTGTCTTTCCTTTTAAATCTTGAGTTTTATCTTTCTCTCTTTCTCTCTAAGGGTTTCTAGGAGGGTTAGGGTAAGAGGGAGATGAAGAAATGGGGCAAATGAGGCTAAAAAGGGTGTTTTAAAACACCAAAATCCCGATTTTTACTGTTCGGCGGGCGTCAGATAAATGGTACCGGTACGGTTGAGCTACTGGAGTAGTCGTACCGGTACACAGTACCGGTACGGTATGGTACCGGTACACTTCGGCTATTTCGACTTCCAGGACAGTTTTGACCCATTTAGAGGTCGAATTGGAAAATTTTCATGAGATACACTTTTGTAGCCCTAGATGTCTACTATCTACTGTCCAAATTTCAGATCAATTGGACATAAGGATAAATAGTTATGACCAAAATACTAGAAGGTGTCCCAACTCCTTTTTACCCAAATTTTCTCTAAGTGTGTTTTCACTCCGGAATACTTCCTAACTTCCAATACACCTCATATTACCTCTCCCAAGGTTGTTCATCCTTCCGGATTCAATGGACACCTTATTTTGACCTAAAAATATTTAGAAATTCGTCTAGTCACCCTTTCCAAGTTTAAACGTCTTGGAAACTCCAACTTCCCAATCCATATTTATCTCTAGCATTTCTCCTACTATTACAATCTATATAATTTATCCTTACATCCTTACATATCCACATTTTTACAACTATTATTTAATATATATCTATATACATATATAAACGAAAATGCGGGGTGTTACATGAAGCCCTCGGTCTGACGCGTTTGGACGCGTGTCTATTCCCTTTCGGACGCGGGTGGCAGTATACCCTCAACTTCCAGATCGATTTTAACCTATTTAGAAGCCAATTCATAAAAGTTTCGTGAAATACACTTTTTTAGCCCTTGAAGTCTAGTTTCTACTGTAAAAACTTCAGATCAATCTAAGTTATGAGTAAAGAGTTATAGCTAAAATACTAAGGTAGTGTCAAATTTCTTCCTATCCAAATTCTTTCTAAAATGTGTTTTAACTCCGGAATACTTTCTAACTCTAATACACCCCATATTACCTCTCCCAAGGTTTTTCGATCTTCCGAATTCAATGAAAATCTTATTTTGACATAAAAATATTTAGAAACTTACCTAACAACCTTTCCCAAGTTTAAACGCCTCCGAAACTTAAACTTCACAATCAATTTGTCTCCCTAGTATTTATTCCTACTGTTACAATCTATATGGTTCATTCTTAGGTCATTACATATATAATAATTACCAAATAATTACATTAATATATTAATATAAACATGTGGGGATTTACACTGGGAGATCCGAAAAACTTGGAATAGCCGTTTAGCACATATAGCGGTTCGGAGGAATAAAATAGTAATTTTAGTGTTTTGAGTGTAAATTTAATTTAGTTTTGAGATAAATCATAAAACTAAATGTTTTTAGGTTAAAATAACATTAAAAATGAATCCGGAACGTCGAAAAACCTTAAGATAATCATATGGATCAAATTTGGAATGTGTAGTGGCAAAATCGTAATTTTGGAGAAAACCCAAATCAGCCCATGAACAGTAAAAATCGAGACTGCTGGGTTTAAACCCAGATTTCAGCCCATTTTCTTCCATTTTTTCTCACATCTCTCACCCAAAACTCCTTCACCCATCTTAGAACTAGGGAGAGAAAGAAAGAAGATGAGGGAAGAAGGGTTCTAGGGCTTGGGCTTGGACTTGGCTTGAGAAGCTTGGAGATTAAGCTTGGAATTTTGATTTCTAGGTAGGGGTTTCTTCCACTCTTGTTCATTGATACTAGGGATTATATATATACATGTTTTGACTCTAAATCTTATATATATGTATTGGAATCCTTGTTTCTTGATGTTCTTACAAATCTTCGCATGTTTTGATTGAAGTTATGGATTGATAGCCATGAAAATTCATGTTCTTGATGTCAAAACCTAGTTTTTGAGAAAGATGGATTTTTATTCTTGATATTCTTTTGTTCTTGATTCAAAATCCTTAGTTCTTTATTTGGGACAATAAAAGTATATCTTTTGATTATCTCTTGCTTATTTTTCTTGAAATGTTATATTGGAAAAATACCAATGAAATTAGGGGTTTTTGATTTACTTGTGATTTGAGAAATTGGTTGGTGTGGTATCTCTTGTGGATGTTTGGATGACCATGGGTGACCGTTGACCGAGTATCATAGAGTGGGTTAGACACGTTTCTTACTCCGTATGGTTTAAATTTTTCCTACCACTCGTAGTGGGGTTGGTGCCTTGTGAGGACCAAACCACTATTCGCTCACGTGGTACCGAGGATGAGGGTTAGTATACTATTTCTAGGTTGGATTCGTCACTGCCAATGTATTGGTATACGCCCTTCCTAAAGTTGGATATCCTTGCGAGGATTGGGTGTGTGTGTGTGGGCCAGGATATTCTCGATGTGTTTATTCATGCGATGTCATACATCATACCTAAGATACAAGTTGTGGTTTGATATATAGTTTTGGGAAATGATACATTGTGGGCTATTGTTTATTGAGCAAATGGGTGGTTATGGTTTATTGTGGAAAGGAGTTTATTGTGGACATGGTTAATGTGGAAATGGTAACTCGTTGGAATTGTTATTTTTTTTGAAATTGGTTTTACTTTTCATTTAATCATTGCTATTGTGTAAACTTGAGATCCATTGAAATGTCCATGTTTTCCTTCAAAAGCTATATATGATATTTGTAAAATGAGACCGACTGTTTTATATGCTTTCGAAACCTTGTTCGAGTTTGGGAGGATTTTCCTACAGAGCTTAGTGCTCACCCCCCTACAAACAATATCTTTTTCAGATTATGGTTTAGAGGAGGAGATCAGAGTTGATGAGCCGGTACATTGGGAAGCTCCAATAGATGGGAACATGAATCCCGAGGTGGACGTTTAAAGTTATATTCCCTTATGTTCTAGACTAGGAAATTTATTTTGAAACAATGTGAAGTCTAATATTTCGTTATTCCGCTGCAAGATAATAGTTGACTTGTTTTTGGATGTAATTGCCATAGTTGGGCATATCATTTTGGATAATGTTGTATATATTGTGGATGATGCCTGAAATTCACTTTTGTTATGAAGTTCATTTAGTTGCTCTCATGATGTGAATGGTTTTAGATAGTAATATCGTCCAAGGGGGATTTTTGGGCGTTACAAATCGAACTCATATGGATTGTTTTAATGTAAAAGAAAATTTGCATGTGGTTATATGAGTATGGATAAATGGACCCGGTGTGGTCAATATTTATTCATAAATGGATCCGGTATTGTCAATGTAGTATAATTGCACAGGTTGTGTTTTGGGTAGAGCTCCCCGTACAAAGGAGACTCTGCCCGAACTTTGTTAAATTAAGGACCCCCGGTTTTTGGGGCGTTACAAAATAGCATTGATCAGGTTAATATGTAATAGTCTACACACTTGAACTGATTTTTCCCGTGCAACAAAGTGCCAAAAAATCATAATTTTCTTTCTCTTCCTTTCCTAACAACCTTAGAGAAAAATTAGATATCATCTCCTAATGCATTGTTGCATAACTTGCATTGGATATACACCACTATCACATAATGATATAAACAAATTACTATGTTCACTAACACTTTAAAGCAAAGCAAGCAAACCAAAATTCATTTCTTGTAATCAAATTCATGAATTATGTCATATTTAGGTTGTTTGCTATTTTCTAATACATGTTGCCTCGTCATGAATTAAATACCATAGTAAATCGCAATTAAAAGAAATGCTTGCAAATACACATCCAAGCATAAAATTTTGGAGTTCTCCACGATAATTTTTTATCATAATTTCTCGACACCGCTCTGGAAGACAAAGGCCTTTGAAATGGGTCAAATCAACCAATTAGCCAATTTGACTGTAATTACAACCATTAGTCCTATTAAATTTAGAACTCAATTGCAAGTGATTATCTAACCCAAATATCATGACAACTTACTGCAAATTGATAATGGGAACCTTTGAATTGGGCACTTCTTTGTAAAAATCTTCCATTGTCTTCACATGATTGCAATTTGCAGAAATATACTCAAACTTCAGACCCAACCTACTATGAAAAAAAATAGAAACTAAAAACCTGAGTATTAAGTATTTCATGAATAAAAAGAAAAAAAAGGGCAGCGAAGAACACTTCCGACGCTCAAGCAAAACCAATAACTATCGTCAGTACTATACAATGTGTATTGATTTTCTTCTTGGATATGGTGAGTATACGGAACATAATGTTATAGTATCAATCTTCTAATCCATTTGATAATCTATTTACAATTTACGTATTAAAGCAAAACCACTTTTATTGAACCATTTATATTGGACAATTTTTTTGCCATGAATTATGGCATTTGCCAAATATCTTTCACTCTACTTTCATTGTTCTATCGGCTGATGAATTCACAATCAAAAAATAAAAAATAATAGTTTAACTACCATTAAAATTTGGAGTGTTATACAGTTGCCACAATTGTTCCTATTCTTGGTATAAAAAATATGTACTTAAGATGGGTATCCCTTGACTAATATTTCGATATACAACTTTACAAATTCATCAATTAGATTACATTGAAACATTATGATAAGTTGAAAAATAGTGGGGGTTATCACTATGTATTATTCGTCCTTAGTAAAATCCTTATTGATCAGAGGGGTCTTGTGATGTATAAAAATAGAGAAAGAATTCCATTTTGTAAGAAATGGGATCATAACTTATCTACCCATTAATTGATTAAAAATGCTCATTTATATCTTGGAGTCGTTGGCATTATTATTTTCATGACCATTCACTAGTAAAAAATATTATAACAAAACTCTATTCTATGACTATGCTTCTAGTGATGGTGTCCTCTTAGGCTTTATAGTTTTGTTTTATGAAGTGATCTATTTCAAGTACACATTAAGTGTATGATCAATCATCATTGGCCAAACTTGGATACTAGAAATATAAATAAATATAGATTCTCTAATGTTACCAGACATTTTTATGTCTTTATCTGCTATCACAGGTATCATTTATACACGAATTATATGCTTCACAAATTGGTATAATTTATTTCAGGCACTATGAAATAAGTGGTTTGGTGTGATACCACTTGAAAAAAGGTATATATTTTGTTTTTTTTTTTTTCAGGTTAATCATGATCTGGTTTGTCTTGAAAGGTCTCAAGAATGTCGCGTGAAAATTTGATATTCCATAATTAGAGAAATTAAATTTTGAAATTTGTTGAGATAATGAAGGCATTCCAAAAAATTCATGTGCTTAGTAAAATTTTGATTGCATGAAGGTTCTGTCAAACACACTTCTATTGGGTGTATTTAATCCCACAACCATGTATCTATATATGAACATAACCATGTATCTTTTTCAGGGTAGTTAAAATGTACAACCCTTGTACTTAAAAGATGGTTGCATAGAACTCCCCTCAGCTATGATTTGTGACACTAAACATCCTTCAATGTGTATTGCATAGGCCGCTAAATTAATGATTGTTTGAATATAAATGTTTGGGATTGATTTTTTGATAGCTAAAATGAATTTTTTTATCTTCCTTGTACTTGTGATCAACTTTGTTCCTCTCCCTCCACTTCATTCCATAAATAGTCGTGCATCATCATCTTATTGAATATAATTTTTTTTTGCAAGCTTCTTTTTTTGTAACACCCCAAAACACACTCTGGACGGCATTACATTCCAAAACATTCATATCATGAGAGCACTAAAATAATTCATCAACAAATAAGACTTCATAAAGTCATCCATAAAATTTACAGCGTTATCCCAAAAGAATAGACCCATTTTGGCCTTTACATCCCAAAAATCCCATAATGTAGCGCAGCGGAATTACAAAAGAAAACTAGACTTTACAAGGTACAAAATGAATATCCTAGTCTAGTACAAAAAGGAAAGAGGTCACTCTATGCGTCCACCTCGGGGTCCACCGTCCCGTCAAGTGGAGTCTCCCAAATAGCGGGCTCCTCGACCCTCAAGTCCTCCTCAAACGGGAAATCTGAAAAATGTTAGCGGTAGGGGGTGAGCACGAAGCTCTGTAGAAAAATTCTCTCAAACCCATACAAGGTTTAGAAAAGCGTTTAAAATGGTCGGCCTCATTTTTAACATAACATAGATACATAATTTGAAATAAAGCAGTGACATTTAAAAAGGATCTCAAGTTTATGTAAAACCTTACTCAAATGAATAAACGAGTACCATATGCAAATAATCACCATTAATTGCCACAAACGATTTCCAATAATTCTTTCGGTAGGTGGCATACTTTAGGGTAACCTCCACCTCCCTATAGATCATCTTTGTTTCTCAAGCATCCTTACAAGGAACCTCTTGAGAATGGGTGAGCATCCTTACAAGGAACCTCTCACAATTCATTGCATGGCTTCCCAAGCATCCTTACAAGGAACCTCTTGGGAAGGGGTGAGCATCCTTACAAGGAACCTCTCACAATTCATTTGCATGGCTTCCCAAGCATCCTTACAAGGAACCTCTTGGGAAGGGGTGAGCATCCTTATAAGAAACCTCTCACAATTCATTTGCATGGCTTCCCAAGCATCCTTATAAGGAACCTCTTGGGAAGGGGTGAGCATCCTTATAAGGAACCTCTCACAATTCATTACATGGCTTCCCAAGCATCCTTATAAGGAACCTCTTGGGAAGGGGTGAGCATCTTTATAAGGAACCTCTCACAATTCATTACATGGCTTCCCAAGCATCCTTATAAGGAACCTCTTGGGAAGGGGTGAGCATCCTTATAAGGAACCTCTCACAAAGCATTACAAACAACCCAACCAAGCTTACAATTCCATTATTGATTTCAATTCACAATCATCTATCCAAAATCCCCCAAAATATATCATGTAATAACTCCACAACCAACAAAGAAAATACATGAGATCACAATAACATCATTGTTCTACCCAACACAAAGCACTAAGGGTTCGAAAATCCATAATAAAGAAAGCATTTAGGAAGGAAATACATCACTCTCCCAAAGACTAGAGTTTTAAAACGAGAAAAGAGATTTCATGGGTATTAAACCCTAGCTTTGTTCAAAACATGTAATCCTTGCCAAAAAGCCTAAGAGAGGATGATTTCATAGCATATATATACCATTGATAACCAAAACATACATATATAAATACCCTAGCCTCAATGTAAGAGAGTGAAAGAAAACCTCTACCTTATGCTCTTGAAGAAATGTTGGGTTTGAGTCTTGGATCGCTTGTGAACCCTTTGTCTTTCCTTTTGATCTTGAGTTTTATCTTTCTCTCTTTCTCTCTAAGGGTTTCTAGGAGGGTTAGGGTAAGAGGGAGATGAAGAAATGGGGCAAATGGGATGTGGGATGGGTTTTATAACACCAAAAATCCCGACTTTTAACTGTTTAGCGGCGTCAGACGGATGGTACCGGTACCCAGTACCGGTACAAGAAACCTTCTGGAATCGGGGTACCGGTACCCAGTACCGGTACCAATTACCCAGTTTTGCCTATTTCTTTTGTTTTCCATTTCCAATCCATTCCAAAACTAACCAAATCCATCACAAACCTCTCCAACACATATTTCTACATCAAACCTATTTAGTACAAGTTCTAGGACCTAAAATTTCATATTTTCACATACTAAAACTAAATTTCAAATATTATTTCCTCGAGTTATACTCTATCAACATTTTTACAACTATTATTTAGTATATATCTATATACATATATAAATGAAAATGCGGGGTGTTACATTTTTCATCTTCTTCCTTATTTTTTATTTTAATCTTGTGTATTGATTGTGAGAGATTATTCTAAGTGCTTGATATTTTTATTTTTGAGATCCTACATCAAAACACCAACTGACACAATCAATTTATATACACACACTCACACACATGGACAAGCTCACGCACAAACACCATGACATATTTTTTTTCTTTGCAACATTCAAGTGACTCTTTGCCCTTTTGTGACATCCAACTAACTCTTTGCCCTTTTTCAAAAAATCCAGGTGAATCTTTGCCTTTTTATGATACTTCACAGATGAATTTTCTTGTATCGGTGGTAGCTATTATTGCGATAAACAATTTGAAACATTTGGTTTACCATTTTCATGAAAATTTTGAGTCACACTAATTTTTTTTGCATAGATATAGACTCTGTTATATAATATTGAATTGTTTCAATATTACACATTAGTTGGAGGAAATTATATATGATGTTGATTCTCTTTGAATGGAATATTGTGTGTCAAAATGTTCCCATTAGAGTATCTTTTTTCCAGAAAGGTTGTAATTCATATGTTTTCTGTTTCTAATTGTTTTTTTGAGGTTGGTTACAATGTTTTGAGTTTGAATTTGGAATGTGTCGTGTTGAATCTTGTTGCTAAATAATCCATGGAACCCATATTATATATTTTGGTATTTACTATTGCATACATGCATTTTTAACAATATTTGCATACATGCATTTTTTAACAATATTTTCACACATGCATGACTGAAACATTAGGTACAAGAATTGAGAAAATTCGAAACATGGACAAGAGTTGTATTGAATTACCAAATAGGGTCTCACAGGAGTACTTGGATGGGGTTAAGCAATTTCTTATGTTTGCATACACCAATAAGCATAAAGGTTCAACGATTTATTGCCCATGTAAGATATGTGCAAATCGCTTATTTCAATCAAGAGAAATAGTATAGGACCATCTTATTTCCAATGGCTTCTTAAAGAAGTACAAGAATTGGATTAACCATGGAGAACCCTACATACCATTGTATGGCAATCAAGAAAACAAAACTTCAATTGATTTAGATCTTCAAGATAATATGGTCGAAATGGTACACGAGGCAATGGGAATTTCAAATGTAGGTTCAAATGTTGAAGATGAAGTAATTGTAGATGATCTCTAGTCAGAGCCTAATGAAGAAACTGCAAAGTATTTTAAACTTCTACAGAACGCGAAGAGTGAATTGTATCCAAGGTGTGCACATTTCACTGCATTGTCATTTATTGTTCAACTATTACATTTGAAGGTGCTCAATGGATGGACAGACAAGTCATTTATAATGTTGCTTCAGTTGCTAATCAAGGCTTTCCCTGAGGGAGTCAGACTTCTGAGTTCATATTATGAAGCCCAAAAAGTACCAGATGATTTGGGTTTCACATATGAAACATGGGATGCATGCCCTAATAACTGTAGGTGTTCAGAAATGAGGATGAAGGGCGTGATGAATGTGAGATATGCAATACTTTTAGATGGAAACAGTTTGAAGGTAATCCAAATGGTACCATGTCATGTGAAAAATGAATAGTTGTAAAACAGGTGAGATATTTCCCTTTGAAACAAAGGCTACAAAGACTATTTATGTCAGCAAAAACCTCTTTGCTAATGAGATGACATGCAAAGGAACGACCCAATGACGGTGTATTTAGGCATCCAATTGACTCTCTTGCTTGGAAGACTTTTGATCTCAAAAAACCCATCATTTGCTAGTGACATTCAAAATATTAGGCTTGGGTTAGCAACTGATGGATTCAATCCATTCAGGTCCATGAACATAGTTCATAGTACTTGGGTTGTCATACTGATTCCATACAACTTACCCTCATGGTTGAGCATGAAGTAGTCTTTTCTTATTTTTTCAGTGCTTATTAATAGGCCTAAAGGACCTGGCTACAAGATTAATGTGTATTTACAGCCACTAATTGAAAAGTTGAAAGAATTATGGGTATAAGGTGTAAATACATTTGACACATTGGCCAATGAAATGTTTCAATTACATGCAAGTTTTTTGTGGACAATCAGTGATTTCCCTGTATATGTCAACTTATCTGGGTGGAGTACGAAGGGTGAGTATGTGTGACGCCCCTAAATCCGGGGGTCCGTTGATTACCCATCAACCCGCGGAATACCCGTAGATACCGAGTAATTCGATATCACTCTGTTATGCCCCATTTTCCGGGGTCCTAAATTTTAACGAAATTCGGGCAGAGTCTCCTTTGTACGAGGAGCTCTACCCAAAACACAACTTGTGCAGTATACATTAACATCACCCATCCGAGGCCCAATATAACACAATGACCACACAGGGTCCATTTATAAGTAAAACTTGACCGCACCGGGTCCATTTATCAATACTTATATCAAAACATGCAAGGTTAGTTTAACAATAGCCCATATAAGTTCTATTACATTTATTCGTGAAAACTTTACAAGTCAAAACCATGTTAATCAAAAGGTTTACAAAATCATGCACTAAGACCACAGGTCGGCCTCCTTCACCCTTGATGCTCTACATGGGAGCCATCCGCCGGTGCAAACCCCACACCTGAAATTGTTTCCCGTATAGGGTGAGCCTCGCTCAGTAGAAAATTCCCTACAGAGGCTATTCCCCACCTAGATGCACATGGAATGCTCATATGCAATACTCAATTATCCACAATAATTCTAATCATGTTTATGCAACTCAGATATGGAATTTCTTATGACATGTCATGCAACGAGGTGAGACTCATTCATGCACTCAATCCGAGCCCTTCCCGGCTCTCCAACACACGCAAGTGCAAATGTGTGAATCCGTCATTTATGTTATACATCAATGACATTTTACAAAACTAGGGTCTTTCTTGGGGTGGGCATTCATGGATTTACACCAACGGCACCCAACCGACACGGAATTTCAGGACTTCAACCCACGGTTCCGCGTATACCGACACACTTTATGGCCTTTTACACCAACGGAGTGCAAATCCTATCAACGAGTCTTTCACCCGATGGATATTCTAGCCCTTCTTGCTAACCCTGACCCAATTTATTTCTCATGCAATTATGCGACTCAACGGGATCTTCAATCCCTTCCTTCCGAGTCCCTTGTCAAATACCAAGAGTGGCATTTGATTAACCATGCACACATACCCACACTCACACCCATGAATGTGATGTCATGACCATGCCCAATATGCAATTGATGCCATATGAGCAATACAAACCATATATCATCATATTCCATGAAACTTTATATCACATGCATATAATTTGCATAATTCATCATGCTCAATATATCAACAAGCATAAGTGCACATATCACAACATACTTAGCCATGTTATTTCATTAAAACAACAACATTCAAATATTCAAGGCATTTAATCAAACACCTTCAAGGCACAATATCATGTTATCACATAATATAGCCTACATAACATCAAACAACAAGGAATTACCTAAGTAACTCCCACATCTCAAATTAAATCAAAAATTTAGTCTAATTCATTTCTAGACTTACTTTCTTATTCCCATAGCCATATATATACATAGGCCCATTTCATTCCTATGACAAGGCTCAATGTACACACATAGCACCTCATCATATAAACACATAGCATATCACTAAATACCAAAATTCCAAGAATGACACAAGGAACCTCTATATACCGAATTCAAACTAGAACTTTAATTCAACCATTTTTTTACCTCACTTTCCATAACCATAGGTAAGTAAACCCTATATTTCTACACACACATACCCACCCATACGACACCATAGGTGACAAATAGTCCCAAGTAGGAGAAATCCTACCTTTTGAAGCGTGAGATGAAGACTAGAGCTTCAAAGCTTCAAGAATACCAACAAAAAATCTCAAAATCCTTGATTTCTCCAAAGACTCCACTTGAATCTTCGGTGAAATCTCTTGTTCTTGGTACGTACGCGTAGCCCTCGTCGAGGAGATGAACTTTGCCTCTTGGATCGACGGATTCCGACCGACGGAACTCCCGGAATCGGAGAAACAAGTTTGAAGAATTTTTTTTTTTCCTCTTGGATCTTGGACGGCTGCTTGCAGCTAAGGGAAGATATTTGCTTTGTCCAAAAAGCTGATTTAAGAGGATATTTATAGGCAAAAATGTGCGGTCCACATCGCACCGCATATTTTCGACTTCCGGGTCCGTTTTTCGTCCCGAAACGATTCATTATACCTCGGATTAAGTTCAAATTAATTTTTATTGAAATTTAACTTAATTTGAAGGAAATTTTATAAAATACATTATTGGGGACCTTTAAAATGTCATTCGCCACGCAGTCGCCTCGAACGACGTGCAAAAATCCGACTATCTCGGAATTCGACGAAATTTGACAGGGTGACTAGATTCCGCGATACGAATCCAATGGCGAACTCCGTTTCCTCATCCGAGGTCTAGAGTATGAGTATTTAAAATAAGCATTAGGATGGCAAATGACCATTTTGCCCTTTTGAAGAAAAAGTTCAAATTTGCCCGGGTTTTATATTCTTCCCCCCTTAAAAGAATTTCGTCCCCGAAATACACACATACATACACATACAACCACATGCATATGCAATAGTCAGTTAATATTTAATGACTATTAGAAAGTACCTCCATCCTCGAATAAGAAAGGATAATGGGTACGAATGGTGTCCTCGCGCTCCCATGTCGCCTCCTCCATTCCTCGGTGCTGCCACAACACCTTCACTAGCCGCACGGTCTTGCCTCGCAAAACCTGTTCCCGGCTATCCATGATGCGCACCGATCCCTCCTCGAAGGTCCCATCCGCATCAACAACAAGCTCACCCCAATCCACCACATGAGTCGGATCTGGGGTGTATTTCCGGAGCATAGAGACATGGAATACCGCATGAACACCTAATATGTTTGGCGGTAACGCCAACCGGTAAGCAACTGTACCCACCCTCTCGAGTACCTCGAAGGGCCCGATGTATCTCGGCGACAGTTTCCCCCGTTTACCAAACCGGACCACTCCTCTTTTAGGCATAACCTTCAAGAAGACATGATCTCCCACCTCAAACTCTAGAGGTCGTCGTCGTCTATCAGCATAACTCTTCTGTCGACTCTGAGCCGTGAGAAGACGCTTCCGAATCAAGTCCACCTTCTCCGAGGTGTCTTTTACCAATTCCGGACCCGTAGAAAACCTCTCTCCTACCTCCGTCCAACAGACAGGAGAACGACATGGCCTCCCGTACAATGTCTCATAGGGTGCCATCTGTATACTCGCCTGATAACTATTGTTATAGGCGAACTCCACCAAGGCAAATGATCTTCCCAGCTACCCTTGAGATCTAGGACGCATGCCCGCAGCATGTCCTCTAAGGTCTAGATAGTCCTCTCCGACTGACCATCTGTCTGAGGATGAAAAGCAGTGCTCATCATCAACTGTGTCCCCATGGCTCGCTGGAAACTCTCCCAAAACTAAGCCGTAAACCTGGGATCTCGATCCGATACTATAGATACGGGTACCCCATGCAACCGGACAATCTCCCGTATGTACAACCTGCAGAATTCCTCCAGTGTGAAGGTCATCCGCACTGCCAGAAAATGTGCCGACTTAGTAAGCCGGTCCACTATCACCCACACAGCGTCATGCCCCCGCGATGTCCGTGGCAGATGGGTCACAAAATCCATCGTGATATGCTCCCACTTCCACTCAGCTACCTCCAAAGGCTGGAGTAATCCTGCTGGTCTCTGGTGCTCAGCTTTAACTTGCTGACAGGTGAGACATCATCTGACAAAATCTCCAACATCTCTCTTCATCCCGCTCCAATAATACTGGCGACGAAGATCATGATACATCTTCGTGCCACCTGGGTGCACAGCAAATCGGGAACAATGAAACTCTTTGAGAATCTCCTCTCTGAGCTCCGCAGACTGGGAAACCACAATTCGTCCCCTGAACCGAAGACTACCATCTGTATGAATGGCCCAGCCTTCATCACCCGTACCCAATCGTACTCAGTCCCTGATGGACACTAACTCAGTATCCTGTCCCTGGGACTCAATAACCCTGCTCAGTAGGGAAGGTGTGGCCACCAAGCTCCCCAAAGTACCCTGAATATGATCAGTGTAATGTAGCCCAAACTGTCCCACAGTCTCGAGCATCTGCCACTCTCGGGAAGCCACACTAGCCACCACTCCCCGTGATTTTCGACTGAGTGCATCAGCCACCACATTTGCCTTACCGGGATGGTAATGCAACGTAAAATCGTAGTCCTCGAGGTACTCCATCCACCTGCGTTGCCTCATGTTGAGGTCCCGCTGTGTAAAAATGTACTTCAGACTCTTGTGGTCCAAAAACACTTCAAACTGCTCGCCATACAGGTAGTGACACCAAGCCTTCAAGGCAAAGACAATGGCCGCAAATTCCATATCATGTGTGGGGTAATTCAGCTCGTGGTTCTTTAACTGCCGAGAACCATAAGCCACCACCCTCCCGGACTGCATCAAGACACATCCCAGTCCGTCCTTCGAGGCATCACAATAAACTGTGTACCTCTGTCCCCTTTCCGGGACTATCAAGATAGGAGCTGAAGTAAGCCTTCTCTTTAACTCCTGGAATGCCTTCTCGCAAGAATCATTCCACTCGAACTTGACCTCTTTCCGAGTCAACCTAGTCATAGGTGTAGCCAGCCGAGAGAAATCCTCAATAAACCGTCGGTAATACCCTGCCAATCCCAAGAAACTGCGTATCTCGAAGACTGACTTTGGTCTCTCCCAATTCATAACTGCCTCGACCTTCTCCGGGTCCACAGATACACCCGGAGCCGACACTACATGCCCCAAGAATTTCACCTCAGTCAACCAAAATTCACACTTGCTGAACTTGGCGTACAACTGGTGGTCTCTCAAGGCCTGGAGAACAATCCTCAAGTGACCCTCATGCTCCTCCTCAGACTTGGAGTAGATTAAGATATCGTCAACAAAAACCACGACAAAGTGATCAAGGTAGGGTTGGAACACCCTATGCATGAGATCCATGAATGCCGTCGGGGCGTTTGTCAATCCGAATGGCATCACTGTGAACTCGAAATGCTCATACCGCGTTCTGAACGCCGTCTTAGGGATATCTGCTTCCCTAACCCTCAACTGATGGTAACCGGTGCGGAGATCTGTCTTGGAGTAGACCCGCGCCCCTCTCAGCTGATCAAACAAGTCATCAATCATCGGCAAAGGGTACCTATTATTGATAGTAACCCTATTCAACTGCCGGTAATCTATGCATAGTCGAAGGGTTTTGTCCTTCTTCTTTGCAAATAACACCGGAGCGCCCCAAGGTGAGGTACTCGGTCTAATGAACCCCCTGTCCAACAATTCCTGCAATTGGACCTTGAGTTCTTGCAACTCAGCAGGCGCCATCCTATGTGGAGTCATAGAAATGGGCGATGTACCGGGATGCAACTCTATAGTGAAGTCCACATCCCTATGTGGAGGTAATCCCGGTAGTTCATCCGGAAAAACATCCTCATAATCACACACAACCCGAGGTAGACCAAACTCCTGTCTCGTCTCGTCCTCTAGGGTAAGGCTTGCTAGCCAACCCATCAACTGCCCGTGCCATCTAGAGTCGTACACGGCTTGGGGTAAAGCATCGTGCTTATCCCCCTGAAACATGAAACAAACCCCATCCGGTGTGTAAGCAGTGACCCGCTTCCGATCACAATCAATGACGACTCGGTGTGCCGCCAACCAATCCATCCCAAGGATTACATCGAACTCCGACATGTCCATGACCCCAAGGTCCACGGTGAGTAGAATCCCTGAGATCTCTAACTCACACCCCCGACATATCTAATCAACCTCACCCTAGCACCTAGGGGAGAACTCACGTGCAATGGCTCTTCTAAGGTCTCAACCTCTAAACCCAAGTCTTTCACACAAGATGCAGCAATAAATGAATGCGATGCACCAGAATCAAACAATACTCTAGCCCATAAGCGGGAAAGTAGAAATGTACCCTGTATCACCGACGGATCTGCCGGCTCAGTCTGTGGTATCATGGCATAGACACGCCCTTGAGTCCCTGAAGTCCCGGCTTGTGAGCCTTGGCCTCGTCCCTGACCCATGCCTTGGCCCATCTGGCCAGCTTGCGGTGTCCCCGCACGTGAAGTGGTAGGGCCTTGTGCAGTACCCTGGTATTGATACTGACTCCCCCGGCCCATGGTAGGGTAGTGAGGAGTATACTGGGTCTGTGGTTGCCCCACCAAAGTCTGGGACTGTGACGATCCGTAGCTTTGGGATCCTTGCCGCTGAGGACAATCCCGCTTCATGTGACCCGGCTGGCGGCAATGGAAACATGTTTTCTGCCCCGCCTGATATGTAGTCCCCGGGTTTCCCCCGCCTTGGGAGGATCGACCGTGGCCTTGGCCTTGATGGCTACGGCCTTGTCCTTGTTGCCCTTGCGGAGGAAAAGTCATCTGCCTCTTTCCAGAACTAGAAGAAGAGGATTGGCCCTCCTTTTTCTTGTCCTTCACACCCGCCTCCCGGATGTTTCTTGCATCATCCACTTCTCTCTCAATGGCCATAGCTGTCTGGACCATCAAGTCGAAGTCTTGTAGGAGAAGACCCACAATCTTACCCCGGATGGATAACTTCAGCCCATCCTCAAACTTTCTGACTTTGGCCGTATCTGTGGCCACGTAGTCATCGACAAAACGTGCTAATTCGGTGAATTTAGCAACGTACTCCATCACCGTCATGGTGCCTTGCCTCAAATCCAGGAATTCCCGGGCCTTTGCATGTCTTGCTGCGGCCGGGAAGTACTTTCCCATAAAGAGTTCCTTGAACTCAATCCAAGTCATAGCCTCCAAGTCCTTGGAGTCTTTCACCCAATCCCACCACACTAGGGATTCCCCCTCCAGCTGAAATGTAGCTAGAGTTATCTTGGTGGCGTCGGAGGTGATCTCCATAGCCCTTAAAACCCTATCCACTTGTCGGAACCAATGGTCAGCTACCATAGGGTCCGCTCCTCCCATGAAGATCGAAGGCTGATGTGCCTTGAACTTCTGGAGATTACTGGAGCCTCCTTGGCCCCCACCTGCACCCGTCTGTGTGAGTGTGGCAACCACTGTACCAAGAGCCTCTATGAAGGCTTGTTGGTCAGTAGTAGGGGGTGGTGGATTGTTCTGCCCACCGCCTCGGCCTCGACCGCGTGGTCTTCCTCTTGTTGCCATCTACACACACATAAAATAGCAATAGAGCCTCACATAGTGTCCCAAGATAGGGATCAAAGTTAAAACCTTGAGAATTCTCTCATTGTCTCACTAGTAATGCATATGCCATTTATTAGTAGACATTTACCCCATGAACTATCCCGTTCATCTACTTTCCCACTGCCAAGGTTATGTTTGCTAACCCTAGTGTGTCCATTTCCATGTACATTCTACCATGTATATAATTCACACAACAAGTAACACATAACATGTAGCAACTTCAAAGCACATAACATGTAGTAAATATAGCACAATACATGAAATGCGTATGGAATGCAATGGTCTAGACCCATGCCCATCAAGCCCTAGGTTAATCGTATACCTAAGCTCTGATACCAAGCTGTGACGCCCCTAAATCAGGGGGTCCGTTGATTACCCATCAACCCGCGAAATACCCGTAGATACCGAGTAATTCGATATCACTCTGTTATGCCCCATTTTCCGGGGTCCTAAATTTTAACGAAATTCGGGCAGAGTCTCCTTTGTACGAGGAGCTCTACCCAAAACACAACCTATGCAGTATACATTAACATCACCCATCCGAGGCCCAATATAACACAATGACCACACAGGGTCCATTTGTAAGTAAAACTTGACCGCACCGGGTCCATTTATCAATACTTATATCAAAACATGCAAGGTTAGTTTAACAATAGCCCATATAAGTTCTACTACATTTATTCGTGAAAACTTTACAAGTCAAAACCATGTTAATCAAAAGGTTTACAAAATCATGCACTAAGACCACAGGTCGGCCTCCTTCACCCTTGATGCTCTACATGGGAGCCATCCGCCGGTGCAAACCCCACACCTGAAATTGTTTCCCGTATAGGGTGAGCCTCGCTCAGTAGAAAATTCCCTACAGAGGCTACTCCCCACCTAGATGCACATGGAATGCTCATATGCAATACTCAATTATCCATAACAATTCTAATCATGTTTATGCAACTCAGATATGGAATTTCTTATGACATGTCATGCAACGAGGTGAGACTCATTCATGCACTCAATCCGAGCCCTTCCCGGCTCTCCAACACACGCAAGTGCAAATGTGTGAATCCGTCATTTATGTTATACATCAATGATATTTTACAAAACTAGGGTCTTTCTTGGGGTGGGCATTCATGGATTTACACCAACGGCACCCAACAAACACGGAATTTCAGGACTTCAACCCACGGTTCCGCGTATACCGACACACTTTATGGCCTTTTACACCAACGGAGTGCGAATCCTATCAACGAGTCTTTCACCCGAGGGATATTCTAGCCCTTCTTGCTAACCCCGACCCAATTTATTTCTCATGCAATTATGCGACTCAACGGGATCTTCAATCCTTTCCTTCCGAGTCCCTTGTCAAATACCAAGAGTGGCATTTGATTAACCATGCACACATACCCACACTCACACCCATGAATGTGATGTCATGACCATGCCCAATATGCAATTGATGCCATATGAGCAATACAAACCATATATCATCATATTCCATGAAACTTTATATCACATGCATATAATTTGCATAATTCATCATGCTCAATATATCAACAAGCATAAGTGCACATATCATAACATACTTAGCCATGTTATTTCATTAAAACAACAACATTCAAATATTCAAGGCATTTAATCAAACACCTTCAATGCACAATATCATGTTATCACATAATATAGCCTACATAACATCAAACAACAAGGAATTACCTAAGTAACTCCCACATCTCAAATTAAATCAAAAATTTAGTCTAATTCATTTCTAGACTTACTTTCTTATTCCCATAGCCATATATATACATAGGCCCATTTCATTCCTATGACAAGGCTCAATGTACACACATAGCACCTCATCATATAAACACATAGCATATCACTAAATACCAAAATTCCAAGAATGACACAAGGAACCTCTATATACCGAATTCAAACTAGAACTTTAATTCAACCATTTTTTTACCTCACTTTCCATAACCATAGGTAAGTAAACCCTATATTTCTACACACACATACCCACCCATACGACACCATAGGTGATAAATAGTCCCAAGTAGGAGAAATCCTACCTTTTGAAGTGTGAGATGAAGACTAGAGCTTCAAAGCTTCAAGAACACCAACAAAAAATCCCAAAATCCTTGATTTCTCCAAAGACTCCACTTGAATCTTCGGTGAAATCTATTTTTCTTGGTACGTACGCGTAGCCCTCGTCGAGGAGATGAACTTTGTCTCTTGGATCGACGGATTCCGACCGACGGAACTCCCGGAATCGGAGAAACAAGTTTGAAGAATTTTTTTTTTTCCTCTTGGATCTTGGACGGCTGCTTGCAGCTAAGGGAAGATATTTGCTTTGTCCAAAAAGCTGATTTAAGAGGATATTTATAGGCAAAAATGTGCGGTCCACATCGCACCGCATATTTTCGACTTCCGGGTCCGTTTTTCGTCCCGAAACGATTCATTATACCTCGGATTAAGTTCAAATTAATTTTTATTGAAATTTAAATTAATTTGAAGGAAATTTTATAAAATACATTATTGGGGACCTTTAAAATGTCATTCGCCACGTAGTCGACTCGAACGACGTGCAAAAATCCGACTATCTCGGAATTCGACGAAATTTGACAGGGTGACTAGATTTTGCGATACGAATCCAATGGCAAACTCCGTTTCCTCATCCGAGGTCTAGAGTATGAGTATTTAAAATAAGCATTAGGATGGCAAATGACCATTTTGCCCTTTTTAAGAAAAAGTTCAAATTTGCCCGGGTTTTACAGTATGCTTGTCCCACTTGTAATGCAAAAACTCAGTCTTGTTGGTTGAAGCATGGGAGAAAATATTGTTACATGGGTCGCCGTTGTTGGTTACTTGATGGACACAAATTTCGAAAGTCAAGGGAGTACTTTGATGGGACACGACGTCTACCATTTTGACGGGAACTGATTTGTTGCTATAGTTAGAATCAGAACATATATTGACTGAGTACAAAAAATATGACCTTATTGAAAAGAAAAAGAAAGAAATACATAAGAAAAAATGTGTGTCCATAAAACATAGTTGGAAGAAAAAAAGTATCTTCTTGGAATTGCCATACTGGGAGCATAATTTAATAAGACATAACGTCGATGTAATGCATATAGAGAAGAATTTTTGTGACAACCTATTGTGGACAATATTAGGAGTTGTGGGAAAATTGAAGTACAACTTGAGTGCACGACATAATCTACAAGAAATAGATATTAGAAAACCACTACACCCACAATCAAGGGAGTTTGGTAAAGTGTATTTACCTCCTGCTCAATTTGTCATGAGTAAAGATGACAAACATAAATTTTGCAAAGTACTAAAGGGGGTCTGGGTACCAAACGAATATGCATCCAATATCTCATGACGTGTGAATTTACAAAAACAAAGTATTGGAGGTCTTAAGAGTCATGACAACCATATTCTGATACATCAACTTATTCCTTTGTCTATCCAAAAATGATTGCCTAAGAATGTAGTTGAAGCCATAATTGAACTTAGTAATTTCTTTAGTCAATTATGCTCGAAAGTGAACCGTGCAACAAACTTAGAATATATTCAAGACCATATTGTGCTAACACTTTGTCACCTCGAAAAAATATTTGTACCCTTCTTCTTTGATATAATGGAGCACTGGCCTATACATTTAGCTGAAAAAGTGTAACGCCCCAAATACCACCCTGAACGGCATTACATTCTAAAACATTCACATCATGAGAGCACTAAAATAATCCATCAATTCTTTTAAGGGGGGAAGAATGTGAAACCCGGGAAAATTTGAACTTTTTCTTAAAAAGGGCAAAATGGTAATTTGCCACTACTGCACGTATTAAAATACATATGTTCTAGACCTCGAAGGAGGGAACGGAGTGCGCCATTGGATTCGTAACGCGAAATCTAGTGACCACCAGAAATTTCGTTGAATTCCGAGATAGTCGGATTTTGCACGTAGTTCGAGACGACTGCGTGGCGATTGACCTTTTAAAGGTCCCCAAAAACGAGAAATATTAAAATTCATTATAATTGGATTAATGTGCCAATAAAATTTATTTGGACTTAATCCGGGACTTAATGAGTCGTTTCGGGACGAAAAACGGACCCGAAAGTAATAAACGAGCGGTGCGATGTAGACCACACATTTAAAACTATATAAAGGGACAAATATCTGCATTTTAGGCAGAAAATTTCTGCCTTTGTGCTGGGTTCAACGTGTGGGAGAAAGAGAGAGAGAAAAGAGAGAACTTCAAGCTTCCTTCGGCGATTCCCGGACTTCCGTCGCTCGGATTCCGTCGAGCTAGAAGGGAGAAGTGATCTACGCGACAAGGGCTACGCGTGGGCACCAAAAACAAGGAATTTCACCGAAGATCCAAAGAGGCGATCTTGAGAGATTCAAAGTTTTGGAGTGGTTTTGGTGTTTTTAGGGGTTTTCTACACTCCTAAAAGGTAGGATCTTTCCTACTTGGGATTATTCTTACCTTAGGTGTTAGTAGACTAAGGGTTAAAAGTTATATATGCATATGTATTGAATTATATATATGTCTATAGTTATGGTAATGGAAAAGGGAGCATAGAGTTGGCCTAGGCTAACTTCTAGCTTGATTTTATTACATAGGAGTTCCATGTGGTTCCTCTTATAACTTGGTGAAATTTGAGCTATATGGTTGCTTGGAATGTGTTATGTGAAAACATGACTTTAATGACTACTAGGTGTTTGATAAAATGCCTAGGTGAAATTGTGTGTGTTACTTGCATGATGCTATGTTATAACATGCTTGGGTGATTGTGAAATCATATGCTTAGGATATGATTGTTGGATGAAGAGTGTTGTTGATATATGCATGAAATGATATATTGAACATAATGAGATATGGTAGTTATGTGCTTTTGATATAATTGCCATTGATGTATTGAAAATGTTTATATGTTTGTCATGAGCATATTGAGCATTATTCTGTGTGCAATGGAACATCACATTGCATTTGCACGGGGATATCGCATCCATAGATATGAGTGGGTGTGTGTGCATGTTATACATGATTAATCAATCACCATTCTTGGTGCTTGGTGGATGGGCTCGGGAATGTTGGAACGAAGTTTCGACTGAGTCGCATGGTTGCATGGAAAAACTTGTGTCGGGTGTAGCAAGTAGGGCTAGACACTCCCTCGGGTGAAAAACCCGGAACCACTTGGTTCAGTCACTTGCCGGCGGTGCAATTCCAAAAAAGTGACACGGTGTACGGAACCGGCGGTGTGATTCCGAAGATCCGTTGCCCAACAAAGACACAAGGGTTTTGTTATAAAAACACCCATTCAATGGGTAGCTTCCAACAATGATCCGGTTTTGGGAAAACATGATTTCTTTTCAAATGATCATTGGAAGGTTTTTCACCGTCAATAGACGGGTCATCACACATTGGCATTGCATTGTGTTGAGGGAGTCGGTGAGGACTCGGAATGGGTTGCATGAATGAGTTTTCATCTCATTTCATTGCATGGCATTGTTGCATTCCAACATTGAATGCATAGTGTGTGTGGAATGATTGATTACATGTTGTATGTGAATATTACATGAGCATGAGCATCTAGGGGGGAGTAACCTCCGTAGGAAGTTTTCTACTGGGCGTTGTGCTCACCCTATACGGGAAACAATTTCAGGTGTCGGGTTTACACCGGCGATTGGCTCCCATGGAGAGCATCAAGGGTGAAGGGGGCCTAAGTGCGGCCTTATCTCAAGATTTTTGTAAACCTTTTGTTTTACAATGGTTTATGACATGTAAAGTTTGTATAAACAAACTTATTTCATTCCCTTTTTGAATTATATTTGTATGGGATAGATTGTAATGGTCGTGTATGGATCTTGTGCAAAATATAAAAATATAGTTGTACATGTCTTGGATGATGTGGAATTGAGTTAGGATGAATTGGAAATGAAAAATGGAGCAAGAAAGCAAATCTGGGCAGCAACTACCGGTAGTCAATGGGTAACTACCGGTAGTCGACTGTCAGTGTGTATTGGCTACCGGTAGACAACAGGTAGTCGTAACTCCAGAAGGTTTCGGCTACCGGTAGACAACAGGTAGTCGTAACTCCAGAATGTTTCGGCTACCGGTAGCCGATAAACAGCTACCGGTAGCCAGTCCAAAAATCTGAAATTTTTTAAATGTGTTGCCAAATCTTTGGGCTTTGAATTTCCTTCCTTTAAATGATTAAAGTGGACCCTAATGGGGTACAAACCACGGTGTATGAGACTTTAAATGAATGTTAAACCGAATTTTCATTATGGGTTATAATCCCGGCTTAAAGATATTCTTGATGTGGTGTCGGGTTGAGCGATATCCACGGATGTTTCCGCAGGTTGATGGGTTATCAACGGGACCCCCGGATTTTGGGGCGTCACACTAAGAATTTATAAACTTGTACCACCACAAAACTTCTGATTTTCGTATTTGTCTCCAATGACAATTTTGATGCCAAATGTAGGTACGAATTGGTACCGCAGTTGAGAATAAAGGAAAGAGGGTATTATTTGACACAAATTATTTCAAGATATGTGTATTTTACATGAGATTGTTCCACCAATGACTTTTCACTTTTTTCTGTAAAATAGTTATCACTTGTAGGAAACTTTCATCAATTAATTTTGTTACAAATTGTGCATGTCCCACGACTTATATTTTATAATTCTTATTTGGATGAAAATTGTTATGCTTGTTAGAAATGTTGGATTGTGTTTGAATGTTGATATGCATTTGTGGATCTCTGATTGTTGTGATACTTTGTAATCTAGTTCGCATATATGTTGAGCTCATCGACACATAAATTATTGCAATTTCTTAGTTCATTATTATTGTAACAAATATAAGGTTGATTACATGTATATTGTTGTATTTGTGATGTATTGATGATATGTGTCACATGTTGTGAATCACATTTGTCCGTGAATTGCATGGATTTTTTCTATTATGCATTTATAATAATGATTAGTCATCAAAATAAGTAATATTAACCGTTATTATATATTTTTCTTGTTGAGCAATCGTTATTTTGGTTGTAGGTTGGAGACAAAGTAGACTTACTTAGTTCTAAAGTTCCAAAATGCATAATGGCAAAGGGCCTTATTATTAGTATGGACCAATCGATAGAAATAGATGGAATTCCATTGGGATCAAATTTTTGGCAAGTATTTGTTGAAAATGCAAGAGATCCGAAAGTGTGTTTGATAAGGTCTTGTCGAGGTATTCTTACAATTGGACAAGCCGTTCAGAGAAATATTGCGTGGCCCTCTGTTGATGTATATTCTAACTTTTTTTAGTTCTTTATTGTATATATGTATGTAAATATCATTTCAGTATAGTAACAATAATTTTATGTTTTTTTCAGGTGTCACTGAAAGAGTAGATGGTTTGGGAAGGATGTTCAACTTTTTGCATTAATTTCTTGTACTCATGAATCATTATGGTTTGCAAAAGTGCATACTTTACATTTTGTTTAACTCATGAGATTTTTTTTTTTTTTTTGATATGAAAATATTACTATATTTTTGGAAATGTTGGTCATATTTACTTGTGCTTATCTATATATTGAATTGTATAGTTGTACAAATGTGTACCTTTAAATTTATGTGATGGAAGTGTATATATGCACAAGGTATATAACATTGGTTACCAACGATCCATAATAATTGTGACGCCCCTAAAATCGGGGGTCCTTTGTCAACCTATTGATCACCCATCAACCTGCGGAAGTACCCGTGAATGCCGCATAACCTGACACCACGCCATAACATCCCCTTCACCGGGATCATAAACAACACAGAGTTTGGACAGAGTCTCCCTTGTACCGGGCACTCCAAAACGCATAACCTGTATACATTTCAATCACTTGACCATTGTAATGTCCAACATACATTAATTTGTCCTTAATATTACTCCATTAACATCCTTTGAACAAAATGACTCAAGGCCCGAAGGTCTGACAAAGTACATAATGACTCGTGTACATGCTACCGGTAGCTGAGCCCTCTGCAAACAAGTTCCCAGTGCAAATTTTTTGAGGAGTTACCGGTAACTCGTGTACGTGCTACCAGTAGCTGAGTCCACTGGAATTGTGCTACGGGTAGCTCAAGACTTGCTACTGGTAGATAAGCCCAGTTTTTCCCCAATTCCATCATTTTTCAATTTCAACTCACCCATTCTCATACAACATTCACCCAAACTCATATAACATCAAAATTTACACGAAATATAGTTCATATGAGTTCGTTTTTGTACAATCTTACATATCCAAAACTAATTACACGATTGTTTTATAACCAATACCCCCTGGAAAACCCGACATACACAGTGGAGATAACAAAGAACACCAGGGTGAGTTTCGAACCTAACGATGCTTTTGAGAGACAATCAATGTTTACTCAAGTAAATTCTGTTCACTCTCAATTTTTGAATGATCTCATTAACCTTGCTTTGATTGACGCACTTAAAAGTGATCTATTGACATATCCCACAAGGAACCATCGCATACGACACATACATGTACACATGCTTGAGAAATGATCTTAGGCCATCTTTGATATAATATTGAGCCTTAGACCTTTCTTTGACAAAATTTATCCCTCGTTAGCCATGTTTGAGCCATCAATGTATAAATTTTTCTTTGATAAACCCATATGATTACCAATCCACAGGAAAACATACTTGACATACCTTGGCTATCTAATTTTCTTACATCATCTTTGTAAGATGATACAGAAAAAGGAGCATTCGAGATTATCATCCAAGAAGAGTTGATTGGAACAATTGAAACAAAACAGAAGCAAAAAGGCAAGAACTTGCCAAGAAAGTGAAAAATGAGAAAAATGAAAGAAAGAAATGTCATCTCTCGGCAAAATATCAAGAAGTTAGAAAAAGGTGTGTTACAATACGTAAACAGAAGATAGCTTTTGAAAATCCCTGACGTCGTTTCGTTAGCCACTGACCTCTGGCCACGCTACAACCTATGAAAAGCCCTATTTGATCTCAAGTCTGTTACATGCATGTGTTGATAATCACAATTGGGATATGGTAAATAGCATTCCTTTTAATTGCGTTAATATTCTTTCATGAGGTTATGCCAAACATAAGTAGTTGCTTCTTAAAAATTTCACTCCTTTCCTAAATTGTGCATGTGATTTTTCGATTGGCCATCTTCTGATCACATGATCTGTGAGAAACCAGTCACTATAATCAGAGTGGACTTTTGCTGAGGGTATACTATGTGAGGTTTGTGAAATCGAAACTATCCATGGAAGGTGATAAAAGGGAGTATTTGTTACACAACAATTCCGGTTGCTTGAATGATCATTCCTACTGCACTGAGAATTTCAAATACCAATGTAACAAATGATAATTTTTGCATAGAATGAATACCTGTGAAATAAGGACGTGTGAGACATAAGTCAAAATTGAGAATCTGGTGTCCCAACGACCATGATGCTAATTTACTTTAGTTAGCACTCTCCTATGCACATCTGTTCGACTGAAGTTTGTTGGTAGCTTCCCTGGAAACCCTCACGAGACAACACTCGTCCGCTAGGGTAAACCTAGTGGTTCAACGGCTTGTTGCATAAGCTAAATGCAACCGGATGACCTACGAAAATGGCATTAGGAGTAGATTTTTCTTTTTCGTATTACTAGAGACTAGCAATATTTAGGTTGGGGAGTGTGATTAGTACTTAAAATTGACATATTATTATGACATTTTAAGACTAATTGTACTTTAATGTAGTTTAAGTGATGTCATTTCAGGCCCTAAACTGAACAAGGACCCAAGAACAACAAGTACCACACTTGGATGCAGCACCAGCATATTAGAGCCCAAAATTGGAGAAGCTTGGAGCACAGCCAGAACGTTCGAACGCCAACTCACGTTCGAACGTCCACCTTACACTGTAGCAGACTCAACTGCTGAAGAGAAGACGTGTTGCAGTTAGGAAAGAAGACTGGAGCTCTGAAGCACTTGAGTGTCACGTTCGAACGCCAACTCACATTCGAACGTGCACTTGAGTTGATGGAAGACCAGACTACTGCAAAGAGTTGGAACTGAACTTCACAGAAGACCAACAGACCACTCGAGTGAAAGGGTCAGAGCAAATCTGGCGTTCGAACGCCCTTAGTGCAAAAACAGAAGAAACGTTCGAACGGTAGTCAACGTTCGAACGCCCGTAGTGCAAAAACAGAAAGAACGTTCGAACGCCAACTCACGTTCGAACGTTATCCACAGACTGGCAGCAGAGTTGTTGACTGTTCACTTGGACTTGGGCGGCAAACACTATTCCTTCACCCCCCCCCCCCCCCTTGTCTCCTCCTCTTGCCTATAAATACTCCCCTTGTTGGAGAGTTATGGGAGCCAAGTAGGAAGTAGGAAAGTTGATGGAGGCTTAGACTCCCACTCTCATTGTAGATTTAGCTCATTTCCCTTGTATGAAGTCTTTATTTTAGAGATTAGTTTGGCTTTAGTCCAACATCTCTTGCTTGTTATAACAGTAATTTTATGTTTATGTTTATGTTTATGCTTTCATTTTTCATGCATAGAAGAGAGATAGCTCACCTTTTGGTTGAGGAAGCAACCCTCCAATTCTTGGTTGAGGAAGCCACCCTCCAAATGTGACTAGCTTTCTTCTACTTTTATTGTTCATACATTTCACTTCCATTGCTTGCGCTTCTTTCTTTCTTAGAAGAGTGAAACTCTTCCACTTTTCAAGAGCTTTACCAAAGCCGTGAAGGGTGGAATGTGATTCACCCATTCTTTGTTAAAGATTGGCTACGCATTTGTTGTTACTTTATCTTATAAGTTCTCTACTTTGAGGGATGAGCATCACTCACTTTTCTAGCTTTACCCAAGACATGAAGAGTGAGTAGTTTCTCATTCACTCTTTAGTAAGAGGAGAAGGGCATGTATAAGTTATCCGGGAATCATATTTGTGCAATGTTTCTATGCTTAACGCTTATTTCTTCTTGTTATTGGATGATTGATTGCATCTAGCAAAGCTAGGGTACTTTGTATAATTGTGGGTTCTTTCTATGACACGGATGACTCTTGCATAGAAAGACTCATCAGTTCAAGGCAAGTACCCCGGCTAGATCCTCATGACTACCCCTCAATCTTCCCCCTTATTGTACTTCATTTAAAGAATGGAATATTAATATCATGATTGGATGTCTTGTAGAAACACTTGCTTGTTTGTCGACGGGTTAAGTCTCTGCACAAGCAATTCTTGTAAACTTCTAGAAAGACATCGGAATCATGTTCTTAATTCTCACAATCCATATTTATCTTCCGATTAACTTGCTGTTGACACGGAAGTTAATTGAGTTATCAAGCACAATTATGACAAACCGGATAACTAGCTACATGTCCAGATCCTTGCACTAAAGAGTGACTTTTTTTTTTTATTAGCACCTATTTTGTTAAGAAAATCTTCCTGGAAAGAATCTTATATTCTGTCCAGAAAAACTCATATCTCACAGCAAATCTCAAAGGTTACAATCAATAGGTCTCTACCACTGCTCACCTCAGAAATATCAACAAAAGTTCCCTGTGGATTCGACTCCGGACTCAAACCGGATTATTACTACAGCTTGACCGTCTGCACTTGGGTGTACACATTTCGGATCAAGCATCAAGTTTTTTGCGCCGATGCCGGGGAACCTTTAAAAGGTATTTTAAGGTGAAAGGTAAAAAGACCTTCAACATTGTGTATATTTTGGTTTACTGTAAATAACTTTGTTTTATTTTCTTTATGACTGAGGGCACTCCTCACTTCCAAAATTTGCCGGCAGAATCGTGTGAGTCCGTGAATCAGCCTGAACCTAATTCACCTAGATCAGTAGCAGACTCTTGTGAGGGTAGTATGGCAAATAATGAAATAAATGGAGAAGTCCCTATGAGAGAGGAGGAGGTCCTTAACATCCGAACTTTGCAGGATTACTTAAATCCCACAAGAAATAGTATCCCCTCTTATTTTATTTTTCCTGAAAATGCTCCATTCTTTACTGTAAAGCCGGGGACAGTGCAGTTATTACCCGTGTTTCATGGATTGGATGCAGAAAATCCATATCTGCATATAAAAGATTTTGAGGAAGTGTGTGGAACATTCCAAGACAATTCTGAATTGGCCAAAATGAAACTGTTTTCTTTTTCCTTGAGGGATAGAGCCAAACAATGGTTAAATTCTTTAAAGGCTTTTTCAATACCCAATTGGCAAGCATTACAAAATGAATTTTTTAGAAAGTTTTTTCCTTTACATCGCACAAATGCACTAAAAAGGCAAATCATGAATTTTGCGGTCAAAGAAGGAGAAACTTTTTATCAAAGTTGGGAGAGATTCAAAGATCTGCTCCAATCCTGCCCACATCATGCTTTTGAAAATTGGACTTTGGTAGGATTTTTCTATGACTCCTTACCCTCTAGACTACGTCAGTTTGTCGAAATGATGGCCCAAGGAGAATTCATGGGAAAAAGTCCAAAGGAGGCATTCAATTTTTTCGACACAATATCTGACAATTCTCAGATGTGGGACTCAGCCTCCCCTACCACTGTAGAAGCCAGACCATCTAATTCCCAAGGAGGAAAATATGTCTTGAGAGAGGATGATGACTTGAGAGCAAAAATGTCCACACTATCTCGAAAGCTTGAAGCTTTAGAGATGAAGAAAGTCCATCAAGTTGATGTTAGCCCTTCCACCGAGCAAATGTGTGGAATTTGTGCGCTAACAGGACACCCTACTGGGGAGTGTCCCACCATCCCAGCATTCAAAGAAGTCTTGTTGGAACAAACACATGCAGTTTCCAACTTCAACAAGCCCTACTCCAACCCATATTCTGAAACATACAATCCAGGGTGGCGAAACCACCCTAACTTCAGTTGGAAGAACACACAACCAATACCCATGAACCAACAACAAGGACCATACCCACCACCTCAAGGACCTCCTGCATATCAACCATACCAACCACCACAAAAGAGGAACCTTGAGGACACACTGAATCAGTTCATGCAAAGCCAAATGAATTATAACAATAATTCCACACAGGCTTTCACTGATTTCAAAACCCAGACCACTCAATCTTTTGAGGATCTTAAAAGCCACATCCAAAAGTTGACTCAATCCATGGTCACACACGAAAAGGGAAAGTTTCCTGCTCAACCAAAGCAACCACAAGGCCAATTCCATGTAGGGAACCCTTCAACAACAGGAAACACCCGAAACCCAGATCTGCGCACAGATGAGTAATTTTTGTGTTTTTGTTTGTAGGTCTCAGCGGTGAACAGATCTCTACCATTCAACCTCGTCTCCACACTCCATGAACCGGTAAATTCGAAACATTAGGGACAATGTTCAGTTTACGTTGGGGGGTATGATCAGTTCATCAGTTCTTTTTCGTTCATAATTTTCGTAAATTTTTAAATTTTTATTGTCGCTGTTAATCATGTTTGAACATTGATTGTATAAATTGATGATTATGCTTATGAATCAGCTTCAATCGTCTTTGTAACTGGCAGACGTTAAAGAACTAGATAGTGAGTCTTAAAATTTAGCAATCATGGATGTAAATCTTTTTTGGTTTAGCCTAGGAGTTCTACGTAATTTTCCATCTGATGTACATATTATGATCATGAGAAAAACAAGATTAGTAAGGAAGGCTGAAATCAAAGAAAAACAAGCGAAACCTCTCTGTGGCAGAAGCAGCTTTGCCAAACGCCGTCGTGCAAAAAGGCTTGATGCCTGTAAACAGTGTGGCAGATTCTTTCACGAAAAAAGGTACAACCAGTGTTCTGAACCAATTTCCGGTCGCGCACTTGATCGATTAGACTGGATAGTGAATGGGCTGAGTAAGGATTACCCTGATACGCCATGCTATTCCGGTACTGTGCTTAACTGATTTGTGAGAGAGGAAGTTGGGAGAGTTACTGGTTGTCCATTTTACACAGACACAGAGGGAGACTCGGATTAGATAATTTTATGTAGGAAATTTGTACTTATGTTGGGGGAGTGAATGCCAAAGGTCCGAATTTGTTGTAAAAAGTGTAAAAATATTTTTGTATAAATTCTTTTGACTGAAATGAAAATATGAGCCGAGTAAGGAATGCCCCAAAATACCAACCTGAAGCGTGGGTAGGGGTTCATCCTGAGACGCCTTAGTTTTTCTTGATTTAAATTTGTGTGTTTTGTTTTCTTTGATTGTATATAGTGTAGTAGAGAAAAACTTTAATTTTGGTTCAACGTTCGAACGCCAGGTAACGTTCGAACGTTGATTGCTTACAGTACTCAACCTCTGATGAAGCTTCTGCTGGAACTTAAAAGTACTGGGAGCTCAGTCCGTTCGAACGCCAATAGACCGTTCGAACGAGATTAACGTTCGAACGCCAATAGAACGTTCGAACGAAGAGAACTTACAGTACTTTGGCCTCTGACAGAACACAAAAGTACTGGGAGCTCACCACGTTTGAACGTCATACCACGTTCGAACGGTCTGTTTAAAATCCTTCTATCCACGTTCGAACGTCACAAACGTTCGAACGTTACGACTCAGGCTATAAAAGCCCGGCTCGTCTTCTTCATTTCAAAACCCTCTAAAACTTCTGAAAACCCGAAAAACCTTGGAGACTCTTCACTACCCAGATCCCAAAACCCCAACCATTCTCCATCTTCACCAAAAATCAACCCTCCCAAGACATTTGCCACTTCAAGAAGATCCATTTTCACAAAGAAATCAAAGATTTCAAAACCCTCCAACTCAAAAACCGAAAAAATGCCAAGAGTCAAGCTTCCTGCCAGGAAGAACCCAAACACCCAAGAGCCAAATTTTGTCGAAGAAGTGGTGGAGGTGAGAGAAGGAATGCCACCACTCACAAGGAGATACGACAAGACTCGATTTCTCACAGCTCTAAAAGTAGACAGGTTTGAAAATTTCTACCAAAACAAAGCCATTGTTTGTGAAAGAGATGTGCTTTTGGCTGATTTTGCGGAGTTGGGGATCTTTGCGGAGATGGAAAGGAGGGGGTGGTTGTTGTATTTGAGGAATGGCGGTGAGGCCGTAGTCGACTTGGTGCGGGAGTTTTACTCCAACGCCGAGATCATCGAGGGGGAAATTCGAACGTATGTAAGGGGAGTCCATGTGGACGTTGATAAAGATTACATTTGGGGAGTAAGACAAGAGGTGCCTCGGGTGCCAAATCCCGCTTATCCCCCAAGGAAGAATGTGGCGATGAATGAGGTGGGGAAGGAACTGACTGGAGCACCCAATTTTTCGTGGACTAGGAAGAAATTTTTTAGACAAGGGGAGCTAAGTGACAAATACAAAATGTTAAACTTAATTGCGGTGTCAAATTTTGCTCCAATAGGAAGAAAAAATGAAGTTTTACCTGACATGGCTCGGTTGTTGTATGCGATTGGAAAAGGGCAAAGCATTGATCTCTCCTCCCTAATTCTGACAGAAATGAAAAAAGGGTGTGATGTGAAGAGGAATTCGCTTCCCTTCGGCACCCTAGTGACAGAACTATGCAAAGAACATGGGGTAAGGGTGAAGCCCGAGATGGAAATCCAAAAGCCAACGGGCCACTGAACAAGGCTTCCTTCAGGAGAAGCCAAAGTCATAGTGGCGGCCCAGCGGCAAGGCAAGAAAAGCCCCCGGCCCACGGAGTGGATGAGGTACAAGAGGAGCTTGATGAGATGGAGAGAGAGGGAGATCAGCCAGCAGAGGCGGGACCTAGCACCAGCACCAGCACCCGACGCTCCTTATTGGACGTCATGCTTAGCATTGAAGCTAAGCAGGATGAGATCCTTAGGCTTTTGAGGGGTGGACATGGTGGACATGGAGGAGATGGTGCATAAGGAGGAGAGTGAGAGAGAGGATTTCTGTTCTTGTTCTTGTTTTTATGTTTGTTTAAAGTGCTTCTTTTTATGAATTTCTTCTTTGATAGTTGTAAGTTTTTGTGCAATTGTGAATGAATCGAACCGTTGATATTAAAAGATGATATTTTGAAATGAATGGTTCCATTTATCACTTTTATTTGTTTTAATGCATTTGTAGATTTAGCATAAAAATTAAAAGGTGATGGAACAAATGTGGATATTAAGAATGCTTGCTAGAGTAAATTTGCACATGATCGGTTTGACACCTCCATTTATCAACCGAGACTTAAAACCACATTTCTTGAAAAAAAATTGGTATTCTCTCTATACTTAAATTGTCATATGTACATCGATATTTGTTATTTTAAAGGTACAGGAGGATCTGACTCGAAAATGGAATTGGTATATAACCAATATCCCCTGGAAAACCCGACATACACAGTGGAGATAACAAAGAACACCAGGGTGAGTTTCGAACCTAACGATGCTTTTGAGAGACAATCAATGTTTACTCAAGTAAATTCTGTTCACTCTCAATTTTTGAATGATCTCATTAACCTTGCTTTGATTGACGCACTTAAAAGTGATCTATTGACATATCCCACAAGGAACCATCGCATACGACACATACATGTGCCCATGCTTGAGAAATGATCTTAGGCCATCTTTGATATAATATTGAGCCTTAGACCTTTCTTTGACAAAATTTATCCCTCGCTAGCCATGTTTGAGTCATCAATGTATAAATTTTTCTTTGATAAACCTATATGATTACCAATCCACAGGAAAACATACTTGACATACCTTGGCTATCTAATTTTCTTACATCCTCTTTGTAAGATGATACAGAAAAAGGAAAAGAAAAAGGAGCATTCGAGATTATCATCCAAGAAGAGTTGATTGGAACAATTGAAACAAAACAGAAGCAAAAAGGCAAGAACTTGCCAAGAAAGTGAAAAATGAGAAAAATGAAAGAAAGAAATGTCATCTCTCGGCAAAATATCAAGAAGTTAGAAAAAGGTGTGCTACAATACGTAAACAGAAGATAGCTTTTGAAAATCCCTGACGTCGTTTCGTTAGCCACTGACCTCTGGCCACGCTACAACCTATGAAAAACCCTATTTGATCTCAAGTCTGTTACATGCATGTGTTGATAATCACAATTGGGATATGGCAAATAGCATTCCTTTTAATTGCGTTAATATTCTTTCATGAGGTTATGCCAAACATAAGTAGTTGCTTCTTAAAAATTTCACTCCTTTCCTAAATTGTGCATGTGATTTTTCGATTGGCCATCTTCTGATCACATGATCTGTGAGAAACAAGTCACTATAATCAGAGTGGACTTTTGCTGAGGGTATACTATGTGAGGTTTGTGAAATCGAAACTATCCATGGAAGGTGATAAAAGGGAGTATTTGTTGCACAACAATTCCGGTTGCTTGAATGATTATTCCTACTGCATTGAGAATTTCAAATACCAATGTAACAAATGATAATTTTTGCATAGAATGAATACCTGTGAAATAAGGACGTGTGAGACATAAGTCAAAATTGAGAATCTGGTGTCCCAACGACCATGATGCTAATTTACTTTAGTCAGCACTCTCCTATGCACATCTGTTTGACTGAAGTTTGTGGGTAGCTTCCCTGGAAACCCTCACGAGACAACACTCGTCCGCTAGGGTAAACCTAGTGGTTCAACGGCTTGTTGTATAAGCTAAATGCAACCGGATGACCTACGAAAATGGCATTAGGAGTAGATTTTTCTTTTTCGTATTACTAGAGACTAGCAATATTTAGGTTGGAGAGTGTGATTAGTACTTAAAATTGACATATTATTATGACATTTTAAGACTAATTGTACTTTAATGGAGTTTAAGTGATGTCATTTCAGGCCCTAAATTGAACAAGGACCCAAGAACAACAAGTACCACACTTGGATGCAGCACCAGCATATTAGAGCCCAAAATTGGAGAAACTTGGAGCACAGCCAGAACGTTCGAACTCCAACTCACGTTCAAACGTCCACCTTACACTGTAGCAGACTCAACTGCTGAAGAGAAGGCGTGTTGCAGTTAGGAAAGAAGACTGGAGCTCTGAAGCACTTGAGTGTCACGTTCGAACGCCAACTCACATTCGAACGTGCACTTGAGTTGATGGAAGACCAGACTACTGCAAAGAGTTGGAACTGAACTTCACAGAAGACCAACAGACCACACGAGTGAAAGGGTCAGAGCAAATCTGGCGTTCGAACGCCCTTAGTGCAAAAACAGAAGAAACGTTCGAACGGTAGTCAACGTTCGAACGCTCGTAGTGCAAAAACAGAAAGAACGTTCGAACGTTATCCACAGACTGGCAGCAGAGTTGTTGACTGTTCACTTGGACTTGGGCGGCAAACACTATTCTTTCACCCCCCCCCCCCTTGTCTCCTCCTCTTGCCTATAAATACTCCCCTTGTTGGAGAGTTATGGGAGCCAAGTAGGAAGTAAGAAAGTTGATGGAGGCTTAGACTCCCACTCTCATTGTAGATTTAGCTCATTTCCCTTGTATGAAGTCTTTATTTTAGAGATTAGTTTGGCTTTAGTCCAACATCTCTTGCTTGTTATAACAGTAGTTTTATGTTTATGTTTATGTTTATGCTTTCATTTTTCATGTATAGAAGAGAGATAGCTCACCTTTTGGTTGAGGAAGCAACCCTCCAATTCTTGGTTGAGGAAGCCACCCTCCAAATGTGACTAGTTTTCTTCTACTTTTATTGTTCATACATTTCACTTCCATTGCTTGCGCTTCTTTCTTTCTTAGAAGAGTGAAACTCTTCCACTTTTCAAGAGCTTTACCAAAGCCGTGAAGGGTGGAATGTGATTCACCCATTCTTTGTTAAAGATTGGCTACGCATTTGTTGTTACTTTATCTTATAAGTTCTCTACTTTGAGGGATGAGCATCACTCACTTTTCTAGCTTTACCCAAGACATGAAGAGTGAGTAGTTTCTCATTCACTCTTTAGTAAGAGGAGAAGGGCATGTATAAGTTATCCGGGAATCATATTTGTGCAATGTTTCTATGCTTAACGCTTATTTCTTCTTGTTATTGGATGATTGATTGCATCTAGCAAAGCTAGGGTACTTTGTATAATTGTGGGTTCTTTCTATGACACGGATGACTCTTGCATAGAAAGACTCATCAGTTCAAGGCAAGTACCCCGGCTAGATCCTCATGACTACCCCTCAATCTTCCCCCTTATTGTACTTCATTTAAAGAATGAAATATTAATATCATGATTGAATGTCTTGTAGAAACACTTGCTTGTTTGTAGACGGGTTAAGTCTCGGCACAGGCAATTCTTGTAAACTTCTAGAAAGACATCGGAATCATGTTCTTAATTCTCACAATCCATCTTTATCTTCCGATTAACTTGCTGTTGACACGGAAGTTAATTGAGTTATCAAGCACAATTATGACAAACCGGATAACTAGCTACATGTCCAGATCCTTGCACTAAAGAGTGACTTTTTTTTTTATTAGCACCTATTTTGTTAAGAAAATCTTCCTGGAAAGAATCTTATATTCTGTCCAGAAAAACTCATATCTCACAGCAAATCTCAAAGGTTACAATCAATAGGTCTCTACCACTGCTCACCTCAGAAATATCAACAAAAGTTCCCTGTGGATTCGACTCCGGACTCAAACCGGATTATTACTACAGCTTAACCGCCTGCACTTGGGTGTACACATTTCGGATCAAGCATCAAGCACCCTACCGACACGGCATTTATGGACTTCCACCAACGGTTCCGCATAAGCCGACACACTTTATGGACTCAATACCAACGGAGTGCATATCCAAATCACCGGGTCTTGCACCCGATGGATAATCTAGCCCTTCCTACTAACCCCGACCCTATTTTCAATGCAACCTGTGCGACTCGGTCGAACTTTGGCCCAATTTTTTTGAGCTCATGTATCAACCCACCAAGGATAGTGTTTGACCAAAACCATGCACACACCCACAATGTCACATGCCCACGAATGTGATGTTTCTCGTGCATATGCAATGTAGTGTACAATTGCATTGCATATCATTATGCAACTAAGATTTCAATTGCAAATACAACATCATGTTTAATATGTCATGAGCACAATATGAACAACATTCCATCTCAAACAACATTCCCAATTGTCAATTATATCATAAGCATATAATTACAATTTATATTCTCACCAAGCATGTTGTAACATCTTCAATGAAGCAATCATGCTAAATCAACCTAGACATTTTATCAAACACCCAAAAGGCACAAAAATCATGTAACACACAATCATGCCCAATTTATCTCATTTGTTATGAATTTAACAAACGAACAAATTCCACAAACCCAATTCATGCAAGATTGATTTAGCACATTTCTATATCCATTTCTCATACTCTGGTTACACTAGGAGTACATCAAACAAGAGAATTCATCTCTAATTAAACTCCCCATTTAATACACAACCCTAGGTTGAAAATAAACCTAGGTAGGAGAAGAACCCTACCTCTTAAAGCGTAATATGAGTGGTAGAAACTCCAAAAAACCCAAATCAAGCTTCAAGCCTTGATTTTAAAAAATCCCGTCTTTGAGACTTTGGTGAAATTACCGATTTTTGGTACGTAGGCGTAGCTCTCGTCGAGTAGATCAACTTTAATTCTTGGCCCGAAGCGTTTCGACGAACGGTTGCCCTAGATCATAGAGAAAAGCTTAAAGAAACCCTCTTCTCTCTCTCTCTCTCGTCTTTCTCTCTCCCAAAATCAGCTGGGTATGGGGGAGAAAATCTTATTTTTCTCTCTTATTTATAACCCTTAGATGTTTGGCCCACAACGTGTCACACGCCCCCGTCTTTTCCTGATCCGATTTTATTCTGAATCAATTAAATCTCGTTTCATGTTATGTTCAATATATTTTATTAGAACTAAATTTAAATTATTTTTTATGTGTCGCAATTAATTTACAGTCGCGTTTATTTTGGTTACGTGACACCCGATTGCTTCGTAAAATGCAAAAAATCTGACTATCTCGAAATTCAACGAAATTTGACTAGGTAACTAGATTTCGCGAGACGAATCCAACGGTGAGGTCCGTTTTGTCATATGAGTTCTAGAAAAATTCAGTTTTTAGCTCGTACTGTAGCAACTAATTATCATTTTGCCCTTTTCACAAAAATTCAAATTTTCCCATGTTTTATAATAATTAAAAAAAATTATTTTTTTTGGCGGCATCGTTGCCGTCGTAAATATATTTCATTTAATGTAGAAAAAATTTCATATTTTTTGCGACAATATATTAACCGCCACAACAAAAGTCTTCTATTTTTTACGACTGCCAAATGTGGTATTTGAGGCAGCACTTTTGCCACCGTGATAAAAGCAAAAATGTTGGATTTTTTGTGACAACATATTTACGACAGGGTCTTGCTGCCGTAAATACTATTTGAGACAGACAGTTGATGCCTTAAAAACTTTTGAGACCACACTTATTATGGTGAGGCAATGCCGCCACAAAAAATATTTGTGACGACAAATAAACCTTTTATAATAGCACTTTATCGTCGTAAAAACCATTTTTTCTTATCGTGGATGAATAGTGCTAAGAGGATATTCAAGATATGATCAATTGTATGTTCAATACCCCAATCAACAAGAGAATGTGTTTTCCTTGAGTGGTCGGGTCAACTCAAGTGAAGAGGATATAAGAGCCCTTCATTTGGACTTGGTGAAGTCCAAGGCCCTCATTTGTGGCCTAGAGGATGAGAACAAGTCTCTCCTTAATTGAGTAAGGTTTCTTGAGAGAGTGTCATGAGCTTGCCGAGTCTAAGAAGAATCTTGAGTCAAAATGTGTCAATCTTGATAAAAATCTTCGTGAATCAAATGAGCTCTCAAAAAGAATTTCCCAAAGCATTGAAAAACTTGATAAAATGTTGGCTATAGAGAAAAGTGTTCATGACAAAAGAGGATTAGGTTTTACAAATAAACACAACACCTCCACTTCTTCCAAGAGTGTGTTTGTAAATGGTGATCCCAACCCTTCATCCCCACGAGTGAGCACAAATCCTAAAAAGACTAATAATGGTAAGGATAAGCTTGAAAAAAATCCAGTTAAGAAGAAAATCCAAACCAAATCATTTGTGTGTTTTCCTTATGGTGAGCATGGTCACTATAGTACACATTGCATTCATAATAGGGAAGTCTTAGACAAAAAGCTCATGCATCTAGCATACCAATCTAAAGCATTGAACAATCAAGTTGTTAATCTTTCTAAGTTTTTGGAGAGGTCATGTGTGTCCAAGCATATTCATGCATCACCATCCAAAGGACCACAAGCTAGAGTGCACAAGGCTTCTTCTACCCCCAAGGATGGTTGATCTACATACTTCCCGGGAGAAGAGAGCTAGTCTTCTACCTATTTTCCGACCTAATCTGAGTTTTTGGAAGGGAAAACAAGTATGGGGGACCAATGAGGACTTTGAGAAACTCACCGTCGCAATCAAGTTAGAGGCCCCAAGTGCTTCTAGCAAGGTCATGACTCCTAAGAAGTAGGAGGGGCGAGTCTATGGACTATTTCTTTCACTTTTAAGCTAGAACCCACTCCCAAACTACCTTACCCAAGGCACTTCCAAGTGATCAAACATAACATAGTGTGAGGTTTAGTGAGATTTGAGTTTAGATCTGAGTTCATTATACCAATCTTCAGTAGTTCACCGTTTGTTTTTTGGAAAAATACCTCCATGAGCCGAGAAGACGGCAGGGGTGTTAAGGGTTATTGGTGATTAAAGGGGTTCTCATCGTTAATTTTCACACCCGATAAAGAAGAGGTAATTGAGGTAGATATTTTTTTTTTTAATTGAGGTAGATATAGGTTTTAATTTATATTTAATTTGGGCTAAAATTGATAAACTTATTCACCCCCCTCTAGGTTAATTGTCATGGTCTCCACGTGTATAATCGTGAGGGAAGATCTACTTCAAGTTCCCCCTCCTAGGACAACACTTACCCTTACCATTTTTAGATATTTTAGGACTTTGCTTACTTGTGGAGGTGATGGGTTAGGGTTATCCTTTACAAACACGATATTGGATGTAATGGGGGTGGTGTTTTCATTTGTATAGCTTTAGCTCTATCAAGTTTAATCAACTTAAGACCCTTTTTAGACTCTAAAAGTCCTTTGTGCTCACTCTTAAGGAAGCTCACCTTAGCATGGAGGGACTTCTTCTCCTCCTCAAGCCCACAAATGTGAGCATTGGACTTCACCAAGTCCACATGAAGTGTTTTCTTCTCTTCTTCACTCGTTTGAGTCTCATGCTCAATGAAAGCAAATTTTCACTTTGTTTCAGATACTTCTCATATAATTGATTGTACGCATTGTGGAGGTTCTCAACACTTTCGGTCTCATCTTCACTCGTAAAGACTTCAACTTCTAAGTTATCCACATTCGTGGTAAGACTCGACTCAACTTCCCTATCTTCCTGTTTGGAAGTCGCTCTTGGGGGAGGGGGGAGTCTTGTGAACCTACGAAGGCTGTGAAATTTTCTTCATCACTTTGAGAAGAGGAGTCATAACTCATTGTGGACTCATTTTCACTCACCTTAGCCTTTAAGGCTTTCCTCCTTTCTTTGGGTATGTCCTTCCTCTTAGTACTCGGACATTCTGTAGCTACATGTCCAAACCCATGGCATTCATAGCATTTGAGATCTTACCCTTTCTTCTCAACCTAGTGCGAGAAGTTTTTCCTCCACCTTTTTTCCCTTTCTAGGAGACTTAGGTCTACTTGAATTACCTTTTGACCTTGAGGACTTGACACCAATAGTCTTAAAATATTTTTTGAATTTTTGTGCAGGATAGGTTATGTCCTCTTCTCCTAAATGGGGTGACTCGGATTTACCCCCTTCTTCAATTTTCGAATTCAAAACAACACCCTTCACTTTCTTGGGTAGAAGAAGGTTCATTTCGAAAGTCAAAATTAACCCAACTAGGTCTTTGACCGACAATAAAGAAATATTGATGCTCGTCTCTAATAAGGTCACCTTGGCATGAAATCTCTCTGGTAGAAGAGATCTAAAGATTTTTACGGAATTGTCAATTTTGGTATCTAATTCAAAGAAAAAAATCACAATATCGCATAATTTAACATAAAAATCACTAAATGTTTCTTTCTCTTGAATTCTCAAAGTCTCGAATTGAGAGGTGTACCTTTGGATATGGTACACCGTGACCATTGTAGATCCCTTGTGAGATGCCACAAGAATGTCCAATGTCTCCTTGGAGGTCTCGCATTTTGCGATTCTCCGAAATTCATTCAGTGTCACGACATTGAATATCGCATTCAAGCCTTTTAAGTTCCACCCCACTTGTTCGATCTCAATTTTTGATGAAGTCTTTGAAGATTTAACTTCAACCACTGCTTCACCACCTTCTACCGGTGTGGTGGTGATGGGAGGGCTCCAACCTTCTTGCACACTCAACCAAACTCTCTCATCTATGGATTTTAGAAACGCTCTCACGCAAGCTTTTCAATACATGAAATTAGACCCGTCGAATAGTGGTGGTCATGCAATTGAACCTCCTTTTTTAAGACTCCATTTGAAACTAACTTTTAGTAATAATAGAAGGCAAAACACCTAGGTGTTTAAGAAAAAATGAGATATGCCTACAATTGTCTACATGCAACTAAGGGCAACCACGTTCTGATACCAATTGTCGTTCCAAGAAGGGGAGAAACGTTGTGGATCTTCGCTCATGATTATACATGTGGAGCGTATGACACTACCTAAATGGGGTGAATAGATTTTTCGATTTTAGCTCAATCAAATACCAATTAAAAATCTTATTACTGCCTCAATTACCTCTTCTTACTTGAATTGGTAAGAACCATTTTTCAACCACTACAACCTTTTTACCCATGAGAATTCATATTATTAATTTTATCAATTAAACACTTAATCTCATTCAGGGTACCCAAATCACAAAACCCAAAATGCAACTATGGATGATTTATATGTCAAGCATTCAATCCATCAAACATATAGTATACGTGTGTGCAAATAATCACAAGTGTATATGTAAAAACAATAAAAAATTCAAGTGATTTATTGACGTGAAAAACCCTCCTCGAAAAGAATCGCAAGGAACCTTTACTGGTTCACCAAAACCTAATCCACTACCCCAAAGTCAACATATAAGGACTTGAGCCTTATACCTCAACTAATACTATAGTTAGATGCTCCATTCCTTCAATATGTCTCTCCAATGTTGTGTGCAGCTTCACTTGGATTCACATCGGCAAAGGATCCCCTTGGCCTCGAGTGATCTTGGGCAAACAAACTATCCACGAAATACACACACCAATGGCTTTGGTTCAAACCATTCAAGATCTTTAACACCAAGTTGTGAGGTTGGTTAGAATCTCTAGAAGATAGTCTTGGGTCTTAGTGATGTAGAGTTATGGTGGAAGCTCTCTAGTTTATATGATAGATTTCTCTCTCAAAAATAGTCTAGAGACTTGCCCTAGTAATAGAAAATCACTCCTTATTTATTGGCTCGGAATTAGGGTAATATTGGTCAACAAAAAAACTTAAATTCGCAAACGACCGCACGATTGGTGGGAGGGCGGTGGTCCTGCAATGAAAATCACGTTTTGCAACCATGGGGACTGCTCGAGCGATCCCAAAAGGCGAGCCCTGTTTTCCTCCATTTGACCTTTTACTTTATTTTTCACTAAGTCATTAAGAGACTGCTCTAGCAAACGCTAGTTAGATAGAGGTGGACCCTACTGGGTTTTTAAGCATAAAATAAGCAAAAAACTTGTCCTCTTGAGCATTAAAGGGCATTGCTCAAGAGGGGTTTGACAATTACTTAAACTATATTTTCAAAAACGCAAAATGATTTTACAAAATCTTTTTGTTGAAAAACACCTAGTAGCTATACACGGATTGCTTCTAATTCCATTTAACTCTAATCCTCCTAAGTTATCTACCTAGGGATCATCATTACCTTTGTCCTAAGCTTGAAGGTGTTTTTGGAGTGTAAATGATGTAGCTTTTGTCGCTTGATCTTTCCCGCCCCCCTCAATGATGCTTTCAGATCTTCAATTATTATAGCATCATGATCATATAATAGGTTGATATTTACAATGGACACTACGAAATTATTCAATTACAAACATATATCTAAGAACCATTGCTCAAGGGGTTAATGATTGTACAATTATGGGCAACATTCAATTGAAAGAATACATAATAGAAATTGACACTTGAGATAAAGGGATTTCACCAGGTATGAGATAGGGCAACAATTGGCATCATCTTGATCTTGACAATTGCAGCAAGCCATGAATCGTGCAATAACAAAGCCTTTGAACAAATTTAGCAACTCTTACACCTAAAATAGTGCACAAAATTCAGTAGTACCTTTTTAAAATTTTTTATTTTTATTTTTGACAATCATATTATTTAAGTAGCAAAAAGTAGTTAATGATGCATTATAGAAAATGAACCCTTCTCCATGGAGGTCGAGATTAGCATTTCAAGTGTGTTGTGATTTTCACTACAAATGATTTCATGAGCATAGACTATAGTACACATCTAAAATGTTTTGTTTTCATTATATATGCATGGTCTTTCCATTCCTTTTACAGTAACTCTGAGTCATGTTTGTATTATATTCACCAGCTAATAGTCAATCACTTGATTGTAGAATTCAAACTTTGCAATAGCAAGTTAGGCAACATAGAAAAGTTGTTGACACAATTCCTTTGAATGTGTATAATTGCAAATCCTATAACATCATTAGGTATCAAGTATAATAACCCTCAAAATCTTGAGTGTAAAATAGCAAAGCATGAAAAGTAGACAAAGGGGCATTAAATATAAACTACTCGGGGTAATCAGCATAATCTTTGGATTTCTAGTGGTTAAGCTTAGATTTTCTACAAAATGAAAGAACAAACAAAAGGCACACATCACCATAATGTGGGTAGTTGATCAACTTTGTTACTTAAAACATAGACACTAAACTCAGGACCCTAATTTGATCCCCAAAAAAAATAAAAAACACTCAGGACCTAATCGTGCTAGATTTAGTTTCCTAATTGTGCTAGAATTAGTTTCTTCAAGTTCTGATTTGAAGAAAATGGAGTTATTCACCAAACTCATACACATAAAAAACCTCATTTCTTAAAACCAGTTAATTTCAAACTTATTTTCCAAACTTAGTCATTTTTAAAAAACTTGATTCTAATTTACGCCTTTATGACTCAAAACGTCATTCCAAATGACGTTTTTAAGTGAAAATGAACTTGACAAACATAAATTTAAAAGTTACGAAGCGTTATTTGAAATGACGTTTTTTAAAAGTTATTAAGTTTGAAAAATAAATTTAAAAGTGACTAAATTTAAAAAAAAAATATTATTTAAACTTAATTTAAGAACTTAATATGAAGACCTAATTCAAAATTCAATAATTACATCAAATTACTTAGTCTTCAAATTTGATCATCAAATTACGCCCTAAAACATTGCTCTTGTAAAAAATAAGTTTTTGAAGTGCCGGTGAAAACACAAGAAAATAATGATTATGACTAGTGGTACCACTCCACCTTCAAACCACTCCCCAACAAGTCCACCAGTTCTCACCCAACCGATTAATCTCTCCCACTCTCTCTCTTCTCCAAAGCAGACAAGAGGAGGCTGACTCATCTCTCACTTCCCGTCACTCTTGCAACAACTCCATGGACCAACAACAACAACTGCAACAACCCTTACTGGTTGATAGTAATGGTGGTGGTGGTGGTGGGTCCACATACCCAAGTAACTCCATGGGCACCACTTTGTATCTACCTTTCTCCGGCGAACACCGGATTTTCATGGGCGACTGCTACGATGATCTGCCTCTTGGCGATTGCGGGTACTCGAAGCCCTTTGTTGTTCTTGACGTTATATGGAACTTGGCATTTGTATTCGTGGCAGTGTTTGTGCTGTTGGCTACAATTAGAGAGAAACCTTCCACTCCTTTGAGGGTTTGGATTGGTGGGTATGCTTTACAGTGCCTATTGCATGTGGGTTTTGTGTATCTTGAGTTTCAGAGGAAGAATCAAGCTGATTTTGGGATTGAAGAAAGGCTTTCATCATTCTTTCTAAGTCAAAGCAGGTAGCTTTAGTCTAACAAATTCATCATGCTTTTGTTTTTTTACCTGATTTGGTCAATGTATGTATGGTTTTTGATTGCATTATATGGTGTCGATTGATCATCAAGTCTTTTGACTATGATTTTTATGGGTGTAATTTAGCTTTTATTTCACCTTTCCTAATCTTTCGGGAGTTCTTCTTTATTAAATAATGGATTTTGACTTTTTTGCTATAGTTTGTTCCTGTTGTATTTGTTTACTATGATGGAAAATATGCACTATGCAGTGATTCTTCATTTTCTTCTTATTCCTGTGGTTGTTTTGAAGTCTCAATGCAAAGGCAGAGTTTTAGATTAGCCGCCTCCATCTGATGGAGTAAAAATCAGTTTTACAGTAAGAACTAAGGGCTTCCTTAAAAATGTATTTCGAGAAGGGCAGACCATAAACATCTAGTTCTGGCTTCCTAGTAGCTTCAATATCTTATTGGAAAATATATGCTACTGACTTATGTGGTTTAGTCTTGAAAGCGAGGAATGGAGAGTTGTTATATCTTGTAGGCTGTGATGTAGTTTGAATAACGGGGATAAGGAAATTTGGTAAGTTAAGTTTCAATCGATGGGTTGCATTGTGATTAATTTTACCAAAATCAGTTACAAAAGTCAACTTCCTTCACTATATGCATGGTTTGATCAATAACTTTAGGTTGCACATGTATAAGTCAAAAATTCATATAATTTTCTACTTTGGCTATTTGGGGAATTGTCTGTTTTTATGGTTGGTTTTCAAGATATTGCGAAGAGGGAACAAAGGTCTTGGATAGTCCATATGAGAGAGAGTATATTTTCTCCTTGTTCAGGCATCTCTTTTCATTATTGAGGTCCATTGGATGAGTAGTCATCTTCCATTCTACTTGAGCCTAGAAGAGCTAACTAGTAGATAGAATGATTCAGGAGGCAGTTTCTGTGGAGAAATGAGTATTACTGGATGCTAATAAAGGAGATGATAATGTTCATCTTTAAAGGAGTCATACTCCTTTCTTTTTGTATATTTTATGGGCAACACTTATATTCCAGGGCAGAGTGCTGAGCAGCTTGAAGGTTAGTGTTGGATAAAGAAATGCTGTAATAATTTTCAGAGGCTCATCTTGAGGGCCTCAATAGGATATGGATGTTTCTACTCTAATATGGTTTGGGTTGATTCCTTTGTTTACGCAAGCCTTTTAAAGCAGGCTGTGATCTTCATTTCAATTTTTGAGTTGGTGAATGGGGCCTTGTGTATGTGTTCACCAGGATGTTTATACATCTTCTGTATCTAGTCAGTGACAGGAAGAAAAATTTATTTGGGACTTCATCTGGACATGGATGAGGGGCTCAATTGTGCAGTAATGAAGCTAAAAGCCTGTTCATTTGGTTGATATTGGTTTTGTGGTGATGTTTTCTAATTTCTTTGCTGGATGGGTTGCCTAGTATGCTCTGCACTTTGCCTTTTCTTTGACATCAATAATTCTTAGTACCTTCATTATACTGCATGCAAAAACAATACCATTGATATCCGTAGTTGTTCAAACCCTAAAAAAAAATTAAGTTGCTCAATCCCTATTTCGGCGTCCCGCTTTTCAGTTCATTTCTTTGTTTTTTTGTTTGTTTGTTTCATTTATCTCTTGATGCTTGTTTAGGAAAAAAAAAAATTTATTACCCTTGCTTGAATGGTTGGGGGAGAGGGTTGACCCGAATGCAACCTAAAAGGGGATTGGGTTTTTTTTTTTTTTTTGGGGGGGGGGGGGGGGGGGGGTTGAATTAATTTGTTTAAACTTAATGACTATTTTGAGTTTTCTTAAATTTGTACCAATTATGCAATATAGATGATGATATGATAAACAATATAAAATGGACGATGCAAATAAATTGTAGGGAAGAAGAAAGACAAACAAGATTTAATAGAAGTTCGGCCAAACCACTATAGCTTAAGTCCTATCTTTTGCCTCCTCCTTGGAGCTTCCTTCCCACTATTTCGATCTTCTTCAATGGGTGAAGGTCAAACCTTTACAATCTTCGTCTTCTTTGGTAGGTGAAGACACACTCTTACAATCTCAAGTTCAATTAATACAAAAACTCTCTCTTCTCTCTATAAGATGATTACTCTCAAAAGATTACAATAAAAGAGCTAATGCATTCTCTATTTCAAGTACTCTTCAATGTGTTTATCACATCCATAGCGCCAATAAGTCTCAAGAAGTCTCATTTCTTCAAGCCTCGTAAACCCTATTTAAAGTTGTAAGAAAGCCAAGCAAAAAACTAGTCGTTTAAGCTCCAATAGACACTTTTGGTCGACCGAACCTCTCCATTGATCGACAAACAAAACATTTTTGTTTTTATTGTTTGAATTCCTAGCCATTTTTCACCCTCAAAATGTTTGAATCAGACAAAGGTTATTTTAGACCTTTCCATTGATTGATAGACAAAACCCTTATGTTTTTATTGTTTGAATTCCAAGCCATTTTTCACCCTCAAAATGTTCAAATCGGACAAAGGTTATTTCAGACCTCTCCACTGATCGATAGACAAAATCCTTCTATTTTTATTGTTTGAATTCCAAGCCATTTTTCACCCTCAAAATGTTGTTCGAATCGGACAAAGGTTACTTCAGACAAAGTTATGGCCTATGAAGTCTACTTTCCAAAAAATCTTGAATCAAGTCAATTGGACGTCAGAGTAAAAAGTTATGCTCACAGTATTAAGCATATGTTTGCTTTTTCTAATTGATCAGATCTGTGCACTACTTTTCAACTTCCATGCCCTTTTTTCTCCCCAAAAACATTCGAATATGAAAATTACTATTTCAAACAAACTTGTAGCCCTTGAAATCACTTTCCAAATCCTTAAGAATTAGGTCAATTAGACATCTGAGTAGAAAGTTATTACCGAAATACCGATCCTATGGCAAATTGGCTGACTCCAACTTTTTTTCTTATTGGCTTGTTTCTTCCACTCATTTGCCTTAATCCTTCCACCCTTCATAGAAAACAATACATTTGTCTTTCTAACTTGAAAAAGCATCCTAGATGTGTGACCTTTAACCTTTATCGTTCTTCACTTATCAAGATCAAACCTACAAGTTTGTTGCATAAGCTTTCTATGCTCATTGCCTTCAATTCTTCTCATCTTCGATCAACCTATTTAGCATTTTACCCATGTGCATCTTCTCATTCGATTCTTTATATCCAATGTAACACATTACACACCCAATGTCTCGCATTAAACCCGTGCGACACTTTCCAACCAAACTCACACAAAGATGATTAGTAATATAAGAGGGTTTATTATTATCAAAATCTTGCTTTACCAAGCATAGGGTCAACAAAGAGGAGGCTATCCTTTGTTCTTCTAAAGAATTTTTAACCTCTGGGGTTCCTTGTGCATGAAAGTCCAAGAGATATTGTGTATTGATTTGACAAAATGAAGTTCTTTCTTTTAGATAATCGAGTTGTTTTAGAGAGTTGTGTTGTTATGTCGTACCATAAACTCTTTGTTTTAAACCAATATAAGAAAGGGGGAAAATTCTTATAGTGAGAAGTGTACTAGGGTTACAAATAGAGGCATTATAATTGATATTATTAGTTGTAGTAATGTTGCAAAATAATCCATGTAAATGATCAATCCTTTGTACGATTTCCTTACTCGCAATAAAGCTCTTTGGTGTAAGGGAATTTTTTAAATCAATTGATCTAAGTATTGAAGTAGCATTGAAATGCTAGAAGTTGCAATGGAAAATTGTGCACTTGTTGCAATATAAGACTTTGTAGGAGGATCATGCTGCAGTTCGTGAAGGCTAAATGAGCTTCTTTGTTAAAAAAAAATTGGGTCTACTTCTGGTGAAGTCTTGCTGTAATCATGACAGTTGCTGAGTTATGGTATTGTTCTTATTTATTCAGATTCTGGAACAAAATGAGCTGACGTGACTGAGAGCTTGTGACTTTGTCATGTGACAGAGGGGTAATTGTGAAGTACATGTAATTGCATGAAAATTTTCAGAAGTTATAGAGAAGGTGAAAAGATTTTGGATTGTGTTTGGATAAGTTATAAGAACAGAACAGCAACTCATTTGACTTTGCAACCGGTAGTTGCCAAGGTTCTCTGGTATTCTTAGATCTCTACAATGTCTAAGTGGAAAGGAGTAATATTAGGCTGTCCAATAGATGTTCCTGGTTTGAAGGTAATGAAGTAGTCACATCTATTGGATGCGCTCATGGAAGAGTCCATCCTCCTTCACGACATTTCTTTTTCCTGTCATTTGCACTAGTGGACTGTGGACTGATATCTGGTGACCGATAATTTATCATTTCCTTGATTGGGCAACCTTCTATTTTTATTTTTCCTTCTCATAATACTAGTGTCATGGATCGTAAAGGGATTGAATATGCATAGAATTGAGATTAGGATTCCATTTACTTTAGCAGCATTTCAATATTGTTCATTTGAATTTAAGTTATTTATTTATTAATGATTTGATTAGCTTGTATTTCTTTGACTAGGATGTTTGGATAGAGTTATAGTAGGACAGGAGTTTCAATTTTGGTAAGAGACTTGGTCTATAACCAAGCATGTCATGGTTGATTATTTTTTGTGGAGAATTGTGTTTCTTGACGTAATCCTTGCTAGGATTTGGTAATCTCGTCTCCATTCTTCTTTTTCCATTCCTTCCCTATATCTATTGGTATCAATGTTTCAAGTGCAGCGGAAGAGTTACTCAATCTTGCAAGATTCTAGTTGTGCTATAGCAGGCTCTTTGGAGTTTAGCCAAGGCTCTACGTTATCACTTTTGCTTCTTTCACGGTTAAGAAGTGTTGGGTTTTCCAACATTTTAGACCTCTACTCTCGAGAGAAAGTTATATATGTCTCGAGGGATCTCATTACTTCACATTAATGTGTAGTTGTTACAGGAAGCATCTCATTGTGCCAACTTTCATGATTGTAAAGTATATAATGTTTCAACTGTTAGGGAGGCTTCAAGGTGGTGTACTAAGCACTCCTCTGATTTTTAACCTGCTATAGCCAATGTTTTAACATTTTTTTAAATAAAAAAATTGCTGCTTTAAATTTGTTGCTTCTTGGATCTAGGATCTCATGGTTAGTCAGATTATTCAAATGAATACCTCTTCTTGAGAATCTGGCATTGTACTTTCAGTGTTTATATGTTGACCCTACATATGTTTGCAGCCACCCCTCAGTGGGTTGGTCATAGACTATTATAAAATTAGGTAATTTTAAAACCACATGCATAGACAACAACAAATAATCACTCTGGATTTATTACCAAATTTTGTTGAAAGTGTTAAAAAAGGAAGCTATTTTGACAAATGAAAAATAATTAGCCTTATATTCTGCTTTAACAGCATTATCAAGAGGATGCAGTCAGTGAATACAGTAATTTCATCCATCTGGTGGGTGTTTGGATTCTACTGGATTGTTGTAGGTGGCCAAGCGCTTCTGCAAGATTCTCCCCGTCTTTACTGGTATGAGCTGTGCCTTTAAACTTTGAGCATTCTAATTTTAGTTCAAAAGTGAAAGTGCTAAAATATTTGTATTGTTGGGCAGAGGAAACATAATTAGGCAACTTTGGAGTGCATATAAATGAAGGGAAAGAAGATAAAACTGTGATCCACCTTACTTGGCTGCCTGCATTTATTTTTTTAATCTTTTCTTCTTTCTAAGTTAATTTTTTTCCCTTTTGGGACTCGGTGTGTATGGGCAACAGAGATTACTATGGGGAGTGCCATTAGTTTTGGCATCTATATCCCACTTCAATTTAAGTTTTATGCTCCACCATGCGTGGGTTCAATCCCTGGCGGCCACTATAGATTTTCCGGCATTAGATTTTGATTTGACCGTGGCATTCTCTCTCGGTGGTATCTTACCACTCCAAATTTTAATTAGTTGTATATGGATTGATATTTTTGACCGATTATTCTAACCCAAATGGGTTATATCATATTTGACAAATTTAGATTTCAGCATACCAAACCCCAATTTGATTGTGATCCAATTCAATATAAATGAGTTACTGTGGTTAAAAATTTTAAATATAGGTTGAGTTACTATGGTTAAAAAGTTAAAATTTTAAATGAGTTATTGTCGGTTAAAGGTTAAAAGTTAAAATTTAAATGAGCTATTGTGGTTAAAAAGTCAAAATATAAATCGTAATATAAGTCGTTAGATCTAAACGATTTGGGTGGTTGTTGTCCTAAGCTAAGTTCCAGGCATGTCTTATTATACAGATCCGATCCAATTTAAATGAGTTACTATAGTTAAAATGTTGAAATATAGGTTGAGTTACTATATTTAGAAAGTTAAAATTTAAATGAGTTATTATCATTAGAAGGTTAAAAGTTAAAATTTAAATAAGTTATTGTGATTTTTAAAATATAAATAGTAATATAAGCCGTTAAATCTAAATGGTATGAGCCGTTATTGTGCTAAGCTAAATTCCAGTTCAGTTTTATTATATAGATATAGGCAGATATATGATGAAATTGAGTGTGATTTGATAAAAGTAAATCAAAATTAAAATATTACTTGTTAATAACCAACTCTAGACTCACAAAATCGATCGAATTTGTAAGATTTAAGTTATTTGGATATAGGTTGTTTAAAAAAACCGTTTTATGATTGGATTGGATTCAAAAGGATAGAAGGAAAAAGGAATTGTAGGAACGAGGAAAGCATAATCCATAGTAGTATGAGTTGTCTATTCCCACACAATGATGATGTTGATGATTATGCTGCTGACTCCAAAAATGATGATAATAATAACATACACATTTGGCCAGCTTCTGAAATAAAGTTTTCTCTTCCTGGGCATTCGCGCATCGGGTATGTCTGAGGTGTCTTCTTCTGCTTCACTAATGTAATGCATAGAGTTTACAACCACAATCCTAAGCATTCATCCTACAAAAATTCTTGAGCAGCAGACATTTTTATCTTATTTGTGATGATTTTCTTATATTGTGCGAATAACTAGATATAGAGCCCTCAATGATGAATTATTTTAACTAAATGCAGGTTAGCAGTGGTTTTTCTAGCCTTTGACGTGTTCTTCATGATCTTTTGCATCGCGATGGCATGCATCGTTTTCTTTGCTTTGTTTTGTTGCTTTCCAATTTTAACAACAGTTGCATATGCGATGACAATCGGAGAAGGAGCATCTGAAAGCGATATCAGAAGTCTACCTAGATTTAAGTATTGCCAAGATAATTCTTTAGGGACATTTGACAATAACAAGAAGCCAGATGAAGTTGGGTTAACAGTAGAGTCAAGCAGCACAAACTCCACACCTGAACTTGCTCTTCACCCAGAGGATTCTGTAAGCATCTACTACTTTTTTTTTCCCTTCTCTTAAATATGATTTCCGTTAAAGGTATTTTACAAATTCTTTATATAATTCCTCCATTCCTGCTTGGTCAATTCCTAGAAGGCCCCTATTAACGTAATAACTGAACAATCAAAGTGCGTTCATCACTACGTGTTCCCCCCCTGGTTGTGCTATCATCCACTTGTGATGTGCCATAAAATTTTCATCATCACGTCATTTATTACCCTGTTGTTATGCTATAATTTTCTGTGAACGCTCGTTAATTAAATGTGTAGTCTTTCAAGTTTACGAGAAATGAGACGCATGATATGCTGATGGGATGATTTTAATTGGTCACTGACTAGAGCTGCTGAAACTTATTGGAGAATATGGATTTCTGACTGTCTTTCAGAAATTAGGGGTCTTATGTGAGTCCATTCTGTCCCATGATAAAGAGCAACTGATGAGGCTCGATTGTTGGAATTTATATCCAGTTGCTGGATAAATTATTCTACTTCTTGAGGCATTTTTAGGTGATAGTGCTAATCCTAGTAATCTGGGGTCCCAAATCTGGAGGGTCTGTACATGGGAGGCTGAGTTAGATCAGTGCTAAGGAATTTATTCATAAAAAATTCAGTACTCTATGATAAGTAAATGTTATGTCTAATCATCTAGTGTAAATTTTTAGACTAAAACATCATAATAGTCAAAGAATTGTAAATTTTTTTGTAGATGTGTACCTTATTATATTTTGTGGACAATTTTAACATGTCTAGTGTTGGTAATTATATGTTTTCTCGTAGTATAAATACTCATTAGTCAAATTTTGAAGTTTTGTTAGTCACATGTCAATACATGTTTATTGTTTAGTAGTAGATACAGTCTAAAGTGTTGGACATGTCATCAAAGAAGTGTCGGACACGTGTCCTAAATTAAAATTTTATCATTTAATTATAGGCACAGATAAAAGAGTATTGAATACGTGTCCGTGGAGTGTCAGTGTCGGACACGGATTCGTCACCTTCTTGAGAGTGTCTGTGCTTCACATAGTGAATATGTGTACAATCAGAGACCAAGGAGTAAAACGTTGCAGTGTGATCTTGTAGGAGATGCTAGAATGTGCTTATCTTTTTCCTTGGATGGCATGTGGTGGATAGAATCTCCCGAGGTTTTCCCTCGACAACTTAAGATATGTTTGACAACTGATGATTTGGTTAAAAGGGAACAAGTCATTTCCGATTGATGCTGCACATGTAAGAGACTGGAGAATATAGTAAACCAGTACAGGACCTCCTTTCTCTTATTTTGGTGTAGTTGGTGATGTGAGAGGGCAGTTGTTGATTTTCTATTATCCTGGCAGGGGGTTCAGTTGGACAGGTGGAGACTGGCGGCTGGTAAATTTTATTTCTTGCATGGAAGGAGGTAAATGAAGATTGTTAAAGTAGGTGTTGGTGTTCAAATTGAAGCATGTTTCTTTTGAGCTCTTTTTCTACGATGTTTCTGGTTAGTTGGCCCATTAAACAGATTCTTTTGTAGATCACTTGGGATTATTTAGTTATAGATTGTTCGCACTTTTGCGATCTATATATGCTAGGTTGAAGATGATTGATGGGATAGACATAGGACTGGGGCCATCATGCAGCCTTGAAATTTAGCTTGGTCAATGTGGAGTACTGATGGTTTGTATGTCTCGGCGAGAAATTCTATGGTGGTTTGCATCATGTAAAACCTGTGATTCTTCCGATTTATTTTGTCATCAGATCCAAACTAAGAAGCACAGACACGGATATGACACGACACAGATATGCAGACACGACATTTCTAAAAAAAAGTAGGACACGAACACATTGGGGACATGCTATAGATAATTGTGTTTTCTATATAAAATTATGTAATCTTTGCAAATATAGTGATAATGATAAATTGTTTATAAAAAAATCAGTACTTTATAATAGTTAAGTGTTATGTCTAGTTAAGTAGTGTGAATTTATGGACCAAATCATCATAGGAGTCAATAATCATCAACTTTTTTTTTATAGACAATGTGTACCCAATATATATAATTTAAGTGATTGATCATTGATCTCATTTTCTCTTTTTCTCTTTTATAAAACTTTATGTATCCTTTTGCTTTTATTATTATATTTTGTGTACAACTTCAGCATGTCTAGTCTTGGTAATTATATGTTTTTTCACAGTATAAGATACTTGTTAGTTAAATTTTTAAGCTTTGTCAACCACATGTTTTATTGTTCAGTAGTAGACATGATCTAAGGAAGTGTCGGACACGTCATTAAAGAAGTGTCGAATATGTGTTTGAAATTAAAATTTTATCATTTAATTATGAACACAGATAAAATAGTACTGAACGTGTTCATGAGTGTCCGACGAGTGTATCTGTCTGACACGGATACGTCACTTTCTTGAGAGTGTAGGATCCAAACATTGTTTGTCAGTGTATGCCATGTAGTGCTTTAGATTTGATGAACACTATAATATCACAAATTTAATTGTAAAAATTAAATTAAATGATGTAGCAATTTTTTGATCAACAATGAGGTAACTTCTCTAGCATTCACTTTTAAATATAAGAAGAAAAGGATTTTTACCCCTTATTGTTGACATGCATCATATCTTAGTCTGCACAGTGCTTGTTTTGGTGGGAAGAGAGCCCATCATGTTATTGTTGGTTAAATTGTGAGCAAAGGTTGAAGTGAATATTAGCACTTTTTTATTTATTTTTGTGACATCCCTTTTCTATTACAAAAATAATTCTTTAAGTGTAGATTGTAGTTACTACCAAGGATTGAAATGTCGTGTCGAAACGTCCGAAACGTTTCGGATTTTCAACACACCGATACGAAAACATGGGTTGAATCCCAAAATTCTAAAGTTTCGGTCGAAACGTCACTGTGTCGGACCGTTTCAGTCGAAACAGTGTATAAATTTGACTGCACTCCAGGCCAAAGTTCTCCAAGCCAAAACAAAAAGGGAAAGACTCAGAAATTTGAGATTCTCCAAGCCAAAATCTCAGAAATCACGAGGGCAATAGTCCTCCAAACCAAAAAAAAAAAAAAAAGAGGGGGAAAAACAGTTCCAAGACTCCAAGTCTTCGAAGCCAAAAAAAAACAAAACACAAAGAGAAGAGAAAGACACAATCGGCTCACCCAGACAAAATCGAAGAGCGATACAGAAATTAAAGGAGAAGAGTTAGTAGCTTACCTCCTTGAGTCCAGATTTCAGCAGATCTAGCCTCCCGCCACGCAGATTTAGGGCTATGCTCTTCTCTCTTGGGACTTAGGTCTTCATTGCAGCGAGTCAGGAGCCATGAACCAAGTATCTTCTTCTTCTTCTTCTTCTTCTCTCTCTCTCTCTTCGGCATCGGGGCATCGAGGCATGAGCTAATCCTTTCTCTCTCTTCTCTCTGTCTGTGTTTATCAGTGGAGCTTGGAGTCACAATTGACTCTTCAAAGAGTCCAGTTTTATATATATATTTTAAGCTTATAAGTACGATAAATTACATATAATACCCCATATTATAACTTTTAACTTTTAAATATACATAAGTACAATTAATTTCATTTAATACCCTTCATTATTTTTTTTCCTTTTTGCAATTATTCTTTTATGTTATTACTATTTGCTAAATTGGTATATTAAATAACTACAAATCGGTTTATTAATTATACCTTTTTTGTTAAATATCTAGAATTAAGTATTTGTGTGTAAAAATTGTTTATACAATGATTTTAATATTAATGAAATAATATTATATATTAATTTGAAGACACAATTTAAATTAATAAATTTGTATTATAATAACATGGTGTAGGGGTTTGATGTTAGTATTATTAATTAGTAAATTAGTATTATAATAAAATAATATTATTAATTGGATAACATTTTAATTTAGAAGTGTTATAGATGTCATTTTGAATTTATATAATGAATATAATGTGTTTGATAATATAATGATATTTATTGTAGATATGATATCAAATGGGAAAAATGTGGTTAAGTGATTTTTGCCTCATGTCAAGCCTTTTTTTCCCTCTAATTTAAATTTATTATTATATAAATGGATGTTAACCCAATAAATATGTTGAATTAATCAATTATTAAGCTTATCTTTATAAATAAATGGATTGTATTTGTGTTTACACGTGTTTCTATATTTTTATTGCGTTTTCGAAATATTTCCGTTTTTGAACTGACCGAAACTATACTTTGAAACGATATTTCAATCCTTGGTTTCTACCATAGCAAGCACGATGAAGCTGTGAGAATTTATATAAGTTTTCATATTAGGGGTATATTTGTTTTTTGCGTAGTTTAGGATTTTTCTAATTTTCTTGGGTTATATATATTCTTATAATCTAGTTTATTAACTTGAGAAAAAGTATTTTTTGCATTCAATAAAACTTTCATGGTATCAGAGCTTCCTCTCTTAGCAAATCACAATCTCTAAAGTCGAATTCACCGTCGCACTCCTCTCTCATCACTGTTCATCGGTAGTGTTCACGGCTACTATTCATCGGCAGTGTTCATGGCTACTGTTTATCGTTACTGTTCATTGCGCTGTTGATAGTTAATATTTTGCAACTAAATCATGTTGATCTCAGACGATAAGATTCAAACAATCAGCATTCGTTTGAATGATGATAAATACTCGTATTAGTCTAATGTGATGAAATTTTTTTTTTCCTTAGTTGCGGAAGATGGGGTTGTATTTCTGGTTTTGAAATAAAACCTTCTAATCTCAAAACAACAGATTATGACAAAACAGTTGCTAAATGGGAGATGGAGAACTTTCAAGTTCTTACTTAGTTACATAATTCTGTGGAACCTAGTATTGGTATGATTTGTTCGAAATTTGACACTGCAAAGAAAATATGAAACTATTTAAAAGGCATGTGTTTGAAATTCAATTTTACAAAACAATATTAGTTAGAGATGGAAATTAGAGATGCAACACAAGGAGATGAGTCTATTTAGGAATTTTACAATAAATTATTACTTATTGGGATTAATTGACATTATGGATCAGACTTACTGGCCTTAGACTATAGGGAGATATAGAGGTTGGTCCAATTTCTTATGGCTCTTAGAGACCAATTTGAGCCTCTTCGTAGTGCTATTTTTCATCACACACCACTACCTATAGTTGATGGAGCTATTCAGGAACTTATCGCCGAGGAGACTAGATTTAAGGTGGTTCATGTCGTCACTTGTTCTTAGCCAGTGTTTGCTTTCCCGCGGTGCACAACCTCCGTTGTTGTCTACTCCATCTGCACATCTTACACAGATTATTGAAAAACTAAAATCACGCGTTAGCATTGATGATTGCAGCTTTTGGAGTGTTTTCTACTCAGCGGTCCTTCTCTCAAGCTTCTGTTCACCCTTGTAGAGCATTGACAATTTCTACATCTAATCCCATAACTGTTTCTCCTAGTCTTGTTGAGTTGATGATTGAGCAGCTACAGTCTATGCTTGCTATTTTCACTACAGATTTGTCTCATGCCTATGCTATGTCCACCATTTATTCAGGTTTGATTGGTTTGCATATCTCAGGTATATCACCTTCTATTTAGATATTTGATTCAGGTTCCTCACATCATATGACTTCTAATCTTTCTTCTTTCAGTAGTTGTGTCTCTCCCCCTCCTCCTACAAATATTGTTGCTGCATATGGTTCTCCCATGCATGCTATTTCTATTGGATCTGTTCTTCCCTCTTTGTCTTCCTTTTTTTTTATCCCGAATGTTTTTTATGTTTCACAATTGTCTATTAGTTTATTGTTGATTAGTCAACTCTTTGATTTAGGCTTTGATGTTGTGTTTTTTTCTTATGGTTGTGTTGTTCAAGATCGGAAGTCTAAGAAGTAGATTGAGACCGGACGTAGAGCTGGTGACTTATACATTCTAGAGAACTTACATATTCCTCTAGAGTCTAGTTCTCCCAAGTTTTCTTCCTTTTGTCTAATAAAATAATTCGTCCCAATTTTATTTATGACATTTTAAGTTAGGTCATTTGTCCGGTAAGCATGTAAAGAGTTTAGTTTCCTCTTTTATTTTGGTCGATGTATCTCCAAATGACATCTCTGATTGTAGTAGATGTAAACTTGCTAAGATATTTGCTTTACCTTTTAATAAAAGTGCTTCTTTTTCTTTTCTCTTATTCATATTGATGTATGAGAACCTTCTCCTATTTCCACTAAAGGTGATTGTATGTATTATGTTTCTTTTATTTATGATTATAGTCGCTATTGTTGTGTATATTTGATGGCATATAAATCAGATTTTTCTCAAATTTACTCAACTTTCATTCCATGATTCACATTTAGTTTCTACCAATATATAAGTTCTTCGTTCTGGTGGGTGGGGAATATTGGTTGAAAGACTTCTAGATGCATCTGGCACTATACATCGATCAAGTACTCCTGAACAAAATGGTGTTGCTGAGCGTAAGCGTATACATATCCTTGAAACTGCTCGTGATCTTTTGCTTTCTTGATCTGTTCCCTTTGTCTTTTGGGATAAAGCTATTCTTACAACGGTTTAAACCAACCCAATTCTATAAGGTGCTTCGCCATATCAAAATTTGTTTGGAAAACTTCCTAATTACTCTCTTCTTCGTGTCTTTGGTTCAACCTGTTTTGTTCTTCCTAAGTGCGAGCAGAATAAATTGAGTGCTTGTTCTGTTTTTTGTGTTTTCATGGGGTATGGTCTCAATCAGAAAGGATATCGGTATTATGATTCTGTATCTAAAAAGTTGTATGTCTCTCGACATGTTTTTCTTGAGCGCATTCCATATTTCACGATTCCTTTTAAAATAGCTTCTATATCAAGGGATGAACTTGTGCGTATTGACCCTTTTCCATTGGATGAGTCTTGTGATGACTTTATCCCCTTTCTTCATGTTTTTTATCTTCCTTCTTCAGTTGATGCTTCTTCTTTATTTTCTCCTTCTCATCCTTCTATTTTCTCTCCTTATCCTTTGGTCTATTCTCAAAATTTTTTTTTTTCACATTATGTGAGTACTAGCTTTGACGGGCTCAACTCTGAACCTTTGGGATTAGTTCCTTTGCTTGTAGGTAAAAACATTATTGGTTGCAAATAAGTTTACAAGGTTAAGACTCATTCTGATCGTTCCGTTAAGCATTATAAAGCTTGGTTAGTTGCTAAAGAGTTTTCTCAAGAATATGACGTTGACTATAAGGAAACTTTTGCCCTTGTTGCCAAAATGACTACTGTTTGTATTCTGTTTTTGAAGTTCATCAAAGGCCTCTATTTCAACTTGATGTGAAAAATGCATTTTTTAATGGGTATCTCATATACGTCCACCTTCTGGTCTTTCTCATCCTATTGGTTATGCCTGTCGATTGCGTCGGACTCTCTATGGTCTGGACAAGCCTCTAGTATGAACGTTTTTAATCTGTTGTTCCTCAAATTTGTTTTGTTTCTTTGCTCATGATCCTACTCTATTTGTTCGTCGTTCTACCCATTGATTGGTTCTTCTCTTATTATATGTGGATGATTATCGCTGGTCTTAATTTTATTACTATTGACAAAGTGAAACGACATATTTTACTTGAGTTTGAGATAAGGATTTGAGTCCTCTGCGTTATTTCTTAGGTATTGACGTTGCTTCTTCTCCTAAAAGTTACCTTTTATCTCAGTCTAAGTATGCTAATGAGCTTATTCATCGCCCCCACTTAACAGATGATAAGGTGGTTGCTACTCCTATCGAGTTAAAATGCTAAATTTTCAATTCATATTGTTAGTCAATTTGTCTCTGCTCTTCGTACTACTCATTGGGTTCTCTTACTTCGTATTTTACTATATGTACACGACACCATATTTCAGAGTTTATTATTGTCGTCGACCTCCTCTCTAACTTTACATGCCTATGTTGATGCTGATTGGGTTGGGGATAGTATTGATCGCAAGTCTACAACTAGTTTTTGTGTTTTTTCTGGGTGATTCTCTTATCTCTTGAAAAAGAAAGAAACAATCGGTTACTGTTTATTAGCTGAGTATCTTGTGTTATGACACCACGGTGGAGATAGTTTGGCCTCGTTGGCTTTTAGTTGATATGGTGGTTGTTCTCTCGTCTCCTACTCCTCTATATTGTGACAACAAAAGTGAATGCTCACAATTCATTATTTCATGAACGCATGAAGCATATTGAAATTGATTGTCATTTTGTTCATCACCATGTTCAGCTGGGCACTATCACTTTGTCATTTGTATCTTCTTCGTTACAGCTTGTAGATGTTTTCACCAAGTCTCACACTTCAGCTCGTTTTTTATTCTTATTTTACAAACTTTCGATACTCTTTGAGATCGCATAATAAGCTTGAAAAGGGGAAAAAGGGGGGGGGGGGGTGTATAGAAGTTTTTATAATAGGGGTATATTTATCTTTTGGGTAGTCTAGTTTTTTCTTCTTGGGCTATATATTCTTGTAATCTAGTTTATTGACTTGAGAGAGTATTATTTGTACCCAATAAAATTTTCAAAAGCAAAGTGTGTAGGGTGAAGTAATGGCGTGATAAGTGTCTAACATTTGTCAAGTGAACAAGGATGTAGAGCATGCAAGAGAACACCTCATCTACCATGTATCAAGCAACAAGACATTCTAAACATGCAAGGGGACACCTCCTACTTCCCTTGACCTATAAATTCAATCCAGCCCTCACTTGTAGTAATGGTAGAAAGAAATAGAAGAGGGAGAAAAAAGAACCGAGAGAAAGACGATAGAAATAAACTGAGAGTGAGAAAAGAGAGAATGAGGAAAGAAAGAGGAATTTATAAAAATCAACGACAAAACAAACTCTGATCGAGATGAAATTTGTGTATGTTTGTAACATTAGCTCTTTTATTTGTGTTATTTGGTATTCGATTATTCGTACTTTTATCACTGTATATATTGTTGTATGTCGTATTGTATATTTTCTTGCTTAATTAATTTTTCAGAAGTATTGTGAAGCATTTATTGTGATTGGAATATTTGAGGAACTAAAGATCATGTAACTTTTGTAATATGTAAATTGATAGATGTATTTGTATTTGGAGATTCAATTATCAATTTATTTTTATTGAGATAATTAGAGTTTTGGCCGTATATTTGGAGGTCCTTTTGTAGAATTTTGTTAATTGGTTTATCAGATAACGCATCCAAAAAACCGAGACATTACAATTGCTTTAGCAACTTGCATTGGAAAAAAAGAACATATGATCTAACTGGGATTCTAAATGGTTGTTTTACTATGTAGGAGTGCTGCATATGCCTTTACCGGTATGTAGAAGGGGCAGAGCTGTGTACTCTCCCTTGCAACCACCATTTCCACTATGGATGCATCAGCAAATGGCTGCGGATTAATGCAACTTGTCCCCTCTGCAAATTCAATATTCTCAGGGGTGAAATGTTGGTCTGACCGACCCCAATTTGCGGTCCACAAGACATTTGGGGTAATTATTTCTACATAAGCAGAAAATGAGCAAACAGAGATCTAGGTCTTCATTGTCTTGCTGATCTGCTGCTGAAAATGTATAGGGGAATGACAAATTTCTTGCACTGCTCCATCATTTGGTATCCTGTTATATTTATTTTATTATATGTAATTTTCTTTTTTCCTCACTTCCTGTAGTTCTAAACGACATTCCAACTTTTTCGAGTTTCATTGTGATTAATCTGTGTAAGTTGGTAATTTAGCCACTATTCTAAGCCACTTTCTTTGCATAATGATGACCCACTTGAAAACTGTGAAGATAAAAATGGAATGAGAACAATAATTGGAAACTTCTGAAGGTTATCGTATGTAAAGATATGTTTGGTGCAAGTTATTTGAACTATATCGTATGTAAAGATATGTTTGGTGCAAGTTCTTTTTCAAGTTTCCTTGTTATTAGTTTTTTTTTGTGGGTCCCTTGTGTTCATCTACTGCTCATTCTGCTTTGGCCTGCATGTTTTCTAGCCACTCTAGATGCTAGATTTTTGGTTTGGGTCATCATTGACAAATGCAACATTCCCTTGTCTACTGCATCCTCTTGAATGTAGTTGGAAATCTAAGAATTCAGTAGAAAATATTCCATATGCATGAAAAATTGATATAGAAGCAAAAGCATATGCCAATTAACTCGGTCGGGCTCGGGGAATTAGGTTGATGAGATAGATATTGCTATGTGCATACTTCGAGGAATTTTAAAAATAAACAAAAAATATAATTGAGGGAAGAAAACTCGCTTCGAGGGAGGAGAATCTCAGATAATTCAATTTGACAATAACCTATCTCTAAAACTTTACAAAAAGTTCAATATAATATTCATCATACCATTTTCATTGATAGAAAAGCCTTGAAATACAAGTTGATAAAAATTACCTTAATAACTAACCTAACCCATAACTCCACTATCTTAGTAACCACTAGGGGTGTCCATGGGCCGGGTTACCCACGGGTCCCGTTATCCGGCCCGAAAAAAATAGGCCCGAAGCCCGATAGGCCCGATAGTTGGCCCGCCCGAGCCCGAGCCCAATATCCTTTAAGAAAGGGCTTGTGTTTATCCCTAAACCCACTACTCGGCCCGAAGCCCGGCCCAATAACCCGCCCACATATCCGAAGCCCGCCCGAAGCCCACATACCATATATATATATACATATTTATACTCATAATAAAAGTACACTATTAAGAAAAATTTTTGATTGACTACTTTAACTCTAAAACAATATATAAAGACAATACTAGTCTTATTTAATTTAGAACTCATATTAATAAGACTAGATTGATGTTAAACTTTTAATTGGACAACTTGACTAACACAAATCACAATACTAACATTATTAATATGGAATTTATATTAATAAAAGTATAAAACTTCATTAATGTTACACATAGTCAAGCCTTTCATATTCTTTCTTTTAAAAGATAAAAATGAATTGTTAAAATAATTAAATTTATTATTATTTATTTCTAACTATTTTCATTAATTGATGACAAGTTTCTGAATTTTCAAATGAAATTGTATAAATGCACTGGAGTTTTATTTAATATAAGATTTATTTCAATATAATTTGGATAATATTATCAAACCCTTACTTTTCATTTTGTTTTCTTTTATGTTTTAGTTTTAATAAATCCTCTTTAGTTATGTTTATTGGTAATACTAGAAGCCATTTTATTTGTATCAATTATCAATGCTACAAATATGTTCAATATTATATTAAATTACTTATTACAACTTAACTTTTTAAATTTGCTCAACCAATTTTTATAATTAAATGACCACCATAACTTAAAATAGTTCGCTTCCAAAAGGCCCAACAAAGCACGCCCAAACAGGCCCGCCCCAACAAAGCCCGCCCAATAGGTGACGGGCTGGGCTGCGGGTAGCTTACCCCTACCCGAGCCCGGCCCGGCCCGGCCCGGCCCGGCCCGCCACTCGCCTGAGTACGGGCTTGGGCCTACACTACACAAGCCCGGCCCGAAAAAAAAATTCACGGGCCAAGCCCGGCCCGGCCCATGGACAGCCCTAGTAACCACCTAGAAAACAACCCACAAAATATTCTATTACTAACCCACTATTACATATCCTCCAATTAACTAGCTAACTACATCTAATATTGCATAAAATAAATATATAGAAAATAGGTACATAACATTCTGAAGGGGGTTGCTCCCTTTACACCATGTGTAATAACATTTAATGATCTCATGTGAGGGTGACAAGACTAGTCGCATGAGAAAGATATCACAAGTCAATCATCAGCTAGTAGTCGAGCTGTTCAGAGAGCTTGGGAAGAAATAGAAGAGGTCGGTCCTCGTTAAGACCGAGCTGTTAAAACAGTACATGTGAAGCTAAAAAGGTGCCTGTAACTCAGACATTCTGGTTGAACGAATGAGCATTATCATAGGCTTGGTAGAAGGAATTGTTGGAGAGATCTCAGCAACTTCTTGAACAGAATTGCCTAATTGAAGGAAGGTGTACCACCTTGAATCGAAAATTATGGAAACCTAAACAAAGCAAAGTTCTATAAAAGGCATAAGAAGCCAATGTGAAAGGCATGCTGAACTCTCCTTGTCTTCTTGCAATTTTGACTTAAGTATCGGAGTGCCTTCGATCGAAGCACTTCGATCTTAGGCAGTTTGTTCGTTTTGCAGGAAGGGAAGACTTGGAGATCAAGTTCACAAAGCTCAAATATATCAATCCTTTATTTTTTGTAGGAGGTATTCTTATTTTCTGCCTCTTACATTTTGGCGCCGTCTGTGGGAAGATTATCATCAAGCGAAACAAAAAGCCAATGTCGAGACTAAAAAGTGCCATCGGCTCACCTGTTGGCAGTTTGGCCTTGGAGGATTCTGATCAAAACTACAGGGTGTCACTTCCATCCGATAGTGACATTAGGATGGATATGGACAAAAGTCCAGCCAAGCCACGTGAGGATGACGAGTTGTCCTCAACTAGCTTCAAGCCATATAAGCATCAGAATCGACAGGATGCCGACCAGGGTGAATCCCTCCATGCCGAGGGGAAGAACCACTCTCTGGCGAAGCTAGTTCAGTCCCTGCAAGACCGACTCGACGTGCATGACAAATTGTTCAAGAAATCCTACACTAGGGAAAGAGATCTGATGAAAGAAAATGTGGAATTGAAAGCCAGATTGAAGGAAATGACCAAGAGAGAGAGGTGAAGCAGGAAAAACCGACGGGAGAGTCCCGAGAAGAAACGTAGTAAATAGGATAATGACGAGGACGAGGAGTATAAGCCGAAAAGACATCGGGGTTGGGACGAGGACTCCTGGAAGCAGTTTATAACTGAGGAGCTCAATAACAGACTAAGAAGACTAGAGCAAAAATCAGCTAGGGACCTAGCTCGAAGAGCCACGGGGGAATATGGAGACGGTACAGAGTCTTCCCTTTTTACCAAGTGGATTGAGAAAGGTCGGATCCCAAGCAAATTCACTGTACCGAGTTTTAAATTATATGATGGAAAGACCGATCCAGCCTCCCACATCCAACATTACTGGCAGCTTATGACCATTCATCGGAGGAACGAGCCGTTGCTCTGCACCATCTTCCCCAACAGCCTCAGGGAGTCAGCCATGAAGTGGTTCGGTAGTCTACCGAAAGGTTTGGTAGATGGATGGGCTCAGCTCGCCGAGCAATTCACAGCTCGGTTCATCATGAGCAACAGACAACCCAAAGATGTCGGGGCTCTTGTAACACTGAAGAAGAGAAGCAACGAAACTTTGAGAGAATACGCTCACCGTTACTGGGAAACGATGAACGAAGTTGAGACTTGTAACCCAGAGATTGATGTGGCATCCTTCTAGATAAGATTGCCAAAAGAAAACCCCTTGTATCAATCCCTTACCAGAAGACCTGCTATAGACATGGAGGAGCTAATGGCGAGAATCGAGAAGTACGCCAAAGTCGACGATGATTTATCCAGAGACGTGGGGAAGGAGCAGGCATGTAGAAAGTAGTTCGGCCGAGATAAACAAGATGAATATAACAGAGATGCTGGGAGAAAGAGAAAAAAGGATGGATTCCCCTCGAAATCCCCATTCGTGGGAGTAAACACAGTGTTCAAAGAGCCAATATATAAAATATTGAATCAGATTAAGGGGAAGCCGTATTTCAAGTGGCCTAACAAGCTTACTGGAGACCCCACGAAAAGGAATCTTAATTTTAGATGTTCCTATCATCGAGATGTGGGACATATGACTGAGAATTGGCGGTCGTTGAAGCAACATTTGGAAGAGCTAGTCTAGGCAGGGCACCTTGCTCAGTACATAGAGAATGGCGGTGACCGAGCTAATGGTGGAAGGGTCGAACCTCAAGCCGACCAAACTACCGTAGCGGGGGTGATCGACGTGATCCATGCTGCAACAAATTCCCAAATGACAACAAATAATGCTGCTAGGGCGTATATCCAGAGAACGGCCAAAGAGAGAGAAGTTTATCAGTTGCGATTATCCCCCGAAGTCAGGAACAAGAGGATGAAGCTAGAAGACACAACCAAGATAATCTGTTTTTCCAAACAGGATTTGATCGGGATACACCAGCCACACAATGACGCTCTGGTGGTTACACCCCGAATCGCAAACTATGATGTGAAAAGAGTATTGATTGATCCAGGAAGCTCCTCTAAGATCATGTATATGGGCCTCTTCCAGAAGCTCAAATTAAAACATGAGGATCTTAAGCCAGCTAATACCTCGCTAGTCGGCTTCAGTGGGAAAACGATTCTCCCGAGGGGAAGAATCACGCTTCCGGTGAAGACTGGCCCTGTTGGGGTCATGACCGAGTTTTTAGTAGTGGACACAACCTCAACATATAATGCCATTATGGGTTGAACCTGGTTACACGAAATGAAGGCAGTACCATTAACATACCACCAGATGCTCATATTTCCCTCGGCAGAAGGAGTAGTGAACATTCGAGGAGACCAAGTAAGTTCCAGAACTTGCTTATTGGCCTCGGTCAAAGGAAGGGACGGTGGAAGTTTGGCGGGCGAAACGACAAAAATAGCAACCAAATCTCGATTGGTCGGTTGACACGACCAACTGAACTATCGAGGAAGAACCTAAAGTACCTTTAGGCACAGAACATGAACTAACTGACCGAACTATAGAAGACTTGTCTAAAATACCTTTAGATAAGGATGATGACAAGTATTTTTTTGTGGACGACTCTCTGAGCCCCGACTAGCATAATGTGCTTTTCTTGCTATTGAGGGAATACGCCGACGTCTTGGCATGGACAACGTACGAAATGCCCGGCTTCTCGCCCGAAGTGGCATGTCATTAATTGAACGTTGACCCTAGCTTTAAGTCAGTCAAACAGAAACTTAGGAGGTCGGCACCACAACATCAGGAAACAGTAAAGGAAGAGGTGGCACAGTTGTTGGAGTCCCAGACCATCAAGGAGGTTCAATACTTGACCTGGCTGTCAAATACCATAGTCGTCAAGAAGAAAAATGGGAAGTGGAGAGTTGGTGTTGACTTCACCGACCTAAACAAAGCTTGTCCAAAAGACAGTTTTCCTTTACCAAAGATAGATCAGTTGGTTGATACAACTGTCGGTCACGAGCGGATGAGCTTCTTGAACGCGTATAGGGGATATCATCAGATCCCACTTGCCGAACAAGATCAAGAAAGGACTGCCTTTATAACACCTGAGGGGGCATACTGTTACAAGGTAATGCCCTTTGGCTTAAAGAATGTAGGAACGACCTATCAGAGGTTGGTGACAAAGATGTTTTCCCACCTGCTGGGCAACACCATGGAAGTCTACATTGATGACACGGTGGTTAAAAGTTGAAGGGCCACCAGTCATTACTCGGACTTGAGGAATACATTCGACATACTTCGAAGATACAAAATGAAGCTGAAGGCCTCAAAGTGTGCATTCGGGGTAGGCTCGGGAAAGTTCCCTAGCTACCTACCTGGGAGTCGAGGTGAATCCCGATCAAGTAAAGACAATTGAAGAATTACAATCACCTCGAACAGTAAAGGAAGTGCAAAGACTAACTGGAATGGTAGCCGCACTCAGAAGATTTATATCCCGAGCCTCAGATAAATGTAGACCTTTCTTCCAATCAATCAAAGGAAAGAAGGGAACGTTATGGAGTTAGGAGTGCGAGGATGCGTTCAATAATTTGAAAGCATACCTAGCATCCCCACTCCCTGAAAAACGCCTGTTCTTGTACTTTGTTGTATCTGACCATGCGGTAAGTGGAGCATTGTTGAGAAGCGACCGAGCAAGTCTGAGTGCCGTGTACTACGTCAGCAAAATACTTTTGGATGCCGAATCAAGATACACGCCATTGGAAAAACTAGCACTTGCCCTAGTTACCTCGACTAGGAAGCTGCGACATTACTTCCAGGCACACCCAATAGTAGTGCTCACTGATCAGCCCCTAAAATCCCTTTTTCGAAAAGCCGACCTATCTAGACGCATCGCTAAGTGGGCAGTTGAGCTCGGAGAATTTGATATTGCGCTCGAGCCAAGAACTGCAATCAAGGGACAGATGGTGGTTGATTTTGTTGCCGAATTCCAACCCAAGCAGAGTTCAGGGTTTGGAGAAAAGTCTAAGTTGGATAGCGGCTCGGAGCCTGAGGGCAAATGGAGCTTATTCGTTGATGGATCATCAAACCAAAAGGGATCGGGCATAGGCATCATACTGGAAAGCCTAGACGGATGCGTGTTGGAAAAGGCCATTAGGCTCGGCTTTCAGGCCTCGAACAATGAAGCAGAATACGAAGCTCTGATAGCAGGAGTAAGGCTTTCAATTGGGTTGGGAATAAGAAAGCTCCAGATATTTTTCGATTCATAGTTGGTGGTGAATTAGATAATAGGGGAGTACATGGCCAAAGATGAGAGAATGATGGCCTATCATACTACTACAAAAAGGGAGTTAGGCCAAATTCTAGAATATTCTATCCAGCAGGTAGGAAGAACAAAAAATTTCCATGTCGATGCCCTAGCATCACTGGCCTTGGCCATTGATCATGAGAATGAAAGGACTATTACTATTGAATTCTAGCCCGAACCGAGCATTTGGATTGCCATCTCAGACGAAGTTCTATCTAGTGAAATTGAACCGAGTTGGATGGACTCAATCATCGCTTTCCTGAAGAATGGAGACTTGCCGGAGGATAAGGAAGCCCACAAGCTACGACTAAAAGCAGCTAGGTTTTGGTTATCTCCGAAAATGAGCTTTATCGACGATCATTCAGGGGACCATACCTGAAATGTGTCCATCCGAAGCTTGTACCAGGATTTTTGTCTGAGATCCATGAGGGAAGCTACGGTGCTCATACTGGTGGAAGATCGCTAGCCCACCGAGCCATATCTCAAGGGTTTTGGTGGCCATACATGAAGAAAGATGCGCACCATTTTGTTAGGCAGTGTGAGAAATGCCAGAAATTCTCTCCAATATCGAGAAGGCCAGCCCAAGAGTTGCTTCCGTTGGCTAGTCCGTGGCCATTTGCACAGTGGGGTCTGGATATAGTCGGACCACTACCTCGGGCCCCTGAGAATAATCGTTTCCTTCTTGTGGCAACAGACTACTTCACAAAATGGGTAGAAGCCGAGCCCCTAGCTAACATCGGAGATATCGACACCAAGAAATTTATATGAAAAAATATCATCACTAAGTTTGGAATACCTAATGCCCTCGTATCTGACAATGGGACACAGTTCGATAGTGGTCCCTTCAAAGCTTTTTGCCAGTAGTAAGGAATTCGAAACCATTATTCAACTCCATCCTATCCTTAGAGTAACGATCAAGCAGAAATTTCCAACAAGACAATCATGGATGGTATTAAAATGAGGCTGGAAGACGTGAAAGGAATATGGGTTGAAGAGCTGCCAAGCGTTTTGTGGACGTACCGAACCACGCCTCAACGCTCCACTGGAGAAACCCCTTTCGCACTTGCCTATGGGATGAAGGCGATAATACCTTTGGAAATAGGATTACCGACCTTAAGGACCAAGCTCGTGGATAGTGGAAGCAACAACGCCGTCATTGCTCGGGATCTTGATTTAGCTGGACGAGAAAAGAGAGCAAGCAACAATTCGAATGACTTCTTATCGACAGTAGATGTCCCGAACTTACAACAAGAGGGTTAATCATCGGGCTTTTGCCCTTGGAGACTTGGTCCTTAGGCGCGTTTTGGGATCAGTTAAGAACCTAGCGCATGGAAAGCTTGGAGCCAATTGGGAGGAGTCGTACAAAGTAACACGAGTAGGAGGTAGTGGGTATTATGAACTTGAAACTTTGGACCATAAAATGGTATTGCGCCCTTGGAAATCTTCCAGCCTGAGAAAGTTCTATTTCTAAAAGTACCTTTTTGGAATATGAACTCCGAAGTGCATTCGGGAAGATAAGGGTGCCCCTTATCTTGAAAATTCAACAAGATTGATTCATGATTAGCAAATTCTTTGCAATGTTCTGACAATAGCTCTTAATAAAAGTTCTTAAGATACATCTTTCGATTTTCATTACCGAATACATCCTACTGCTAAGGCAGGAAGACAAAAAATCCTGATATAAGTGAACTTAAATTAGGTGCAGCCACTCGATCAAGTCAAGACCCTCAGCTAGGCATGACGATGAAAGATGAATGAGAGGGATTTGACCCCGATTAGATCGGCGGGTCGGTGCGGGGTAGAAACAGTCTCTGAAAATACCCAAGAGCTCAGAGTCTAGCTCTACAAGATCACCGACCTCTTTGAAGAAGGGCCGAGCTAGGGCCATAACTTCTAGAGCTTAAACTTTTTCTAAGTATTAAAAAGGTCCCTATTATGGGATCGAGCTCATAAAGGAAGGGCCGAGCAAGGGCCATAACTCTAGAGACTAAATTTTTTCTAAGTATTAAAAAGGTCCCTATTCTGGGACCGAGCTCTTTGAAGAAGGGCCGAGTAAGGGCCATAGCTTATAGAGATTAAATATTTTCTAAGTATTAAAAAGGTCCCTATTCTGGGACTGAGCTCATAAAGGAAGGGCCGAGCAAGGGCCATAACTCTAGAGATTAAATTTTTTCTAAGTATTAAAAATGTCCCTATTCTGGGACCGAGCTCTTTGAAGAAGGGCCGAGCAACGACCATAACTCTAGAGCTTAAATTTTTTCTATGTTAAAAAAGTCCCTATGTTGGGACCGAGCTCTTTGAAGAAAGGCCGAGCAAGGGCCATAACTTCTAGAGCTTGAATTTTTCTAAGTATTAAAAAGACTCCTATATAGAGACTGAGTTTATTGAAGAAAAGTCGAGCAAAGGCCACGACTTTTGAGCAAACACAAAAAACCAAAGCAAAAATACAGAAAACAACTTTCATTATACTTCAAAAGATTCCAAAAAGCTTTCAAGCATATACATTAAAAGTACAAAAATTTTCTAAGTATTTTTCAGGAAGATGAAGGCTGGGAGGAGCTTGGAAGAGAATGGCGAGAATAAAGCTCAGAAGATTGAGGAACTCCAGCAGCAGTCAGGGCGGCATGCCAGCCCTTGCTGAAGTGAGCCTTCTCCAACAATGGGATTTGCAGAGCCAAATCATTCTCCGCCTTCTCCATTCCTTCATCATATGCAGAGTCCTCTTGATCCTTTGCCTCAGCCTTAAACTTGTCTAGGAATTATTAATATCTGTGAATGACTCTTCGGCTTTTCAGAAAAAAAAAAATTTCCTAAACTATAAATACGTTTTGAAAATATAGAATGAGTCATGTATTTGAATCTACAACACCCTCTAGTGCTCAATATGTAAATTTTTGGTTGGGTTTAGCTTAAAAACAAGTAGGGACCGTCCTCTGCTCTCTAGTATTTGGCTAGAGCGGTCTTTAAACACTTAGAGATAAAATTGGGTAAGGCTGACAATTCAGGCAGTGGAGATCTTACTCTGGCCTCTCGAGCCGTCTCTGTTCCTCAGATTTGGTTTGAACCAATTTTTCATTCTAGTTACAACTGCTTTTTCACCTCTATTTGTCGGCTCGAGCGATGTTTCGCGAATTTCTATTTACTTGGATCCCAAGACAAAACTAATTCTGAACCTATATAAAGTGTAAGTCTTCTCAAGCTAGGGTTATCTCTATATTGAGCCTATTTTCTACCTCCAAAACCTTTAGAAAGCTAAGAACAAGCCTAGATTTCTAATCCCCAAAGGCCAGTCTATCTTATTTCCTTTATTCAACCTCACACCTTGGAGAAGAAGATCTAGCTTGGAGTACAACAAAATCCACATTGGAGTGTACATTCCGAGGATCGTTACTGCATCCTAGAAGATTGCTCAAAAAGTCAAAATGGTCCATTGTGGTGGATGCGTTCCACTGAAGTTGCTCATAACTTCGGTGGATAAATATCCAGAGGAGAGATTTATAATGGAAATGAGTGTCTAACCATGGTATTGGTTGAGGTATAAGACTCGAGTACTTGTAAATCAATTTTGAGTTAGTGAATTAGAGTAGGTGAACCGAGAGTAGCTCTGCGAATTTTCACGAGGATGGTTTTCGCATCAAGAAATTAATTGTGTTGTGGATGCCTTTTTATTGCTTTATTTTGAATAAACCATTTTCATAGCACACATGCACACCATGTCTTTGATGGAATGATTGCTTAACTTTTCTATCTATCAATTTCATCGATAAGGATTTTATGAATCAAAGGCCTGTTGGAGGGATAGTTGTTATGCTGAATTGTATTGTAATTTAATCAATTAACATATCATTGCATCAATTCACATGATGGGTTTTTTGGGTTGTTGGTAAAAAGGGTTGACATACTTAATTGGCTAATTAATTTGTCAATTAGTAATTATGGTTGTTTAGGTCTAAAATTGGTGGTTGTCCAAGCAATAGTTATAATTAACTTATTCACCCCCACTTTGTTGTTTCTAGTAATTCCAGTTGTATAACCGTGAGGGAAGATTCACTTGAATCTCTCCCTGAGTTTCCCCAATTTTAATATCAGTAACTAAATTAACTCTCAACTCCAACCACATGTTAAATAATAGGTCGAAATCTCTGACGTGCCTCTTCATCTCACTCTAGCAGTACTGACGACAAAGATCATGGTACATCTTCGTGCCACCTAGATGTACAGTAAAATGGGAGCAATGAAACTCCCTGAGGATCTCCTCTCTCAGATCCACAGACTAGGGAACTACAACCCTTCCCTTGAACCGAAAATTACCATCCGAGTGAATGGCCTAGCCCTCGTCACCTGTACCCGACTATACCATGTTCTTGATGGATAATATCTTTGTGTCTTGCCCCTGGGACTCGATCACTCTGCTCAGTAGGGAAGGTGAAGCCACCAAACTCACCAAAGTGCCCTGAGCCTGACCCCCTGTAGTGTAGCCCGAAGTGTCCTATAGTCTCGAGCATCTGCCACTTCCGGGAAGCCACACTGGCCAAGACTCCCCGTGACTTTCGGCTGAGTGCATCAGCCACCACGTTTGCCTTACCAGGATGGTAATGCAAAGTGAAGTCGTAGTCTTCCAAATACTCCATCCATCTGCGTTGCCTCATATTGAGGTCCCGCTGAGTGAAGATGTACTTCAGACTTTTGTGGTTTGAAAATACCTCGAACTGTTCACCATACAAATAGTGGCGCCAGGCCTTCAAGGCAAAGACAATGGCCGCCAACTCCATGTCGTGCTTAGAGTATCCAGAAGACTAGCATGATCAAGCTGGGATTGGGAGAGTTCCACATTTGCTTCATGTTCAGACTCTTTCAACTGCTCAACCTCTGTTGAAAGCTTCTTGTTCTCCTCGGTTAGGCTATGCATTTGAGCCTGTAGAACCAGAACCTCCTCGCAGAGCTTGGCGTACTCCTCATCCGTTGACTCCTTCTTTACTAAAGCTGAAGCTCGGGCGTGGATAACATCTTTCATGACTTTGTCTTTTCGGGCTATCCTAGCCCCTGCTTCATGTACTTTTTGAAGCCCTTTCAAGTTAAAAAGAGAGAAACTTAGACAAATTACTACGACTCTAAAGGAAGGAAAAAAATAAAAAAGGAACAAGCTTAATACCAGATCCATATGTTGGATTGCTTGGCGAGCAACCTCATCATCAGATAGAGACTCATTCGCGGCTAAGTCCTGAGGCAAAATTACCCCCCTAGCAATTCCCACAACAACATTAAAGTCTTTAATAGCATAATCCTTCACTGTAATCTCTCTCCTTTTCGCTTTAAGGACAGGTCGGAAAGGAGGAGTAACAAGCTTAGGAAACGGGACTGCACCAGACTCTACAACTTTGCATTTTTTTGGGGCAGGGTCTTCAGAAAGTTCTAAAATTGAATCAGGTTGGTTGTCGGGGGAATGAACAGTAATTGGAGGATCGAACTCAGCAGGAATAGAAGAATCTGTGGCCCGAACCAGATCAACTGGTTCATCGTCTTGTAGAACCATATTGTTCGACTCGAGAGGTGCAACTTCAGCAGGGACTTCAGGTGCAGGCTCCTCTTCAAGTATAGGGTTAGAAGGAACATGAGGATCAATTGGCACAGTCGATTCGGCGGGGGCGGTTGGTTCAACAGTTGTTAAAAAATCAAGAAAGTTCCTGACCGTTCTATTTCTTCCAGAAGGGGCAGGCAATGAACGTTTGCGGGGACGGAGAATCTGGTCCCGAGCAGATTAGATAGCCTGGCGATCTTCGGCAAGAGCAGAGTTGGGACGGGGTGGAACGGCAATGAATGACATATATGTGGGAGTGTACCTGAGCAGAGTGTGAGCAGCACGACAAAAAAATGAATCATTATACTCCCACACTCTCTTCAGTTATTCCATCATACCAGCTCGATTAGGGATCTTTCCCTTCACAGTCTCGCCTTCAAATAAAAGACATCATAAGCAAAAATAGAGGATGAACGAATTAAGAAAATAGAGTAAAAATGACAGTCACCTGGTGCGCTTTCCTCGTAAGGACAACGATAGGAAGGAGTGGCGTTAGCAGCATACTCCCAATTTCCAAAGACAAATACCACATCATTCTCATGGCCTTTGTTTGAGTCTGAAAGATGGGTCACCAAGTAACGATCATTCTTTCTCACAGCAAGGTAGTAATTGTCTCTAGTTGCTTTGGCGATGTAACAGTACAAAATCTCCCATAAACCAAGGCTCAGGTTCAGAAGTCTGTTCAGAGCAACTACACCCATCACTATTCTGAAGAAGTTGGGGCAGCATTGGATGGGGCACAACTTCATTGCTGACAGCACCCAGAGAAGCAAGGGATCGAGGGGGAAACGGACACCGCCCTCTATAATTGGACGGGTATGAATAGGAATGTTGTCCCTGGTACCAATCAGAGGTTCATCAGTACCTGCAACTCGAACATCTACATCTTCAAGAATGTTATACTTAACTTTGAAGGCAAGAATCTTAGATGGAGTAAGAGGAGCCATAGTACAAGATGATGAAGGTGCAGAAAGAGGTAAAGAAGCAAAGAGGTAAAGAAATCTGAAGTTGAGAAGGTAAAGTGGAGAGAGGAATGTAGAAGGTCACTTATAAAGAAGAAAATTGAAGTCTAAAGGGCAATATTTAAATACAAGACACGCCGCCAAAACAAGGGGAGATGTTCCAAAAGTATGCGCACTGATGGATTTGGGGGCATGAAACGACTAACAGACGAAAAGCGTCTATCAAACGTTTCCTGGGGGCAAATGAAGGGGGTTGCTCCCTTTACGCCACGTGTAATAACATTTAATGATCTCACGTGAGGGTGACAAGACCAGTCATGTGAGAAAGATATCACAAGTCAATCATCAGCGAGTAGCCGAGCTGTTCAGAGAGCTCGGGAAGAAAGAGAAGAGGTCGGTCCTCGTCAAGACCGAGCTGTTAAAACAGTAAATGTGATGCTAAAAAGGTGTCTGTAACTCAGGCATTCTAGTTGAACGAATGAGCATGATCTTAGGCTCGACAAAAAGAATTGTTGGAGAGATCTCAGCAACTTCCTGAACAGAATCGCCTAATTGAAGGAAGGTGTACCACCTTGAATCGAAAATCATGGAAACCCTAACTAAGCAAAGTTCTATAAAAGGCATAAGGAGCCAAGGTGAAAGGTATGCTGAACTCTCATTGTCTTCTTGTAATTTTCTCAATTCCATTACTGACTTAAGCATCAGAGTGACTTCGATCAAAGCACTTCGATCTTAGACAGTTTGTTCGTTTTGCAGGAAGGGAAGGCTTGGAGATCAAGTTCACAAAGCTCAAATATATCAATCCTTTATTTTTGTAGGAGGTATTCTTATTTTCTGCCTCTTACACATTCCATTCTCCTTTTGAAAAACTTTGCCCCCAAAGTTTTAATTTCTCAAGTAAAGAAAGAGACGGTCATCTCACTTCCTTGTCCTCGTAGCAATCCACTTGATTTATGTTTTCACCGATTGCAGTGTTAAACTTCAAACCATTACAACCTTTGTCAAAGCTAATGACATGAGTGAGTCCATTTTCAAAACACCCCACGTCTTGTTGTCGAGGCACCTTGCGGCATCCGATATGCAATCTTGGAAAATGAGAGTAATAGTCTTGAACCCAGCTCACAAGCTTCCACTTAGACTCCTTGTTTTCTTTGAGTTGTTTGTACCCCAACAGTGAAGCGCTCTCTATGTGGTGCGACGCTAGTAGGGCCTTTTAATCAATGGTGATTTGTTGGAAATTAGAGAAATGTTTAGCTTGACAAATCAAAGTGGTTGGACTTTCCTTACCACTGCACAGTGGAAAATCCAACTTTAGAATTTTGGGGGTGATGGAGTTTATATGAGTTGATCCAATTGAAGCAGAATTTGAGTGGTCTTTGTTTCTACCTCCATAATTTTGATGGGTTGAGCCATCGCCTTGCTCATGACTATTAAATCGGTCAGCCTCTAATTGATCAAAGCGAAAATTCATAGCAAGAAATAATTCGTGCGTCTTTTTCATCATCCTTTCTTACCCCGATAATTAATGAGTGAACTTTTGCTTTAAGTCGATCAACTTTGTCCTCCATGTCTGGCTCAGATACCAATTGTTACGTGCACACTTTGAGGAATTTTGAAAATAAACAAAAAATAGAATTGAGGGAAGAAAACCCGCTTTGAGGGGAGAGAACCTCCGATAGTTCAATTTCAGAAGAACCTATTTCCAAAACTTCACAAAACTACCATTTTCATTGATAGAAAAGCCTTTAAATATAAGTTGATAAAAACTACCTTAATAACTAACCTAACCCATGACTCAATTATCTTAGTAACCACCTAGAAAACTATCCACAAAATATTCTACCACTAATCCACTACTACATATCCTCCAATTAACTAGCTAACTACCTCTAATATTGCATAAAATAAATATATAAAAAATAGGTACATAACAGATATTTTGACCAAGAAAAATGTTATTTAGACCTAATTTGAAGACCTAATAAGAGGAATTAATCAACTAAAACAGTTAGATTGAAAGTTGACGTCATCTAATATTGAAACTCGCAACTAATTCAATGATTAAATTCATAAAACATTGCTCAATGAACAAATGCAAAAGTTGTTTTTATCCGAAGGTAAAGACACAAAAGTTACTAGGCAAATACTATTCAAATCTTAGGAGGGGGCTATCACCTCTGCCCGGCCTCCCCTAGATCTTTTGTTGGTGGGGACTGTACATTTATTTTTTTTACAAATTTGGTGCACATAAAATTATCCTTCCTTTAATTAATCTTATCTGGGTAATTTGTGCTATTTGTGTGCAAACTTCATTGGACACAAACCCCTAATGCCCTAACCATTTGGTCCCATTTCTTTTTCTTTTTTGGATTTTGGATAAAAAGTAAAAGATACTGTAATTAAGAAATGGAAATACAAAAGAGGACAAAGGAAGAAAACATATGGGTAAGCTTCAATATTTCGTATCACTTGCACATACTTGTGCGCAATTATCCTTCAATGACAAATAAACGAATTCCTCCAAAGTTTTTAGATGTTGAAGCCCAGAGAGATACCAAGTACATTGTGCTTCATAATTCTTTCAATAAGAGCTATCTATCATCAAATACCCTCTTGTTTCTTTCCAACCATATCAACCACAACATTGTCAAAACCGCACATCTCCAAGGATCTTTGCTCTGTACTTGTGCCAAAATACCAAAAAACAAAACACTTGTTCCCTTATCCAGATTCGAAGCCAAACATTACCATTTTCATTTCAGTGAACTACACACATTTAACACATCGATTTGCCCACTGTTTTTAGCAGTAAAATTGCCTAGTTTTTATTAGAATTATGTTTTGTTCGTGCTATTTTAATAGAAAGACAAACCAGCAATTGAAATCGATCTTGTCTCCCAAAATCACACTGCTTGTAGTCTGAATTAATGGACAGAAAAGCAGATCATGAAGCAATTTTCCTCGTCAGTCATGCTTCACTGAAGATCTGGAGTAGGGTGCTTTCCTACCGTGGATAGAGAACGGGGTTTTTTTTCTTGGTCAAGAGGAAGGGGGGCGGGGTAGTTTCAGATATATTGGAGAAGTGCATTTTATGCATCTCTTTAATTGAGAAAATAAAAGGCTAGGAACAATTTGAAGACAATAGACAAAGCCAGAACCTAAACATGATATTTGCTTCATATAATGATATAGATGAGGGAAATTCGGCAGTCAATATTTGGCATATGCAACAAAGAACACACCTGGTAAACACCCAGTAAGAGAGAAAATATCAAAGTTGCTATGAGGGATGAGCAAAATGAAGAGGGATTGAGACGGTGATGGAACGAATAGAACGGCTAAAAGCCTAATGAGAGGAAAGCTCATGCTCGTTTATAGCAGTCAATCCAAGTCAGATGAAGGTAAAGGGGAAAAACCAATGTATCAGAAGTGAGAAAACATAGAATCTAGGATATTGGCTTGCTGGCATTACATAGATAGTAAAAAAAGTTTCAGGCTGTCCTCTTCAAATTCCACACAAAGAAAAAAGTCTGCCCCAGATAACACAAGCAGCCCGCAAAGTGAAACTAGTTCATAATTCGTGAACATGGTCTCAGAATTCTCCCACTACTGTCAAGCTGGAGAGCAGGAGGAAGTTGGCAAAGGCCAATAAATTTTGTGGCTCAAGTTAGCAGCATTAGAAAGCCACTGATAAGGATGCAAAGAGCATTGGTTGAGATCGAATCAAAAAGAAGGTATGAGTATCGGTATATCACCTAAAAGTATGATAAAATCTGGTAAACATTTAGTACATGCAATGAAGGGTTGTACCAAAGTGACATAAGAACTAAGACTGGAATTTCAAACACATTTCTCATGCAGATATCAGCTAAATTATCCTAGAATCATAAATGACAGGATGTTGGATTTTATCTTTTGCATCTATTGTCATCCATGATTTCACTTTACCACTGCAATGCAACAAGTCCTCAAACTCTCTGACATTTTTTCTTCTGCTCACTAATCAACTTCATACACAAACACATGCAACTCCCAATGACATTGTAAACCTGGTTATTGGCCCAAATTTCCCATCTACACCACCATTGCAGCAAGCTTACTGGTACTGGAAACATAAGCTAGAATTTTTAATTGGAAAACGGTTTCCATGATCCAAACCTTTTATACACAAAGAATGGCTTAGTTTTCCTGTCATGGATCAATTTCGGTTTCCATATTAAAAGGCCTTCCACCCCAGCAGAAGAGATTAAAACTAGTGCATCTGGCATTGTAAGATGAACTGCAACTTGTCAAAAGTATTGCTTATAATAAAATTATTTCAACAGTCTTTCTTGATAAAAGATGAAACTAATAAACTTTTCTCCTCCAAATATTCCAACTTGTTGACCTAAATCAATCACCAGAGCCTCTGGCCATTTTTTCTGTAAGCCTCAAATGTAAAAGCGAAATGAGCCCAAATTTTTTTTTAATTTGTTTTTGAACAGAAACAGCCCAGCTAATAGAACCCAAAAGCATATACAAAGAGCCCCCATGGGCGGAACAAGTCCCCCAAAATAGAAAAACTGAAAGAGCAATTTATGTAACCGATTTTTTTTTTTTTTTTGTGGGGAGGGGGAATGGGAAGGGGAAGGGGGAGGGGAACTTGAACCCTTAACCTCAAGAAGGCAAAGCCTTTACAAGACAAGAAGTATCATTGGACCAAAGGCCCATTGGTATGTAACCGATCCACCACCTGCAAGCATATCCTTCACAACTAATCCATTGGGTAAGTTCCACATTATGGAATGAGACAACTCCACTCAACTCAATTCAAGAAAATCTTGATCTAACTACTTAGCTTGGGCTACATGAATTCGTTTTGCTATTGTGCTTTAATAAGGCCTATAGTTCTGCTATGCAACATGTTGCATATAAATTATTTCATTACCTCATATAAATCAATATGAATCACCCTCCTCTTCCTCACTTGTGCAACAAGTCCTTTATAATCATGTTCAAACCATCTAAGTCGAGTAGCTTTTAAATTATTCCCTATTCTTGCTACTTCAATTTTTTTACCAATATATTCATTCCTCGTTCTATCATTTATAGTCTTACCATGCCTTCATCTTAATATCCTCATTTTTGCTACACTTCATGCTTTAGTGTGCCTTTAATAGCCCAACAATTTAACATCATAAAACATGACTAGTCTTATAAATTGTCATGTAGAAGTTGCATTTCAACTTAAGAGGCACGCACAGATCACATAATGCAATAGAGTTCCTCCAGTTAGTCCATCGTACTTTGTTTTTATAAGTAATGTCATCTCCAATCTCACTCTACTTACAGCTAATTGAACACAAATACCAAGAGTAGTCATTCTTTGGTATCTCTCGATATTCGATCTTTACTAGCCTCATTTGGTTTTCACTTTCACTAGAGTTACACCAAACATTCATTGGTTTTTTTTCTGTAAGTTATATATTTAGTTTCAGTGCTACTTATATTGAATACTCGTGATTTTAAAGTTGCTCTTCAAAATTTTAATCTATTGTTAGTTTCTAATTTATTTTCATCAATACTGGAATTTCCTAGTCTTCCTGCGGTTGTTACCAAAATGAGACACCCCCTGTTAAAAATTTGAGTAGGTTGCTAATCAAAGTCAAAGCCATTTGTGGGAGGCACATTAAATAACACTCATTGAGGCACAACGAACTAAAACACCAGTTTCTCTCAAACACTTCGTGATATATCAATACAGCAGATACAGCAGATAGACCTCAATGACTGATTTGTCAAACATGTCAAAAAATTGAGACTTAGCATGACACCTATGACTTACTTCACGATAAAGTTTTCTAAATCGTCTTGTAGCAGGGGCAGATGAATCATGAACCAATTTTGATGATAATTAATCTGCTTTCAAAAACAAAATTGGAAGAAGTAACATATCCATTGGAGTTTCCAAGCTTTGATTGAACACAGAAAAAGATATGAATTTAACGCCAAATTTCAGGATCAGCACTTAACCTGCAAGATAACTTCAAGTAATAGATCATACATTCTTGTTCTTCTTCATCTTTGACGGTGGCCACCTTCCTTTCTTCCTCAGCCGACGCTTCCTAACAAGCTTCTTTCTTCGAAGTCTAATCTTCTTTGCCAATTTCATCTTCATCTTTTGCTCAAGCTTCAACTGAAGTTTGGACTCCAAAGGAAGGTTCTCAATAGGCACATTTTCTTCATCACTTTCTGAGGAAGGCTCAGGACCATTTACACCCATACCATCAACATCAGATGATGCCTTAACAATCATTAAACCTCTTTCTTTGGGGACAAAAGGCACATGCACTCGTAGTCTATCGAACAATTGGTGACCAATGGGTTTGTGCTGCAAACTGAAGACTAATAAAAACAAGTACAAGTTTTAGATTTAGTTCTGAGTTCAATTACATAAGAAAGAAATCATGTTAATTTAATGTTTAAACAAACCCATAAACCTTTAGAAGAACGAAACACAAAATTGAACAAACCCAAGAGATAACTAACTCTACAGCTCATAGGGAGTAAGGCTGAAATGGCTATACGTCTTCCAAATTCTTTTTGAAACGTTTGTTGATTGAAATGGACTAAGTATTCTAACGCACACTAACGAACAGATGTATAGGCACACGGAATGCACACTATTTATTCGAATTAATGCCAAAATGAGAGTAACCAATGACGGGATAACAAATCGTATAGATGAAGATAGAATAACAAATTCTTACGTTGAAATCTTGGAGGCAGTAAACAAACCATAACCCAAAGATGCTCATAAGGGACGAAGAGAGAATACTTAGCATGTTAAACAACAACCAAATTGATCAAACAACTGCTGATAGCCATAAGAAAATGGTTCCCAGGCCAATAATCGTAATGCAGAAACTAAATGTAAGTTAATGGGTGTGTTAGTCTGTTTTGGGGTGTGTGTGTGTGTGTGAGAGAGAGAGAGAGAGAGAGAGAGAGAGAGTAAACCCATAAGAGTGTGAAGTGTAAACTATTACCAATCAATCAGCTAGAATTGAGAAGCTTGAAAAAAAAGAAAGCCCAAAATTCAACAACAGCAGTTAAAGTTTAACAAATAAAAACATATACACGGAATTAAAAAAACACACAAAATCTGATAAAATTACACACAAGGATCCAGGGGTGGAGGGAGGCGGTACACAATAGCTTGAAACCTTCCCAATTATCACGAGTTCTTCCTTTAAATAATTTTTGAAGGGCCTTCGTCATGATAATAGATTGACGTAATACTTGAAACAGGAATACCACAAGTAATGAGAGAAATTGAACTTACACGGGTTGGCCGTGATAGCCAAAATGGGTGCAAATGAGGATGATGAAAGAGGGGAAAGAGAGGTTGGCGAAGTACTAGCAAATACAAGGAGAGCCATCTCTGTTTTCTCTCACTGGCATTTGGTTTTCCGGATAAGCCTGCTATTGTAGCCCCTCCACTGTAATGCTCCACCAGGGGATCATTATATCATATAGGCTAATCTCAACTTGCACACTAAAAGTTCACTTGAATTTCAATTTATACCTTAAAAATTTAAAAATATTAATTTAGACCCTAAAAGACATAAATTCGTATCAATGTACATCTGAGATTAATTGCCATCCATTTTGCAGTTAAAAAAGTTTGGATTAATTATAAATTGCATACTTAAAGTTTAAATATTTCATATTTATGATTCAAAAAGAATTTCTTCCATTAATGCTCGTTAAATAGCTCTCAATTTTATCGTGTTATAATCTTTTTGTGTTATGTTCGAGTTAATAAAAAAATATTTTTAAAACTAAAAAAAAATTATAAATACCTATTTTTTTACTTACAATATTTGTTAAATAGTTATTTTTTGTCTATAGTTAGATACAAATCTTTTGACTGGTCGATCAAATTAAAGTTAGATAAGAATAACACAGTTGTAGACAGAAAATAACAATTTAATGAGTATTGTAGGCAAAAAATAGATATTTTTATAATTTTAAAAAGTATTAAATGTGAAATATACGACACAACACAATTGACTTGACATGAAAATATTTTGTGTTAAAAATAATTTTTTATCGACTCGAACACAACATGAAAATGATACGATATGACACAAATTAACATGATACGACACAATTGGGAGGTATTTAATGAGTATTAAATAATGGAATTCTTTTTTAATCATAAATGTAAAATATTTAAACTTTGAAAATGCAATTTGTAATTATTCCAAATTTTTTTAACGGCAAAATGGATGGCAGTTAATTCCAGTGCACATTGATATAAATTTATGTCTTTCAGGGTGTAAATTAATATTTTTAAACTTTGAGCATACAAATTGAGATTCGAGTGATCTTTGAGAGTATAAGTTGAGATTAGTCCTATCATATATGACAGTATTGATAAGGACACTATGCTGTTACCAAATGGTTCCTAAAAGCCCAATAGCTGCCGTGGTTTTTTTTTTTCGTGATTTGTGTTCGGGTTGGGCAGAGTATACTTTGACTCTGATGGATTCAACTTTATTTTATCCTTTGAACTATTGAATTTTTTATGTTCATCTCTTGACTACTTAAATTATTTTACACTGATCCAAACACAAACTGTAAAATCCAAGTAAATTTGAATTTTTGTGAAAAATGACAAAACAGTAATTTGTCACTTCGGTGTGGGTTAAAAACCCATATTTTTCTAGAGCTTGGATGGCAAAACGGACATCATCGTTGGATTTTTCTGGCGAAATCTAGTTATCCAAATAATTTTTGTCAAATTCTGAGACAGTCGAATTTTTTGCGTTTTACGAGGCGATCAGGTGTCGCGTGAACTAAAAACGAGATATGAAATTAAATTTCGAAACTTGAAAAATAATTTAAAGGAAGTTCATATAAAAATATTTTGAATTTGAATCGGGACGAAATTTAATCGTTTCGGGACGAAGTCGAACCCGGAAATGGAGAACGTGTGACGAAATGAGGACCAAACATTTTAAGGGTATAAATAGGAGAGAAAAATCAGATTTCTTCCCATACCCATAAGATTTTCCCCAAAATCAAAAAAAGATAGGGAAGCTCCACCTTATCTCTACAATTTACGAAGATTCGTTGGTTGAATAGACTCAAGCCAAGAACAAAAGTTGTTCTTCTCGTCGAGGGCTATGCAACCATATCAAAAAACACGGATTTGGGTGGAAGTTCAAAAAATGGGGGCTTGGAGAAATTAAGAGTTTGAGATTGATTGGGATTCTTGAAGGTTTCTACCAGGTTTAAAGCTTCAAAAGGTAGGGTTCTTTTCCTAATTAGATTTATTTTCAACTTAGGGTTCCATATGATATGGGTAGTATGACTTGAGATGAATTCTCTTGCTTAATGTACTCTTAGTGTCAATAAAGTATGAGAAATGGGTATAAAAATATGCTAAATCAATTCTAACATGAATTGGGTATGTAGAAATTATTTGTTGTGATTTCTTGAGAAATGTGATCATTTGGGCATAATATGTGCTACATAAATTTGCGCCTTGAAGGTGTTTGATAAAATGCATATTTGGATTAAGTGTGTTATTTGCATTGATTATGTTATAATATGCTTGGAATTTGATATTGGTAAGTGTTGATATATGCATATGATATATTGACATTGATGTTGTTTATGGTGGTTATATGTTTATGATGTAATTTACCATGGAAAAAAAGGTTGTTGGATATTGAATTATTCATAATGTGCTCTTGACATATTGAACATGGTATTGTAATTGCAATTGAGATCCTAGTCGCATAATGACATGAAATGCAATTGTACATTTATATTGCATATGCATGGGTAACATCACAATCGTGGGCGTTTTACATGAGTGTGGGTGTGTGTGCGTGGTTTGATCAAACACCATTCTTGGTGAATGATACGTGGGTTCGGGATGGTTGGACCGTAGTTCAATTAAGTCGCACGGTTTGCATTGAAAATAGGGTCGGGGTTAGCAAAAAGGGCTAGATTCTCCCTCGGGTGCAAGACCCGGTGATTCGGATACGCACTCGTTAGTATTGAGTCCATAAAGTGTTTCGGCGTATGTGGAGCCATTGATGGAAGTCCATTAATGTCGTGTCGGTTGCGTGCCCGTTGGTGTGAGTCCATAAATACCCACCCCAAGAAAGACCCGAGATTTAAAAATGTCATTGGATGTGTAACATCAATGGCTGGGGCTTGGAATGCCCAGATTCATATGCATGACATTGCATGTGTTGAGGGAGCCGGTAAAGGCTCGGGTTGAGTTGCATGTATGAGTCTCATCTCATATCATGGCATGACATTGAGGATTCCATTGTTGAATTGCATATTTTTGAATGGAGTGATTGTTGTTTGTGAATTGCATGTGAGCATTTCATATGTATTTAGGTTGAAGAGTAGCCTCTTTAGGAGATACCCTATTGAGCGTGACTCACCCTTTATGAGGACAATATTTCAGGTGCAGGACATGCGCCAGTGAACGGCTCTCATTCGGGCCCTCATTGATGAAGAAAAGCCAAAATGTAGCTTTTAAACTATGCTTTTGTAAAACTAAGATGTCAATTAGTTTTTGGGCATGTAATGTATGTGAATGATTGTAATCGAATTCATATGGACTATTTTAATGTAAAATTACATGTTGTTATATAAGTATGGATAAATGAACCAGGTGTGGTCAATGTTGTATGATTGCACATGTTGTGTTTTGGGTAGAGATCCCCGTACAAATGAGACTCTGCCCGAATTTTGTTAAGTTATGGATCCTTGTAAATGGGACATAACGGCGTGGTATCGAGTTACACGGTATCCACGGGTATTCCGCGGGTTGATGGGTGATCAACGGGATAATTACGGATACCCGGATTTTGGGGCGTCACATAAACATTCTTTATCTTTTAAGACGAGAATTACCAACGTGTGAAGTAAATTGAAAAAAAATCACATAATTCAGGGCATAAAATGAAATAATTTTTCGTCAAATAAGTAACAGACGTTAATAATTGGGCGATGTAAAATCAATATCATAGTTGAGAGTGTACTATGAAACACATGATAGATGAGGGGGCAATATAAAAAAAAAATCATAGTTGAAGAAACAAAAATGTAATTTATCCTTTTGGGTTTTATTATACTTGTGACCCTCAACAGGAATGTTTGTGAAAGATAATCATTATATTATCTCTTGTAAAGGATATTTATGTCATTGAATCTTGTAACCCTTATCACATGCAACCTCTAAATGTATATTTATACTGATCAATACAATGAAAAATGTGTGGGTTTATTATCCTCTTTATGGTATCAAAGCCTCTAGCTTAACATTTTTTTTTCCTCCTGCATGTTTCTTCTGCAATCCTTCTCCTTCAAATGGCTTAACCTTCTGATTCATCATCCTCTACCACTGCCACAGTATTTGCCACAGTGCCTTCACATTCTGCTTCACCTATTGTTTCTCATACAACCCTTGGAATATCGAATATCAAAAACCATATCTCTGTTACCCTTGATTTCTCCAACTGTCTCTTGTGGCATGAACTATTCCTTCTTGTTCTTAAAGGTCATGATGTTTATGATCATGTCGATGGTTCTTCTGTTTCCCCTCCAACGATCAATGAAAACTTTGGTAGTCCAATTCCCAATCCTTTTTATAAAATTTGGATGCAGAGTGATTATGTTGTACTATCATGGATCCAAGCTACTGTCTTTCGTGATATTCTCCATGTTATCATTCGTCCAAATCACACTCAAACAGCCCGTGAAGCTTGGCTAACCATTGAGCAACTCTTTCATGATCAAGTCAACTCTTGTGTCCTTCAACTTAAATGGAGTTTCACAATCACTCCAAGAATGATAAATCAATGGCGATTTATCTTCAATAATTGAAATCCTTGGCTAATTCTCTTGTTTCTATTGGAAATCTCATTTTTGACACCAACCTCGTCATGCAAGCTTTAACCGGACTTTCTTCTGTGTATGAAAGTTCTACCATTGCAATTTCAACCAAATTTCCTTTCCCCTCATTTGCCGAGGCTTGTTCTGTTCTCTTCATTCATGAAAGCCAAATTCAACAAGCAACTACCAACTCCTCCACCACTAATTCCACCACTTATGGTGCTAATTGGAGTCCTTCCAACAACCGCGGTAGTTGTGGTCGTGGCCGCCTTGGTTCTTTGCAACAGTCTCACAATCGTCATGATCAACGATTTGAGAATCGTCATCGTAATTCCTCTCACCGAGGTCGAGGCAAGTCAAATTCATACCACCAATCTTGACAATCTTATTCACATAATGCACGCCACCAACAGTTTTCACCCCACTCACATAATTTTGGCCTCATGGGTTGCAACAATTCCATTCTTGGTGCCCAGCCGTCCTTCTCTCCTTATCATCAATATCCTTTTCCTGTACAATGCCAAATCTGTTATGAATTTGGCCATACTGCTCATGATTGTCCTCATAATCAAAGAGCATTTGTTGCTGACAATCACAATGGGTGTCTTGCATCCTTTCCTATTTCTAAATCCTATGATACGAATTGTTATCTCGGTGCGTCTTCTCATATGACCCCTTCCTCAGGTACTCTTTCTTCTCCTTCCATCTACCATGGTCATGACCAAATACAGGTTGGCAATGGTTCTCTTCTTCCCATTTCTCACATTGGTGATTTTTATTTACTCTCTCCCACCTCTACCTTTTCTCTCTGTAACATTTTTGTTGTTCCTGAATTTAAGAAAAATTTACTTTCTGTCTGCCGCTTTACTCATGATAATCAGTGTAGTATTAAATTTGATCCGTTTGATTTTTCTGTTAAGGACCTCCAGAGGTAATCGAAGAGGGTGAGTAGGACAAGTAGATGTGATGGAAGGAATTCGAGTAGCCCGTTAACGAAGGGATGAACCAGTTGGGCAGAGGGTAGGTAAAAAATGCTCTCACCAGCCAGAAAATCATCCTCCGCAGTGGGCAAGTAATGTGGACATTTATAGCACAGTGCCCGGGCAGGATGGGCTGCCCAAAGGGCTGCCCGCCGCAACCCCCTATTGCCTGTGCGAACCCATAGCCATCTCAATCGCGACGATACTAGTGGCTGTTAACGCGAGCCATGCATCCCAACATTAATAGGGCAGAGGTGATGTTTCCCCAAATACAACCTAGACGTGGCATTGAGGAGGGTGCAACAACCAAGGTGAGAGCGGGCTCCCAAGGTACATGACCGCGACTGGTCACCGTGGGACTATGACCTCAAGATGATTATGTCTGCGATGCCCCCAGCGGCTCCTACCCGGGGTCCTTCTTTCCATCTCAAGACCCTTCCTTGGGACCTTTGTCGAGGTGCCCAATAGAGGAAACCCACACAGTTTTGGTCCTTCAAGTACCAATCCACATGTCCCATAATCTCATATATTGATTCGGACCAGTAACCCCAGTTACCTTAGGAGTCCATTCGGATCCCAGTCAAACATATCCCAGTGGGCAGTGAGCCATACACTAGGAGACTTGCTCGAGCAGACTAAACCTTCGAGACCTTGCCCTAGGCCGAGGTTGACAATCGTGTCCGTCCGCTCTCGTTGCTCGGTTCTCCCTTGAGGAGGGCCATACTTCCGTGCCCCTGGGTGGGGACACTTCCTCTTAGTCCAGTAGGCTAGTTGAGCAATGGTGTTCAATAGGACGAGGATACCACTCCCACAGGGAGGGAGGCAAGTCTCGCAGAGGTTGCCCCCACACTTTTGCGATTCCACTTTTGTCCCACCTTGGTGAAAGGTCCATTTTGCCACTTCCAATGCGGTGGAGATGTATTTCACCCTGATATGGTATTGTGCTTGAGGGCGTCGCGCCCAGGGGGCATCGGGCCCAGGGGCGTCGCACCTTAGGTGTTGTGCATGTGTGTCGTGCCTTGGGCGTCACGCATGACATTGTTATCTATACCAGTCCAGCTGGACTTTGTCGGGCCCCATTTCCATGTCAACTAATAATTATTGCCACTTGTCCTGTTATAGTGTAGACATGTGTCTTGAAATTTTTGGGTACTACATTTGCCCCATGTGTGCGCCAGGTCGTGAGAAGCGTCCTGTGCGTGCACTCCATTTTTTTGTCTACACTTGTCGTTTGACTATAATTGTCGTTTGTGAGCCGATCGTAGTGCTCGGAATTAGTCGCTGTAATTTTGAAAATGTATAACCATGCAAGATTTCCATATTCCATGGCCACTTCATGAGCATGTCAAATCCATAGTGCACTGGTGGGGAGTTTATGATTATAGGTTGCCCTTAGCGATGGTGTCCCTTGCATAAATAAATGACATTAGTTAGCACAGGTGGGATAACCATCATTAAAATATCTACCTACATTAATGAATGCATGAAAATGCCAAGGCAAAGGCTTTACTGCCCAATTATGATAAAAAAGGATATGACCATGTGTCAAGATGACCTTGAAGTCTGATATGGGGTACAAAATTTCAAAAGTGTAAGATAATTGTCCAAAATAACTTTAGTACAACATACTCAATTGCTATTTTTTTCGTAGCAAGTCTGATCGCGCGAAGCCATATGTGTAATCACAAGGGATTGTGTAATATGGGTTTGGGAGTTTGGTCCATAGCAACAGTGGTGTAATGTTCTCAACCAAAATAATAAACAATATGGTCAATAAAATGATGTGGTATTAGAAATAAGTTGTGTAGAGTAAGTCCATGGAAAATAATTACTTCCCACTATATACACAAATGCCAAAGTGGTCCAGTGACAAACATGCAGCGAGGGGCCCTCAAAGTTGTGAATCATTTTTTTTTTTTTGTATTCCATTAGTTACTGAACCAAACTCTAGATGATGACCTACTAGTTAAGGATATAAGAGGGACACACAGCCTATACAAGCATAAGCACTCAAGTGTCTCGACAATAGACCCCGCTGTTGACTTTTTGAGATGGTCATTATAGGTATTGCACCTTGGGAAATATTAGGTAAATAGGAGAGTGAATCAGCCTTCGCGGTCACAACATGCCAACTTAAACACCTCATAACTTCGGTGGGTCCATTCATAGAATGCTTACCTTTGGTCCTTAAGCAGCAGCTCTTGCTCTTATGGCCTATCATTTTGTGTTGGTCACTTACTACAGCCGCGAGTGACTATGTTCGGTCGTTACCATCAGGGGTGGCTCTAACAACATTTGAGGTCTAAAGTAATGACGGTCAATGATACTTTTATATTTTTTTTAATAATAATTTAATTTTTCAATCTAAAATCTATTATTTTTACTTTTTGATGAGATTCGAAATTGAAAATTTTTTTTATTTAAATTTTGCTAATATATTTTTTTGATTAATAATATGAATTTTGATCATAAATATTTATAGGAATAAAATTAATTTCTTCATTAATATTTTTATGTTCTTTTTATTTGTTTTATATATTCTTTATCGAAACTGTGGAATTAAATTGTTATATTTTATTTGTTACGAAACTTTTGGGCCCAAATTTTTAATTTTTAATTTTTTTTTTACTCTTTCAACAATTAATTTTTTAGGCAATATTGTAATAAATTTTATTTTTTAACTTATATTATATTATTGAACTTTAAATTTGGGGCCTTTTTCGTATATGGGGCCTAAAGCCCCCACTTTTATTTTTATACTATAGGGTCGGCCCTAGTTACCATGGTCGAAGGGATTAAACTAGGGAGACATCCGTTTACTAATAATATCTCTCGACAAGTGTGTTCAAGTGACAAATAATATATGTGGATAGTGTGACGCCCCATTTTCCGGGGGTCCTGTATTAACCGTTGACAACCCATCAACCCGCGGAAATACCCGTGGATGTCGTTTAACCCGACACCACATCGATAACATCCTTAAACCGAGGTTATAATCCATAATGAAAATTCGGTTCAACATTCATTCGATCCAACCCCAGTCCAACTCCCCATGATTCATACCCCATTAGGGTCCAATTTGATCATTGGAGGGAAGGAAAAACATAGCCCAAAGGCTTGGCAAAGAAAACAAAAATAAAAAAAAATTCTGAGTTTTGAAGGGCGTACCGGTACGCGTACCGGTACACTGAACCCACTGGACATCGGCGTACCGGTACGCGTACCAGTACGCTCTGCCTTCTGTCTGTCTACGTACTGGTACGCGTACCGGTACGATTTTGCCAGTTTTGCCTTTTTCCTTTGTTTTTCACTTCCAATCCATTCTAATACATTCCTAACTCATCCAACACATGTATAATACGATTTTTCATAAAATACACAACTTATACAAGTTCCATTACATTTAATTCCATAATTTACACATCAAAATGGAATTTATACAAAAGTTTTACAAAAACTCGAACTAAGGCCACATGCCGGCCCCTTCATTCTTGATGCTCTCCAAGTGAGCCATCCGCCGGTGTAAACCCCATACCTGAAATATTTCCCGTATAGGGTGAGCCAACGCCCAGTAAAGTAAACCCTACCAGGGCTACTCTCCCCCTAGATGCTCATGCTCATGCAACATTCATTTGCAAACAATCATTTATCAAAAGGACATGCATTCTAAGTTGGAATGCAACACACCATGCCATGAAATGAGATGTCACTCACTCATGCATTTTAACCCGAGTTCTCACCGACTCATACAACACGATGCAATGCCAAAGTGTTTCATTTCATCATTTATGTTTACATCAAATGATATTTTGAAAACTAGGGTCTTTCTTGGGATCGGACTTCTTTATGGACTTAACCAATGGTCTTCCACACCCGTACACTTTATGGGCTCTTATACCAACAGAGTGCACCCCCCGAACACCGGGTCTTTCACCCGAGAGGTCGTCATGCCTCTTCTTGCTCATCCCGACCCAATTTATCATGCAATCAAGCGGCTTAGCTAGGTCTTCGACCCAACTTTTCCCAAGCCATACTGTCAATCCCCAAGTGTGGTATTGACATCAACCATGCACACACACCCATGTAATGAGATGCATATGCAATGCCATGGTCCATTGCATACAACATAATGCTCAATATATATCCATGGCAAATCATATCAAAGCATATAAATACCATATTCCCATGAAGCTAACACATTAGCAACATATCCAATCAACACAAGACTTAAGCATGCTATACATAGTCATGTGTCACACACTTTAACATACAAAAGGTATTTAACAACACCTTCAAGGCAACCATCATGTTATCACATAATCATTTCATTCCTATGACAAGACTCAATGTACACAACTAGCACCTCATCATATAAACACATAGCATATTACTATATGCCAAACTTCCAAGAATGACCATCATATAAATACATAGCATATCACTATATGCCAAACTTCCAAGAATGACACAAGGAACCTCTATATATCGAGTTCAAACTAGAACTTGAATTCAACCATTTTTACCTCCCTTTCCATAACCATAGGTAAGTAAACCCTATAGTTCTATACACACCTACCCACCCATATGACACCATAGGTGAAAAATAGTCCCAAGTAGGAGAAACCCTACCTCTTGAAGCGTAATTCACCCGAAGGAAGCTTCAAGAACACTTTCCAAGCCCAAGTCTAGATTTCCCTCAAATCTCCCCTCTTGGATCTTCGGTGAAATCCCTTGCTCTTGGTGTGGTTGCGTAGCCCTCGTCGATGTGATCGACTTTAGCTCTTGGTTCGACGGAATCCGAGCGACGGAACTCCGGGAATCGACGGAGAAAGCTTGAAGATCAAGGTTTTCTCTCTTTTCTCTCTTCTCTCTCTCTTGGCCGGCCAAACAAGAACACAAGGGGCAAAAATAATCTGATTTTCTAGATATTTACCCCTATTTATAGTTTTAAATACTCGGCCCACGTCGTGCCACGTGTCCCTCGCTTAATCGGGTTCGATTTCGTCCCGAAACGATTTATTTGATCCCGGTTTAAGTTCAAATTAATTTTATTTGAACTTTAACTTAATTTTAAGGAAATTTTATAAAATTCATTTATGGGGACGTTCGTGAGGTCATTCGCCACGCAGTCGCCTCGAACGACGTGCAAAATCTGACTACTTCGGAATTCGACGAAATTTGACTAGGTGACTAAATTTCGCGATACAAATTCAACAGCGAACTCCGTTTCCTCATCCGAGGTCTAAAACATGAGTATTTTAAATACGCATTATAGTGGCAAATTACTATTTTGCCCTTTTTGGAAAAAGTCCAAATTTCCCGGGTTTTACAGATAGCGTGTTCAAGTGACAAGTCTGAAGGTTGATTTTTTTTTTTATTAAAGGCAATTAAAGTAGTCCGCTTAGGGACTCCTCCGTATGTGTTCCTTGACTCGTATGAAGGCATGTAAATATAAGATATAAAACATGCAGTAGGATGATTTATGTGAGCAATATAAAATATAGAACAAGGATAAAAAGACATAACCAACCTCCTTTCTTATGCAGACCACTTTGCCGAAGGCGCTTTCACAAGAAAGCTCTTCTCGCTATGCCTGTTGAGTCCTTCACAGTGGAAGCTTTATTTGGGTGCGGGGACACCGTCATTTTACTGGAGCTTGGAATTAATGATGTGTTTTGTGAGGACCGAAGAGAGCTGATCTGCGACTGGAGCTGACGCGACTCAGCATCGATTGTGATGACTGACGAGAATTAATGGTAGTTGCCTGTACCATTGATGCTAACATGAACTGTAGTGATAGCAGAATTGTCCATCTCATAACTTTTATGTAGTGTTCTTTATGAAATACACTAAATATTCCATAAAATGGTGGGCCCCACTTTTAAGGATTATACCTTTAAAGAATTCCTACAAGTTTCTTCATTTCCATTACCGTCTCTCTCTTAAATTTTCATGACACAATGGGACCCACCACTTTTCAAACTTGTGAACTTGCAGTAACTTTCTTCCATCTTATAACTTTTATGTACTATTCCTTATGAAATACCCTCAATATTCGATAAAATGGTGGACCCCATTTTTAAGTATTATATCTTTAAAGAATTCCTACAAGTCTCCTCATTTCCATTACCGTCTCTCTCTTAAATTCTCATGACACAATGGGACCCACCTCTTTTCAAATTTGAAAACTTGCAATAACTTTCTTGGAATTGTCTAGTTACCCGTCATTTGAAAAAGAACAACAACCATGAATCTGTGAATGCGACGCGACTGAAGAGAGATGACGCCTATGGGAAGTTAGGCTCATTTCGGATGCCACACCCCTAGCCTTTGTGCCCAAACTCCCCCCCTCCCCTATAAATAAAGGAGAGAAGGCCTTCTCCACTCATTCCTCTTGTCTCATTCTTGTCACTTTTTCCACAGAAGTTTCTATACAGGTTCACTTCAACATTTTGTTTTACAAGTACTTAGCCTTACATTTCTTATAAGACCTTTAATCACAGTTTCTTCTTTGCACATATTTTTCACTCCACTCTGCCTCTCCTTTTTTTACAAAGTATCAAGCCCAATACTTTATATATATCAACTACTTTTATCCTTGCACCATATTTCATTCCCCACACCACTCTTATATATATTTTTTCCTTTTCTCATGGCTAATCATCGTCATATTCACGCAGGTCCAGTACATCCGTCTGAGGAGTGGTATTGCGTACCCTTTCTCGGTGGTGATGATCGATTTTTCAAGTACCTCTGTAGCTATGTGCCCGAGGGAGAGGAGCCGATCCATCCATTATTTCTAGATCCCCCTGTGCATCTTTATAGGGCCCCTTATATCGATCCCGAGTTTGTGTTTCTTTCGGATGCCATTGCAAAGGGGAGACTACCCTTATTCTTTTATTGACTTTGAGATTTCATCTACTCCTTCTACCGGTTGGCGCAAGTGATTTGACCATATTCTTGCAAATGGGGCACTTCATGAAACTTTGGAGTCTATCGGTATTATTTCTGCTATAAAGTTGTGCCGTAAGATTAGCGTCAATTGACGCAATGCCAGTCTATTTTCTTTGATTTCTCGCTGGTGCCATGAGACTCATACATTCATCACCGCTTGGGGTGAGTTTACCCCCACTTTGGAGGATGTCTCGGTACTGATGTGACTACCAATTTTTGGAGATTCCATTTACCCCTCCGGAGATTCTACTCCTGCCGAGGTGGCCGAAGTGTCTTACTTATCTGACTGTTTTACTGATGCCGCGAGGTTTCCCTCATCTTTCGGTGCCGGAGGTGGTGCCGGCGGGCACAAGTGTACTTACACAGCTTGGGTGAGATTCTTTTTTAGGGATATCGAGCCTATGAAGAGCAAGGGTCCCGAGCGTGTTGGCTAAGATGGCCCCGGGTCTAGGAGCGAACATGTCTTGGCTGCCTTTATTGCAATGTGGTTGACGCGATACGTTACACTGGAGCCCCCTTCTGATGGTATCAGCACTAGCGTTTTTCCTCTGTCTACTAGGTTGGCTCGCGGCTGTGCCGTCCCTTTGACTCTCTTATTTCTCGGGGAACCTGTACTTTCGCCTTGATGATTTGCAGGAGGCGACCTCCATTTCGATGGGGCGTTACGACATTAGTAGCTACGTATCTACCCTCTTCTTACAACTCTTCCTACTTGAACGTTTTCCAGCGTCTGCCCCCGAGGCCAAACGTCCTACTGATGGTAGTCCTTCTCCTTGGGGAATACGGTGGTCTGGATGCCCCATATCTAGGTCGGTGGGCCCCCTTCTCGATGATGAGTCACATTTCATCTTTCACCCTTACGTGGTTTATCACCCTATGTTCGAGTCACCTTCCTATTACTGCGCCAAGCCCATAGCTATTACTGCTGATGCCATTGAGACTGTGGCCGACTGCTATTTTTATTTTATTGCTTGCTCCACCAAGGGATACCTTCCTTTTGCTGGAGACCAGAGCACCTTGTGGCTTATAACCCACATCAGGGTGGCTCTACAGTTCGGGTTTGACCAAGGCATTCCCTCTGCTCTAGGGGATGCCCCGAGTTTCATTGACACCGTGCGCTGCTATTTATTTATCGACAGAGCTAGGCTACTTGAGGATAGAACAGTCATTATTCTTTTAGCATCTAGGGCTGATGTTTTTACGCCAGATTATCGAATTTATTGGGCTGCTATGGCGTCTTTATTATTATGTTTTCTTGAGACTAAGACTTATGTATTGTCTCGAGTTGCGAGCATCAAGGGCTTTTCCTGTTTGAGGAGTTTCAAGTCCAAGGTGCGGACCAGAGGGGGTTCGAGCGAGTTAGCCCCGGTCGACCATCCACTTAATGAAAGAGGTGCTAAGGGAGAGGGCCCCTTAGAGATTCAGCCACGACGAGACCCCCTCGTTCGTGCTAATGAACGCCTCACGATGAGACCCCGTTTGCGGAAGGTAAAACCCATATTCTGTTGCTTGGTGTTTTGGCCCTTAGGATTTTTTTTCGATACCTCCCCCCCTTTTTTTTAACAGTTTACATGCACCTATATATTCTTTCACCAGGGTCTTCCTGCACGAGAGGCCGCTAGAGACATAGTTTGCTGTCTCAGGACGTCCCTTGGCGCAGAGGTTACAATAGGTGAACCTTCTGTGAAAACTGCTACGTCGTTGCCTCCCCGGAGGGTCTACATCGCTTGTGATTCTGATGACGATGATGACTTATGTATTATCAACACTATTTTCCCTAGGAGGCAACCTTCCATCCCCGTTGCTTCGCACGAAGACGATGATGTTCAGTCTCTAGCCTCTAGCATTGCTGAGGGGTTAAGACCCTTTTCCCCTAGCGTCGCACAACACATGGAAGAGCGCCAAGAGGCTATTGTCTCTTCCGCAGTACACACTTAGATTGTTCCTTTTGTTATTTGTTATGTTTTCCCTCATCACAGACTAACATTTTTGCCCTTCTTTTTTTTTTTTTCTCTCCAGGTTTGTGACGTCGGCACGACTTTCCCTGAGGGTCGGTCTTCTGATTTCGTACTTGACATTGACCTTGTGGGACAGTTTGATTATAATGGCACCGATAGGGCGGGTAGTCTTGAGTTAACTCTTTCCTCTAGGGGAGGGGAAGCCCTTGACAAGCCCACCCGTTCTAGCCCTATGACACATGAGAGTGGCCTTGGGAATCTCGATCAGGTAAGCCTCTTCCCCTTTGGCTAGGACTTCTCAGATGTGGACTTTTCTGGTCTTTCGCTCAGTGACATTATGCTTTTTCAGAATGACTTTGGTGATAACTTTTTTGCGGGTATTGCTTCTCCAAGCTTGAGCGACGTGACTCTACCTCTTTCGGCACCTTCCTTGTTCCCTTACTTGGATGTTCTAGGCACTACCCCGCTACAGGTTCCTCCGTCGCCCCCATCTCAGACACTACCTCCATCGCTTCCGCTGATTGTTCCTATTTTTTCGATTGTCTCCTCGGATGTTCCTCTAGCGCCTATTCGGACCATTCCCTTTCATGGTAGTGCTTTTTTTCCCTTGCCCCGGAGGGGCTCGCCTCCTATCACTCAGCATCCCCAGGCCGAGCGCCCCACTCCTACTGCTGCCGCATGTGTCTTTGCATCCCAGCTGACTATGAGCACTTCCACCACCACTAGACGTGGTACCGAGGAGCGTGGTCCTACACAACCTTCTAGAACTGTTATGCTTCACTTTCCCCCTCCGTATGATGGCTCGAGCTGTGGCGAGGATACTGTTTTATTGCGCGACGGGTACTTCACCACTCGACGGAGTATTCCTCTCTTGGATCGTTTGTTGCAGCGTTTTCCCATGATACTTCACTGTTTACCTACGCAGTATGAGCGTATGCAATCTTTTATCTTGGACCTCCTGGCATCCTTGGTGTACACCTATCAGCACTGATCAGCGAGAGATCTTGGCCCAGGCGACCTTCTCTATTTGGAGTGCGCAGTCCAGGATTTGCGGTGTGTTGGGATTACTGTTTCAATCATTGGAGACCGCTTCGCTCATGCCCATATTTTGTACGACAGCGAGCATTCACAGAGGCTACCTGACCATTTACGAGCTGAATATGATGACATGCAATAAAGACTTGAGGCGTTGCGCGATAACTTGGGGACCCACGAGCGGCTACATATGGACCGCTTGCAGGCTGTGCAGGCCCTTGGGGATTTTGACGCAGAGGCACCATTTGCTTATGGATTATTGTAGCTTGTTCCATGCATATGTTTCTTTTTTTACACAAAATGTAACCAAAAGACAAGTTTCATATATATATATATATATGAAATCAACCGATGTTTACATTTTTGTCTTCCAAAATCCATTTACATGTTTTCTATGGATGTTTACATTTCTATCCCTCAGGAGTAGTATAGCTTCAACCATTTGGCATTAAACTTCCCCATTGTTTTCCCTGACCCGACGCCCCCGATTTCACAATATCCGATGTCCTCAGCCTTACAGACTTCAAAAGGTCCTTCCCACTCGGTGGCGAACTTAAGAATGGTCAGGCCACGCATAACACTTGGGACTGTTTTTAGCACCAAATTACCCTCTTGGAAGGTCCTTGGCTTTACCGTCAAGTTGTAGGCCTTATACATTCTTCGGTGATATTTTTCAAGTGTTCCTTTGCCTCGTCTCGGTGCTTGTCAAGTGCTTCTAACGCTGCGCGTCTCACCTCCGAGGTTACCTCAGCCCTGGCTGCCAACCTCTCGGAGGGTACCAATATCTCTACGGGGAGTACTGCTTCCTCGCCATAGACTAGTGAATAGAGCGTCGCGTCAGTGAGCTTTCTTTTTGAGGTTCTATAGGTCCATAGCGCTATTGGAAGCTGTTTAGCCCAATCTTTCCCATCCTCGATGGTTCTACTCAAGATCCGTATCAAGGTCTTATTAGTGGACTCAACTTGACCATTTTCCCGTGGGTAGTACGGTGTGGAGGTATGGTGGATCACTCCATATTGTTGTAACGTTGTGGCCACGTCTCTATTAATGAAGGGGGTACCATTGTCTGACAACAAGTGTTTAGGGAACCCAAACCTACAAATTATCCTTTAGAAAGCTAGCCACCGTCTTCCCTGTAGCCCTTTTTAGGGGGACTGCCTCCACCCATTTTGTGAACAACTCCGTTGCGGCCAATATCCATATATTTTCGCAAGATGGAGGATTGATGGGTTCCATGAGGTCTGTGGCCCAAGTATGAAAGGGCCATGGGGTGGCTAAAGTCCTTAAGTTTGCGGCAAGTGCATGAATGAGATCCTTGTGCTTCTGACAGACATCACACCTTTGTACGTGCTCTATGCATTCCCCCTCCATCTTCGGCCAGTACTACCCCAAGTCCAACATCTGGGTGTACAGCTTTTCCCCCCTTGGTGTTTTGCAACATGTAACATTTTTAGCACCTCCAAAACTTCATTGCCCGCGAGCCACCTTAGGCTTTTTCCATTGAACGCCCTTGTATATAGTTCATTGTTATTCAAAACGAACCTAGGGGCTCTTCTTTTGACCATTGTCGCGACACTGTTGGTCTATCGGAAATGACCCTTCATAGAGGAAGTCGATGTACAGTTGGCGCCAGTCCCTTACTTCTTCTACGATGATGCACTCCTTGGATTCTATGTGTTCTTGGCACCGGAGGCAATTTCGTTGCACCTCACTGGCATCATTGGCCATTTTCGGCCAATAGTACCCTCTCCTCTAGAGTCTCCTATAGAGACTAATGTCTGCGTCCCTATATGTGTCTTGGTGGGCTTGGACCACCCTGTCGTGTGATTCTTGCCGTGAAAGACATCTTAGGAGAACTCCCTCAGGGCCGCGGAAGTGTAGTATTCCGTCTATCATAGTGAATTGGCTCAGTTTTTTAACCAGATTGTGGCTGGGAAAATTTCAATGATAGGACTCAGCAGTGTCTGCCTTTTTACTTGAATGATCGCCTCTTCTTCTACCATGTCCAGTTTTGATGCCAAAGTAGCCAGTGCGTCGGGGAACCTATTCTCTGTTCGCGGGGCGTGCTCAATGGTAGCCTCCTCAAATTCCTCTAGCAGCCTCTGTACCAATGCCTTTTACCTGGAAAGTGCTGGCTCTTTCACACCATATTCCCCAGTTACTTGCTTAATGATAAGTTTTGAGTCCCCCATAATTTGGATGTTTCATATGCCTAACTTTCGTGCCGCGAGTAACCCTAGAACCAGTGCTTCATATTCTGCCTCGTTGTTGGTACATCAAAAATCCAGTTTGTATGACAAAGTTATTTTCTCCTTGCTTTCAGGTCTAGTCAGCACTATTCCCGCTCCCCCCCACTTAGGATAGATGAGCCGTCGAACGCTAAGTGCCACTTGGGCGGAGGTATGACATTCATTGTAGTAAGTATTTCCGCGATGGATGTGGGCTCCACAGTTATGGAGGGTCTTGCGGTCTTTGAGGGTGTCGCGACTGCGGGAAGCCCCTGCGCTGGTTCTCCTAGCAGCTCTTCTTTGAGCGGTTCGTACTCATTATCTAAGAAATAGGCCAATAAGTCAACCAGAGCTTGACTTTTTATCTCTTTTGGCGCTACACACTTAATGTCAAATTCTGATAGAGCGAGGAGCCATCACGCTGCCCTTCCTGTTAGGGCGGGGTGAGTCAACAGATACTTGAGAAGGTTACACTTGGTCATCAGTTTGACCTCGTGGGTGAGAAAGTGGTGTCGCAACTTCTGTGTCGCGAATACCAAGGCTAGACAATGCCTTTCCACCCAGGGGTACCTCATTTCTGCATCTTTTGTAGTACGACTGAAGTAATAGATGGGCCTTTCCAGACTCTCCACCTCTTGTTCTATTAATCCTTCGACAGCCTTTCCAATGGAGGTAAGGTATAGTAACAAGGGTTGGCCTTTTCGCGGTGCAACCATAGTTTGGGTGGAGCCAAGAGCCTTCTTGATTGTGCCGAGAGCCTGCTGTTGCTCCACATTCCAACTGAACGGTGCCTTTTCCTGGAGTAAAGGGGTGAATGGCATGGTTACCTCAGAAAGGGCTGGAAATGAATCGCCGTAGGTAGGACACCTTCCCGAGGAAACTCTTCAACTGTTTCTAGCTTCTAGGCTCGGGCATGTTCTGGATAGCCTTTATCTTTCTCGCATCTGGGTCTATGCCATGCCGATGTATGAGGAAGCCGAGAAATTTCCCTGCTGTTACTCTGAAGGCACATTTTAGGGGGTTCATGCTTAGGTTATACTTTCGGCACCTTTCGAATACTCTTCGCAAGTCTGCCATATGGTTTTCCTCCTTCCGCGATTTTACAACAAGGTCATCGACATAGTCTTCCACAATATCGTGGATCATATCATGAAAAATCGCGACCATAGCACGTTGATAGGTAGCGCCTGTATTTTTCAGCCCAAAAGGCATTATTGTATTGTAAAAGTTGTCGAAGGGGGTCCTGAAAGCAGTTTTTTCTACATCCTCCTCAGCCATCTTGATTTGATTGTACCCCACAAACCTATCCGTGAAAGACATCATCTCGTGCCCCGAGGTAGCGTCGATGAGAATGTCGACATTTGGCAATGAGAACTTATCTTTCGGGCACGCCTTGTTCAAGTCCTTGAAATCTACACATATCCTGATGGCCCCATATTTTTTTCTTGATGGACACTATGTTTGACAGCCACACAGGGTGCTGGATAGGCTTGATAAAGGTAACCCACAATAGCTTTTCCAACTCTTCCTTGATTTTTATCATCACCTCAGGGGCGTAGTTTTGTGAGTGCTGTTTGACAGGATTGTCTGAGGGGCGGATGTTTAACTTGTGGCAGACCAGGCTTGGGTCCAATCCGGGTATCTCCTCATATCTCCATGCAAAAATATCAGCATATTCTATCAGTAGTGTCAAGAACGCATTCCTCTTTTGTGGGGATAGCCCCTTGCAGATGAAGACTGGCCGCAGTGATTCCCCAAGTGGGGTGAGGTTTACTTCCTTGAGCTCCTGATCCTGCGGCTTATGGCGATCCTCCATGCATTCTGGCGTAGGGACCGCGTTAGTGGGCGTCGCGGTGATGTTGGCCTCTACTTCATGCACCTCATCTCGGGGACTCACCCTCCCGGCTTCGTGAGTGGTCCCCCACACCATCATAACTGGTAAATGACTCACCCATCAGGTAGGACATGATAGATACATCTCTTTGGAGCCACCTCCCGCGAGGGCTCTTCAACTTGACTTTTTCCTCAGGCCCGTTCTCCGAGCCTTTCTTTCACACTAACCCTTCGCGGTGTTACGTAGACTTCTTGCTAAACCTCCTCCCAGGAAGGGATAGGGAAGGACAAGGGTTGCTATAGCGGATTGGTGGTTTCGTCGTCTTCGGCCACTTCATCGTATAGTGCTTCCTCCGCCAAGAGTGCCTCATTGCTGCTAAAGGGGTCCTCGATCGTGGGTATCATCACTTCTTTTCCATTCCAAATTATCTTCATGCACTGGTGGTACGTAAAAGGGACCACTCCTAGATCATTCATCCAGGTGCACCCCAAGAGCGCATGATAAGTCGTAGGAGTATCGATCATGTGGAAGGTCGTGGATACCCTCACCTTCCCCATGACCAAAGAGACGATGACATATCCGAGGGTCTTTCTCTTGTCGCTGGCGAATCTGGCGATGATAGTCATTTTTCTGAAGAAACTTGACTCACGAAGTCCAAGCTGCTCATATGTGGACAAAGGCATGACATTGACTGAGGCTCCATTGTCTAGAATTGGTGGTGACGTAGAGCGGGCGATTGTGCTTCCAGGGTACTTGGCGATCCCACTCCGTGAAGGTGGTGGCATTAGACTTTTCCTTGATATTGCGGGACATCGAGCCTTCCGCAGCCATGCACTTCTCGGGGCTTGAGGGCCCCTCGACGCACAAGTCTATGATGGCCTTGGTGTCTGTCAATCTAGTACCATCAGTAAGTCCCAACTGATTAAAGAAATTTTTGAACATGACTGTTTCCTTCAAGATACGTGCACTCTTATAGGAGTCAATTTTTGGCACATCGTGGCAATCTTCTAAGGTCTCTCGATTTAATTGAATTTCAGGCCACTCTTCGAAGTTACCTTCCGCTATATCCTCGATTTCGTCGTAGAACGACACCATGTGCACCTCCTTACCTTCTTCGTGGTCTACAAGGGGTCGATCATGGACATTGCCCCCGGCGCCCTTCAGTACCAACTCTCCACTCTTTAAGTGCTTCTGAAATAGTTTGAAAATGGGAGATGCATACTTTTAAAGAAAAATAGAAGTTGGTTTGTTATCTAATGCCCTAACATTCCTTTCATGAGATTATGCCAAGGTTGTTTCATTTTTATGCATGAACTTCATTTTTGGATTATATGTGAACATACTTTGTTTTGTGCACAAGACTCTATCTCACATATACACATGGAGAGCATGCTAGGATAACTATAGTGTGATTCATTGTGAGAGACACCCTTGGTGAGTTTTGCATCAAAGCTTAATTTGGATAGCCAAAGTGAAAGTGAACTCCGTTGTGTAAATGTTTAAATTACATGTCCATTTCACACACACACACGAGTTTGAAAATGAATGTGTATGTGGATACTCTAGAATAGCATTTAAGGCTATAATATGTCTCATGTGTGATTGGTTCGAGTGTACGGAGCAAGTTATTTTTGACATCCCAGTGCTAGTTAGGATAAGGGCATATATTTTAAATATTGGTTATGAGGAAAAGAAGTTTGTAGGTACCTTCACTGGAAACCTTCACGAGAGAAAACTCGTCCACTAGGAATCACCTAGGGGTTTAAAGACTTATTGCATATGCTAAATGCAATTGCGGAATCTGTATATGTTTGCTTGCTTTTACATTTTGTTTGCTAGGGACTAGCAAAACTTAAGTTGGGGAGTGTGATGAGCACAAAATATTGTATATTTGATGGCCTCATTACATGCATTTTAACTTAACTTTGCAATTAATTACTTAGAGTTAGCCTAATTTATGAATAATATTGAATTTTCGATGTTGCAGGTAATTATAGCATAAATCATGGATTTTGTAACCTTGCAACTAAGTGTGGATGTGTGGTGAAGGCATGGACACATTACTTGAGGATTTGGAGGCTTAAAATTGAAAGAAATCAAGGAGGTATCGGTGTTTGGTAGCATAGGCACCAACACCCGCACCATTTGGTGGAAGTACCTCGGTTTTCCTCCATTTTGACCATGATTTACTTTCAATATGAAAAAGTACAAAACATAAAAGTTGTATATCTAGATGTCTTCTGTATTGTGTCAAAATTTCAGCTCAATCGAACGGTTGGATCAAAAGTTATGACAATTCTATGAAAATTGGTTCGGAGCAGAAGCGTACCGGTACGCCGTACCGGTACGATTTTCCTACTAGAGTTCGGGGTACCGGTACACAATACAGGTATGCTCTTCTGAAACAGCCCAAATTGCCCAGAACGCCTGCAAATCTTCTTCCACTTGCTTGGGGGTCCCACCTACACTTCTCCCACTTGTCCCCTGACTTCTCTTACACATTTACATGCCATCCTTACACAATTTCTTGACTTTGGAAGAGAAGGCATGGGAGAAGAGAGAGAGGATGATGGGTGTGCAGGCTAAGCCTGTGTTAGCCTGCCTAACCCATCTATTCAGCCCCCTATTAATGGGAGGCCTGCACACACCTAGGGGGACCCTCCATGGACGAAAAGGCAGAGCTCTCACACTCCATATACTCAACATTCCACAAGATTTCAAGTATGGCTACCTAAGCTTAGAAAGCTCCTAAGGAAGATGATGAATAGTTACATATAGAAGTTTGTATTTTTGCATTTTCCTCTCCATTTCAGTTGTAGTTAGCTTTAAATATCTTGTAATCTTTAATTCTTGTACGTTAATCTTATTTATTTCAAGTTTAGTTCTATGTTCTTGAATCTACCATTAATGCATTTAAGTTTTCTTCACTTCAAGTTTTAAATTGGGTTTTGAATATTTTTCTTCATAGTTCAAGTTTTCTTGCATTAGTTCAAGTTCCATGTTTCATTTCTCCATTATGTCTCTTTACATGATGCATGTCTTTCCTTTTACCATGGATAGCTAGATTTTTAAGTTGGCTAATCCAAGGGAGACCTCCTCTTGGGTGTGCCATTTCAACTCATTCTCTTTCCTCATCTCGGAGTATGATGGTTCGGTTTGACTGGGTTGAGAGTGGATGTGGTTGTGAGTCTTTGATATCCCGTAGGCCTGGTCACGGGTTATGCTTGGATCCTCACCTTCATTTCGTCCCTAGCTTCCCACGAATCAATCGTTCATCTAAGCTCTATTCGAGGAAGGCTTCGAGTTGATTTGGGATTCCCATTGGAATGAACCCTTTGGATTAGCCAACAGTTGTTTTATTTCATTTTCATCAAGAACACAAAATCACAACAACTCAAAACCAAAAGATTTTACACTTTTCCCTTTTTACAAAATCACCTTCACTCACTTGAACTTTCCTTCCCTAAGGAGACGATCTTGAAATACTTTTCCAAGTAAAACACGATACTCAAAAGACTCTTTGCGCTTGGGGAGCACTTTTGTTCATTTTGCACATTTCATTTCATACATTTCATTCCATCCACCATTCCGTTGTCCTTTCTTTTGACATCATCCCAAGGGAGAGTGACACTCCCTTCGCACCTATACCATATACACATTGAGGGATGATATTAGGAGGTTCGGAACAACAAGGTTTTTGACCAAGCACTTTTGGCGGCGTTGCCGGGGAAGGTAAATCGTCGAGTTCGAGGGTGATTTTGGGCGGCATAGGTAAGTCTCGTGATTTTCATCACGGGCCAAGGTATGTCGTCTCTTTTGTAAATAGTTTGTAAATAGCTTTGGTTTTATGTAATGTCTTATAATTTTTATGATAATGTATTAAATGCCCCATACTATGAAAATGTGTGTGAGATTTGTGATGAGTATGTGCACATCACTAGTGAGTGCCCAATAAATTATCCGGTTCAAGACTTTGCATGCGAAGGTTCAAATTCATTTTTAGCCTCCAAAAAATTTTACCCCAACCACTATGTTACACCGAGTTTTCCGAGTTATGGTTGGGAGAATGAACCTTATAATTTTTCATCCAATCTCACATCACCAAATGAATTTTGCCACTATCCAACATATGAGGACTCAACCGAATAAGAATTGAAAAATATTTTGTGCGAGTTTATGCTATACCAAATGGAAGTCAATGCCCAAGTAGCCCAACAATTTTCTGAAATTAAAAATGACCTTATTGCATTGACTAATGCTATAACTACTATGCATGAAGAATAACATCTTGAGCATAGTCAATGTATTGAGGATGATCATTTCTATGGAATGCAAATTGATGTTGAATCTCCCACCACTCTTGATTGTGAAAAATTTAATGATGATATTATCTTATATGAGGCTAATGAGCCCAAGGTCATTTTGCCATCTAAGAGTGGTGATGAGACTCACAATTTTCAACTTGGGGAGGGCATTGAAATGAAGTTAAGTGTAGAGACTTTTAAGGAGAAATTGTATACTCCATTGTTGGTATTGCATAAACTTGCCTACACCTCCGTTCGGTTGAGAATTTTGAATCAACATCATTTCTATGTTTGGATACATGGGTTAGGAATGGCATTTATACAACAAAAAAATTTTAAAATAAAAAAAATCAATGGGCGCAAGCTCATATCCGAATTGAAGCCGGATTGACATGAGCCTATTCTGTTTTCATGTACATAGTAGTTAGATTTCTTTTATTGTTATAGTTTTATTTTCATAAATGTTGTAGTGTAGATTTTGGCATGAAGGTTGTTTACCTCTTCCTAATTTGGACTCATTTCACTTTGAGCATCATTGTAGTAAATCTTATTGGGTATCATGTTCTAGTCTAAGTTGGGGGGTGTAAACAAGCTTTTTGTGTTTTCTTTTTTTTTTCCGTTAATGTATATATATATAGAAAGGGAGTATCTCATTTCCCATGTTACTTCCATTTTTCTCATTGCATGATTCCTTGTGCATTGAGGACAATGCATGGTTCAAGTTGGGGGGTGAGGTGCACCATTTACATTTTCCACCACTTTTTGTATAGAATAATGAAAAATGTGAAAATTTTGAAAAATTTTGGTTCCAATATTGAACTATATTCCCCTATCCTAATGGTTATGAGATTTGTGATTACTTGATCTTCATTTTGAACTTTGAATACTTGAGCACATTATAGAAGTTTATCCTATTGCTAAGAGTATCACTTACTTTTTTGCTTTTGAACTCAACCATAAGTGCACCATGAACTTGTAATTTTGGCAATTTACGGATTGAGTTCACATTTAGTGCTTGACATGAATAATGGAGATGAGTAAGAACCCATGTGAGCTTTAATGTCAATCCTTGTTTGGAGGGAACTTACATTTACTCAAGGAACAATTTTTCAAACTCCAAATTTGTTCAATAATCTCATTATGCTTGTTTTTATTAGGTGCATTTGGGTAGTTAATTGACTTTGTCTTGATATATACAATGCTCTCCTATGCTTATCTAGAGATGATTTTAGGCCATTTTTTATTTCTTTGAGCCTTTGCCTTTTTTCTTGTGAAATTTTATCCCTAGTGCCATGTTTGAGCCTTGTTTGAAATTCGTTTCTATGCCACGCATTTGACCAAGCCAATGCAAAATGATAAAAATCTATCTCACCTTGGTTGTTCCTAGAGTTGAATATGAGTGATTGTAAAAGAGAAGGAAGTATGGTGTGGAAAATCAACAAAAGGGATGAATGATGTTGAATTCAAAGAGTTGAATGAAAAAAGAATGAAAATCCAAGAAAAGGAGAAAAAGGGGTGGAAGAAGAAAAAGAAAAAGAAAAAGAAAAGAAAAATGTTAAGGAAAAGAAGAAAGAAATGAAACAAAGAGTGAAGTGATGGTGTTAGCCTAGAAATCTCATAAAAGGGAGATCTTTTTGAAATAAATGTTATTCACTCAGAACAACCCTCTTTGTTATCCTATATCCTTCATTTCTTTTGCTCCAATATCACCCCAAGGCCCCATTATAACCCGTGAAAGTCCTAAATGATCTAGAGAAGCATGGGAGATGCATACTTTTAAAGAAAAAGAGAAGTTGGTTTGTTATCTAATGCCCTAGCATTCATTTCATGAGATTATGCCAAGGTTGTTTCATTTTTATGCATGAACTTCATTTTTGGATTATATGTGAGCATACTTTGTTTTGTGCACAAGACTCTATCTCACATATACACATGGAGAGCATGCTAGGATAACTATAGTGTGATTCATAGTGAGAGACACCCTTGGTGAGTTTTACATCGAAGCATAATTTGGATAGCCAAAGTGAATGTGAACTTCGTTGTGTAAATGTTTAAATTACATGTCCATTTCACACACACACGAGTTTGAAAATGAATGAGTATGTGGATACTCTAGAATAGCATTTAAGGTTATAATATGTCTCATGTGTGATTGGTTCTGGTGTACGGAGCAAGTTGTTTTTGACATCCCAGTGCTAGTTAGAATAAGGGCATATATTTTAAATATTGGATATGAGGAAAATAAGTTTGTAGGTACCTTCACTGGAAACCTTCATGAGACAAAACTCGTCCACTAAGAATAACCTAGGGGTTTAAAGACTTATTGCATATGCTAAATGCAATTGCGGAATTTGTATATGTTTGCTTGCTTTTACATTTTGTTTGCTAGGGACTAGCAAAACTTAAGTTGGGGGGGGGGGGTGATGAGCACAAAATATTGTATATTTGATGGCCTCATTACATGCATTTTAACTTAACTTTGCAATTAATTACTTAGAGTTAGCCCAATTTATGAATAATGTTGAATTTTCGATGTGGCAGGTAATTATAGCGTAAATCATGGATTCCGTAACCTTGAAATTAAGTGTGGATGTGTGGTGAAGGCATGGACACATTACTTGAGGATTTGGAGGCTTAAAATTGAAATAAATCAAGGAGGTATCGGTGTTTGGTAGCATAGGCACCAGCACCCGCACCATTTGGTGATAGTACCTAGGTTTTCCTCCATTTTGACCATGATCTACTTTGAATCTGAAAAAGTGCAAAACATGAAAGTTGTATATCTGGATGTCTTCTGTATTTTATCAAAATTTTAGCTCAATCGGACGGTTGGATCAAAAGTTATGACAATTCTACGAAAATTGGTCCGGAGCAGAAGCGTACCGGTACGCCGTACCGGTACAATTTTCCTACTGGAGTTCGGGGTACCGGTACGCTCTTCTGAAACAGCTCAAACTGCCCAGAACGCCTACAAATCTTCTCCCACTTGCTTGGGGGTCCCACCTACACTTCTCCCACTTGTCCCCTGACTTCCCTTACACATTTACATGCCATCCTTACACAATTTCTTGACTTTGGAAGAGAAGGCATGGGAGAAGAGAGAGAGGATGATGGGTGTGCAGGCTAAGCCTGTGCTAGCCTGCCTAACCCATCTATTCAGCCCCCTATTGATGGGAGGCCTGCACACACCTAGGGGGACCCTCCATGGACGAAAAGGCAGAGCTCTCACACTCCACATACTCAGCATTCCACAAGATTTCAAGTGTGGCTACCTAAGCTTAGAAAGCTCCTAAGGAAGATGATGAATAGTTACATATAGAAGTTTGTATTTTTGCATTTTCCTCTCCATTTCAGTTGTAGTTAGCTTTAAATATCTTATAATCTTTAATTCTTGTACGTTAATCTTATTTATTTCAAGTGTATTTCAAGTTTAGTTCCATGTTCTTGAATCTACCATTAATGCATTTAAGTTTTCTTCATAGTTCAAGTTCCATGTTTCAACCACCAAACATGGAACTTGAACTAATACAAGAAAACTTGAACTATGAAGAAAAATATTCATTTCTCCATTATGTCTCTTTACATGATGCATGTCTTTCCTTTTACCATGAATAGCTAGATTTTTAAGTTGGCTAATCCAAGGGAGACCTCCTCTTGGGTGTGCCATTTCAACTCATTTTCTTTCCTCCTCTCAGAGTACGATGGTTCGGTTTGACTGGGTTGAGAGTGGATGCGGTTGTGAGTCTTTGATATCCCGTAGGCCTGGTCACGGGTTATGCTTGGATCCTCACCTCCATTTCGTCCCTAGCTTCTCACGAATCAATCGTTCATCTAAGCTTTATTCGAGGAAGGCTTCGAGTTGATTTGGGATTCCCATTGGAATGAACCCTTCGGATTAGCCAACACTTGTTTTATTTCATTTTCATCAAGAACACAAAATCACAACAACTCAAAACCCAAAGATTTTACACTCTTCCCTTTTTACAAAATCACCTTCACTCACTTGAACTTTCTTTCCCTAAGGAGACGACCTTAGAATACTTTTCCAAGTAAAACACGACACTCAAAAGACTCCTTGCGCTTGGGGAGCACTTTTTTTCATTTCGCACATTCCATTTCATACATTTCATTCCATCCACCATTCTGTTGTCCTTTCTTTTGACATCATCCCAAGGGAGAGTGACACTCCCTTTGCACCTACACCATATACACATTGAGGGATGATATTAGGAGGTTCGGAACAACAAGGTTTTTTGACCAAGCATAAGGCCTGTAATTGGGCCAACGTGATAAACTCAGCACTAGGCACTGGTCGTTCTGTGCTGGCCGAGTACGGCGTCCAAGCGGTTGCAGATGGAAACGAGGTGGTGGCGACGGGGGTTGGAAATGCTGAAGGCATGGTTGCGGCGACAGTGAAAAAATAGTTTGACCCCACACTTGGGCAGTTGTCGGTGCTGTTGTAGAGATGGTGAGGGGAGCCATTTGGGAAACTACGAGGCCATAATTGTAGCCAGTCTCTGTGTGCTCACATCCGAGAGCTGTTGGAAAGTTTAAGAGAGGTGCACCAGTCGTGGTTACGGGTTCAGCCATAGTGGTTACCTCAGGGGTTGTGACATTTTGAGGGCCCATTGTAGTTGCTTGCTGTAGGGGAGTTAGAGATCCCGTTGCAGTAGTTTGTTGCAAAAGTGCTGGTGGGTTGTCTGAGGTAGTTTGTTGTGAGAGAACTAGAGGGTTAGTTGCATCAATTTGTAGCAGAAGTGGTAGGGGTCCACTGGTAGGATTTTGCATAGTTAAACCATAAGGGCTTGACTTCCGTTATGCACCATTATCACCCAACAATGCCATCAGAGGAGATGCCGGCAAAGTCTAAGGTGGTGTCACCGGGTACTGTGAGAGCAATGGCAAGAACATCGGTGGGTTTTGCAAGCCAGGTGGTCGAAAATACATATGAGCTTGAATCATCTGCATTACCGCAGCCATCTGCTGTTGTAGAGTTTGCATATCGTGCAGTGCCTGCGCCATTGTGGAGGGCCCTGGCGCCTCCGGAACCCTTTGGCTCGTAGAGGAACCATGGCTATCCTCGTGCTGAGGTGGGCTTTTCTGCTGCTCGCCTTCCTTATCGTTGTTGTTTTTGGTCATCGTATTAGACAATACTCTTCCACTTCGAGTTGTAATAGACATAGGCTAGTGAGGACAAACCTCCTCAGTGGAGTCGCCAAAAGAATGTAGGTGGGGGGTTAAAAGAGGTTTACACACGTATCTATACCAAGGGTAATCGAAGAGGGTGAGTAGGACAAGTGGATGAGATGGAAGGAACTCGAGCAGCCCGTTAACGAAGAGACAAACCAGTTGGACAGAGGGTAGGTGAAAAATGCTCTCACCAGCCAAAAAATCATCCTCCGCAATGGGCAAGTAATGTGGGCATTTATAGCACAGTGCCCAGGTAGGACGGGCTACCCAAAGGGCTGCCCACCGCGACCCCCTATCGCCCGTGCGAACCCACAACCGCCTCGACCGTGACGATACTAGTGGCCGTTAACGCGAGCCATGCATCCCAACATTAATAGGGCAGATGTGATGTTTCCCCAAATGCAACTTGGACGTGGCCCTGAGGAGGGTGCAACAACCAAGGTGAGAGTAGGCTCCCAAGGTACATGACCACGACTAGTCACCGTGGGACCATGACCTCGAGAGGACCATGTCCGTGATGCCCCCAGCGGCTCCTACCTGGGGTCTTTCTTTCCCTCTCCAGACCCTTCCTCGGGACCTTTGTTGAGGTGCCCAATAGAGGAAACCCACATAATTTCGGTCCTTCAACCACCAATCCACATGTCCCATCATCCCATATATTAATTCGGACCAGTAACCCTAGTTACCTTAGGAGTCCCTCCAGATTCCAGTCAAGCACATCCTAGTGGGCAGTGAACCATACACTGGGAGACTTGCTCGAGTAGACTAAACCTTTGAGACCCTGCCCTAGGCCGAGGTTGACAATCGTGCCCGTCCGCCCTTGCTGCTCGGTTCTCCCTTGAGGAGGGCCATAATTCTGTGCCCCTAGGTTGGGACACCTCCTCTTAGTCCAGTGGGCCAGTCGAGCAATGGTGTTCAGTAGGCTGAGGATACCACTCCCGCAGTGAGGGAGGCGAGTCTCGCCGAGGTTGCCCCCACACTTTTGCGATTCCACTTTTGTCCCACCTTGGTGAAATGTCCATTTTGCCACTTCCAATGCGGTGGAGATGTATTTCGTCCTGATGTGGTATTATGCTAGGGGGCGTCGCACCTTAGCTGTCGCGCATGAGTGTCATGCCTTGGGTATCACGCATGACATTGTTATCTATACCAGTCCAGTTGGACTTTGTCGGGCCCCATTTTCATGTCAACTAATAATTATTGCCACTTGTCCTGTTATAATGTAGACATGTGTCTTGAAGTTTTCGGGTACTACAATATTCTATCTCATTCGTTACAAAATAAATTTGTGCCATCATCTACATCTCGAATCGGCACCTCTTCTTGCCAAGCCTGTCAACTTGGCAAGATCGTTAGACTGCCGTTTTCTCGATCTCATAAGCATTATGAACATGTATTTGATTTAATTTATTCTGGTGTTTGGACTTCACTGATACATCCTTTTACTGGTTTTCATTATTATGTCATTTTTTTGGAGATCATTCTTGTTTTTGGTGGGCTTATGCACTCCGAAAAAAATCTGAAGTTTTTTCTAAATTTCGGATTCTCCAAAAATATGTAGCCACCCAATTTCATTCCACCATTAAAGCTTTTAATTGTGATGGAGGTCGGTAATATCTTAGTGGCCTTGCTTTAGTAATAGCTTGCTTTGCTTGAGTAAGAGATAGATATGCAAGTCCATGTTTGAGGAAGCGGGATAGAAAGGGTTTCCCTTTAAAGAAGCTTTGTTGAGATAATCGAACTATTTGTTACAATTCCAATAATAAATAAGAAAATTCTTTTTTCTCTCTATATCATATCTATAGAAGAGCAAATAGAAAATATTTAGCTAAGTTAAAATTAACTACTTGGCATTGGGTGTATTGGGATCTCGAAATATTTTGTGATGAATTTCAATTTTATCTATTTATTTTATATTCTATTTCAATTTTATCTATTTATTTTGTTAATAATGAATTCAGAACTTTCTTGGATGATAGTGGTATCCAATTACGTATTTCCTGTCCAAACACTCATCAACAGAATGGTGCACCAGAACGAATGCATCAGACTATTCTCAACATGATTTGGGCTCTTCTCTTTCATGCTAAACTACCACCAATTTTTTTGGGTAGAAGCTCAACAAACAAGTATTCACCTTATTAATATTCTACCCAAACGAACTTTGCTAAACAAGACGTCTTTTGAACTTTTGTATAACAAGTCACCCAATTACTCCCACATACGTGTGTTTGGTTGTGCTTGTTATCCCAATTTGAGTTCCACCAGTCCACATAAATTGGCCCTCGTTCTTCTCTTTGTATTTTCTTAGGTTATAAGAGCATCTCCAACTCTTGTTCTTCCTCTTGATGTTGAGGAAGAATGCATCATATCATGCTTTACTCCCAAGATTGGTTCACTAGTAAAGAAAACCCCGTCAACCCAAGCTTCATTCAAGACTTTCTTAGCTAATTTAGATAGCCGATGCACAAATTTTGGCTCCAACGGGCTCGGTATCTCAGTCGGTATTATCCATAAGCAAATATTGGCTCGCTGGATCTAGCAACTGAAACAAGCTAGATATTTCCTCAACAGAAGCTCCAAAATCAGTGGATTTGCGCCAAAATCGTCACTGCACAAAGCTCCACAGAAGCTCTGTCCACAGAAGGCATCGTCTTCATCATCGCAGATCGCACAAAGCTCCATAGAAGCTCAACCCAGCAACCATACTCCTTTACTGGACCACAGAAGCTCAACCCAACAACCATACTCCTTTATTTGTTCAATTTCTAGAAAATAGTCAGTCATATAGATGCGTTCTTCATCATATAGGGGTATATCTTTGTTGGAAGAGGCGGGTGGTGTTGGAAGAGGCGGTGACAGGTGGTGTTGGAAGAGGCGGTGGCATCGTCTTCATTGTCAAGCTCAGTAAAACCCCTCCAAAAATTCATTAAAACCCCCCAAAAATCCAACAAAACCCCCCAAAAATCCAGTAAATTCCCCCCAAAAATCCAGCAAAACACCCAAAAAAATCCAACAAAACCCCCCCAAAATCCAATAAACTCCCCCCCAAAAATTCAGCAAAACTCCCCAAAAATCTTGACTTCGGTTATTTGTGTAATTTGAGGTGATTTTGTTTTGGATTTTGTGATTTAATTTGAGAGAATTTGGTTTGGGAGTATTAATTTTTAGGAGGTGGGTTCTCTCTTGTAGCCTATAATTGATTAAATTTGTACAATATATAGTTGAATTGCTATTTTTTGAATTTTATTATTGAAAGTTAGTTAAAGTTAGTTGAAGTGGTTAGCTAAAATAGATAGCGTGGTTAAAGTGAATTTGAAAAAGTGGTTAGCTAAAATAGATAATACAATATTTAAATATATTTTGAGTAGCTATTTTAGATAACATGTTTGGAGATGCTCTAAAGGCAACTATAGGGGTTATAGATGTCTTAATTTGCTCACTAGAAAAATACATACCTCTCGGCATTTTTTTTTGATGAAGTCTCCTTCCCATATCAGTCTCTTGCTGCCTCTAACTCACTACCGAAATTTCCTCCATGATTCTTTCCATTCCGCACTGATATTTTAACCCCAACATATCTTCCTTTCCTACGTTTGTTATCCTCTGCTACTCCCTCTTATCCACTACTTGACCCATCTATTTTCCCTCCATCCCAATCTCCCACGGCACTGCCAACCCAACAACCCTCATCCTCTCCCATTAATTGATTATCTTTGAGCTTTCAAAATCAAATTCAATCTCCCACTTTATCCTCATCATAGTCACACCAGAATATTACTTTTTCTTCCTCATCCACTGCCCAACAACCATCCTCACCTCATCTCTCCACTTCGGCAGGTACTCCCCCTACTTCCCCAGCAATCTTATCCTCTCAACCCATCAACACTCAACACTCATCCAATGGTCACTCGACAAAAGGATAGGACCAGAAGCCCCAAAATTCTGCCTTCTCTTATCTCCACTCAGATCGATAATTCCCTTCCCACTAAACCCAAGTCAGTTCGTGAGGTCCTTTCCCTTCCTCATTGGTGCAAAGCAATAAGAGATGAGTTCCATGCCTTATTATAGAATAACGGCATGTTTGGATGGTTTTGGGGTGGGGGGTTTGGATTGGTTTTATCAAACTCAACCCCACCTTTGTGTACATAGGATTCATTGAAAGTGTTAAGGATAGCTCAAATTCAAAAATCAAAATGTATTAGATGATAAGATAGGATCAGATAAACACACTAGATTGAAATGATAAGGATCAATCCATTTGCAGCTTATTCCGTTGTAATAGTCTCCCTATAAATGTAACTCAACTAGTATCAATGCAGATGTGTGTGATTTTCCCTTTACAAGTTCAGTTATTATATGGTATTAGAGCCAAAGACCTGAACGGCTGAACCTGCAAACTCTTCTTTAACTCATCATGAGTTCTTCATCTACCACTTCAGACCAAACAACGTCTTCACTTCCCAACACCTTATTTCCCTCCTCATCACCACATACCAATACCCTCACAACCAAACTTTCAGCAGACAATTATCATCTTTGGCACTCTCAGATTATGCCTCAACTTAGTGGTCATGCTGTTCTTGGATATGTGGATGACTCTTTTCCTTCTCCACCAAAATTTATTTCTTCCTTCTCTGATTCTTCTTCAACCTTGAATCCTGAGTATGTTTCATCACACCGCCAAGATCAACTACTTTTGGGCTAGTTGATTGCTTCCTTCACAAAGGAAGTTCATACCCAAGTTGTTGGACTCTCTACTTCTCATGAAGTTTGGACTGTTCTTGAGGCATCCTTTGCTGCACATTCCCCTGCTAGAATTCCTCAACTTCGTATGGAGCTTCAAGCTCTCAAGAAAGGCACCAACTCGGTGCACAAATTTTTTCAACGTGCAAAGACACTCGCTCACCAGCTTGCAGTGGCTGCACGACCAATTACGGATGAAGATCTCATTCTCTACATCCTTGGTGGCCTCCCAGCAGAGTATGATTCTTTTTGGACTTCCATTTCAACACGAGCTATCTCTATCACTCTTGCAGATCTTCTTGGCTATTTGGTCACTGAAGAATTTCGTATCGCTCATGAGTCTACTGTTACGGACATTGTTCCTACTGCTAATATTGCTCAAGGCAGTACACATACCAACAACTCCTTCCCTATCCTTCGAGGCCAACATCAACACTGAGGTTCTCGCAATACTTGTGGTCGTGGTCGTGGACAACATCCCTATCCTTTAGAATCTTGTCGTGCACATTCTGCCCAGCGGCCAACCTGCCAGATTTGTAACCATTTTGGCCACATCACTCTTCAATGCTACAATCGCTTCAATGAAGCCAATCGTATGCCATCTCCCCCTCTTGTGCACGCTTACAATACTACAGCAGATCCATCAGCCAGCTCTAGTTGGTTTCCGGACTCTGGTGCGACACACCACATCACTCTGACCTCGCCAACCTTAACATATCCTCTAACTACCATGGCCTGGATATTGTAAAAATTGGTAATGGATCAGGTTTGGCCATTGCTCATATTGGATCATCCTCTGTTCACACATCTTTGTCCAATTTTGCTTTAACATACATTTTACATGTTCCTTTGGTTCAACGGAACTTACTTTCAGTTCATAAATATGTCACGGATAACAACTGCTGCTTCGAATTTTATCCATCTTATTTTTGTGTCAAGGATCTGCACACGGGGAAACTTTTTCAAGGTCCGAGCATTAATGGCTTATATGAACTTCGCTTCAACAAGCACTCCTCATTCTAGAATAAAGAAGCCTTCCTACATGACTCTTCCGTTCGGTGGCACGAAAGACTTGGTCATCCTGCTTATCAAACTGTTTATCATGTACTTCAGCACATTGGTACTCTGGCAACCAAAATTCAGTCTGTTTGTTCAGCATGTCAAATAGGCAAGAGCCATACTCTTCCTTTCCCCTCACCCTCTTCCCTAGTTTTAGCCCCTCTAGATTTGATTTATTATGATGTATGGGTTTCTCCCATCCCTTCTTTTAATGGCAATAAGTTTTATGTGCACTTCATGGATGCTTACAGTAAATTTCTTTGGATATTTCCAATTGCCAAAAAAGGAGATGTGTTAAGTTGTTTTATTCGCTTCAAAAATTCAGTTGAGAATTATTTTTCCAAGAAGATTAAGTTTCTGCAAAGTGATTGGCAAGGCGAATATCGCTCCATATCATCTTATATTACTTCCTGTGGTATTGGTCACCGTGTCTCATGCCCTCATACGCATCAACAGAATGGCGCTGCAGAGCGCAAACATCGCCATATAGTGGACATTGGTCTGGCTCTCATGACTCATGCCTCTGTCCCTACTAAATTCTAGGACTTCGCATTTGAAATGGTAGTTTACTTAATCAATCGATTACCCTCCACAGTTATCCACAATTTGTCCTCCTTGGAAAAGCTATACCATTCTCGACCGAATTACGTTTTTCTGAAGGTTTTTGGGTGAGCGTGTTATCCGTGCCTCCACCCCTATCGTTCACATAAGCTTGAATTTCGCTCCACATGGTGTATCTTTCTTGGTTACAGTCCTCATCATCATGGTTATTGGTGTTTTTATTTTCGATCTCAACAGATCTACATATCTCGCAATGTTATTTTTGATGAAACATCTTTCCCTTTTGCAGATTTGATTCATCTTCCTTCTACCATACCTGTTCCTACCACTGTGTACCTTCCACCTCCACCCATCTTAAATGATCAACAACTCTCTCTCCAGCAATCTCACCTGCCCTACAGTTGCCAACTTCAGACCATGCGGTGCCTCTTCAACATGTCCAGCCAGCCCACTCAGCTGGTCCCTTAGTTTCTTTGTCTTCCCCTGTTCACCGTATGCATCAAATGGTGACTCATTCCCAAGATGGTACCCGCAAACCTAAGGTCCTTAACTTGTCAACTAAATATCCCTTGCCCATGTGTTATTCAGCACTCTCATCCAATGATGGTGTTCCCATTTCGTTTAGTTCAGCCAACAAGGATCCTGTTTGCGGGTGGCCATGGTAGAGGAGTTTCATGCTCTTATGCAAAAATGGTACATGGACTCTCCAATCTCCTCCACCTTTTGCCAATATAGTTGGGTGCAAATGGATTTTTCGCATTAAACATCGTGCTGATGGTTCTATTGAGCATTACAAAGCACGTCTTGTGGCCAAGGGTTTCAATCAACAAGAAGGTTTTGATTACAATGAAACTTTTAGTCCTGTTATAAAACCAGTTACCATTAGAACCATTCTCTGCCTTGCGATGGGCTATGGTTGGCCAATTCGTCAACTCAATATTAAAAATGCCTTTCTTCATGGCACATTAAATGAGGAAGTCTATATGCAACAACCATTGGGGTTTATTGACACCCATTTTCTAACTCATGTGTGCCGCATTTGGAAGTCTCTCTATGGCCTCAAGCAAGCTCCATGTGCTTGGTTTGCTCGACTAAGTTCATTTCTTCTCTCCTCTGGGTTTATGGCTTCTCGGACTGACATTTCTTTATTCATTCAGACCCATGGCTCTACTATTATTTATATCTTGGTCTATGTTGACGACTTGATTATCACTGGCAACTCTTCGTCTAATATTCCATTACTTCTCTCTAAACTCAATTCTGAATTTTCCACCAAGGATCTTGGGTGCCTTAGCTTCTTCTTGGGTATTGAGGTTCAACATTAGTCTCATTACATTCCCCTAAATCAGAGACAATATATTGTTGATCTTCCAAAACGTTGCTCCATGGACGGTGCAAAGCCTCTCTCTAATCCGCTAGCCCCAACCACTAAACTTAGCAAATTTGTTGGCGAAGCATTCAATGACCCAACCATTTATCGCAGTGTCGTTGGTGCTCTTCAATACGTCACCATCACTCGGCCGGATGTTGCATTCTCAGTGAACAAAGTGTGCCAATTTATGCAATCTCCAACCACTACTCACTGGTCAGCAGTTAAGCGAATCCTCCGCTATCTGAAAGATACCTTAGACATTGGTCTCCCAATCCAACGTTCCACTAACTTCCATATTTCAGCATACTCAGACGCTGATTGGGCTGGATGCCCAGATGATCGAAAATCCACTGGCGGATATGCCATTTTCCTTGGCCCGAATTTGGTCTCTTGGTCCTCTCGCAAACAATGTTGTGTTGCTCGTTCTAGCACTGAAGCCGAATATAGGGCCCTAGCCTATGCCACTGCCGAAGTCACATGGCTTCAATCTCTACTTCATGAATTGAACATTCCACAAACCCAGTGCCCTATGTTATGGTGCGACAATATTGGTGCCACATATCTTACCGCTAATCCCATCTTTCACAATCGCATGAAGCATGTTGAAATTGGTCTTCACTTTGTTCGGAACAAGGTTGCAACCAAAAGTCTTGAGATTCGCTATATTTCCACTAAAGATCAAGTTGATGATATCTTGACTAAGGCGTTGTCCACTAAAGATCAAGATTCGCTATATCTTGACCAAGATTCATCCTTCTTCGTGACAAGCTCAGCCTCACTTCACTTGCTGGGGCGTGTTAAGGATACTGCTCAAATTCAAAAATCAAATGTATTAGATGATAAGATAGGATTAGATAAACACACTAGATTGAAATGATAAGGATCAATCCATTTTCAGCTTATCCCATTGTAATAGTCTCCCTATAAATGTAACTCAACTAGTATCAATACAGATGTGTGTGATTTTCCCTTTGCAAGTTAAGTTATTATACCAAGAAAAGGAATACATCCATGAAAAATAAATAAATATGGATTTGAATTAATTTTGTATTCTTGGATTAATTAACAGTTTTTTTTGGACGTGAACTTAAGCAGAAGTTAATAGCCAATTTTTAGAAATTACTTAAAAGGGATGTTGGACCCAAAACTATTTTTAATCAATTTTGAGCCAAAATTAAAGTTGTATCCACTCATTATTTGGGGTCATTCTACGTTGATTAGCACCAAAAGCTTTTTTGGATGATGTCTTGAGCAATTTTCTAACACTACAACTAAAATCTATCCCGATCATTAAAGCTTCTGACGGTACTGATTTGTCACACCCTTGAACTCTCTTATTGTGTCAATTGAGCTACTGAACTATCCAATTATGTCAATTAAGTCATTCTATCCGCCTCCGTTAGATTTTGTCTGCCTCCGTTACACATACTTTATATGTAATAAGATTCATATAAATAACGTTTACAAAATAGTGATGAAATTATTTTTTTTGACCAAGCTAATTTTTAAAAATAAAATTACCAAACAGTACATAAACCTCAAATTTTTTTTTTTTTCTTGCTTGGGACATATAGCTAGAAGTAGAACCAGAACCACCAACTTTAAATCCTCTTTTCTTCTTTTCCAACTTAGGGTTGTAGGCTTCAAGTGAAGGCTTTCCTTCTACACCCCTAATTGTAAGATCATGTCGTCTACTCGCTGTCATCACGCTGGTTGAACGTGGAAGCTATAAGCCAGGAATACCTATGGGAGGAGGACAAAATATAACTGATACAAAAAAATATTTAGTCAAAATTGATATAACAAAATATTTAGTCAAAATTGATACAAAAAAAATCAGTTTAAGAATAACAAAAAAATAAGAACCAAAACAAAATTATTGTGAAAATAGTAAATTCAATTTTTATTTAGCCGAAACAAAATCCTAACAAAAAGATACAAAATAAATTTTTAGTACATTTTAACCTAATTATATATTTCAATAAAATATATATATTTTTTAAAAAAATCTCTTAAATTTTGTATATGAATTAAATGTAAATTATTTTTCACTAATTTTCTATAATGTGCACAATCACAAGTCCGTAATAAAATTATTCTTTATTTAATTGTAAAATTTAATTAAGATCATTATCGATCTTATAGAGAAATTCCCTATTCAAAATAGTTTGAAATATTTTTGGGTTACAATATTTTGTCTTTTGTTACAATTGTATTTTATTAGGTTATAGACTACTATTACTAAAAAAAAATAGTAAATAAAAAGTAAAAATTGTTCTTAAAAAGTAACGAACATTGTGTTCGATAAAGAGAAATATTATATTTTCGTCAATATACAAATAGATCAAGATAGTTGCATCTGATTGAGTCAATCCAAAACTAACATATTTATGTTAAAGGATTAGGAGACTACTAATTTATTGAAAAAAAAAAAACTAGAACTATTATTGAAATTTCAAAAAAATTTAAGGGGGATAAGTATAATGTGTAAAATAATTTTATGGGTCCTGTGGCTCCGCCCATGTGTGGAGGCTAATATCCGCGTAGACATGACTGGTGGAACGATGATGAACCAAATCATGAACAAGCAGCTTAGGATAATGAAACTGCAGGCAGAAACATGTTTGTAAGATATCAATGGTCATGATGCTCTGGAGAACTTTTGTTTTAGGCCTAAACTAGTTGGAGCCTCAACACCTTCTTGTGACTAAAGGAAAACATAGGAGGTATGCTTGTATGTTCTAATCTTTAGTCTTCTTCTTATGTTCTAGATCCTGAAGAAAAAAAAAATAGAATGACAGGTTATTTGTGTGTGATTGAAAAGTAGGGATTTACTCTTGAAATTTTATGCTTATTGCTTTTGCCTAAGGCATAGTTAGCATTTTTTTTTAATGAACACTATTTAACAATCTACAATTTCTCTTCCCAGGAGACTTGCATATAATGTTGCAGTATGCCAACTCGTGTATCCAAGATTGCATGATTGTGAGGTTGCGATTGTACAAAATCATATGTTTAGGGTTAAAGGATGGACAAACTAGTCTTTTTTTTTTTTTTTTGTGTGTGTGTGTGTATGTGGAGAAACATCAAGAAGGGCATGAGAGAGAAGAATGCAAATGGACAATGTATTTATACCAATTTTAAATATTATTTTAGTGAGTACTTGTAGGAGTCTCTTAAAAGCATGGTTCTTGAGTGATTAATCGCCAATGATTTCTAAAACTTGCGATTGTGCAAGTTTTAGAATGATATGAAATTTCAAAATTCAAGAGTTGGAAATATATGAAATTTCAAAATTCAAATGATACACAAATATCAAAAGGAATCTTGAAAGTCTCACATTCTAATCTTGAAAGTCTCACATTCAATTAAGTATGCACTATTTATGATAGGGGTAATTATGGAATACAATTTAGAAAGAATTTGAAAATGTTTTAAAATGTGTACTTATTGACAACTATTTAATGAAAAAGAGGACTTAAAGGAGGATAAGTTTGGAGGTGGTACTTAAAGCCAAATAAGTTTTGAAAAAGGTACTCACATCCCATTATCTCAGTTTTAAAAGGTTTTGTGGTGGGTTAATGGGCTTGGGCAGGTCCAATCCCTCTCTTGAAGGATATTAGGCTCGTATTCGGGTCTATCGAATTTTGAACCTATTTTTGGGATTAGGTAACAGATCATGAGGGCCAAGCTGACCCATGAACACCCCTACATAAACCATTAGATCCCAAAAAAAATTTAGAAAAATATGAACCATAGATGTACAACAAGACAAATATGGATTTTTGAATGACCCACCAATGCATTTTGAACGCAAGCAATATCTAACAAAAAAAAAAAAAAAATCCACTGATTTCTACAATGGACGATAAAATTGTGATAGCATTTTGAAATAGAATTTCATTATTCGTGTTTAGAATAAAATAAATTACAGGTAGGGATAGAACCAAATTTTTTAGGGGCCAAATGGTGTCACAATTAGAAATGTTATTCAATAAGTCATTCAACAAGTCATCGTTAATATTACACTTTTAAGTGTATAGAATTTATCCCAAATGAATTTTAATATGATATCATCATAAAAATTAGTTTGGATAATAAAATTCAAAACTGATCCTTACTTCCTATAGTTAGGCCATTAAGTTTTTTAAATGGTTATCATTGTTAGGCTATTAAACTTTTTAATACAATAGAAGTACGCTATGAGCTCATTTGGTTTCCGTAATAGAAATGAATGGATTGGATAAAATATTCAGTCTATATAATACAGATGGACAAAATATAAGATTAAATGAGGTATTAGAATGATGCGTAATTTTATCTAGTGTTTGGCATACACAACATAAGCGTTGCATAGTAGTTATTTAGTCCAATTTGTTGTTTGGCTAGAGAATTATTTCATCGTATTAATATTGAATTAACAAAAATATCTTCAATCAATTCTAGCGTGCATCAAAGTGTTTGTTACGTTGATAACAACTTGGTCTTATTGGGATTATAATAGTAAATGTGTACAATAATACATTTGAGTTGGATTATAATACAACCTCTCCTGGTAATATTAAAATAGCTTCATAATACAGATCAATAGTATAAAAAATATACGATAAGTATATGTTTTTAAAATTAATACGGAATCTAATTTGTCTACCAAACAAAATATTAGACCTGTTTAAATTAATAATAGTATAATACAATATTTAATCCACTCATAATACGTCTATCAAACGAGCCCAATGTTTTTTGCAATCAAATACGGTACAAGGTTGGATTCTACTGTTAAAAAAAAAAAAGGTTGGATTATAGAGTTTTAATTTATTATGACACCTCTTAATACTATAATCAAAAAACTCCTATGTATACAAGAACTTTTGAAAGCGGGCCCATAGGAGGACCTCCTACGGATTTCTGTCCGGTACTTGAAATGTATTCCCACAAAAGTTGAGTCATGCTCAATAAGTTATCTCCTATGGAGATCACCTCTCAACCCAGATACATATGAAATGTCACATGCAAATTATCATGTCAAACATCCATTCAAATACATAAATTTCATAAATGAATGTTACAATTCCAAGCCATGTCATAATATGAGAACTCACGCATGCAATGCAAACCAAGCTCCTACCGGCTCCCATAACACATGTTATATCATACGTATGTATCCGGTTATTCCAAGCATCTGCATTTAATGTTAGACATCCAATGACTATTTTATAAAAATCAGTGTCTTTCTTAGGGTAGGTATTTATGGACTTCCATTAACGATCACCTAACCGACGGGGCATCTTTGGACTTCCACCAACGGTTTCGCATATATCGACACACTTTATGGACTCAATACCAACGGAAGTGCATATCCGAAATTACCGGGTCTTGCACCCGAGAGAGAATTTAACCTTTCTTGCTAAACCCTACACATTTTTTCAATGCAAATCCGTGTGACTCAGCAGACCTAGGTCCAATTTTTTCGAGCCCACGCATCAATCCACCAAGAATGGTGTATGATTAAAAATATGCACACCCACACCCACATTCATGTCGGATGCCCAAAAATGCGATGTTACCGTGCATATGCAAATATAATGTATAATTGTAATTCATATCATCATGCTCATCATATCATAAAACATAATAAACATGTCCATTTTCTGCAACATTCTCAAACATGTCACATGTGATTTTAATCCAAATAACATACTTGAATTTTCAAGCATTTTATCCAACACTTAGTAGGCAAAAAATTTTAAATACATAGCATGCCCAAACAATCCATTTCATCAAACTCAAATCATGCAACAAATGGTTTTAACATGTTCTCATTCCCATTTTTTCATATCCTAGATACACTAGGTGTGAGCTAACACATGAGATTATATCTATATAGCCCTACTCATTTCATATCACCACCCTAGGTTGGAAATAAACCTAGATAAGAGGGAACCTATCTCTTGTAGCTTAGCCCGTGATGCGAACCCCAATCGACTTGTTTTGAGACCCAACAACAATATTGGAAAAACAACCCAAGAAAGCCAAACTCAGGTCTATGGATGGAGAATCTAGACCCGTTGAGAACTCGTGTCAAGAACCTAGATTATATTAAAATCTAGACCCGTTGAAGAACCCGTCTCAAGAACCCAAATTACAAGGAGGAACGCCACAAAGGTTGTGATTTACCTTTGATAAGTTCAGAAGTTCAATCAAGAACAAGAGGAGTAAACTCAACTCAACTCACAATTAAAATTCAATATATTGTCTCATCTCTTGAAGTGGCTGGTTACATCCTTTAAATACCCTTCCCAAAACATGATAAAACCCTATACTAAAATTTGTGACCCTTTCTCTCAAAAATGCCGTTGAGTGAATAGTGTCAGGGGGTACTGTAGCGTGAACAGTGCCGTGCTACAATAACTTATTCTAAAACCATAGTTCAAATAAAATAATAAGACATATGTGGGCTAAGCATCCTCAAGCCCACTTATTCTAAACTAATAATAAAAATCTTTTAAACAAAATTGAAGGCCTTAACAACAACAAGCCCTATCTAACATATTCTCCTTCTTTCAGGCCCATCTTGAGTGTTGGGCTCTTGCTAGCTTCATCCCAGGTGGATTGCACCAATCCTTGCATTGCTTCCTTGATCTTCTTGGCTCTTGATATTGTAATTGGCCCATTTGGAACTTGTAAAGGATCTAGACCGAGACCTAACAACAATATTGGAAAAACAACCCAAGAAAGCCAAACTCAGGTCTATGGATGGAGAATCTGAACTCGTTGAGAACCCGTTTCAGGAACCTAGATTATATTAAAATCTAGATCCGTTAAAGAACCCGTCTCAAGAACCCAAATTACAAGGAGGAACGCCACAAAGGTTGTGATTTACCTTTGATAAGTTCAGAAGTTCAATCATGAACAAGAGGAGTAAACTCAAATCACAATTAAAATTCAATATATTGTCTCATCTTTTGAAGTGGCTGGTTACATCCTTTAAATACCCTTCCCAAAACATGATAAAACTCTAGCCTAAAATTTGTGACCCTTTCTCTCAAAAATGCCCTTGAGTGAATAGTGTCGGGGGTACTGTAGCGTAAACAGTGTCGTGCTACAATAACTTATTCTAAAACCCTAGTTCAAATAAAATAATAAGACATATGTGGGCTAAACATCCTCAAGCCCACTTATTCTAAACTAATAATAAAAATCCTTTAAACAAATTGAAGGCCTTAACAACAACAGGCCCTATCTAACATGTTCTCTTTCTTTCAAGCCATCATGAGTGTTGGGCTCTTGCTAGCTTCATCCCAGGTGGATTGCCCCAATCCTTGCATTGCTTCCTTGATCTTCTTGGCTTTTTATCTTGTAATTGGCTCATTTGGAACTTGCAAAGGATCTTTAAAAGTAGGCCCACCTTGCTTCCCATCAGCCCGCATCGTAAAAATCTCAAGCACCTCAAATCAAGCCTTCCAAGCCTTAGCCCTCAATTCTCGTGTTTGAGATTTTGGAAAAAGGCGCGATCTTTGGTATAGTTGTGTAGCTCGTCTTGCATAGAGCAACTTTAATTCTTGATCCGAAGCGATCCGACGGTCGGGTCTTCGTAGATCTAAGAGGGAAGGTGGAGAGAAGATTCTCTCTCTCTCTCTCTCTCTCTCTCTCTGTTGACCTTTGGGAAGCAAATGGGTGAAAAAGCCCCAAAATCCCCTTTTTTATAGTTCTTTAAATGTTTGGCCCTCGCTGCGCCACACGTCCCGATTTAACTAGTCCAATTTTATTTCGAATCAATTGAATATCGTCCCTTATTAAGTTTAGTATATTTTTATTACACTAACTTTAAATTATTTTTCAGGTCCCACGAATAAAATCTTATCGTGATAATTTTAATTGCGCAACACCTGATCGCATCGTAAAACGTAAAAAATTCGACCATTTCAGAATTTAACAAAAATTGATTGGGTAACTAAATTTCGTAATACGAATCCAACGGTGAAGTCCGTTTCATTATTAGAGTTCTAGAAAATTTTGGATTTTTAACCCGTACCGTAACGACTAATTACCGTTTTACCCTTTTAATTAATTTTTCCGAGTTTTACATCTCAAACAATCATATATAAATGTTATAAAGTACTGTTTACCAGCTCTTGGTTGAACTCCATTTAATTCACAAATATCAAAATGCACGAAACTCCCGGCGGATGGCCAGTGGCCCAAAGAAATGAAAGAATCGGTTACATTTTTCATATGATGTCCTCTTATAGTTATAGATAGATGTTCTTTTAGTATCAATTCACCCCTTTTTTTGTCCTTATTCTATATTCTATCGAATTCCCATTTTGTAGTTGTTGTGCAGCTCCTTATTTATGTAGGAGCTATAATTGTTTTAATCATTTTTGCAGTAATGTTCATGAACGGTTCAGAATATTACCAAGATTTTCATCTTTGGACTGTTGGGGATGGGTTACTTTGATAGTTGGTACAAGTCTTTTTGTTTCACTAATAACTACTATTCCAGATACGTCATGGCACGAGATTATTTGGACTACAAAATCAAACTAATTTTAATATTTATGTATTTCTTTCTGCCTTAGGAAAATGTCTCTTTAATTTTGGCATGAATGCATATTTCACACTTATCATTTTCTTTATACTTATATGAAATATATTCATGCTTACACATAATTTAAAGACTTGTAATTTAAATGTGCTAATCTAGCATGTCATATAGAATAAGAATCAACAATATAAGTAGAATGTGGAGATTGTTATTAATATTATTAAGACTAAGTTTGAACATCCCATCACTCGAATAACCTTTTTCAACAAAGATCTCACTCTTAAATAGGATTATCTTATTAGACTCTAGAATGGCCTAAAGCCATTTTACATAACAGATTAGCAGATACAAGATTTTTCATAATTTCTGGAACATACAGAACATTGATCAAAATCAGTTTCTTCTCAGAAGTGAATTGAAGTTCAATAGTCCATTTTTCAAGCAGTTTCGTTGGATTGTAATTTTGGATTAGCATTTGTTGATCAACAACACTTTCAGAAGTCTTGAATTGATATTTGTCATTGCAAACGTGGACTATAGCCCTAGAGTCAAGCCTCCAATCAATAAATGAGTTGGATGTTGTCTTGTGCACTTCAGTAATCATACCAATTTTCACATTCGAGATCATAGCAACGAGATCTTTGATCTCTTTTTCCACCATCTTTATAGTATTGTCATTCTTTTCATTCTTACGGTATCCTCATTAAATAATAGAGTGGCCTTTCTTACCACAAAGAAAACATGAAACATTCTTCTTATTAGAATTGTTATTCTTCTTAAAGCCAAAACCCTTCTATACTTTGAGATGTTTCTGAAATTTCTGAATTTGGTTAGTCTCATTTTCAGACACATTGTTCACTTTAGAACTCAAATACACTGCATCACATTTTCTATTTTCTTCTTCAATCCTCAAATATTTTTGTACCTATTCTACATTGAAATCTTTTGTTATGTTCAAAAGTTTCTTCCTATAATCTTTCCAAGTAGGAGGAAGTTTGGCAACAATCGCCCTCACACGAATTGACTAAGGAACTATAACTTCAACGTCACGGAGTCAATTAACCAAAACTTGCAATTCATGCACTAGATCCATGATGGGTATGTTATTAGTTATCTTAAACTCGAAATATTTCATAATTAAAAATTTGTTTGTACCTTATTTCTCAAACATATATTTTTGTTCCAGTGCATTCTAGATTTCTTCTGTACACTTTAGTGATACATAAAGGTCATACAATCGATGGGATAGTGTGTTTAGAATATGGCATCGACAGACATATTCATCTTTCTTTCGCACTTTCTTAACTTGATCAGTGTCTTCTATTTTTTCTTCGGAAATTGGTTGCAGCTTTGGATCCAATACATAAGCAATCTTCAGCGCAGTGAGAAGAAACATCATCTTGTCCTTCCAACAAGTGAAATTCGTTCCATCAAAACGATCCAATTTCACAAATTCATGAATCATGACTTTGAACATAGCACTTGATTTGGTAGTCATTCTGAATATCACTTTAAAATTGTTGAGAAATTGTGTTGAGCAAATCGAAAATAGAATAAAATCAAGGCTTTGAGGCGCATAAGGTAATTTTTTTCAGAGTGATATTTGCTCCCACTCGAAGAGTTTGCTAGAGGGTTATTGACAAATCACTTCCAGGATACAACCAACTCTTTGGGTAAAGAACTACAATTAGCAATATTGAAGAACTTCTAAAAAAATCTCCTTCAACAGTTTTAATGCTAAGAGAGAGAGAGAGAGAGAGAGAGAGAGAGAGAAGCAGAGAGATAAGTTATATAGAATTCTAGTGTATTCGTGAATGAAATCTAATGCCCTATTTATAGACTTCTTGGTGTCATTTCCCAAAAGTCATAACCTTCCAAATAAGTGTTGTTTTCTTAAAAGTCATGATCTTTCTAAAGATGTGTCTTTTCTAAAAAGTCATGACCCTTTTAAAGAGGAAGTTGGGTGAATAACACTTTGTATCCTAAAAAATTCTCAAATTCTAGATTTACATCCTGGAAGATTAAAATTCTAACATTACAACCTCACTCAGATAAGAATGTAACAATGTACTCCAAAATAAATGTTTGCTACCTTTTCTGACGAATTTTGTTGTTGTATTTGTCATATTATCCAATTTTATATACAATTATTTGCATAATACTTATTTTTTTTTTAAATGGACCACATTCTTACCTTTTTGTTTAAATGTTGGTGTAATATAGGAATTTTAATTTTTTAAGATGTAAATTGAGAATGGAAAACAATTTCAGGGTCAAAGTACAATTTTTCCCAAAGAAGTGTCACAACGAGATCTTCGAGATTTCAAAACCACGACGCCATGATGCATCTCTCATGAAAAAAATCAAACCATTTTCTTCTATTTGTTTTTACTCAGATTTGAGAACGTTTGTTCTCTCTCTTTCTCTATCCCACACACACGCACACGAGAATATATTCAATGCAACGATGGCACTACATCATTACTACCACGTGATGTCATTCTCTAATAATAAATGAACATAAAAATAAATGAACCCCACATCCACATGATTTTGTAACTAACCTATCCATGTAAGATAATAATCAACCCATGCAAAAAAGTGGAATTCCCCTTTCTCACTCATAGGTTTACCATTGGATGATGACACTGCATGCCAATAATAAAGTTGTCACTGGTACCCTCTCCCCTCACTCACTATCGCAATAACTATCTTAGTCCATGCATGGTCGCTTAGAAGTTATTAATAGTTAGGTGTCTTTATCTATAAAGTGGGTAATAACGTAATTAGCATTATTTCCACTAAGGGGCTGTTTGATAACATCACTTAATGCCTAAAACTGAATACTTTAGGTACTTAATGAATTAAACTTGTTTGATAACCTAAAACTCATACCACTTAATATTTTAAGCACTCCTTAAAAATATGCTAAAATTTTAAGTAGCAAGTCAACTAATTATCACTTAATGCTGAAAATGTTAGTCAGAAAGAATTTAATCAATTTCTCATAATGAACAAATATATCCTCAATACATTTTACATTCTTAACTTTTCAATACCCACCATCCACCACCATCACCATTGTGTCGTCATCGCCACCACCATCGCCACAGCACCAACACTACCATCACCAGCATTGTGCTGCCACCACCGCCACCAGCATTGTGTTTTCGCCACCACTATCATTATGTCACCACCACTATTGTATCACCACCACCACCATCATCACCGCCACAGCAACCACCACCATCACTACCACCACCGCTACCATTGTGCCACCGTCACCACTACCGCCACCGCCACCATTATGCTACTACCACCATTACCACTACCACTATCACCACTACCACTGCGCCGCCACCATCACCACCACCACCACCATTGTGTCGTTGCCACTACCACCACCACCACCACTACCACCATCACCATTGTGACGATGGTGGTAGGAATAAGGTAGTTACAAAGAAATGGTTAAAAAGAAGGGCAAAATTAGAATAATAATAATTTTTAGACTTCGGCTCCTTATGTCAAACAGTTTGATTCAATTCAATACTCAAATTTCAGTTGATACTAAACAATCTGCAAATTAAAAAATTCAGCATTCAGGACTTAAAAATTTGCATTTAGTTTTTAGTGTTCAGCTTTTAGTTGTATCAAACACCACCTAACATTGTCACTAGTTTCCCTTTGGAATAAAACCATAAGGGTTATGTCCATGATTATAAAATGTCAAGTAAGTTTGTTTTTTTGTCAACCAGTTTTAAAATTGAGAGGCTCTTGATCCTCAAAACCCCACATTTTTTCTTTTAAAGGAATTTTCTCTTTGCTTCCTTATCCTACTTATGTGTCATGAATCATTTCAACAAAAGACTTCTTGAGATATGTAGAACGAGCACAAAAGGACAAAACTAGAAGGTAAGGGATAGGTGCGTTGCAGATCTAAGGCTCTTCCATGCTCAAGTGAGATTTTTTGAACAATTCAACAAAACTATACCAGGATAAAATCTCGTACCTTTGATTGATGGTGATATGAATTCTGAAATACGATTTTTCTTGGGAGAACCAAACAAAAAAGCAGCTAATTCCTACAATACGAACAAACTATCAGTGATCGGGGTGGACTTGTCAAAAGCACTCTGATGCTTAAGTCAATAAGGGTTCTGAGGTAAAGCAAGCAAATTGTAGGAACAAAAATGTGTACTTTAGACTTAAGATTTACCCAATATTTATAGTGGTTTGTACCCTCTTCTAGGGTTTCACCGTTGGCTTAACAAGATTGATATTGGAACCCCTTCAGACCTCCTTTCTAGTTCGCCTATTATTTATGTTACATTTATAATGTTCACCTATGATTTAGGCAACTTCCCTATCGATTTTGCACTGCCCCTAATCATTTACGCTACGTCCTACTTCGGTTTCTTTGCTCAGTTCAACTCATTGCTCGATTATCTTGTGTGACCGAGCAACTTCGCCATTTGTTCCGCTAAATCATGAATCTATTCAGTTAACCGTGATACAACTCGGTTGTCTGAACCATTACTTAGACAGAGGAACTCTGCCTATTTCATAATTCTTTATTTCGTAGTGTGATTATTGATGTGTGTCTTTTTCGTCACGTGTCAATGTCACGTGTACTCATTAAATGGTCTAATCATTCGTAGTCGTTTTATGCCCCTTTATTTGCCGCTGGAGAATGTCTGTCATGTTGCACACACTGGTTGTCATTCTCTATTGTAATCATTCCTTTATTTAATGTCTGACATCGTTCCTTATGAACAGGCGCTGCACACATCTCTTCTACTAAAGAGAATGGCCCTTCGCATTTAATGTTCGCGTCTTTTGATCTTTTAGGCACAGTCTCTTGGTGCCCTTTCCTCCTCTTTTTAAAGAGTTTTCTTCCTCACTTTTCATGTTTACCATTTTTGTCTCTAGTGCTCTCTCATCCTTCTCAAAGTTTTTTCTGCAATTTTCTTCGCGCTTCACATTTTTCTTCCATGGCTCCCCTTGTCAATGAAGACATCCATGCCTTTAAAACCACTTATGGCATCCCTGACGACACCAAGGTCAAGGTTGCCAAGGCTGATGATGCTCTCATAGGGTCTAAAGTGTCCATCCTCATGTACACCACGTCGATCACTAAAAGCGGTGTATGATTTCTCCTTTATCCTTTTTTCTCAGGGTACTCTCTCCCCTTTAGTGTCACCCCAACTTTTTCATGATAGTTATGGGGATAGTAGCACTGAACAATCTCTTGGGGACCAATATGGGTCTCTAGGAGATCCTTTACTGTTACATCATCAAGAACAAGAGTCGCTACCTTGTTACCCACCACCCTGATTCAAACAAAGGCCATGAGAGGTACATTGTGATTATCTTTGGAAATTTGGAGCACAAAGCGGGCGCAGATCCTGACTACATGTGCCTTATGAAGGGGGTGTTCCAGTTATATTTTCATTTCTACCCCATTTTCTTTAGACATGTTCAATTTTGGTTCCTTTTTGCTGGGGTCTTACCTTTGTTTGATTCGCAACCGAGGATGTCAAGGGCAGGATTTCGAAGAGGTCGGTAAATTTGGAAGATCTGAAGAAAGTATGGGTCTTCAATGACAACCTATTCTATCGAGTCGCCCATGTTCTGCTCAGCTATACTCCCAACTACCGATCCTTCATAGTAATCCTCGATAGGCCCAATGCTCGCCTTGCCGAGGACCAAGAAGCTCTTAGAGCAACTCCAAGGGGAGTTGCCATTTTTGGGGTGTCAAATGCTATTTTGCAATCTTGAACAGTGTTTTGGCACCCCTGATTTATAAATCTGCTCCAATGGTAGGTGCTAAAATGGGGTGTCATTTTAATATTTTTTATTAAAAAATATAATTAAATGTAACAGTTATATTATAACGGGTATAGTTTTCATAACGATCGCAATTTAACGGATATATTTTTATAATAAAAAATTAAATTTTCAATTTTCAAATTTCAAATTTCAATTTGAAGTTGTATTTTCAATACATAGTAATTAAAAAATAATAACAACATAATAATTAATGACTAAAAATTAAAAAATAATAGCAACATAATAAATAATGACTACAAATTAAAAAATAATAGCAACATAATAAATATGACAATACAAAAAAAATTAATGGTGTACTATGACAATACAAAAAAAATTTAATGGTGTAAAATGACAATACAAAAAATTTTTGGCGTAGAATGTGTCATTTCCCCTAAAATAAATACTAGCAGCACCGATTCAGACCCAATTGCCAAACCCTTCCCCTGCGATTCAATCCCTACCCCCTTTCCCTTCCCCTAAACCCTAAACCCTAAACAAAATCACCAAATGAAGTTAAAGCATATATCCAATGAGAAGTTAAAGCATATACCCAGGCAACGATTTTCAGACACCAACGAGGCAAGGAGACACCAACAATTTTCAGGCAAGTAGATACCAACGATTTTCAAGCGATTTTCAGGCAAGTAGACACTTCCTTCCCCTTTCCCTCTCTCTGTATTTTAATAGAAGTTTTGGGTTGAATATAGCGATTGAGATGAACAGTAGACCCAACGGCTCTTTTGCAACCTCTCAATTCTCTCTCCAAAGTTGTCAAATATGTCACCCCAAAATCCTAGATGTCATTTTGTCACCTCTGATACCACCCCCATTAAAGTCCGAATTTTTGAAGTTAGAGTGTCATTCTAACGGTTATGGAAATGCTACCCCTGATGGCAACTGCCGTTGCAGCTGCTCTTAGGGTCATGGGACTTCTACACCCTGATCCTACAAGAATTTTGTTATTATTGGTCAATCCTGACCCATCGAAAAATTCATTGACCTTGTTCTTAATCCTTCTGATGCCTCTCCAAGTGTCACTTTTGCTCGAAACTTTTGCCGAACTAACAACCACTCCCCATGATATCCATTCCAAAGACAATTCTACTCGGCCAGCTATTCCGAACCCAATCCAATCCTAGTGTCGGACGATGATGAGCCAGTTGATACTCCCCAAGTCATCAATCCAAAGTTTCTAACCCTCAAAACCTTGAAGTTCCTACAATTCCCTCTCCTTCTCCTGTTGAGGCTCTTACGAGAGACGAGGCCTCCCCAAAATCAGTTGGGCGATGTAAACACGTTGCCAAGAAGAGAAAGATAGGGGAGGTCGGTCAATCCGATCAATTTAAGGGCACTGAAGTTGTCGGTTTTTGCCCTGTTCTAAGGACAAAGGGGAAAGAAATAACTGTGAAAGTCTCCACAGTGGGGGACGTAAATGTTGTAGGTATTGCTAGAAGGGTGATCCTTCCTCCTAATCTTGTTGCCAACGAGATGATGGGTGAGGAAGAAGTCACTCAAAGCACAATCCAAGAGATAGTGATGATAAGTAATTCCACTTCACCTTTCATTTCTCAAAAAGGTTACTCCCTCTATTTTTTTTGTCAAGTGTTGGTCCTTTACAGGGTCTCCAACATGTTCATGAAGTTGGTGCTCGGATCAGCGCAAGGACAAGGCCATGAAAAAAAGCCATTTATGACTTCATGGTCATGCTGTAGAAGAATGAGCACTTGGATTCCAAGATCTCCCAACTATGGGAGGACATGATGGTTCTTCAAGCTTAGATTTTCGACCTACATGATGAGAATGAGAATCTTAATTCTCGATGTAAAGGTTTAGAATCATCAGAGGTAGCAACTTTGAAGGAGCTATCTAAACCAAAGAAGAGAACACATCCGTTCTTGAGAAGTTTGAGTGCTTCAACGCCGAGCCCCAAACTAGTTAATCAGAGGCCTTAGAGGAGGCGATCGAGAAGGCCGAGAAAGAACTTGGCCAACAAGTCCCGACTATCCAGAAGACTTACTTCAAGCAGAGTTGGGATGCTGCTCACTTTGTTGCTGGTGTTCCTTCATCTTCTGAATTATTCTCTTGTCATTCAGTTATCTGCCCAAGTACCTAGTTTGTTGGTGGTGCTTCTTCGTCTGCTACTCCAAACCCCAAGCCCCCCAGAACTTTCAAAATGTATTTATAGATTAGTTCAGTTGTACCCTTTCTTGATCTTAATATAAGGGAACTTTATCTTGAGTTTGTGCAATCTACTTCCCCACCCCCCCCCCCCCTTTTTTTTTTATCAATATCTCTGAGCAAGGAAAGAACGAAGAGACAGGTTTGATACCTGGAAATTTTGGATTATGCCTCATTTCCCCTAGCAAAGGGGTTCGGCCTTAATAAAGGGTTAGGGTCTTTCACACTTAGCAAATTTTCGAGTAGTGCCCTCTTCTCCCAGCAAAAAAGCTCGGCCTCAATGAAGGGTTAGTGCGTTTCATACTTAGAAAATTTTCCAATAGTGTCCCATTCCCCTAACAAAGAGGATCGGCCTCAATGAAGGGTTAGGATCTTTCATACTTAGAAAATTTTTGAATAATACCCCCTTCCCCTAGCAAAGAATCTCGGCCTCAATGAAGGGCTAAGGCTTTCCATACCTTGGATTCTTTGGTTATAGCCCCCATCCCTAGCAAAGAGGCTTTGCCTCGATGTAAGGTTTGGGCCTTTGTTCTTAGCCACTCGTTGTGACCCTCGCACCGACCCGCCAAATTGATTGGTTTCAAATCTCTACCCATTTGGCTTATACCGTCATGCTTAGGCCTAAGTTTAATCAAGTGGATACACCAGAGCAAGGTGCTTACTTTAGCTGTAAGTTGAATCGTGCCCAAGCCTTCTTGGGTCTTTTGCCTAGAATTTCATTCTTATGACTTTTTCTTTTACCTTAGCAAAGGCTCGTTGAGTGGTTTCTATTCGGCTGGACTTGAATAGTCTTCTATCAAGAGATTTTTTGCAAAGGCACTTTGTAACAAATAAATTTTATTTATTGAAGTTTAAACTGCTTTACAATTTCTTAAGAATCACTAACTAAGCAATCCTAAAGGCACTTCACGCAAAAATTACTTTGTTTCAGGAGGCACTCCAACTTATATGATTGAAGGTACTTATGTTAGAATCATATTTGTAATTGACTAATTTTGTGAAATATTTTTGTAAATCTCAAACTATTCAATAGTTATAATGTTACAATGTGAAAAATCAAAAAGCGTCAAATGAAGTGAGGAGTTCAAGCTGCAACGACACATCAAGACTCTCCGAATGAACCTTCATGCTTAAAACAAAAGTAATTAACTTAAGAGAGTTTGCGAACAGGAGTAAATCCAAAACACATCAATCAATATGATATTCTTGATATTTTATATCATACACCTCAGGTGTGCACAGATACAAGTTATGCCCTTGTATAGTCCATTGCTTGTCGGTGTGCATGTACGTCAGCGATCATTGAGTTACAGCAAAGGTAAAGACCAATGAACTAGGCCTAAACCAAATGTCATATGTATGCGTTGCACCTAATGGTCGAGAAAGGAACATGGAAGGTGCGAATTGCACTTCCTTCACTATTGTGTATTTAAGCTCTCGCATTGTACCGGTGTTCTAGAGCTATTGGAGAGAGAAAGTACGGATCCAAACCGTAAAATCTGTCTTCTCCGGCAGGTTTGGGCAGCGAGGTGATGCAAGGATGGTGGCCAGAGGTGTCGGTGATGAGTGTGGGGATGGGGAATCGACATAGACAGAGAGGAGAGAGAGAGAGAGAGAGAGAGAAATCTAAGGCTAATTCTATTTTGATATACTAAAGGGTATTTTAGTATAATAAAAAAAATGATTTAACAACCCTCAATAGATCACTTGAGTGTACTAGCCAGCAATTATCACAAAACAAGAATAGTCAAATCCAACAGCAAATTATCTAATAAATCAAAATACAACTCCTACAATAAATTCCATCCTCAAAGTCTATGCATCTAATGAAATATCTTAGATTAGCACGATCCACCCTTTTGTTGGCCCGTAGAGTTGAACCAAAATTTCTAACTAGTATGCCAAGAGCGGGTTGAGTAGTGTCTGGGTTGAGTAGTTTTTCTTATCTGTGAAAGTGCTAAACAAATGCCCTAGTTCTAATATTTAATGATTTATATAAAAAAACCAAAAGCTATTAAAATTCCTTAGAAGAATGGAACAATATTTGTACACTTTATTATATGAACCAGAGACGTAAACAAACATCTTAAAACACATGCACCAAGCAAGTTTGGAAAATCTATGGACAGGAGCTGAAACCAGCAACCTCTAGGTTACCCCTCATCAGCACATATAAAGTTGTCCTTTCGTTCTTTGAAAATCACAAAAAGGATGTTTTATGGATTACTCATTATGCTTAGGTAAACCTCCGACATGAGAAACAGATGGTCGAGAACCTGTCATGGTACTTCGGCACATGAGGTGGCGGGTTTTTATAAAGATGCATGAAAAATGAAGGGTCAACAACCCGTCCTGATTTGATCAAAAAAAAAAAGCACCCGTCCTGATCTTCTCGACTCACCACTTACTTTTTGAGGTTGTGGGGTTGGCACAACAGGTTGTTGTCTTACCGCACCGCAGGTGGACGCACAATATCAATGTATTGCATCTATCTCTCTCTATCTCTCTCCATAAAAGGCTTACTCCAACCCTCAATCCAGACTTCAATTGTTGGTCATCAGTTGTAAAAGAAAAAAGCAGGTTTAAGCACGAAAACATTTGCTGAGATAGACACCACAAAATGATACTTCAACGCCATTGCACACATCATTGTCACTGTCCACGAAGAAACGATGATGAAAGAAGGCAACATTCTGTAAAACTTCCACGCACCAATAAAGTTGACTCTGACCTCTGCTACAAAATCTAAATTCACTCTCTAGATTATAATTTCCACTAATTTTCTGTAATGTTTTCCAACCAACCGTAGAAGGATGGTCATTAATGGCCCACACATTCCTGTATGACACACAATGGACTTACCTTCTACCAACCATGAATTATAAATAGTGCACAACTGCCATCTGTAATGGAATATAGAAGAGACAAACGATAGACAACATTATCCTATTTGAGAGAGACTAATTCCTGGACTCAACCCAAGAGGAATTGCTTGGGCGGATGAGCATTCACTACTGTTCCAAGTCCAATATTTACCACTAAATAGAGATAACCATCCAAGAGAAGTAAATAAGATAATTATTGAAATGAGAACCCGAACGATAGCTACAGAAGATCATTGTGGCTATACAAACCAACTGTCCATCGTGCAACATTCAAGTTTATGTTGACAATTATGGCTCCCATATTTCTTACAACAATAAAGTACATCCCCAGCTTCTGATATATAGATGAATTCAGAACTGTCCATACTGTCCGAATGCATATTTTAAGAGAGATTAATGATACATAAGTTCAAGAGCAAAATTTTTGCGATAGTATACATATGTTGTATGACTGCCAGTCTGAAGTCCAAACTGGTTGAATAAAAAAAGAAGTCCGAATTGGTACAGGCAAAGTCCAATAGACTGCATGAACATTTTTTTCCTCCGCAACTAAGCAAAATATACCTGTGAAGCAGATCAATCAACCTAGAATGGACGGTGGTAGTAAGAGCAATCTTTTATTTATGCGTCGAATAAGAGGCTCTGTTTCATAGCGTACCTCCTAAATTACACCATACCATCATTTCCACTTCCCCTAGTTTAGGATCTTACAGCAGTGAAGGATACACTCATTAGCTTTTGGGAACAGTATCCATAAGTTGACCTGCCAAATGATCAGCTTCAGACCATATGCGGGTTCAATCTGTTAGAGTTAGTATTAATCAAAATCACAGCTATTCCAACTATTTTGAAGCACAGTATCAACATTCTTTTGGACATGTGGAATTTATGAATACTGGGTACGATTCATGAGATATGGCATCGGCATATTATAGAAAGCAGAGCAAGACAAGTACCTTGACTAGGGAAGACCATTCGCACGAAATATCAGGGGATAAGTACAGCAAAATCCACTGCTCCAACACTGCATAAGAAGCCAAGTCAACCAAAACATGTCAGCTATGCTGCACAAATAATCAGTAAAAGCCATACCAATGAGCTAGGTGTTTGCAATCAGATGTAAATCCAGAACACATCAATCAATTTGATATTCTTGATATTTTATATCCCACACCTGAGGTGTACACAGATATAAGTTATGCCCTTGTATAGCCCATTGCTTGTCGGTGTGCATGTACGTCAGTGATCATTGAGCTCATACCACAAAGTACAACAATAATTCACGAAGGACATGCAATGCGTATAAAATGAAAAATGTTGCAGGAGTTACCACAGAAAGCAATGGTCCTTGTTTGAACTTGTCATGAAATGAAAATGCTATTGGCTTTGGATGGTCTCCAGGACCCCTAATGAACCCACTGAATTAACATAGCAGCAAACTATAGGTCAAAAATCAGCTTAGTCTACGATCCAGTAAATCTGAAAAAATAAGGAGGTACTAAATATGAAATGTCCAACACTCGCCACCTCAACAAAAAAACAAAGAAACGCATGAGTAACAAGCAACAACAACAAAAAAAAGTAATAGGCTGCTAGTTATTCAGTTTAAAAAAATCTACAAAAAAACAAAAATAATTGGGTGCTAGTTATTCAATCCGAAAAAATCTACAGCAAAATAACGCACATTAATGATGCCGAAATCAGGGGAGTCCTCCTAACATCATATACAGCAATAAGACCCTGGTACATGTCATCCCCGTCTTTGTAAGATAAAGCCAAACGCTCTCCGGAGGCATCCCAGGCTATCTTCTCAATGCTGTGACTGCATATTGACAAAAGGCATTCATGATATAAATGTCTGCATGAATGACAATTCAATTACATATCACAAATTCAGAAGACATCTCATGCTAAAAACTGCTTTCTGCCATGTAATATAGTAAATTATCCGTGTCCATATGGCTAAACATAGGCCTAAACCAAATGCATGTTTCAGATTAGTTCGAACCAACATATGAGCACACAGGCCAATATTTAGGCACGTCCATCAGCAACAATAAGGTGCACTTGTCATAGTTCATGGGCCATAAACCTCAAAATGTTAAAAGTGTAAAATGTTATTTGTTGAAGAGATCCCAGGGAAGGAAAGAGGAAACAAAGATAAAGACAAGACCCAAGCAAATAGTGAAAATAAATAAATAGATAAATAAAGAAACAAATAAATAACTAGATCTAGGCCATATATATGCGAATTGATAAGCTTGAATTCATTAAACAAACACATTCTAATAAGAACAAAACAACAAAAGAAAAGGAATTCATGCCTATTCCATTTACTGGTTAAGTAAGAAACATGCCTGCACAACACATATGCATTAGTTATATGGTTAATACTTTGCCAACTGAATTGTACTCCCCAGGATTAGGGAAGAAAAAGAAAAGGAGGGAATTCCACCCCCATAATTGGAAAAGAGACATTGTGAATGATCAAAGAAAGAGTTAGAAGGAATTCCTTCCTATTCCATTTACTGGTCGAGTGAAGAAGCAAATAAGGACACTGAGAATGAACTACAAAACAACAGAAATGTGTCCCACTTTCAAGTAACATGACAAGAGATTATTAAACTTGAGTTGCGTTTGTGATGTTCACTGTAGCATTGAAAGACATAAGAATAGGAAATAGAATTAGATTTGTTAGCATTTTCCAGCTAAAGATGAGAGAACACTAACAACCAGTCACACATAACAAATAAGAATTGACAAGATGCGACAAAAAGATAATCAATGAAATAAGCAGGAGAAGAGGAGGGGTCAAGCTAGATTCTGTCGAAAAATAAGAGAAACCACTTTCTGAGATTTCACAAAAATGCTTTCACTCAGTGAAGGGATAGGAAATAATCCAGAGACATGTCCAAATGGTCCTGAGTGAGTGCAAGTGTGCCATCCTTGTGTAACACTGTAACTATTTTAAGAAAGTACAGTAACTATTTTAAGAAAATACAGTAACTAATCCAACAAGAAATTAAAATGATGAACACAATGAGGGCGGCAGTAGACTTCAATTCGAAAGGATAAAAATTGCCGAGGAGATGCTCCAATAATTGATAATCTTGAGAGATCCAAAAAACCTTTTGACCAATAGAGCTGTTAGTTATTAAATTTTCCCATACTTATGAATAGGGGAAAATTTTCTTCCCTATATATATCATCATCACAAAATTAAAATATTATATTTTGAAAACTGATGGAATTTTGACCAAAATTAAAATATTATATTTTGAAAATGTTTCGACGTGTTTCAAAAACGTTTCGACCTATTTCAGAAATATAATGAAAAATTTAAAAATTTAAGAATTATTTTTTTAAATATTGGTTGAAATATACCAAAATATCTTAAAATACTTTGAAATATTTCAAAACATCACTGATTTGTTTCGGTCTCCTTGAAAATAAAAATATTTCAGAAGTTCCAACCATTTTGAAATGAAATTTTAATCCTCGACTCCAGTTTGAGGGAGAGTATTAGAGTTCCTAGTTATTGCTAGTCGTGTTGGGTAAAATTGTAGTTTACTCATATGCTACAAATAAGGTGTAGAGCACCATTAGCTCACACATTTTTTTTTTCTCAATCCCTCTCTCTCATCTCTTCTTTTTCTCTCTCCTAAATATAAACCCTAAAATTTTATTATTTGAATTTTAACTTTCCCTAAACAATATAATAATACTAAAATAAATATTAAAATCCAATTCTTGAATTCAAGCTTACCCGACTCCTTTTCGAACCCCATCAAGGGGTTTAGATTCTTTTTTGACTGATTCCAATTTCAAGGGATTTAGAGAGGATTATTTCTTAATGAAAAAGGGTGGGGTAGATAAAGAGCCTTTTTGGCTTCCATGGACCTGTATCTAGTGTCAATTAAATGACCAATATGTCTTTGGTCCAATGGTACTACTTGCCTTGTAAAAGTTTTGTCTTCTTGAAGTCAAGAGTTCAAGTCCCCCACCTCCCAAAAAAAAAAAATAGTGTCAATTAAAGGTACGGGAGGGAAACTGCAAAAAGGAAAGAAGCTAATAATAGGAAAGGGATTAGGAACTAAACAATTTGAAATGTATGATCCATTTTGAAAGTAATAAGGTTAGGAGGGGTAATGCTGGGTTTGGTGGTTGGTGGGGTAATGGTTCGGTAGTTTCAAGGAGTGGGTATTTTTTCCTTGTGAAAACCTGGGGGTATAGTTATCATGTGGGATGCTAGATATGTGTCTGTTGTAGACTCAGTGTTAGGGGAGCTTACTGTTTCTGTTCACTTCAGGATGAAAGATGGAGGAAAGTGGTGATCATCAAGAGTTTATTGGACTAATACCCATCTTAGGAAAAACTTTTGGGAGGAGTTAGCTGGGTTGTGTGGTCTTTGTGGCCGTAGTTGGTGTCAGGGAGGTGACTTCAATGTTGTTAGTTACGCATCCAAAAAGTTAAATGGGTTGGAATAACAAGAAGTATAATAGATTTTAATGAGTTCCTTAGGGAAACTAATCTGGGAAATCCCCTTTTGAATAACGCGATTAACTTGGTCAAATTTTAGAGTGAGGTTGGTATGTATGTGTCATATGTTGGATGGATTCCTATTTTCTTCGAGGTGGGAGGATTGCTCTCCTAATGCGAGGCAAGAATCTTTAATTCAGGTGGTATTAGATCATTCTCCAATACTGTTAGATTCAAGTTTCTTTAAGTGGAGTCTGGTGCCATTTAGGTTTGAAGATATGTGGTTGGAACATCATTTGTATAGAGAAAGTTTTTAAGTCTTAGTGGCAAAATAGTCTAGTGCAAGGCTGAGAGGGTTTTAAATATATGAAGAAATTATAAAGCATGAAACAAAAACTGAAGGTGTGGAATAGGGAGGCTTTTGGTGATATTAGGATTCAGAAGAATAAAATTTCGAACCACATCGAGCAGTCCAATATAATAGAATGTGGGGGGATTCAATGAGGAATTAAGAAATGAAATGATTAATCTAAGAAAAAAATTGAGGAAGTGGTGTTTAAAGAAGTAATTACGTGGAAACAAAAGGCTAAAGTTAAGTGGTTAAAAGATGGGGTCAACAATTTGAAATTGTTCAGCAATTGGGAGGAGGAAAAAAAACTTCATAAACAAGTTAGAAGTTGGTGATGGGATTCTATTAGAAGAAGAATAGAGGATCGCAAGAGAGAGAGTTAGCTTCTTTGAGAATTTTGTATTTGGATGAAAATATTGGGAGGCCAAGGATTATGGGTCATGATTGGAATCCAAGTAGAGAAAGAAATACATGTTGGTTGTAAGGACCTTTTGAAGAAGGTGAGGTGAGAGACGCATTTGAACTCAATAGGGAAGTCTCCAAGGCCAGATGGATTTTCATATGCGGTGTTCCAAGAATGTTGGGATATTGTCAAGGGCAATTTAATGAAGGAGTTTAGGGAGCTTTTTAATAAAGAATAGTGAATGTTAATATTAATGCAAAATTTATTTGTGTAATTTCAAAAAAGCAGAACTCTTTGAAGATCAATGATTTCAAGCTTATAAGCTTGGTGACAAGTCTTCATAAGATATTGGCGAAGGTAGAGTTTGGGGGAAACCATTTCTAAACATCAAGGAGCTTTTGTTGAAGGAAGGTAAATGTTTGATATTGTGTTAACTGCAAATGAAGTGGTGGGGGAGTATAGAGCTAATGGAAAAGAATGAGTTGTTTTCAAGATTGATTTTGCAAAAGCATATAACCATGTCAATTGGGACTGTTTTGTATTGGAAATTAAAGGCTTTGGATGTAGGAGGAGGAATTTAGTAAAGGGGTGCTTAAGGTCATTGAAATTTTCGGAGGTGACTAATGGAAGTCCGCAAGAGAGATGAGTGCTACTAGAGGTCTAAGGCAAGGTAATCCTTTGTCACCTTTTCTTATTACCTTGGTAGTGGATGGGCTTAGCTATTTATAGGGTAGAGCGAGGGCATATAGTTTGTTTAAATGTTTTTGGGTGAGCAAGGACTCGTAGAGATTAAACATTTCTAGTTTTTTTCAGAGAAAAGAATAATTTTATTATAGAATAGAAGGTAAAAAAAAAAAAATGAATTACAATCACAACATATCTGATCAGCCTGTTCCCTTCTCCTCCTCTCCCTGTCATGCATATCTGATCAGCCCGCTCTCTCTCTCTCTCTCTCTCTCTCTCTCTCTCCATCACCGGTGGCTCTACACCTCACCACCACCGGCGGTTTAGATATTCTCCACCAGCGAATCTCTCTCCTCTCAATATGAAAAAATCAAAACCAGTTGGAGTTGCGAGGAAAGAAGACAGCGGCTGTTCGGACTTCCTATTCTTGTGACCAGCCTAAATTGAAGCACAGACCTCCTCTCTTGCTCTGCCCTTTAGCCAACATCAGCCATTGCATAGCCACCATCGACAACAGCCAAATATTCCGTCTCTACTCTCTCCCTCTCGTCTCTCACCCCTCGACATCAGCCATTGCAGAACAAGCTCGTGGAAAGGCGAGAAGCTTGTTTTCTGAAATTTCACAAAGGCCATGGATATAATAAAAACTAATTGCAACAGTTCTAATTTCACTTGTTTTCTACATCATGGCCTTGGAATTTGAGAGCCTGTATCACAGGTACCCTTAATAAGGCTTTACACTGGTTCTCCATGATATTTCAGTGTTCTATTTCACTTACCAGCAGATTTTCCTTTGGTAATACCCTCGATTTGCTGTATCAACAAATCATCATCAGAGTCCAAGAAATTATCAAAATCCTCGCAATCATGAACAGTTTCTACCTCAATTAATTTTCCTTCATCGTTAACTTTTCCTTTTCCTTTTCCTTTTCCTTTTAACCTTTGGATATAATCAAAGCCCTATTGCTCGCACCACTACCTAGCAATGTACAAAAAAAAAAGCAATTCCATGAGGTGTAGAAGAATATCGCAGCAACTCACTTTGGCTTCTATCTTCTCCAGACCCTTGGATCGTTGTCGAGGAGTGGCCTTCTTTCTCTTTTGGCAATGGTGAAATATTCATTGTTCCAATAGTATAGGAAGAACGGGGATGAGGAGCTAACGTAGCTCCATTAGCACCTAGGTTTGGGCCCCATGTTTAATGGGTAATTTGTGCAACCCATTACTATTTTATGCATTCAGCTCATTTGAACTCAAACGGGCAGCTGCAACATTTAAAGCATGTGGACCCATCATCTTTGGTAAAACCGAAGCCCATTTTGAAACTCCGGCTCATTCTACTTCATAACTTTAAAATAATACTTTTGAAATTTGAAATAGACTTTTTTTAATTTTGAAAATCTCCTAATTTTTCTCCCCAAATCTTTCCTTCTGTTACAAAAATCTCTCCACATTTCCCTCCTATTCCAAGATCTATTTTCTTCCAACCTCTATGGTTGACCTCCTTTCGCTATCACCCTCCATGGCTAACCACCTTGAGTTCTCAATCTACCAAAGAGTGAATTTGTTTTAACTATAGGAATGAGTTGCTTTTCCGACTTCACGAAATTGTTGATTGGCATCATGAATGGCTTCATCCCAGGCCATAGCGGACTGACAAAACTAACATTCATAGCATTCACTGTGATCGTTGATGGAATAGAATGTATTGTAGTTCTAATCAAAATTCTCGCACCACAAAATCTACAACATAATTTCCAATGGCAATAAACAACTCATTACACCAAAGATGTGTCGGAATGCCAAATTAATCTAATCCATATATTTTCCACCTCCAAGCTTCTATGCAAACCAAGCCCACTACACCCATCTATCAAGATAAAGTGGAATTCTTTCTAAATTTCAATCTTGAAAATTTAAAATCTGCATTGTTTCCTTCTCCGATTGAAAAACAAATATGAATAGTGAATTGGCCATTGGAATGACTTTTAGACCAACTAACCCCCATCTTCCATGTGCCCAACTGCTTACTTTCTCAATCCCTGCTGGCTGTGAATTGAGAGCACCAAATCTTCCAACCAAACTTCAACGCCAATCCTCACACCTCAACATACAAAAATCAGCATCCACATTGCACAAGCCCATTTTTATCCATAGAAACAAATGAAGGAATTGTAAACCTCCCTCCAATCTTCGTAGCTTCCAAATATGATTTCTTCATCCCTGATAACTTGCTTCCCTGGTTTACGGATTCAAAGGATGTTTTACACATATTCCTTGTTGTGAACCATTACTGTTGGGGGTTGATCCATCCCTGTATTTACTTTAGCAACAACATAAGGCAAAGTAATTGAGCTATACATTGTTGTTTTCCCTTCCTGTTCCTTATCTAGATGGAACCCATATTATCTGTCCGCTCTCTCTCCCTCCCTCCCTCCCCCCCCGGGGGGGGGGGGGGGGGGGGGAGGGGGGCGGGGGGGGGAAATACAATCTTCTTTATGTCAGCAAATGAGTATAAGTTCCAAAATTTAGCGAAAGTCATTGAATCTTCGGTTTATTGGATCAAAGTGCATACCGTTGCACCAAAAGCTTAAGATAATTAAAGCACAACTTCTTTCTCTTAACTAGCTAGATTCGAAAGATTATATGGTTTTTCAACTTGAACAATCATTTTATGGGAATACGATTAGAGATGCAAAATTTCAACAAACATATTTTCTTCCACAAAATTAAGTGGGATAAGTTCCGACCAAAATGAAAGGCATAACGACCTAGCCATTGTCTCCAAGAGAGGCTCGATGAAATAGCAGCCATAGATAAAACTGGTTAAATCCTCCATCGAGACACTGGGAGACTTTCTACACCTCCTCCAAGCAAGCAACCACCATCCCTTCCCCCCCCCACCAAAAAAAAAAAAACAAATACCCTGGGACTTGACCCGCCATCTTGTGCCTTCACTAATAGCTTAAGTTTTTTGGTGCAACAGTAAGCGCTTCAGTACAACAACTGGTATCAATGCAAGGTCACAAATTCCAGTCTCGAGGGGAGTTGCTGGGGGAGAGATTGTTGGCTTATGGGGGCAGCAACTACTTTTTGACACAGAACATCTGAAAAAACATATCGCAATGGACTGACTACCCAACCCGTTGGCACAATAATGGCGCAGGCCCTCACACCCACTTGGCACTTAGTGTAGAGCTTGATCTTTATTAAAAGAAAGACATTGCGTCCTAACTAACTGTTGCTGCTTTTGGTGCAATGGAAAACGCTTCAATCCAACAATTGACATCAGAGCAAGGTGACGAATTCGAGTCCCCATGGTAGTTGCTAGGGGGAGATTGTTATCTTATGGGGCCAGCAACACCCTATAGATTGGGAGAGTCTAAATGACGTCTCACAATGGACTAATTGCCCAACCCATTGGCTCTATAATGGTGCAACCCCTCATGCCCACCAGCCACTTGGTGCATGGGTTTGATCTGGATAGAAAAAAGTTCTGCCTTTCCTCACAGCTGCGGCTTTTGGTGCAATGGTAAGCTCTTCAATCCAATAGAATCAACACCCAAGAGGAAAGGCTAGATAGCATTTCAAGTAGGGTTAGGTGCGAGGTTGGGGAGTGGCCTTTAAAATACTTAGGACTACCTTTTGGGGAAATCTTTTAGTGGTGAGTTTTTGGAGACCGATTATTGAAAGGGTTCAGAAAAGGTTGGATGGATATAAGATGGTGGGTTTATCTAAGAGAGAGAGAGAGAGAGAGAGGCTTACCTTACTACAATTAGTTTTGTCTTGTATCCCACTTTAGTTTTTGCCCCTTTTTAAGATTCTTAACAACATAGTCTTTTATTGGAGAAAATGATGAGATAATTTTTGACGGACTGAAGTTAGGAAGAGAAAATCATCTTGTTAGGTATAACGTCATGTTTAGATCAAAAAAAGGAGGGGGGGGGGGGGGGGGGGGGGGGGATTGGGTGTAGGGAATTTATCGCCAAGAAATATTGCCTTGTTATGAAAATAGTTATGGAGGTTCCCACTTAATAAGATTCCTTTTGGCATGAGGTCATCAAAAGTAAATATGGACTCCATCCCAACTGGTGGGACTGTAGATGTTGTAGTTAGGGATTCTTTTAGTTGTCCTAAGAAGTTTATTTCACATGGTTTAAATTGTTTCTTGAATTATGTGAGGCAGGGGTGGGAAATGTGAGACAATCCGCTTTCAAAAATATAATGGTGGAGGGATTCTGTTTTTGCTTTAAGTTTTCCTCACCTTGTTAGATTGTCCCAAAATGACGAGGCTTCTGTTGCAAGAATGTTTGTTGCATCTTCTCCTCAAGAGAGCTCGGTTTTCAATTTCTTTAGAGCATCAAAAGATTGCAAGGTGGACGAACTTTCCTCTTCGTTGTCTTTGATTCAATCAGTCTCTCTAAGTCCAGGGTTAGTTGACAAGAGGTTGTGAGTCATTGACCCTTCAAGTGTCTTTTCAAGTAAATCGCAATTTAATGTGCTTATTGATGATCCATCTTTAATTTTTAGACCTAATCGGATGATTGGGAAGGCCAAAGTGCCCATTAAGGTGTAGGATTTTGCTTGGACTGTGGCTCATGGTAAGATCAATTTTTGTGATTTATTACAAGGAAAAGGTCGAATGCTTATCTTTCTCCTCAATAATGTGTCGTATGTAAGACGAGTTGTGAAAGTGTGGAACACCTCTCCATCCATTGTCCCGCAGCTTCAAAATTGTGGTATAAAGTTCTTGTAGAGATTAGTTTGAATTGGGTATCACCTAGAGAATGTGCTTTCAATTTTTTTTTAGACAGTCAAAAATGGAGTACAAGAGAATAGAGTATTACAATTACTAAATTACTTAGAAAGGTAAAGACACTGCCAGCAAATACTCGAATCCATTGACTGGCGTACAAGAGGAACCTTATGACAAACTAAAGCCTTGCAAAGGAATTCCTTTGCCTTATTTATTAGTAAGCTCCTCTAAAAATACTTTAAATAGGGGAAGATTAGCAAAAATGTGATATCAAGCTCACTATATCGAGTTGGTGCTTCCAGTATGGTTGTCTTTTAATACGCATGATTTGACCGAGCAAAGCATTTGATCTGCTTCCAAATTTCCTAAGAATCCAACTACTAAACCCCATTTTGCTAATGTGTGAGCTGCTATGTTGGATTCCCTGGGTGTGTGTAGCTAGGAAGCACGGATACTCCTCAAGGGGTCGATGTGGCGGTGTCGAACACGTGTCCGACATGGATACGTGTGGGATATGATCAAACACGTGTCCGATACTTCCACAAATGTCTTGAACAGTGAAGAAGTAATTATTATGGACGGATACGGCTCGGATACGGGGGTGATACGGAGGGATACGGCCACAACTATGGATTTGAAACCAGAAGGAAAAAAAAAAGGGAGGGCGAAGAAGGCGACGTACCTGATCAGCTACAGATCTCCTCCTCTTCGAGTACGTATGTCATCTTCATCTTCAGGTATCTCTTCGACCACTCTCTCTCTCTCTCTCTCTCTCTCCGCCTTAGTTCTCTGTGATTTCATCGTCCAGACTCCACGGCTTACCCTAGTTGCTGAAAAGCAATTAGGGCTGCCTTTTTATTTTTTATTTTTTTTTTGCTTGCCTTAATTTACATTTCAACCTCTATTATTTTCTTTTCTTTTTTTCTTTGCCCTAGTTGCTAAAATAATTTACAAATAATCCTTGGACTTCTTATATTTTATGTTAAATTACAATCATACCTTATTAGTTGTCACCCACTACCCAATTTGGTTTAGCCCAATGTTCATAACATATTAGCCCAGTAATCAAAATTAATATTAGCTCATTTGTCCAATTATAAAATATTAATTAATTACTCAATTTTATTATTAATGTTATTATATATATAAAATTATATTACATTATTTTAATTAGCCGTATCTTTGCCGTACCCGTGTCCTATATTTTGGAATTTTGTCATATCCCCGTGTCCGTATCGTATCGGATACGACACCCGTGTCCGTATCCGTGCTTCCTAGGTGTGTAGCATGCTCCATTCCTTGTGTTGCCTCAAAATATGCTTTATGTCATTGATGATCAAGGAGATAGACCAATGCGACTTTACATGAGGTAGCATGGCTGTATGGATCACAGTCCTTCGACAGTCACATAGTTCCAATCTTTGGTATGTGCCCATAGTGCTGCGAAACGTCCTGCCAGAGCTTCTGCTATTAATGGGTCCTGTGTTTGGTCCTTTGCAATTGTGGATCATATCACTTCACCCTTGGAGTCTCTGGCTATGGCTGCTACACATGATCCTTGGGAACTCAATGCTGCATCTATGTTGATTTTAATCTCTCCCTCCAGTGGTTTTGTCCAAGTGGCATGATGCTTACTATTTAACCTGCTGGTGATGTGATTGGCCTTCAGAGTTGATCATCTTGGCATCTATGAATTCTTGGACGGATTGTGTGACTTCTTGGAGGATAATATGAGGTTCAATGGCAGCCTTCTGATATATGGCCTTGTTCCTTCATCTCCATATTGTGCTTACCAGGATTGCTGCATCCAGGAGAAGTTTTGGGTGTTGTGATTTGTTGAGTCCAAAGAGTACAGTGGGATTCAAGATGTGATGTACCCATTCTAGGGTGGATTGTTGAAAGAATCTATCTGTGTATTCCCCAATCCCCAGGTGACCACAACATACGAGCTGAGGAGCAAATGAAAAAGAGATGGTGGTCAGTTTCATTGCTCTGCTGGCACAACGGACAAAAGGTGTCCTCAATTTGGAATCTGTTTGCTAGGAGGTATTTTTGGAAAGAGATGCTGAACATCCATTTTGTGGGCTTTTTGGGAAGAGATGCTGAGCATCAATTTGTGGGAGTGTGTGGTTATGGGAATTATTTGGGTAGAATTGATGGAAAGAAATTGAAGAATTTTCAAAGGTGAGGATGAATTCGTCGAATTGCAATGGGACAAAGCTAGCTTCTTGGCCTCTTTTTGCGTGGTTGTAGCTAAAGAATTCGAGGATGTGCCATTATTTTCCCTTAGCATTGATTGGATAGTGGCACGTAGGGTGTATTGTCCTTTATCTCCTGTTTGCTACTTTTACTGGTGGATTTCTTATCCACTTTATTGTAATATTTTCATCCTTTTAATGAACGTTATGTTTCCTATCAAAAAATGACAATACTGGAATGCAACTGTAGTTGGTCAAAGAATGACATCCATATCATTAGGAGCACTTCAAGTCTACAACATAAACAAATAGCTGAATTCTCACCAATGTCTCCATTTATTTCATGTATCATAATCTAACTAGTTTTCTATGCCAAAAAATTCAACGCTGGAGATGTATCTGAACCAATGTTATCAGAAGCAGGAGGCGGCAACATTTCTTCATTAGCAACTGACAACACTTAACCAAGCGAAAACTGGTACATGTACACCAATGATGCATCAAAAGATCATTGATGATAAATAATTTCTATTTGGAGGATAAGATAACATCCACAAGATAAGATATAAATATATGATTCATCCAATAATTATTCAAATTAAGCGCATCTTCTCTACCTGCCAATCAAGGATTGTATCTCCGGCAAATCAACGGGTAAAAGGTGTGCATCTGAGGCAAATCATTACAAAAATAGAATTGAAAGTCAAGTGTGCGAACATCTACTAAACTTCCTCTATGTTATGCAGCCATAAACTACAGATAAATCATTCCTCAATAAAGTAAATACATGTCTGTTAATGCAAACATCATATGCATTGAATACAAGTAATATGGATAACAAAACACTGCAAGCACACATTTAAGCTGCTTTTCTTCTAAGCATAAATAAATGATGTGAGCGTAATAACATAGGTTAGCCAGTCAACCATGTATTTATAACATTATTGTTACACAAAACAATCTTGCATTGGCATTTTCCAGTAACAAAATGATCAAATAACATCAAGCATCTCATTCCTCAGTTAAGCACTGCAACTATCTAAATCCTAGAGTCCAAGGACAAAGGCCAGTGGTGCCCAAGGTTCACAGTATCGGTATCAACCAATATAACTCGGCACCTTCCGAGTCGATACTGTTACACGTTAGGTCTTGCACGATGGGGCCAAGTTATCTCCGAGTCAATCCCCAGTCATTATCACCGAATCGGCCGATACGGTTTCGCAATGCCGCAATATGGCCTAACTCTCTAATCATATTCAACTTCTTCATTTAGGTCATAGATAACGCAATTATGAAATATGGCCATGGATTATAACCTGTGAAGTGTATCTTCTTTTAGGTTCCAATATCTCAAACAATCCCAAGCCCCGACTCACAGACACAAGCATGCACACACATCCACACACACACACTACGAGAAATAGGTGGGAAGGAGAGAGAGAGATAGTCTTGTTAGAGTGTTCTAGAATATTTAGCATTAAGGATAGCTCAATTATCTATTTTATTATGTTTTGTCCTACTATGAAAAGGCCTCTATTGTGTATCTTTCAATTTAAGATGTTACGCGGACTGATGGTGCTATGATAATATTTTCTTTTCACTCTTCTTATTCTTCCTTTGATCAGTGTTAGCATGGTATCAGAGCAAGTTACGATTCTAAACACAGTTAAGACATCGTAGAAATTAGCAGGAAAAAAATTGAGGGAGAATTAGGGCTGACGTCATTATCAAATATGCTAACATCATGAATATGGAGTAGGAGAGACTACCATTCCACGTGAAATTTCATTGGCTTCTCAATGCTATGCTTGGTTTTCGATTTTGTGGCCACCTGGTAAGTCTTTATTTTTTAAAGATTTTTTAAAATTTTCAATCAAAACTATTTTATCTGAATTACTGGAAGTTTTCTTTGTATTTGAGGATTGAGCCCCTATCTAAAGGACTCGATTTAGACCTATCGGAGATCCAGTTGCAGATTTGATGACTTCAGGAGCGGTTTTGGGTTGAATTTTAGGTTGATATAGGGCTTGGTAGTCCCTTTTTCCCCCTCAGTGGCTGTTTTCGGTCCTTCGGCCGCTCCCTCTAGCTATTAGACCTTCCTATTTTGTCTTGGCCTGTTATGTTTCTGATTTGCAGATTGAAGGCTTTGCTTTGACTCAAGTTGTGAGTCTGGTGACTAATTTGTTGATTGGTTGATCTCGCTCTTGGATCTAGAGTTGCTTGTTGATTTTGTGATCACATTTGCTTGTTTGGGCTGCTAGTTTTGAGTTGGGGTTTACTAATTTGTTGGCTTTCTTATGGGCTTAGTGATCTGTTGGGTCTTGGTTTCTTTGTGGATTTTGTCTTCTATTGGGCTTTGGTTTTTTTTTAAATTTCTTATGATTTGATCATCGCAAGTGGGAGTGAAGACTCTCTTCAGGCCATCAATGTGAAATTAATTAGTGAATATTATGCTTACTAGGATTATGTTATGAAAAATTTTCTATTGGGTAAGGATAATGTGGAATTATGTTAATAGTGTTGTGATAGCTCCAACAAACACCAAGATTGAAAAGTATGCATACTTGAACAATAGTTGGGACATAAAAATGCTAAACCAGACATAGATTAACAACTCGGTTGATTAGACCATCGAAGTTCATTTACCTAAGTTTACCACAGCTAAGGAAATTTGAGATTGTTTAGCTACGTTATTCATTCAATCTAATTTTACGAAGAGGTACCAACTTGAGCATGAAATTCACGTTGCACGTCAAGGAGATATGAGTAAACATGAGTTGAGCTTTGCCGTGTGGATTGTTTGTGTGTTCTATGTGCATGTTCAGTCCAAAAAAAAAAAACAAACATGAGTTTCACTCAGTTAGGACTGGGTATTGAGATCATCTATCATCTATTGAACCTACTGAACTAAATACTAGTAAGGCATATCATACCTATAGAGAAGAAAGGTTTGTTCAGTTTTTTATGTCACTCAGAAATGACATTGAAGAGCTTCATGGTTCAATTCTCCATCGTCACCCATTTCCGTCAGTTAATGTCATGGTTAATGAGCTCTTGACTGAAAAGGTGCATCTTAAGACTCTTTCTGGAAAGGGTCTTCTTCCATTGCCCAACCATACTATACTGGTTGTTCCTCTAAAAATGTCTTCTCTAATTCACATATAAGTATTAGGGTCAAGCTGCTCTAGATGAGTGTATCTTTTGCCGTGAGAAGGGCACTAAATTGGTAACCCTAAATCAGTCTTTTAAGCCCAAAGATTTTCATACAACAACAGCTGCACCACTGGTGGATGAGCCCCTCTCAGTCAACAGACTATAATTGCAAATCAATTGCATAAGCTTTCTCTCTCTTCATCTGCCTAGTGCCCTTTCAGTCTCTCACTCAGTAGGTTCGTTCACTTCAAGTCATTCAAGTATTACCTAGAACTGCCTAGGTCTTTAATTCCGGTGTCATACATCACATGACTAGTGTTTGATTATGAAACTCTTTTAGAATTTTAGTAAAAGAATAAGTTTTATTTTAGTAGGAGACTTGGCTTATAAATATTGATGTAACTTCTACTATTTCATGGTAGAGATATTATGAATATGAATTGAATATTCTCTGTGAAGATTTGTGTGTTTCTTAACCGATTTCTTTCGTGGATGAAGTAAATCTCTTTCACCCCTTCTTCTCTTTCTATTCTCTATTTTTCACTCCCCCCGTCCTACATCACCCACTCTTTTATTTTTGTCTTTTTGTCATTTTCTTTCCAAAATCAACCAAAGTGAAAAGCAAAGACGATGGCTCAACAAGCAACAACACCGATTGCCAATGGGAACAATGGACAGCCTAAAACAAAAACAAAGGGAACGGCGACTGTTCGGCTATAAGCCTTTGTTATTGGAAAAAAATTAATTTTCTTTTTAAAATACTCTAATTGACATGGGGTTCCATTTTAATTTTTTGGCCAGTTAGGCTGTGAATTAGGTTGCAAATTTTCATTGTTTATGTATACTTTTTTGGCTTGTTAAGCTATGAATTAGGTTAAGATGTGAATTTGTATGTCCGTATGTGTGTGTAGGATTTTTCCTTTTTAGGGTTTGTTCTTTGTGTTTTGTTTGAAATTGATTCGTATGTGTAATGTTTACCCAAAACATCACAAGTAAAAATCTATTTGGTTAGTAAAATGTTATTTAGAATGATATTTGTGTCTAAGTTAGATTATTGGTTTTATTTGTGTCAAATAAATTATATAGTTGATTTTTGATGTATACATGTTAATGTTATCTTATTATTTTTTTCCAAACAGTCATGGAGAAATACTTTAAGCGAAAGTAAGAGTTAGAATTGCCATTTCCTACAAAAAGAGATGGTGATTTTAATTCTTCAAAACAAAGTCGCATCGAATTAAACTCGGCGAATCTTCCCTCAGATCTAGGTTTACGACCTCAAATTATGGATTATAATTCTAACGATCGAGACCAAATCTGTAGAGCATATCTACAAAGGAGTCCTTGTCAACCTCGCAATTTATAATTTTCCGCGCAAAAATTTTGGTGCTAAGCTACTAAGGTTCAACCAAGCTTGGTTTTCTGAGTTTAGTAATTGGCTTGAGTATAGATAGCATAGGAAAAAAATTATGAATTTTGTCTATGTTGCTATCTTTTCAAACCATGTATTGGAGAACGGGCGGGTGGTGATTCCTTTGTTAGCGAAGGTTTTTCAAATAGGAAGATGAAAGAGAAACTTCAAATTCATGTTGGAAGTTATAATAGTTCTCACAACCTAGCTTGGAGAAAATTTCAAGATTTATTAAATCAAAAGCAAAATATTCAATCAATTTTCTTCAAGCAATTGGACCAAACACGTACCAAGTACAAGACCCGCTTGAAATGCATCGATTGATTGCATCCAGTTCCTTTTAAGACAAGGGTATGCATTTCGTGATATATCTACTAATTTACTTACTTGTGACTTTGTCATTGTTATTACTAGTTGCAAGTACCACTGTTGAGAGAGCATTTTCAACAATGAAGATTGTGAAAACTAAGTTGCGTAATCAAATGGATGACCAATGGATGATAGATAGTTTGATTACTTATATAGAGAAAGACATTTTTGATGACATTGATAATGAAATTATCATGGAACGCTTTCAAAGGATAAAGACTCGTCGGGGTCAATTGTAAATGGTTGTAATCAGCCTCATTTTTTTTTAAAAGGTTGTAATTAACATTTTTTTAGTTATTTTTTGTTTGCATAGAATATATATACCAACTTAAGGCCCTTTTATTACGGAATTATTAAGTATCAAATACGATGTAAAAAATATAAATATATCAAATTATATTTCTCTATTAGAGGATAAAATAAAACTTGTAATTAAAGTGTGCCCACTCTAGATTATATTCCAGGCTCCGGCACTATTCATGGTTTGTTAAAATTTGATGGTAGTATACTAGTATTCACCAATCCTCTTGCACTAACACATTCAAGTAGAATGACGTGTTGAGCGCAATCACCGCCACACTATGGAGATAGCCCACTCTCTGTTGCTATTAGCAAACATCACCAGCTCCTTTGGGGGAAAAGCAGTTGCAACAGCAGTTCATTTAGTTAATTGCACTCCTACGATTCTCAGTTCTGGTCCCAATTCGAAAATGTTGAAGAGTTCTTATTTTTCTATATTAGACAAACATTGTAATTATCCTAGTCTTACCCAATTATAAATAAGATAGTGTAGGGCAATATTATCATTATCCTAGTGTTACCCTGTTATAAATAAGAGTGTATGGCAACCTAGCCTACACACAATTGATCACCTTTCTCAATCTCCCCCTCTTCCTCATTTTTTCTTTTTCTCATAAACCCTAATATCAACTTTACTACTCAACTTGATATTAGAGCAGATCTTTTAGCAAATAATCGCAAGAACACGGAAAAAACAATCAGGAGGATTTTTGTGTGCCGACATCATCTCCAAAAAAGTGACGTCATGCGGATGCCATCGCCGGAAAAGTGACGTCAAGCAATTTTTCGGCGACTGCAACCCTAGTCTACTCGACTTTGTGCCCCGGTAATTATGGTGATTTTTTTCCATAATTTTTTGAGGTCATCTAAATATGTTTTCCAATTTTTGAATGTTTTCTTCTAATTTTCTTATGTCGACCGCAATCTTACTTGGTTCTTCCGACGGTTTTCGATGCTTGCTTCCATGCTAGAGAAGTCCGAATAACGCGCTAAGAGGTGTTCTCTGCTTGATCCGTTGAGATTTGGGTTTGTCTTTGGTAGTTATGGTGGTTGGGTCCCTGTTGGCAGGAGTTTTTGCCTCTGTCCAGATCTCGCCAGTGGTGGGCATGGTCTCCTCTTGCTCCTGGGTGTGTTTTTTTTTAATAAGAAACGAAACTCTTGTATTAAAATAAAAATTGAATGTACATCGAAAGAGATTGGATAAGAAATCCAATCAATTTAAAAATCAATCAATAAAAAATTCATAAGAAAATGACACGAAGCTCTCCATCCTGTTAAAATAGCAAAAAGCAGAACTCCTTTGAAACTGAAGCCCAGAGCGATGCTAAAAATGAATACGATCTCATAGTCCATCCTCACTCTCAATCCGATCTCCAAATATTCTTAAATTACGTTCCTTCTAGATAACCCAAAATATAGCGACAATAGCACAATCCCACAAAATTGCACCTTTATCAAGTCTTACAAATCCTTTAACATGTTCAACAGACAAAGAAGATGTAACAGGGATCAGTGTTATGAAAAACTCGCCTAGCCAAAAAGCGAGGCGAGAGTGATAGGAATCGGATTATATTTCATTATAGTAGGCGTAGACGTAGGGATTAGGAGTTATTTGTCATTTTATTTTTCAGGGACTTAATTGTCATTTTGATTATTTATTTAGTTTTAGGGTTTGTGATCTCCTTATGTATATAAGATTTGTGAACTCCTTATATATATAAGGGATACATATTTGTTGTAGGATACTTTGATTATTATTGATTATTGATTTGAATCTTTCTTCCTCAAATTCTCTCTGTTCTCATTCCCTTCTTCTTTTCTCATCTCCTTCTTCTTCCCTTCTCATTCCTAATTCTTTTTTACTACGATCTACATCAATTTATTATCAGAGCCTAATTTCGATTCGTACAACTCACAAAAAATCTCAGCAAACTGTTCATCAAAAAAAAAAAAAAAAAACTGTTCATCTGTGCACTGTTCATTGCAGAAAATACTGTTCATCGGCACTGTTCATCACAGAAGTACTGTTCATCGAGTCAGCCAAACATCCCACTGTTCAGGTAAAAAAAAACATAAATCAAAGGTCTGAGCAGCAGAAAAAAAAACAAAAAAAAAAAAAACAAAAACAAAAAAAATTTCACATCGCGGTACTGTTCATCGCGGCACTGTTCATCGGTGACACTGTTCCAGCTAACACCCACTGTCCAGGAAAAAAAAAATCCACACAAAAAAAAAAAAAAAATCAGAAAATTTCAGAATCACCCCATAAGTTTCAGAAAACATCAGAAATACCATCCAAAAGCTTCAGAATTGCAGAAACATCCCCAGCAAATTCAGACAATTACAGAAACATCACCCAGAAGTTCTAAAAATTGCAGAAACACCCCAAAAAGTTCCAGAGTTTGTCGGATCATCCTTTAAATTGTCAAGTAGCCATGTAGAGTTGAATCCAACACCAGGTACGAGTTTTCTTCATTGAGAATTGGTGACTAATATTTATATTTGTTGGTAAGTCAAAAAAAAAAATTTCTTACCTAAACTTTCTTTGTTGTTTTCCCATACACCACCTTCATAAATTAGCTTACTGAATTCCTTGTTAAACCAATTGTTGCTTGTCTCACGTTTATTTGAATCTCTTCATGATAAGCTTGTTATTATGTGTGGCCATTCGCATTGATTTATAATTTTTATTACTTTGTTTAATTTTTAGTCTAGTCGGCATTTTATATTAGCCCAAATTTTACATTACATTCACTATGACCCTTCGTGAGCTTTCAGAGTCCCATACTGCACTAGAACAAAAATTTGAGACCCTCACCATTGATATGACCGACACTAAACAATCAGTCGACTTGTTACGTGAGGAAGTTAAAGGAATGGGGCAACAACTTTCTCAAATTACTACTCAACTGGCCCAATTGACTAAGTTTATGAAAAAACGACCAACAGAGTATGACCAAGGTGAGTCACCAGTTTTACCTAAGTTCAGACAGACACACCATGGTAGGCACCTGCCTCTCCCGATGGATCCTACTGACTCATGTCAAGGTGTCCTACCCACTCTGCCGGTAGCTCAGGGGAACCAAGTTCAGTGTCCCGATAGGAGGCCACCTCCTAATACCGCTTTTGGACGAAACGTAGGTCGTAGGAATTTTCAGGAGGACCCCGCTGAGGTAGTCATGTCTGACTATTCAGCAGAGGGTGATATGGATGGTTATCGTGAGCCCTTCCGACCACGTGACAGATACCATAGGTCTCCCCCTCCGCGTTACCATAATCCTCGACATAGGCATGTCCATGACGAATCTAGGGATATCACACAAAGAGTCAAAGTGGACGCTCTTAGTTTTGATGGTAGGTTAAATCCTGTTGTTTTCTTAGATTGGTTGGATGACATTGATGACTATTTTGATTGGTATGATATGTCTGACAACCATCGAGTTCGTTTTGCCAAAATGAAACTCGTTGGTTCGGCTAAGAGATATTGGCAGGGAGTCCGACGAGACCAAGAGCGCTTAGAGGGACAACCCATTACTTTATGGGCCGAGATGAAACAAAGATTGCAAGATAAATATCTCCCTAGTTACTATAAGCGCCAACTCTTGGATAAGTGGATGAACTTGCGTCAATTGACCTCGAGTGTGACTGACTATGAAGCACGGATACGGATACGGGAAGAACTGGATACGGCGATACGGCAAAACTTAAAAAAACAGAATACGGGTACGGCTAGGATACGTCCATAAAATATATATATTTTTTAAATTTTATTATTATATTTAATGTAATAATTATGATTTATAAAGTGAATCACACATCTACCAAAAATATATAATAATAACTAACCATTCTATCATTTATAAATCATACATTCTATATCGCATACATATTGCATAATATCAAGTCCATACTTAAACAAAAGAAACCATCCGATTACAAGTCAAGCAACAAAAAACTTGCAATTTGGAATATTATCCTATTACAAGTCAAGCAACAAAACAGTCCCCTCTTGTTACTAAGACGTTTCTTCATCTCTATCCCCTTCATCTTCATCTCTATCCCCTCCATCTTGGAATAACATAGCTTCCATCTCTGGCTCATCAAGTGAAAGACTTGCAACTTCAAGCAACCCAGCACCCTCCAATGAATCAAATGCATCTCCACCAATGTCTCATAACTTCGTATTTCCTTGCATGTATTGTTTACTCCTCCTCGATAAGAGACGAAGATTGTTGTGTACAAAAACCAAATCTTGGGCACGAAGTGGTGTCATTTTGTTCCTTTTCATGGAAGTAATGAAAGAGTAAGTGCTCCAATTTCTTTCACTGCAAGACGAGGAACAAGACTGGCTAAGTAATTTCAATGCTAAAGATTGAAGCATTGGTGCAGGAGACCTATGAGAAAACCACCACGTGAGAAGGTCCATTAATCCTCGATATACTCTTGAGTCGTGCTCTCCAAATTGATCCAAACAACCAGAAAACTTAGCATACTCAGTATTAACCTTCATTCTCTTTTGTGGATTCGGGAAGTACCTGTGAAAGCATTTATTTCTCATAGATGAAATATCTTCGTCCTTGTGAGGAGGAACACAATTGGGATTTTCATTTAGCCACTATGCACTATAATACCTATATTATAAAATTAGAAGATATCAAACCAACTCGATAAAAAAAAAATACTTTTAAGAGTAAAAACTAAAAAGAAAGTTGTCACCTTGGATTTAAGGAATATGCAAGACAATGAAGAGGTGTGTTACTTTTAGCCCATCTCTCAACTAGAACTTTATGTACCACATCATAAAAGATTGACCTTGCATTATCTGGCTTCCCTTCATGCCTATATATAGCTGTCTTTACCTTTTCAATCATTGTGTCCCACATTTCATAAACCAAATGAAGACATGGTATGTCTGTATCGCAAATCCTCAACATCTCATAAATGGGCAATGTGAAAGAAAGTATATAATCTATCTTATCCCACCAAATGTCACTCAAGATGTTTTCCTTCACAAATGCCGCTTTCACAACATCATCTTTGTAAGAAGACCATTTCTCACTAATTACCATTGCTTGAAGACCACGCTTGATGAGTTTAAATCTTTTCATCATTACAATAGCAGATGCAAAACGAGTGTCTGCAACAACAAGCAACTTCAAAGGCACAAACTCATTAAAGATAAACAACCTCAAAGAATGATTCATGATGAAATTTTTTATAGTTACTAAATCTCCAACAACTTCTGTAATCCAGTGGCATTCCTCATAAGTAACTGCATTCTTCTCAAGATTTTTTGCTGCACAAATATTCTTAAGGGCAAGATTCAATGTGTGCACTACACATGGGGTCCAAAAGATATGTTGGAACTCATTTTGAATGATTAATCCAGCAGAAGCACAAACAGGAGCATTATCAGTAATTACTTGAACCACGTTTTGAGGTCCAACTTCTGTAATTACTTGATTGATTAAGTTCGCAATAAAAAATTTATTTTTGATCTCACCCTCACAATTGACAGCTTTCAAGAACATTGCCCCAGATTCTGATACAGCCATGAAATTGATAAGAGGCCTCTTTGGGAATCAGTCCACCCATCTGTAACAATGCTCACTCCCTTTTCCTGCCATGACAATTTAGTTGGCTCCAACAACCTTTCTACATGTGCCCTTTCCTTTTGAAGTAGCGTGGTCCTCAATGCATTGTAACCAGGTGGTACATAACCCGTAATCAAATTAGTGGCAGCAAATGTATAAGAACTCACATAATATGGGTTCCTAGCTAAATGAAAAGGCAAGCCACCTGAATAAAACATTCGTGCAATGTGAGAGTTCAATTCTTCCCGAGTACCCAAGTTAAAAGCTTTCTCCAAAACACTAGTTCCAGTCGCCTTCTTTTTTCTTGGCTCAAAACCTTCCATTCTAAGTGTTCCAGTTTCTGATATCCCCATACTCCTAGTTATAGGGGCCTGGAAAGAGGAAGGTGGCAATGGAACTTTCTTTGGCATAGTCATTAAAACCCTATTATCTGCTTCTTCAATTACCTTTTGCATCTCAATAAGATTTTGGGGAGTCACTTTTTTGCACACTTTAACCCCATGACCAGGAATTTTCAATAAATGTGCCTTAACACAATAATATGATCCACTATACTCATTCTGACAGAAATTGCATTGGAATCTAGTATTTCCACCTTTATCCCCCAATTTTTCTAGTTTAGTAACATAACCCCAAAGAGGAGCATTATCATCTTGAGTGGCGCTACCACTTCCACTTCCACCAGTTGAGCCCATACTTTTCGTACCCGTACTCATTCCCCTATAATTATTAATTTAATAAACCGAATCAGCAATGCAGTAAAATTTAGTAGCAAACTAACAGTAAAATTCAATTTGGCCAGGGCAGGCAGTAACCACGGAATCACAGAACCAGGCAGTGGCCAGGGCATCTAGAATTGCAATGCAAAAAAACCAAATTCAAGGCCCCCCAAAAAAAACCTAGTTCAACAGTAATATATATGTATATGTATAGCTTGTTCTCCAAATTGCTCCAAAAAAAAACGCCTTCAATACAAAGTGCAAACCCAAATTCAAGGATCTAAAGGAGTCCTAATCACTGGTAAAAGGCAAAAGAGACGACAGAGAGACAGAAAAATAGAGAGAGAGGAGAGAGCTTACCCGATATACTTGGACACAGAGAGATATGATGTTATCGGGGTCAGTCGTCGTCGAGAGATGCTATCGGGGTCAGTCGACGATCGGCGTCAAATACAGGCAAACAGGCAGTCGTCGATCGATCGATCGTGAGAGAGAGAGAGAGAAAGAGAGACAGACAGTCGATCGTCGACTGATTGGGGGGGGGGGCTGTCGAATAAAGAAATTAGGGTTTATAATATATATATATATATATATTTTTTACAAGGGCCCAAACATATTTGCTCTTGTGCCCCTATACTTTTTAAAAAATTCAAATAATACCCCGACGTATTCTATGCCCATCCTAAGCGTATCCAATCCGTATCCATTGAGTATCCGGCCGTATCCGAAAATCAAATTTATTTTTTAAATTTAGGATACGTCTCAGCCGTATCGGATACGTATCCGACCGTATCGGAGGCATATCCGTATCCAAAAAGTATCCGATACCGATACTTTGACCCTTTCGAAATATCCGTGCTTCATAGGTGACTGATTACCTAGCTCGATTTGAAGAGCTTTTTCTGAGATGTGACATAAAGGAAGAGTCTTGGGTAACAGTTACAAAATTCATTAATGGCTTGAGACCTGAGATTAAGAGAGAGATTAACTTGTACTCTCCTGAAACGGTTGAGGAAGCATATTTTAAAGCCTTAGAAATTGAACAATATCTTAGGCCACAATTTCAGCGTCACATGCCTCCTCAAACCGGAGAATCTCAACCATTAAGGTCAGTCCCATTTGATAAGTCTCGAGGCATCACCCAGTCAGGACCTGCCACATCCAGGGGTAGCACTTATCCCAACTTGAGAGGTAATACCACTAGGGGTCGAGATTCTACACTCACGGGTTCTCGCCAGGACAGTTCTTCCATAGAGTGTCACCGTTGTCATGGCAAGGGTCATATTGCTTCACAGTGCCCTCAGCGTACCTTCATCACTGACCAGGGGTTAGGGAATTCACTTGACGAAGAGGATGTTGACCAAGAAGTTGATCCTTTAGATGAGGAACCCCTAGAGTTACTAGATGAAGGTGAGGAAGAATGGCAGAACAATAACACCCGTGTCAGTGTGATGCGATGCATCTTGTCCACCCTTTTAGACAACGAAGCATGGAAACGCACCAGCATTTTCCATACTCTAGTCCGATGTGGGGGTCAAGTTTGCAAGGTCGTCATTGATGGGGGAAGTTCATTGAATGTCATCTCTAAGTCGGCTGTAGTGCAATTGCAGCTTAAGCCAGAGACACACCCACAACCTTACAAGGTTGCATGGGTTGACAAGACCTCCTTACCAGTCTCACAGAGATGTTTGGTCCCTATTCAGATGGGTGACTATTCAGATCATATATGGTGTGATGTCTTACCCATGAATGTCGCTCATGTCTTGTTAGGTCGCCCGTGGCTGTTTGATCTAAATGTGACAAACTATGGGAGGAAAAATACATATGTTTTTAAGCACAAGGGGAAAACTATCAAGTTAAAACCTGCAAAACCCTCAGAAGGTAATAATTCAAAGCATAGGTCATCTTCCCAAACAATTCACAAGAAAGACCTTCACATCTTGACCCATAGGGAATTTGAAAAAGAGAGAAAAGAGTGGCATAGTGGTAGCTTTAATTGTCAAAGAAGTTTTCCAGCGTCCTTTGGAATCCAAGGACGATCTTTTACCTGAGGTTGATAGTCTATTGAGAGAGTTCCACGATGTGATTCCTGAGGAACTACCCGATGAGTTGCCACCAATGAGAGATGTTCAGAATGCTATTGACTTAGTTCCAGGATCTCAATTGCCTAATTTTCCCCATTATCGTATGAATCCCACTGAACGTGTTGAACTTCAAAGGCAAGTAGAGGGACTCTTGCAAAAGGGGTATGTTCGTCATAGTCTTAGTCCATGTGATGTCCCTGCTTTGTTGACCCCTAAGAAAGATGGCTCTTAGAGAATGTGTTGATAGCCGTGCCATTAACAAAATTACAATCAAGTATCGATTTCCTATACCGAGACTTGAAGATATGCTTGACCTTTTGGCCCGTGCACTTTGGTTCTCCAAAATAGATTTGCGCAGTGGTTATCATCAAATCCGAATTAGACCAGGAGATTAATGGAAAACCGCCTTTAAAACCCAGGATGGACTTTATGAGTGGTTGGTCATGTCTTTTGGATTGTCTAATGCACCTAACACATTTATGAGGGTTATGACTCAGATATTGCGTCCTTTCCTAGGAAAATTTGTGGTGGTTTATTTTGATGACATCTTGATCTACAGTCGGTCTAAAGAAGAGCACTTGGATCATCTTCGACAGGTTTTTCAGACATTACGTGTGGAAAAATTCTATACAAACCTTAAGAAGTGCTCCTTTATACAATCTCAAGTGTTTTTTCTTGGATTTGTTATTTCTGCGCATGGTATTGCAGCTGACTCAGAGAAAATTCGTGCTATTAGGAATTGGCCAGTGCCACGAACAATTTCTGAGGTTCGAAGTTTTCATAGTTTGGCCACCTTCTATAGACGATTTATTAAGGGGTTTAGTTCCATTATGGCTCCCATCACAGAGTGCATGAAAAAATGGGAGTTTCAATGGACTCTTGCTGCAACTAGAGCCTTTCAAGAAGTTAAGCACAAGATGACAAAGGCACTCGTCCTTCGACACCCATATTTTTCTAAGGTGTTTAAGGTTGCCTATGATGCATCTGGTGTAGGAATAGGTGGAGTTTTGAGTCAAGAGGGTCATCCTATTGCTTACTTCAGCGAAAAACTCAATGAAGCTAAACAACGATACTCTACATATGACAAAGAGTTTTACGTTGTGGTACAAGCTCTCCGCCATTAGAGGTATTATCTATTGCCATCTGAGTTTGTGTTATATTATGATCATCAGGCATTGAAATACCTTCATTCCCAGAGAAAATTAAGTATAAGGCACGTTAGGTGGGTTGAGTTCCTTCAGGAGTATACTTTTGTTCTTCACCACCGAGCGAGCATTGAAAACAAGCCTGCGGATGCTCTTAGCCGTGTAGTTGCTGTTTTACAGACTATGAGTGTCCATGTGATCGGCTTTGACAGGATTAGAGATGAGTATGTCTCTTGTCCTGACTTTAGTATCATTTCTCAAGATGTTTAGGCTAGTAAACGTCATGAGTACATTGACTTCCTCCTTAGAAATGGTTATTTGTTTAGAGGGTCGCGCTTATGTATTCCCCGTACTTCACTTTAGGATTTTCTAATTTGGGAATTACATGCGGGAGGTCTGGCAGGCCACTTTAGTAGGGATAAGACATTTGCACTTGTTGAAGATAGGTTTTATTGGCCCACTTTGAGGCGTGACATTATTAGGATAGTGTCACAATGTCGCACTTGTCAGTTAGCAAAGGCTAGGACACAAAACACTGGGTTGTACACACCATTACCAGTTCCACACACACCATGGAGAGACCTTAGTATGGACTTTGTCTTAGGCTTGCCTAAAACAGCCCGTAATCATGATTCCATTCTAGTTGCCGTGAATAGGTTTTCTAAGATGGCCCATTTCATTCCTTGCACTAAGTCTACTGATGCCTCACATGTAGCAAAGTTATTTTTTAGAGAGGTCGTTCGACTACATGGGTTGCCTATTTTCATTGTGTCTGATAGGGATGTCAAGTTTGTGAGTTATTTTTGGAAGACACTTTGGAAACTCTGTGGGACTAGTCTTAAGTTTTCCTCTGCCTTTCATCCCCAAACTGATGGTCAAACTGAGATTGTCAATCATAGTTTGGGAGATTTGCTTAGGTGTCTAGTGGGTGAGAAGATGGGAAATTGAGATTTGTTGTTGCCTACTGCTGAATTTGCCTATAACAACTCCGTTAACAGGTCGACTGGTAGATCCCCTTTTGAGATTGTTTATGGCCATTCCCCTAGACAGCCTATTGACTTATTACCTTTACCTCCTGATTCCCGCCCTTCACACTCAGCCGAAGCTTTTGCCCAGCATATTCATGACTTGCACGTCGACATAAGACAGAAAATTACATTAAGTAATGAGAATTATAAATTGGCTGCAAATGTTCACCGTAGGAATAAAGAATTTACTGTGGGAGATTATGTCATAGTTCGTGTGCATCCTGAACGTTACCCTAAAAAATCTTTCAAAAAGTTACATGCTCGAACCACTGGCCTTTTTCGTATTCTTCGTAAGCTTGGACCTAATACATATCACCTTGACTTACCTTCGAATATGAGTATTAGTCCTATTTTCAATGTGGAGGACTTGTTTCCTTATCATGGTACTTTTGAGCCTCCTATATTACCAGCAGGTGTTCCTACAGGTGGAGTTGCTTCGTCATCAGTATCACCTACAGTTCCTATTCTTCCACCGTTTCCACCACAGCTGCATGACCAGATTGCAGATGTACTTGACGATCAGATTGTGGGCTCCTCGGATGGAGGATATCGTCGTTATCTTGTTCGGTGGAGAGATCGTCCAGAGACTGATGATTCATAGATTACTGAGGAGGAGTTTTGTCGGCTTGACCCTGGTCTTCTAGAGCATTATCATGATCGTATCTCTCTTGAGGCGAGTTCTTTTCAGCCGGGGGAAAATGATAGGAATCGGATTATATTTCGTTATAGTAGACATAGACGTAGGGATTAGGAGTTATTTGTCATTTTATTTTTCAAGAACTTAATTGTCATTTTGATTATTTATTTATTTTTAGGGTTTGTGATCTCCTTATATATATAGGATTTGTGAACTCCTTATATATATAGGGGATACATATTTGTTGTAGGATACTTTTGATTATTATTGATTATTGATATTGAATCCTTCTTCCTCAAATTCTCTCTCTGTTCTTATCTCCTTCTTCTTCTTTTCTCATCTCCTTCTTCTTCCCTTCTCATCCCTAATTCTTCTTTACTATGATCTACATCAGAGGGTCTGTCACCTTCAGCACTCCAGGCGAAGCGAATATGACTGAGGTGAGAAAAGCGATCGCCAGTCGCTTAAGCAAAAGGCGAGAAAAGTGACAACTTCGTCAAGTTTTTTAAGTTGTTTTATTTTTTTATCATGGACCGTTGAATTATTATTTTTGTTATGGACCGTTAGATTAGGGCAATTAGAACAAAATTATGCGATACCCGTACACCCAATTGCCCCCTTTTCCTAATATATACAAACCCAAACCCTAAATCTGCAATAGAAACTGTTGGTTGCTTGGTCATTGCTGCTCCTGAAGAAGTCCTGACAGGTTTGCCCCTCTAGCCCTCTTTTCTTCTTTTTTTTTGTTTCTCTTCTCTATTTCTCTTCTTCTTTTGATTCTTCTTCTTCTTCTTCGACAGAAAGCTCATTGCTGTTGTTTTGTCTTCTTCTTCGATAGAAATCCAAGATATTTTTCTTTTCTCTACTTCTTCTCTTCTTTTCTTCGTCTTCTATATTTTTTTTTAATTCTTCTCTTCTTTTTCGACAGAAAATATTGTCTAGTTCCAGCTACTTCGGCTTCTACAATGCTACTACTGCTTCTATTTCTGTTTCAAAAACAAAGGTATGTTCTTCTACTTCTTCTATGTCTTTTCCTCCGGTCTTCTTCTTCGATAGCCAATATGTTCTTTTGCTTATGGTTCTACTGCTTCTATAGTTCTACTGTTGATTCTGTAATGCTTATTCTAATTCTGCTTCTAATTTTCTGTTGATTCTGTTTCTATTGTTTCTGCTTATGCTTCTAATTTTGCTTCTAATTTTATGTTGATTCTATTTCTGTTGCTTCTAATTTTATTCTAATTCTGCTTATGTTTCTGTTGTTTCTGATTCTGTTTGTTTGTCTTATGTTTTTAAATATTAGGATTTGGGATATTATTAGTGTTTGTTTAAATTTAAATGTTTGAGCTATGGTTGTTATGAAGATTTGAGATATTATTAGTGTTTATTTGAATTTTAATTGTCTATGGTTTTACTTGCATTTAAATATTTAGTATTTCCAAAATTAGAACTTAGATATTTAGAAGTAATTAAACTAAAATATTTGTCTGTTTTCTTTACTGTTCACTTCGCTTCAAAGAAGCATTTCGCTTCGCGTCTCACTTCTCACCTAGACCTCAGGAGCCTTGGTCGCTTCAATTCGCTTTACGCCTTAAATAACACTGGCAAGAATCACCAACTCAATCTCGCCTCTTGATACAACTAATCCCATAACTTTAAAGTAAACAGGGCAATGTAAGAATAGAAGATGGGCACTATTTGTATGGGCAGCCTCCACGTGATTATTTTGGACAAGATTAGTTTAACAGTAGCTTCTTCTAATGTGTTTGTTGAGTATTTTATGTGATTCTCCCTCTGTTGCGGTGTGTGGTGTTGTTTATAGGTGTGGTGTTTGTATCTACTGCTATGTCGTTTAACAGTAGCTTAATTTCCCTACAGCTGTGTCAGTTTTTTCCTTTTTTTTCTTTCTCTTGGGTTTATTATGGCAACTTTGGAAGAGCTAAAGGAAGCTATGGTGGATGCCCCAATTCGACAAGCTGACTCAGCGGATGATGCGGTTAGACAAATTACTTCCATGAAATTAAATGGAAGCAACTATCATTCTCGGTCTCATGCAATTAAAGTTTTCTTACGGGCCAAAAAGAAAGTCAAGTATTTGAATAACAATCCTCCTTCTAAGGACTCGAAAGATTTTGAAAACTAGTGGAGTGAGAACTCTTTAGTAATGACTTGTTTGTGGCTTAGTATGAAAACATCTATAACTTCTTGATACTGCAAAGAAGATATGAGACTCTATTGATGGATGTACTCACAAAAACATAATGTATATCTCGGACCTAGGAAATCTTTGAGCGTCCATTTAATACCGAGCAAGGAAATAAGTATTTGGCACAGTATTATAGCACCTTGAAAGGGTTATGGGAGGAACTTCAACTTTATCAACCATTGAGTGCAGATCTAGAAATACAGCATCGACAGCATGAAGAATTTTAGGTTGTCTTACTTCTCTCCAGTCTTAACTTTGAATATGGTCTATTTAAAGATCAAATTTTACTAGTAAAAAACTCCATCCGCTCCTAATGCTTACTCCAGTCTTCAGAGAGCCTCTCTGACTCGAGGGGCTCCTTTACCCTTACAGGAGCCTTGTGCATTATTCTCTAGTGACAGCAGTCATGGTGGTCGCAGTTGTGGCCGTGGTGGTGGTCGTCATCCCCTTAAGTGGTAATCGTATTGGTTAAGGCAATGGTTGTGGTGGTTGTAGCAATCGTTCTGAGTGAAAATAATCTTACTGTGGAGATACTAGACATACCGAGGATTATTGTTGGGATAAACAAGAGAGAGCAGCCTATGCCAATTAGGTTACTGATGACCCGCTTCATTCTGTAGCTCAGCAATCGACTCATTAACATGCTACATCTACGTCTGGCTCACGTGATGATCTTACCTCTCAACTCATCTAGCAATTGTCTTTACTCTCTCCTCATTTACCTACGTCAGTTGTTGGTTTAGCCATTACAAGTAATTTTGCAAATACGGCAGCCCTATCAGCTTCACCATCTTGGATTATTGATTCGAGAGTTAGTGCCCACATGTCTAATATTTAATCCTTGTTTTCAAACTTTCGTTCTTCTAACTATCGTATTGCAGTAGCTGATGGTTCTTTTAGACCAATACGTGGGACTAGTGATCCCCAAACTTCTAAATCCATGTCACTAACATCTGATTTATTTGTTCCTCAATTTCCTTTTAACTTATCATCTATGAATCAATTAACCGAATCTTTACAGTGTTCAGTGACCTTTTCTCCATCTTCTTGTGTTTTCCAGGACCTCCGAATGAAGAAGGTGATTGATTTATTGCATAAGCATAATGGAATTTATTATTGGGATGTCAGAGCAACACTACCTGCCTTGACTGCTACTGTGTCTCCTCTCTAGTGGCATTTTCGACTGGGTCATCCTTCACTGCAAAAGCTTCGTTAAGTCATTCCTAGCTCACCATATGAGTCATACTTTTTTGATAAATTGAGTCGATGTGTTTGTATCATACAGTATTCATGCCTGATGTTTGTATCCACACTTTTAATGAACCGTGGAACGGAGGAGTTCTAAAGTTGTAAAACATGAAGCATTTTGGTGTTTGCAATGGAATTGTTAATATTCATAAGACCTTTCTTATCCTTTGTCTATTTTTTCTTCCTCGTATCTTGGCAACCGATTAACCATTAAAAGTGTCAATATATCTTGTTACATATTGGTTAGTTACATTGTATTTTGAAATAAATGTGATTTTTTAGGTATTTTGGAGGCAATTAGACACATGATGAGTAATACGAAATAGGCAAACAATAGAGGAAGGGATGGGATTAAAAGACAGCTAATCAGATCAATAGAAATAAGCTTGGGCAAAAAGATTCATGCGTCCAGACGCATGATCTCCATTCGGACATGCCCCATCCACCAGAAAGAAGAGAAGAAAAACAAAGTTGGACATAAAGTTACTTTCATCCACATGCGTGTTGCACAAATTTGATAGAAATTCAGCTTCGTCCTAACGCTTGCGCTGCGTCCGGATGCGTGTTTTCCCACCCTCTACAGCCCAATGTGTTTACGAATTCTATTAGGTTTTGTGTAGTCCATAGTATAAATACCCTTTTCTTGTTGGAAAATGGAGTAGTTGTTTTATCTTATTTTCTTACTTTCATTCGTCATAATTCCTGAGCAACCTCGCCATAAATTATGAGTAGTTTCTTTGTACTTTTAGTTAGGGTAGTGAATCTGTGAATATTTATTCGGATATTTATGTTTACACAATTAAATCATGTTTTAATGTTATATCTTTCTTTAAATCCGAATGTTTGAATGTTTTTTGCAAAGTTTAACACATTGTATCAATTATTTGATTGTTTATTAACAAGCTAGATTCTTGGTATAGACAATGTTTATGATTCCCTGCAAATATTTAAACTAGATCTTTAATTCATATTTTCAATCATAAAGTAAATTATTTTCAAAGAAATATATTCCAATTAACTGCCTAGCGTTGGAAATTAACCGAGTAATTTAATGTTGCATAAATATAATATCCAATAAGTATAAGCAAATCCAAATCCCAAAATTAAACATTCGTTTTCCCATTATTGTTTACTTAAATTTTACTTTGTTAATTGTTTTCTAAACATTCTAACTTGTTCGTCCTTTAGTCTATTCAAATTATCATTTCCTTGACAATCGACCTCGAACCACCAAGATTATTACTTGTAACTTGACCACCTACACTCGGGTGTACCTTTGGAATTCATGCAACAATCACGAATTAAAGTATGCTACATCTTCCCTTTCCCCAATTTATAATATTTCAAAAGTAGAATTTCTTTTTTTTTTCAGTAAGGTTAAAAGTAGAATTTCATATCCTACTTTTGGGTATCTATAGCCTGCAACCAACCCCCACCCTCACCAAAAAAAACAAAAAATACAAAATTGAAAACAAAAAGAAAAGAACAAACAGTACCAATAGCTTTAACAAATAAACTATTTTCCAAAAACAGAGGGATCAAGGCTTGTACGTCATAAGTAAGGTCTTAACACCTCACCACAGATGCACTAGCATGCCAACTTGGAAAAGCACACATGTGCGCAAAGGCACAAAAGACAATTCTCATACACCATTTGTATTCTTCAAACAGGTCCCAAAGCTTGGACCTCGGATATTAGGTCTTAACACCTCAACTTAAAACACAGGCACAAGGTTGAGAAAAATAGCTAAAAAAAAGTAGGTAAGAGAGGGGAGTCCATACCCAATGATGGAGGCTTTGATGCAAAGTGAATAGAACCTAATGTTGAAGAATCAGAAAAAGAAATAAGTATCATACGCCCATCAGGATCCCATATTGCTCCCTGTAACGAATAACATGATCAATGATTAGAATCACGTTGAGATCCCATCTGCAGTATGATAAGTAGCAACATAGATTAAACATTTTTAGCTCATGAATGGCAAATGGTAAATTGTATGTTGAAATGCAAAATAGTAGAAGTGACAATCACAATATATCTATACACCATCCGGCTACAAAAACATGGTACCAAAACTTTTGCAACCAAAACAAAATATCTGAAAAAGAAAAGTAACAACTAACATGGAAAGCACATGAAAACAATATGCCTTTTCAAGTTATGGCACTCACTTTGACGCAAATCGTGTGTATATAGGAAAAAGTGTCTATTTAGTAAGTTGATAAACAAAATCTGGTTAAGGATACTTTTGACATTTCAGATTTTGATTCCAGATTGGCCAAATTGTAGCTGAGTAAGGGATTTTGGGTCCTCTGGGTGTTTTGCAACAAAAATTATACATTTGGGATGATTAGGAATTATGTAGTTCTTTGGGGATTTATGTGCAAAGCATTATGGTCGCCTCCTTTAGAAGGTTTGAGGTAAGTATGTCACTTTTCTAGCAGTTTTTGAAGTCTTTGAGTGGAGAACTGCTGCAGAGAGCTACAGCTCTTGAAACAAGCTAGGGATTTGAGAATTCAACCTTGTGGCGCCTATCAAACCCACTGTCGATGTTCTGCGCTCCCAAGGCGAGTTATTTTCTAGACTACAGCACTTTTCAATCTTATTTAAAATTTTACCGTAGTTTCAAGCGTATTTAGGAAACACGCTTTTAAAGGTAAAAATGTGTTACAAACTCGCGCTTTAAAAAAAAACATGGGTTTGAAAAACGCTTTTAGACAAAAATCGTGCCACTCAAAAAAGGATGCGCAAACAACTTGCCTTTGAGTTGAAAATAGGCTTTATAACTGATAGAGATTCTTCATATAAAGGTCCCTTTCTGTCATCTTAATTCTACAAATCACTCAACTGGAGAAACAAACACTTAAACAGAGAGTCGTCTTGCTCATGGTGATCCTTCTTGATGGTCTTTCCACAGGTGGGTGGATTGGTGGGTTGGCTTTTGTCGGATCATTCAACCCAAAACCAATTGGCGATGAATGGAGTGGCCTCTCAATTATATAAACCAACTTGGGTAGTTCTAACCATTCGATGTGGGATACAAGATCTCTTTTTGCACCCTCCCTCACATGAGGCTAATGTTCCTAAGGCATAATGAAAGTTGGTGTGCATTCCACCAATTTTGGAACAACTACTTCTAGCTTGATCGTAAAAAGGCATACTAGCAACAAATAGCTGGACTAGAGGTACAACATGCTTGCTTTCTTTTCTCCCTTTGGGGTAGGGAGTGGTTTTGGTAATTATTGCGAGGCCCACATTAATAGCACAATTTTAATAGTATTTGGTGTATAAGTTTGGCCTCATTGATGGAGGGAGGATTAAAGAATTGTGTAAGAGGAGGAAAAGAAGTGCTAATAACATAAAAGACGAGTATAGCCATACATGGATACACATCTTACAACATTAGGAAATATACAATATACTAATGCTAACACCGACTATATATATTATGATCCAAGCTTAGAAACAACAGCTATTAAACGAGTGCGACTCAAGGTTTTAGTAAACATATCTTCAAGTTGATCCTCAGACTTCATAAATAACATCACAATATTTCCATTTAGTATCTTATCCCGAACAGATTGGTAGTTAACCTCAATCCACTTTGTTCTCTCATAAAATTATGTCTTAGCAACAGTATTTAGTGTTGTCTGATTATTGTAAAACAACTGTCAAAGGCGTTGAGCTAGGAAGTCTGCAACCATGTTAATTCACCCGTAGTGTGTGACATTACTCTGTCATCATCTTCAGCACAGATTGTGCCACCACAGTCTGTTTCTTACTCTTCCACAAAGTCAAATTTGCCCCGAAGAAAGGGTAATAGCCCGTAGTTGACCTTGAGGGAGATCAAGCACAATCTACATGTATAAAACCATCTCTAAGATGATCCATTGGGTTTATAAACAATCCAAGTCCAAGAACCCATTTAAGATATCAAAGAATACCAACAACAACAATCCCAATGTGGTGCTCTAGGTGCTCCCATAAATCGATTCACAACCAGAGGCTGAGCCAGGATTTTATGCACCGGGGGCAACTTATAACTCATTAATGAACTAATATCATAATGCTAAGTTTATTTACTTCATTACAAACGTGATTTATCGATAATGGAAAATCAATCAATTGAAACAATTTTATTCCAAAATGTAATTTATAAGAGTCAAATTTCAAATATGAGAATTCAACTATAAAAATTTGACAAAAAAAAATGCAATCCATCACAAAACACGCAAAACTGAATTCCAAGAAGGTAAAAACACAATTTAATCATTAGCTAATTTTATAATTCTTTTTTTTTTTTTGATAGGAAACTCGAAATATTATTAATGATAAAAGTGGAAACATACATGAGAGGACAAGGTGTCCTCCAAGAAAAAAAAATGTGAAAGAAAAATTGAAAAAAAAATTGGGAAACTAAAAGCATTAAAAGAGGAAAAGGAGATGTCAAGTATCAATGCTCTTCACACACTTGAGCCCGTGATCCTTAATAAAGAAAAAAGGAATTCCTTCAAATTCTTTTGATGTGGAAGCCAAAGAGATGCCATGAAGGAAATTTTATCCTATAAATCATCCCAAGGAATCGCCCATCAAAAGTCCTCCCATTTCTTTCCAACCAAACAATTCAAAGTAATGTTAAAACCCCACATCTCGATATAGTCTTAGCATTGTTACTTATTCCAAATCCCTCAAAATCAATAACAAAACAATTTCTAGTAGCCATTCAAAGGCAACCGATCGTAGGTAAAAGCATGTTCCATAATTTAGTAACAAATGGACAATACAAGAATAAATAGTCCGTAGATTCCGCCCCACTCTTGCAATGAGTGCACCATTATAGGTAAAGACAATGTGATGGTCTTCTTTTTTGGAGCACGTCATTGGTATTGAGTTTCTTATATGCAAGTAACCGTGCAAATACCCGAACCTTTAATGGGGCCTTAGACTTCCATATCATATTTTAATGTTGGAAAATTGGGAAATTGTGTTTATCAATAAGGGATTCGGAAAAAGGCTTACAAGAAAACTCCCCCGATGAAGAAATGGTCCAGATTCTCCATCCAATGAAGAATGATTTGACACAAAATTATCATGAGTACCCAAAAGGGATAAAATATCAACAACTTTTCTATCATTTAAATTCCTAAAAAATCAAATTTCTAACAAATCGGGGACGAAGAAGATGAGATCATACAAGAAATAGTTGACAAAATGATATAAACAAGGGAACAAGGACGCAAAAGGTAAATGAACCCCCCGGCCCCCCTCCAAAAAAAAATTACCCACAACTTACTCAACAAATTTGGTAAAATAGGATAAACATTGTGAAACGACTTTCCAAGTACAACGAGAGCACCATCTCTCACTCGCTTTAGAGTCTCACCCATTACCTTAAATCCCATATTTACTTCTAGTCACAGAATGTCATAGATTATTCACCTCGATGGGAATCTCCATAACTGTTTAACAAGTTGGGAAACTTTTTTATCCTTCAACTCTTTGAGTTACCCAAAGCAAGGCCGCCTTTAATTTTGGATTGAGACACCAAATCTCCTTGAATCAAATGGTCTTTCTTTCATTCTCCACTACACTCCCAAAAAAATCTCTTCTTTATTCTTTCCACAACATTCTGAGGCATCCTAAAAAGAGACATAGTAAATAAGAATACTCTGAAGCATTGAATGAATAAGAGTAAACCTACCCCCACCCCAACAAAAAAAACTTTCTTTCACCTCTCAAGCCTCTTTCCAACCTTTTGAACTAGGGGATCCCAAAAACCTCAAAAACCTAAGGACTTCGAATTACCCCCTAAAGGCAACCCCAAGTACTTCAAAGGCCACTCTGAGCTAGAACATCCTAAAGCCACAGCCAATCTTGCCAATTTGTCCTATTGCACATTAATTCCAGCAATAGCACACTTGGACAAGTTCACTCTAAGGCCTGACGATTTTAAAACACAGTAAAATTAAAGCAATTGAATGAGCATTCTTTTCGTTCCCGTCACAAAAGAAAATGGTATAATCCGCAAATTGTAAACGAGTGGTTTACACACTTTCTCTCCCGATTCTAAATCCCTCAATGATCTCTCTATTGCTAGCCCTACCCATCATTTTACTCAAAATATTAACCTCTGAAGTAAAAAGGGAATGAGAGAGAGGATCTCCTTGCCTAAGACCTCTAGATGCTTTAAAATACCCTTTTGAAGCCCCATTAACAATGACGGAAAAGTTCATTGAACTTAAATAACCCATAATCCATTGCCTCCATCTCAAACCAAAGTCTTTTCATTCCATTAACTAATCCAAGATATCCCAATCCAACATATCATATTTCTTTTTTGAAATTCACTTTGAAAAAAAAAGACCTCCTTTTTCCCTTATAATCCTCTACAATCGCATTGGCAACAAGTACCAATTCCAAAGTTTGCCTACCCCTAACAAAGGCTCCTTAAGAGACCGAAATAGTGTTATCCAAACACTTCCTAAAGTCTTCCCAAAAGCAATTTCTCCAAAATTTTGTAAAGACTTGAAACAAGGCTAAGGTCGAAAATCCTCTACCATAGAAGATTTTGCTTTCTTAAGAGTAAGACAAATAAATAGCATATGTGAAAAATACAATTCCAATCTCAAAAAACTCCACCAAAACCTTCATCGAATTCCCTTTAATAACCTCCCAAAATTTTTGAAAAACAATCATAGTAAAGCCATCAAGACCCGAAGATTTATCTCAGTTCAACTCATACACGAAAGCTTTAATCTCCTCTCCCTCACGACCTCACAAGCCAACAAGACTTGCTTTCCCCAATAGGACACCAATCCAAACCCTCGATTAGATCCAAATGTACTCTCGAAGGAATACAAATTAGAGAAATAACTCATAATTACACTTAAAATACAACTTTCACTCTCAATCACTTCTCCCACCTCAGATTCTATCCTATTTCCCTATTTTATTATATGTTGGGATATTTGAAAAAGCGCAGGTTTGGAACCCTATACAAAGGGCTGGTCTCAATCTCGCTTGGTGGTGCCCCTTTCGATGATTGTTGACTCAACATTGATTTTGTGCTTGAGTTGAAGGGGTAGTCCTCCATCCATCGACTCAAGTAATTCGCCATCAAGAGAGGGAATTGCATTTACTTTAGGTTATGATCAATTTCTTCTTCACCTTACCATTTGCAATTCTATAAAAAAAACTTTGATTTATTGTCATCCGCCTTTTTTCTTATAAGAAACTAAGTTTTACTAAAGTTAAATTTAAGGTTTACGTAAGGTGACACCAATGTGGACAAGTCGTTCAACCAAAAACCAAAAACAAAAGGCATAAACAGTGCACGACACTACAAGGAACAAAAAGTCTCTTCAAATGTCGCATGACGAACTCCAACTTGCAATAATACCAAATAAAGGGACATTCTCAAAATCCTTCAACACCAAGACCAAGGCCCAAAAAAAAACCAAAAAATAAATGCGATCCCACAATCTTTCCAATTCCTCATTTATTCGCAAAAATGCTCAAATTCCTTTCTCACCATCACCTCTGCACATTAAACACCATTGTGGTAATAAACAGACACTCGGCCTTCTTTTTTTAAGTATATCATTAGTATTGAGCTTACCGTGATCAATTACCCATACACACACCTGTTGGCACTTTAGCCTTCCAATCTTCAGTGACACGCAAAAGAGTTAGTGAAGAATCATCAACTAAAAACTCATAGAATGATTTACAAAAAAAGGAACCAGTTAGATCAATGCCTGGACAAACACAATCTTGATATCTGACGGTAGCATCAGGGCATCATACACGCCGACGAGGGCTTGAATCTTCTTCAGGTTTTAGATGTTAAAAGCAACAACATGTACACTTTTGAGATAGCATTTGGTCTTAGGATCGGTACTGAGCAAAGCCCAAGAAATATAGAAGCCCGTCATAGAGCAGTCGACTAGAAGTAGAAGACTGTTAGCCTGAGAGAAGGCAACCTGCCTAGGGAAACAAGGCCCAATTTCTCTTCTTTCTTTTTTCTGGCGGCCAAACGCTAAAAGGTGGAGGGGAACGAAATCGAACCTCTGATCGAGCTAGACATATAAAAAATAAGAACTAGCATGAAAGTCGATCTATTACGACCAGTGCAGTAGTTCGTATTTCATATTCTTCTTCCAAGCCAAGCCCTTCTCAAAAAGCACTCACTGAATTACTTACGGAATCTCAAATCTCCCTCGACGCCAAGAATTGAAACACCGACATCCATGTAATCGCATGTCTTGCCGATCGTATGATTTTGACACTAATTGGGGATAGCTCACAACCATTAATTTGGAATTTCTTTGCAAACTCAAGACCGCCTCTATCAACGAGCAAAGACTTCGGTTTTGATCACCCCAAGCGATTGATGACATTCTTATAAACGTCCGCAACCGCGGCACCTCTAATGATGATATCACAACGGATTAAGCAACTTGCGCAAAAGCCTTTGCTCATTAGTACTTTAGTTTGATTGCAACTCGCACCCTTCCGTTTTCCTCGCTTTCTAATAATAAGGTAAGCTTCAAAATTACTTAAAAAAAAACTAGTAGTTTTCTGTTGCCCCTAACTATAGATCAAATCTACCAAATGAGAAACTCAAGCACTACTACTAAGTCATCGGGCTTATCCACCAAGGGATTCATGAAATTTCTGTGGATTGCGTTGGGGAAATCTACCAAAGCTAGGCAAATAGTTAGACTCCTTTCTCGCTGCTAAAGGAAAGCAAGAAACAAAATCAAATGATTGTTTTTTAACAAGTGCTCAAGGATCAAAATTTCATTTCGGTGGATAGTTTCGCAAGCTTGAAAACGGAAACGTTTCGATAATATTTCGAAAACAAAGAAAAATGTAAAAATTTATTTCCACAACATTGGTCAAAGACTCAAAGCATACCGAAACATAGGTCAAAATATGCCGAAACACCTCGAAACCTGCCGAAACACCTCGAAAAATAAGAATTTTGATATTCAATCAATGATTCATTTCGGGTTTCATGAAAACAGAAACATTTCGGACCTTTCGACCGTTTCGAAAAAAAATTTAGTTCCTTGCCAGTGCCCCCTCCCTTTTGGGTATGCAAATACTAAGAGTCATCTCATTACCCGTCAGCAAGTATCATCTAGCTGGGTCTTGCCCGTATCAATAACGAGAAAAAAAAACAAAAAAATGAAAATAGCAACTACAGCTCTTGGCCCTAACAGCATCCTAGGCGTATGGGAGATCGAAGCAACTAGGAACGCCTAGACAACATTTTTCTTCTTCGGCTACCGTAAGTAGATTGAGAGGTCGTACCGCCCCGACCAAGGATTGAAATATCGTGTCGAAACGTCCGAAACATTTTGGATTTTCAACACACCGACACGAAACAAGGGTGAAAAACTAAAATTCTTGCGTTTCGAGCGAAATGTTACTATTTCGGACTGTTTCGATCAAAATAGTAATGTTTTGGTCGAAACAGGGACTTGATTCGACTTGCAGTGTCCAGACTCCAGACTCCTTCAGCCAAAAAGGGGATAACTTATTCCCCGTGACAGCTTCTCCAGCAAAACAGAAGAGAGAGTGATAGACAGAAGAGACAAGCTCAGAAATCGAAAAGAGATGAGTTAGCAACTTACCAGGGGTCATCCTCACGTCCAGATCCAACCTCCAGGTACAATTTTCTTCTTTTCTCTTCTTCTTCTCTGTCGGTGGCTAGTGCTGAGTCTTCATCAATTTGTCTTCTCTCTTTTCATCGATCGGAGTCTTCATCGATCTGTCTTCTCTCCTCTTCATCGATCGGAGTCTTCATCGATCGGAGTCTCAGATCTTTTCTCTCTCACGCAGTCGATCGGAGTCTCTAATCTTCTCTTTCTCTCTCTCTATGGTCTGTGCGATTGGAATGAAGGGGTCACCGACTCACTGTTTGCCCTTTTTATTTTGTTTTAATTAACATAAATGTCATTTCAGCACCCTATTTTTTCCTTTATAGTTGTTAATAGCTCTTATAATTAATAAATAACTTATTATTGTTAATTAACTTATCAAAATAACTGCAATTAATTTTATGGTATATTTAATATTTAAAATTAAGTATTTATGTTTGTAAAAATTATTCATGTAATATTTTTAATATTAATGAAATAATTACTTAGTAATTTGATGACACAATTTAAATTAGTAATTTAGTATTATAATAACATGCAAATAATAAATTTGTACTCATTTTAATTTAAAAGTGTTACACATGTCATATTTAATTTAAAATGGTCATATATACATGTAAAAATGTGTTTGTTTTATAAAAATTAATTGTTTAAAACTAATTGAAGTAATTTTCGCCTCGTGTCAAACCCTTTTTTTTTTGCCTCAAACTTGATGTTATCTTATATAAATGGACATTAACCCAATAAATATGCTCAATTAATCAATTATTAAACTTATCTTTACAAATAAATAGATTGTGTTTGTGTTTCCACGTGTTTCCATATTTTTTCAATGTTTCCATTGCGTTTCCAAAACGTTTCTATTTTCGGACTGACTGAAACGGTACTTCAAAACGAAATTTCGATCCTTGGCCCCGACCAACATCTGCTCCAAAATTCTAAGAAAGTGGGTGAGAATAGAATCCAACCAAAGAGGCAATACAAGCATCATCATGATAACGAGTTAGACGATAAAGTCAAGACTCTCCAATCCAAATATGTCTCCCAAAAACGAACCCTTTCCCCATTTCTCACCACCTAGGAAGCACGGATACTTGGTGGGGAGTCGTTGTGGCAGTGTCAGACACGTGTCTAACACGGACACGTGTGGGACACAGCCAGACACGTGTCCGACACCCCTAGAAGTGTCTTGCAGAGTAAATTTAATTTTTTTTCAACCGGATACGTAGGGGATACGGGTATACGGCGGGGCTGCTTTTGTTATTTTAAAAACTTAGGGGTTTAAAACAAAAAAAAAGGGATAGACGACGTCGTTTTTGGCTTGAAAAAAGAAAAAACAAAAGGCGAAGGCTGAACGATCAACAATCTGCTTCAACTCCCAGTCTCCCATTTTCCACTGTGAGAGGGAGAGAGAGGAGAGAAGAGAACGACTGAACGATCTACTTCAGGCCTTCAACAACAAGGAAAAGAGGAGAAGGAGAGGGAAGAGGAAGACCAACCTGCTAGTGCTGCCTGCAACTGCTGTTACCACTTACCAGGTTCCTCTTCTTTCTCTTCTTTTTTGTTACCTGAGATCTTTTTTCCTTCTGTTCTTTGGGGGGGGGGGGGGGGGGGGGGGGGCTTTCAAAAAATTTGATTGGGTTAATTTGATTGGATTATAGATTTAGGATTTTCAAATTTTGGGGATATTTTGGGGGTTTTTTTGTTGTTGATGTGCTGTTGTTTTTTTGGTCTGGTGTTACTAGTTTTCAAAATCTGGATTCTATGATTCTGTCTTCCACTCTTCCTATTGTGCTGCTATGTTTGCTGCGTTTTTTTTTATTGATATTATTAATGGATTGTTATTATTAATGTTATTATATATATAAAAATATATATAATTATTTTAATTAGTCGTATCCTCGCCATACCCATGTTCTATGTTTTGGGATTTTGCCGTATCCGCGTGTCCGTATTGTATCAGATACGACACCCGTGTCCGTATCCGTGCTTATTAGCTCACCACAAATCTAACCTTTGAGAGAAACAAGATAATTAATGCAAAGTAAATTTCCAAAGGTTCTGGAAACTTCCTCCATCAACCCCCCTCGCATTCTACCCATTGATCTGTAAATTATGTTTGCTTCTAATAACAGAATGTCATAATGAATTTTGCTCAAACGGAATCCTCCAAAACTATTTTCTAACCAAGTTTACATTTCTATTCAACAAATTTACCACCTAGAGAACACCTTTTTTTTAGGCCTAGACACCACTTCCCACTTCCCACTTCCCACTCCCATCCTATGAAGTGATCCTTTCTTCCGTCACTACTCCTTCCCACAAAAAATATTTCATCATCCCTTCAAACCTCTTAGCCACCATATTAGGCATTTTCACGAGAGACAACAATACCTATATGGGAAGACTAGCCAATAACCGGAAAGGACAAAGGCAACGGGTTACCTCTAACAGAGCACTTAAGAGGTTACCCACCCACAAAGCATCCTAACTCCAAAGTCAACCTTTCAATCTTACCCTGACTAGAATTTATTCCCACAATTACACTTTTATCCCAAAAACATCCACGATTTTCTTGAATTTTTTTGTTCATTTCTTCTGCCGAGGAAAAGAACATCAAAAATTGCTAATGTGACATTGAAATCCTACCCCTCCCAACAACAAATCATTTTACCAAATTACACCTCTCAACCCTCGTCACCCTCCTTAACCCAATTGATTCTAACTTTTTGCATCCAATTAGCTTCCTCCTTCAACAACACACCTTTCCCTTCTCAAATTTTTTTACACCACTTGATGACTCTAAAGAATCTACATCCTCAATTCTTTACAGAATGCTTTTCATCTCAATTCGAATATCACCAAACACTTTTATTCTACTCTTTCAAATGTTGTTTCACCAATTTCAAATTTTGCATGAATTTAAAACCCTCTCATCCCTCCATAACATTCTCAGACCACCACACCTTAAAGTTTTTAACAAATGAATGATGTCCAATCCACAAAATTCTCAAACCTGAAAGGCATTGGACCTCATTTGAAGGAAGAGTCAAGAGACAATAGTCATTGATTAGAGATAGTACTAATTAAAATCTCTTGCCTCTCAAAGGAAAAAAGCTTCTATCAACCTAAAGTAAAAAGGTATCTATCCAACCTACTACAAATCAAATTCTCCTTAAAATTAGACCAAGTAAAATTAGCATTCAACAAAGGATGATCTACAAGGCTACACTCTCTTATGAAACTATCAAATTTCTTCATTCTGAAAGTACTCCTACTACCATTAGTTCTCTCATAACCCTAACAACATTAAAATCTCCTCCAAAAATCCATCTAGGACTAAACAAGCCATAAATGTTACAGAGCTCCTCATATAAAGACTCTTTCATCCAAGGGTGATTTGGTCTATACATCCTAGTTAAACACCAGTTACCATCCCCAAAACCCTTAAAATTCACAAACACTGAAAAGATACCTAGCATTATCTCAACATCTGCCAATACTATCTCATCCCACGTTATTAACACACCTCCTGATCTTCCACAATAAGACAAGAAAGCCCTTTCCCTATGCCTAGATCCCCACAACTTTTACTAGTGGCCCTAATCTTTACTCATTATTACATCTGGCCTAACTTTTCTCAACATCTCCATAATTACCCTCCTCTTCTTGCTTTTCCCTAAACCTCTTACATTCCAACTAGCTATCTTCATCCATCACCATAAGCGCCCCAGAATCTCTCATAGAATTAACTCCATAATTTATATTAGAAATTAATCCGCGGAGTTCCTCGATCCCACTATATATTCAACCCTTCTTGCTCCATTTCCCCTACCCCTCCCTCTACCTTTGCCTCCACCTTGGTTATGTATAAAAGAAAGCCCAAGCTTCCCCAATACAATTCAACCCAATGCAATTTTTTGTCAAGGCATCCCAACCCAAAATAAGTTGGCCTTACAAATCAATAAACCCATTCCCAGCAATGCCTCTCAACCACCTCCATTTGGATTTCGCCCATTAAAATCAATAGAATCAGCATTCAGATTATCTGCTAACACAAGGTTGGACAACTCTATAGGTAGGACACTAACATTCTATGAGCAATTAGCTCTCAAATTATCCTAATAATTCAGAAAACAAGGGGACAGACAACAAGGAATGAAGCATAGACAAGGATTACATATTTGAAGTAGTTGCGACTCATAATTGAACTCCTAGACCTCACTCCAATCTCCCTCCCCGTTCTCCCCATCACCAGGTATCCCCAAAAAACCTTGATTTAAGATAGAAGCATAAACAAGTGTCCCCCTTGCTTTAAGATTTTGTGAATCAATCCTAGACTCGGGATTCCTTTCAAAATCCTCAAATCCATCAAAAAACAAGTCACTGACATCAATCACAGACTCTACGGTAAAAGAGACCTCTTTGGAACCAAATGAGTTTTAGAGGAAATTTCCTTGTTAGACTATGAACCCATCGAAACTTCCGGTTCTTCATGAACTCTGTTATATTCAAATAACCCCATATCCAATCCATTGCCACTATGATGAAATCGAAGAATCCCAAAGCCAAAATCTAATTCACTTCTCTAATCTATGAAAACCTCAAGTCTATGTCTGCAACTGAAAGGTTAAAACTCTTTTTAATCGTCGACTCCACATATATGGATCTTCTAACGCTACTCTCTGAAGCATCCAATCTGACAAGGAATAAGAGGATCGACAAAATGTTGACTGAGCCCTAAGAGAGCAAGACCTTGAAGTCGTATGCGATAAGGCATCCCCCTTTTTGTTCAAAAGACCCGTTGATTTTAAAACCAATCATTATCCAACCCTTTCTGCAACCCAAGAAAAGAGCTAAACAACCCTTTAATAGCGGGCTGATTTTTGTCTTTAAATGGCCCACAACCAAGCAAGCTTAGGGTTTGTAAAACCCTAACCCAGCAGTCCACCAAGAAAATTTGAAAATCCATAACCCCCTCTAAATTCTAATTATTGATGTCATTCACTATATAACCACCAAGGTTAACTCTCAACCCTTTTTTCGATGAGAAATCAGAACTAGAAGGCCTAACCCCTCTAATGCCCTACATACAACCTCCTTCCCCCCCCCCGGCCACATACGCCCTTGGTCTTCTGCTCATCCTCTCCAACCTCTCGATTGAGTACAGAGCTCCAATACTACCCGGTGTGCCAGGCAAATTCCGATTAAAAGAGTACACACCTCCCACTCTAGAAAGGATTCTACTCTTGATCTAATAAACAATTGCTTAAAAATCCAAACTTCAATTTATGTCCCTTATCGACCAAAAGTTTCTAATTTGGATCCATTAGAACATCAATGGTCCGCCATCTAGTAAACCTGTTTCTTCCAGCATACCAAGCACATCTTTTCTCTAAGACGAGGTAAAAAATACCTTACTTAAACCTTCAAAAAAAGAAAAAAAATACCTTGCTTAGACCTAGCAATTTCGATACCTACAAAGTATCTAAGTTTGCCTAAGCCTTTAGTATGAAAATGATATTATAGAAATTTTCAACCTCGCAATGCCCTAGAATCATCTCTAGTAATCACAATATCATCAATGTAAACAAGTATAATGTAAAAGATGTCAATGTGTCGATGTAATACAAAGTAATCTGACTATCTGTCACCTGAAAAAACTAAACTCTAAAACTAACTCTTAAAACTTACCAAACCATGCTCTTTGAGTGCTTCAATCCATACAAAAGACCTTCATTGGCACAAAAACTACTACAATACTCTCTCCGAGTAACAAACCCAAATAGTTGTTCCATATAAACCCCTTCAACCAAGTCATCATGCAAAATGACATTTTTAACATCCAACTAAAACAAAAGTCAATCGAGATTGGCAGCCAAAGAAATAGATAGGCGAACAAAAGAAACTTAGCAACACGTGAAAAAATGGCTACTTATAATCAATGTCACAAGTCCGAGCAATTCCTTTAACAACAAGCTAGGTTTTTTGACATTCAATAGAACCATCAAGATTAAATTGCACGGGTAGATCTAATTACATGGGTACAAACACTCTAACAAGTGACAACTAACAATCTTTTTGCCATAAGGTAATAGAAGGAGATCCTAAATCCCGCCATGATGTAAGGCATCCATCTCCACCCTCATAGCTCTATTTCAACCTGGATCAGATAGTATTTCCTATAATTAATGCCTTAGGAATAAAGAAAGTAGAAAGTTGAGTTATAAGAGAGGAGAAAACAGGGGAAAGGACATAAAAAAACAAAATGATTAATTGCATGATTAGTAACACAAGCTCGTGTACCTTTATGAAAAGCAATATGTAATGAATCTAGAACAATGGGAACTCATATCAGAAGACAACGTGGAAGATGGCAAGGACACGTCAATAAGTGATCTCAAACGATGAGAGTAATGTTACCTAGATTGTGGATAGATTTGGTAAGTACAAGTATGCGATACGGTCCTTTTGTGATGTGTGGAGTGATTGGGATAAGCTTAATCGGTATTCTGTTTTGGATTGAGATTCATTTGCAACACTTATCCAGATTGCATTCACTATTATACTTTACAAAGTCTTGTCCCTACATTTTTGGGATCGGTGACATGAATCCTATTTCGCCATTGTGCTCTAGTAAAGGTCATGTTTTTTGTTAAACCTATCATATCTTTCTTTATTATTTTATTTAAAGTTAATTTTGTTCTTCTTCTACCCCTACCTTTACCGTCAGTAGCTATCATATCATTCTTTCTCACCAATGACATCGTGGGACCTCTATAAATATGTCCAAACCACCTAAGTCGATTCTCCCTTAATTTATCTCCTATATGTGTTACCTCTACCTCTACTTTTTCACGGATATATTTATTCATAATTCTATCTTTTTTAAGTTTACCACACATTCATCTTAACATTCTCATTTGTGTCACTTATTTTGTGAATATGTTGTTTCTTAGTTGTCCAACACTTGGTACCTAAGAAGCATGGACACTTGAGAAAAGGAGAAGTATCTATGCGTTTGATACAAAAGAATACGTATCGGATTCGTCTCATAAGTATCCCATATTAATAAAATAAGTTTACATTTTTGGATACTTTTGGGATACGTCAAGATAAGCGCCATGGATAAGGCAAAGGTTTGTGTAATTTTTATGTTCTTAAAAGAAGGGCACTAGAGCAAATAATAAGGATCTATATCTAAATTATTGATAATTGGGATCTTATATGCAAAAAAAAAAAATCAATGCAACATATCACCACCATCGAAGAAATCGATCAGACCAACCTTCTCTCTCTCTCTCTCTCTCTCTCTCTCTCTAACTATATATATATATCAACAACCAAGGGCTCCGATCAGAAATATGTCTAATTTTGTTATTCTCCTACTAAAGGTCTTATTGACTTTCGTTCGACATAGATAACATGAAATCTGTCATATAACTCGCCTCTGGTATTCTCCCTCCCCGCTTCCCTATCGCCTTTAGTAGGTTTGTCATCAAAGATCTCTATTGGCCGCGATTGCAAGTCGTCGACAACTGCATCAATCATTGACACAATCTTCACGTCACTGTGACTATAATCTCAAGTGATTTGCTGTTATTGTTTTGCTCTTCATATTGCTTTCTGTTGTTTTCTTTAGACGCGTTTAGCCAGATTACTTGCTTTGTTCCTGTAGTTGCTGTTGTGTTTGTTCCTGCGTTAAACCCAAATAGTTTTGTTGTTGTTTATGCTACTATTTTGTTGTTGCCTGTTGTTGCTATGTTCTTGTTACGGTTGTGTTGCTTTGTTGTTATATAGAGTTACTACTTTGTTGACTTGATGTGAATTGTAATTGGGTTTTGTAAGAATGGCTTTACTTTGTCCTGATTTTGCTGAAAACTATGGGATTAACACTGATTTTATAATTTTTGATGATTACAGGAACAATAAATATTAGAAAAAATATTTTACTATAGTTGTATACTCATCATACTCGTATCCGTACTTCATAGCTTAGTTCCATAAAGCATAGCGAGTCCTATGGTTGTTCTATAAAACTTTCCTTTTAGCCTAAGAGGTATGCCACTATGTGTTTATCACAAAATACACTATGTATTCCTCCATTTAGTTCATCCTACATTAATTCTATGGATAACATCGACACCAGCCTCACATTCTCTATAAATAATAGACCCTAAATATTTGAAGTGCTCACTCTTCGGTATCACTTGATCTTGAATTTTTACTACTTTCTGGTTTTGATTCCTCGTTTTACTAAAGTTATACATTCCGCATATTCAATTTTAGTCCTAGTTATTCTAAATCCTTTTAATGTTGAGCTTAGCGACATTTTCTACTTTATTAATTCCTTCTTTACTTTGATTAACTAATACAATATCGTCCAAAAATAACATACACTATGGGAGCTCATCCCTAATGTGCCTAGTCAATTCAACCATAATCAATGTAAAAATATTTGCACTCATAACAAAACCCCGATGCAAGCCTAGAGTAATTGGGAATGCATTTGTATCTTCTGTCATTGTACTCACTAAAGTCACTACATATGTCCTTAATCACATCAATATACATAACAGTAATATTTTTCTTCTCTAAAACCTTCTGAAATGTGTCCCTAAGAACTTTATCGTATATCTTTTCCGAGTCTAGAAAATCCATATGAAGGTCTTTATTTTTCTCTCTATACCTCATCATTAGTCTTCAAAGTATATAGCTTCTATTGTTGATCTCCCTAGCATAAGTCTAAATTGATTCTCAAAAACCAATGTTTAAAACCTTAATCTTTGCTCGATCACTCTCTCCCAAAGTTTTATTATATGACTCATTAGTTTAGTACCACGATAGTTTGTGCAACTTTATATGTCTCCCTTATTCATATATAAGTACTAAAATACTCTTCTTCAACTCATCGGCCATTTTCTTGGTCATTATTATTTTATTAAATAATTTGGCTAACCATGATACCCCAATATTTCCCAGACACTTTCAAGCCTCAATAGATATACTACCATCATGCCTTACAGTTTTCTCTGCCTTCGTTTTCTTTCATGCCTCCTTTACCTCCAACATCCTAATCCTACAAAAAAAAATGTTTTCTCTAATTTCCCTATAACTTCTATAGTCCTCAATATCTAAGCTTAGGGTAATGGAATAGGGGGCAAAATCAATGATCAAGTAAAAACCAAAGTCGAGATGAGGGGTGACAGTCGACAAATAATTTGGCTAACCATGATACCCCAATATTTCCTAGGCACTTTCAAGCCTCAATAGATATACTACGATCATGTCTTAAAGTTTTCTCTGCCTTCATTTTCTTTAATGCCTCCTTTACCTCCAACATCCTAATCCTACAAAAAAAAATGTTTTCTCTAATCTCCCTATGACTTCTATAGTCCTCAATATCTAAGCTTAGAGTAATGGAATGGGGGGCAAAATCAATGATTGAGTAAAACCCAAAGTCGAGATGAGGGGTGACAGTCGACAAATATTGTATAAACTCGCAAAAGGTGACATCGACACTATGAAATAGCCTCGAAACATAGGATTGTAACAATGATAACCTTTATGGGTGCAAAATAACCAAGGAAGACACTTTGTAACACAAGAGTCATGTTTATCAAAGTTGGGAGCCAAATTAGAAAGAAAACAAAAGCAACCAAAGATCTTAAGAGGAACAGAAGCTAAGGGAGACTCTAGAATAAGAACCGAATGGGGAGATTGCCCATGTAACGCCCAAGAAGGCATATGGTTGATAAGATGGCCAAACAATAAAAACAGTATCACTCCAAAAAACGTTTAGGAACATGCATAAGAGATAGAGGGGTTTTCTATTGTGTGGTGTGAACACAAGAGGGTAAGGTGAACAATGGATTTTTCACAAAAATAAGTGGCAAGGGGTCAGAGCCATGTTCTCTAAAATTATCACGCTGTGAAACACAAATTCACAACCAAATTGAGTTTGGATTTCTTTACGTAAGGTTTGAAATGGAAAGTAATTTCGAGCGAGCGTTCATCAAACCATGTCATACCAGAATAATCATCCACAAATGTCACAAAGTATGAAATTTGTTCATTGGAATATCCTTTAACGGAGGTGGCAGGTGTTATCTTTTTGAGGACCAAGTCTTCTTAAGAAAAAGCTTGAGTCTTAACCATTTGTTGTAGTACTGAACTACTTGATTGTGGTAGGTAGCTATTCTTATCTGAGCTAACTCTCTCCTCTTCTCTCCTCTCCTCTCCTCTCCTCTCGGAGATCCAGATTGAGCCAGAACTGCTTTTCATTTCTATCTCCATCAAAGAGTTGGACCTTGTACGTCTCCAGTCCAATCTCAACTGGAATCACTGCCTTTGTTTCGAAGGTTAAGGAGAAGAATGTCTCCCCAATTGGAGATCTTACTATAGTTCTGTAAGCCCATAGGATACCTGGAAGCTCCTCTATTCATAGGGTACAAAAATAAGTGGCAAGGGGTCAAAGCCATATTCGCTAAAATTATCACGCCGCAAAACACAAATTCACAACCAAATTGAGTTTGGATTTCTTTACGTAAGGTTTGAAATGGAAAACAATTTCAAGCGAGCGTTCATCAAACCATGTCATACGAGAATAATCATCCACAAAAGTCACAAAGTATGAAATTTGTTCGATGGAATATCCTTTAACGGAGGTGGCAGGTGTTATCTTTTCGAGGACCAAGTCTCCTTAAGAAAATGCTCGAGTCTTAACCATTTGTTGTAGTACTGAGCTACTTGATTATGGTAGGCAGCTATTCTTATCTGAGCTAACTCTCTCCTCTCCTATCCTCTCCTCTAGAAGATCCAGATTGAGCCAGAACTGCTTTTCATTTCTATCTCCATCAAAAGAGTTGAACCTTGTACATCTCCAGTCCAATCTCAACTGGAATCACTATCTTTGTTTCGAAGGTTAAGAAGAAGAATGTCTCCGCAATTGGAGATCTTACTACAATTCTGTAAGCCCCTAGGATATTTGGAAGCTCCTCTACTCATAGTCCCTTTGAAGACTCCAACCTTGTCTTGAGATTCTTGAGCAATGTTATGATTATAACTCAGTTTGTCCATTGGCCTAGGGGTGTATAGTAGAAGAATAGTAGTTCCAAATCCCTAGCTGAGCGCAGAATTCCCTGAAAAACTGGTTGTCAAATTGCCTTCAATTGTCTGTTCCCAAGACACTTAGGATTTCAAATCGGCAAACTATGGACGTCCATATGAAACCTCTTAAGTTTTGCTCAGTAATTGTTGCTAGCAGCTTTGCTTCCAACCATTTAGTAAAGTAATCAATGGCCACGACCTCAAACTTGTTTTGCCCCTTTCCTAAGGGCAAAGGTCCGACTATATCAAACCTATTGTGCAAAAGGCCAAGGGTTGGAGACAAACGTGAGCTCCTGTGGTGGATTCTTAGATACATTAATGAGCATCTGACATTTATTGCACCTTTTGGTAACCCTCAGGGCGCCCTTCTGCATTGTAGGTTAGTGATATCCTTGGCTAAGCCAGAGTTCTACCTCCAAAATGGTTGCCACAAATCCTTTCATAGATTTCCCTGAGAACATAATCTACTTCTCCCAATTCCAGGCAGCATAGGTATGGTAAGAGAAACCTTTTTTTATATAAAACTCCTTTGATTATAGCATACCTACTAGCTCTTCGACAAATTCTTTGAGCGTCAGTCTTTCCCAAAGGGAGAATCACATACTCCAGATATTGGATGAGCGGGTGAGTCAAACCGTCACCTTGCTGTGTTGTAGTTACTTCAAGCCTTCCCTCTTCTGTGCTGGGACTTGGGAGGAGCTCCACTGGAATCACCCTGGGGAGGTCGTCATCAAAGTTGACGCCAAGCATTCTAACGAGTCAACATGAGAGTTTTTGGTCCAGGGGATCTGCGTTGCGCAGAAATCCTCAAACTGGGCAATATGATCCTTGATCTTTGATATGTAAGCTTCCATCATGGGAGCTTCAGCTAACTCTAATGGGCTACATATTGCGGCAACCCCATCTTGTCCCTACAGCTAACTTCCACAGAGCACAAGTCATCACACACAATCCAAAAAAAATTGGACTAACAAGTAACAACATATTGTCATCCAGAGAACTTTTTGTTCCAACAGATACCTCCAAAACCAAGTAAATGCCACCATTTAATGCATCATCAACAACAACCTAATCACTAAACTAATTAAACAAAATAACTAACAGAAACACAAAATATCACCGCTTCTCCAACTCACAATCAATAATCAAATGACATTGATTTCTATCGGACATAAATCTAAAGTCCAACGATGGAAACATAATTTCATTTTTACTAACCGTGACAAAGCCGCTTGTTGAGGACCATGGTTCTGATGTCCATGTGTTTGTCTCCCAAAGATAAAATGTACCATCACTGTGAAAGTACACAAGATCAGCACGGTGTATCATGAACTGGGGTATGCTTCATAAAGATGATATATTCATAAAGAATTTGAGTAGTTCTAGCAAATGGCAATACAATTTCGCCGTGAAAAAATAATCTCCAGTGGGAGACCACTTAAGCATTGATATGCCCCCTAGGCCCCGTCGAATTGGTGTACCCAGCCCTGTAAAACATATAAATGTAGATACACCAATTAGAATTAGAAAATGAGATCTGCAGAACTAATTATAAAAACAATAAAAATACAAGTTGACCAATTACAGTCATAATTTTAGAAAACCATAATCCAGACTCGTCTCAAGGCAAGGCGGCAACCTTAAAACTCCTAGAGACTCTAAAATTAAGTTCTTGCTAGGCTCACTCCCCAAGGTACAAATCTCGTATGTAATACATTATCAAAACTCTATAACCACACACAAAAAGTGCATTTCCTCGTATTCAACTGCAACTCTTGAGTGAACCAATAGTTTGTTATTTCAATTTACAATCTCCATTATCTTCATCAAAAAACCTTAAGACTTTTGTTTTCAGTTAAAAATTGCATCCATGATTTTCTTAAGCAAGTTTACAAGCTGACCCTTTATATGCCATCTATTAAATATTAATTCTATATTCTACTATATTTTTGAAGCATCTAAAATATAAAATAAAAACCAAAAGGCGTTAGTCACATGACACGAGACTCATGCCTACGTTGAAGGAAAGAAGACACTCTGCTCTGCCTTATGCTATCATCTTCAACACTTCACCCTTTATTTTAAATTATAATAAACATTGGCAAAAAAAATTCAGAAGGGCTTACACTTGATGACTTGAAGCTTCCTCCTCCAACACGTAAGCCAAATAATCATTGTACACGTTTTCTTAAAAAGCTCCCAGATTAGTTCCCATGAACGTGGGTATAAGATCTAGCCTTTGACATTATTGACCCAAATAAGTGCCCACAAATTCGCACCTACAACCTCTGAGGTTATTGGGAAAAATTTTAACCACTAAACCAGTGACTTCCTTGCACACTTTTTCTTATGATACTAGTGATTATTTGGTATCTACAACTACTATTGCTTGATAGTTTGTTATGGATGTATTTAAGAACAACAGAGCCTTGAAGTCCTTATTGGGACTGGTCTTCAAAAGGCCAAAAATAATTTGTTTGATTCTCTTCCAGTGCCCGTGTTGTATCTTCTTCTAGCAATAAGGAATAACATTTGCATGTGTACTGTGATCATCAAATGACAAAAAATAACTCGATTTTGCATATGACTCAGGTTCCAGGTATGTCGAGGCATCTAGGCCCAACCAAGAGGATTAGCAATTAGTCAGATAAACTAGTTCAAGTCCAACGAGGGAAGTGAAAGGGCACTATTTCATTACAGCCAAAAACAAAATTTTCATGAGGATAACATAGGAAAGCATATAATATTTACTTTACTTTAAAGAGAGAAGAACCAGAGAAAAATTAATTCAAACAAATAGAGGGAAAAAAAAGTTTATCAATTAGTGTTTCCTATGATCTGGCCTGTTCTGAATCAAGTTAAAAAGCACAACAGGAAAATCTGTTGCCTTATTAAAGGACCAACAAAATACAAATGCTGATGCTGGTACAAATTAGCAGGAAAAATGATATACCTTGGGCAACATCCCAGATTGTGAACGACGAGCTCTCATATGAGGCAGATGCCAAATATGTGAAGATAAGTCAAGAAAAGATCAGAAGCAAGAGTTAGAAAAAAAATTGAAAAGCTGCTGCTTGATTCTTCCAATTGGTGAAATCCAAGGTTTCAGAAAAATTCTGGTACAGAATATGCTACTTTCTTTCAGACCCCACAGTAGCAGACCCCAGTACACTGGACTGCCCTTTAGCTTAAAAGGAAAATACATTAAATGGCATATTTTCCAATACATATAAATGGTTAGCCAAAGCAGTCCCAAACAAGCCCTGATTATGAGAACATTAAAAGGAGTTAAAATATTCACCAGGGGCAACAATATGCATAAAAAACAAAACTGATGTAGAATAGAACCAGTGGTTGCAAGACATGTGACAGAAAATGATCATATTTCATAACCAATAATTCATGTTTCAAAAATAGATAACAAATTAAAGCTAGTTTGGATATCTTCCATCAGGACTCCATGAGAGTGCACTAATTTGTTTATCATCAGGACATCGAAGAAAGTCCACTAGAACCCATCGAGTTCCGGAACCTCTTGAAAGGCTGCCCAGGGTAACTCCAGATCTCACGGATGCTGCATTTCCTGGATAAGAAGCAGCCCAAATGCAAATTCCGCCCCTATTCAATTCAAGTTATATACCCCATATGAGTTAAATAAAAAAGAAATTAGTAAAGCTACCATCATACCATACCACACTTTTACCAGCTAAATAAATGATGAAAATGTCTCAGTAAAGAATACTAACTTGCATGCTACAGAAAGTGTTTTCCCGCCATTTGGCCGCCACTCCAGAAGTTTAACGTCTCTTTGGGAGTCGTTTATCAAAACACAAGGATCCTTGCCATCTGATAAAAATAAAAAGGTCTCAATTTGCCTTTGATTGCATTTGGAAGACATGTAAAGGTGAGGAGTGATGAACAATACAGCGAACCAAGTAGTTAGAGAGAAGCAGATACACCGCTCATGATAAGTTACTGACCTGAATCCTCATAATCACGAATCGTTACATGATTGGGCCCAGAGATAAATGCTAAAATATTCTTATGTTGGTGCCAACTTAGACTGTGAAGATCAACCTTTGGTAACAGTTTTACCTACAAGATTTGTGGCCAGATATAGAAATTATTATGCATCTGAACACACAAAATTTCGCACTAACAAGTTCCAATGTTTTATTACTGACAACATAAACATAATCATGTTAATTTCAAGTTAATGCATTTAACTCATCTAATTAGGAAAGTTCAAAGATAACTGTTCCATTTGTGTTTGACGTGCAAGTGCAAGTGCAAGTCTGCGAACCAAAAATGTGTCATTAACGCCTCCAGACAAGTTGATGACAAAAATAGGCTAAGTAATAAATTTGATGCTGGCACATGTTCTATGAGGCAAAGAAATACTTGAGGCATCTGGATAGTTGGCACCCATTCGCAGGCCATGTAAGACAGCACCCAAGTGGATCAAGGTGGAAGGCTAACATTATAATAGTGCCTTTAGTAAAATTCAGAGTGAAGTTCTAGAGGTACGGTCTAATCCAAAAACATCAAAAGTCACAGAACTCCATTAAAAATGACTTTGAAATAAATTGTTTGTTGTTCAGATTGAGAGGAGAGGACAACTAGGTATACATGATTTTCCATGAGTCACATCCTATAAACGAAAATTTAAAAGTAAGACCCTTATAAGAAACCCTGAGGATATAAACATAGCTGGCACTTAAAAGATTTGGACCGCCTGACATAACAGTCTACTGGGTAGGGGACAGGGGAAAGTAATAATAGGTCAGCTTTGAGCTTCCTAAGTTCTCATGTTCTACTCTTGCCATTTTTTACATTCTCTTCACCAATGACCTTCATTAGTTTGTATAACAATCAGAACACAAACCAATGCAAATTCAACTACACGCAACAGATTATCAATTTTTCGTATTGTATGAATCCAGAATGCAAGGGAGTGATTGTGAAACAATCAAACTTGTCAATATACGGTTTGCATGCAGCACAAAATAGATCTAATAAAGCCTCTTTCCTCTCAATAAATACACGTTGATGGTCTCGAATATGATCTTTCAACCAAGTTATAGGATTTGCAATGCACATCTTGCCAAGCTTCTTGTTATCTAATGCCTTAACTTCGTCTGGTCCTCAAATGTATCCAAAGTTTGTTCATGGCTTAAAGCCTACGCCTCCCAATGTGAGCGCCATCATCCAAATACTAACTTGAAGTTTTGTTCTATGCTTTAAAAAAAAATCTGCAACTAAAGTCCTCTAACTAAACATTAGGAATTATGCATGGACAAAATGCCTTCTCTTTGAATTTTTATTTTCAAAGAGACCCTACACTCTTCACTAGATTGTCTGTGTAGAAACAATGAACCAACTAATATTGAATTTTTAAACCATCTAATTCACACACCGATTTCAATAAATATATAAACAGATGTACTTACAAGAGGAAAGGATCAAATTAGACAGCTCGAAGCCAACCAATCACCCAGCTGCAAAGCCACCTTACAACAAGGGAGTCATGCCCCCCCCTCCCCCCCCCCCCCCCCACCCCAAAAAAAAAGAGACTATGGAAATGATAATGTAGCCCAAATCAAACCTATATTATATCTTCTACTCTACATAGGAGTCCAGGTCATTTCAGTTCAGATTTTGACAATTGATCTCAGTTCAGTTCAATTGTCCACCGTGAATTTCACTTGGTACCACTAGGTATGAGCAAGACCTGCAAAACCCCACGAATGAGGCCCACGTAGTTTCAACGTATTCAACCCAGACAAAAAACTGAGTTAGTATGAAATTTAGCGTGTCCAACTGCAGTAGTAGTTGTCCCCAAATATTAGAAATCTTGGCCCTACCTCTGAGATCAAGCCAAAATATTTGTTATGTGCACATTTTTATATATTTTTATATAATATTAGAGGTAGGTATTAGGAAGTTATTTTAGTAAGTGAATTAGTGATAGAATATTTGTAGGTAGTTTTTTAGGTAGTTAATTAAATAATGGAGTAATGGGTTAGGGTAGCTACCAAAGTAGTTTTTATCATCTCATATTTAAAGCCCTTGGATCTGTGAAAAATGTAAGTTGGATATTGTATTGAAATTTCTTATGAAAGGCTTAGGAGATGGGGTTCCCTCCGAAGTAAACCAATGGAGGTTTCCATCCCCTCAAAGTGAGTTTTCTTCCTTTCAATTCTATTTTCATTTTGTTTTACAAATCTCCCGAAAAGTGTGCACGTAACAATTAGTATCAGAACCAGACATAGAGGACTGAGTTGGCCGTCTTAAAGCAAAATTTCGCTCACTAAGAATCGGAAAACAAAATATAATGAAGAAGCTGCATGACTTGTTTCAGTCCATGAACTCACTCTTTGATCAACTGGAGGCCGGTCAATCTAAGTGCTATGAAAACTTCATAACCCTATAAATTGCAAATTTGCATTTCCCGCGATATGATAGCAAGGGAGGTTCCGTCACTTCGATTTGTCAAGCAAAACAATTCAACCAAACTGCCATTGATTGGAGGGATCAATTGGCAGCACACAATAAAGAAGGGAACATGCAGTTATGGTATCGACAACTCAACGAAGACTCAACCCGATGAAACAGAAAAGAATTTGACTTCAAGTTGGTAAATGGAGAGCATGCGAGGAAATCGTCATTATTTTGGAAGAAATGAGGGCAATGGGAATATTAATTTTTATATGGATGACAAAGATGATGTCAATGGTGATAACACCTTATTGGATCAAAAGGTTACCATTCAATGTCATTGTCGGTATGTGAAGCCAACTAGCAACCATATTGTTTCAAGTAGTGAGGAAACACCAGGCTCTACTTCTATGGAGACCATACAATTCCTTGATGTTCATAATTTGGGATTTCGAAGCATTCTACTTTTGGTTATTTCTTCCACAAAATATGGGATAGCGAGTGAATTTTTAATTTATGTAATGTGACCTTGAGGACAAGGTCATTTTAAAAGGGGAATGAAATATTATGTGCAAATTTTTATATATTTTTATGTAACATCAGATGTAGTTATTAGAAAGTTATTTTAGTGACTGAGTTAGTAATATAGTTTTTGTAGGCAGTTAATTAGAGAATGGAGAAATAGGTTAGGATAGTTACCAAAGTAGTTTTTATCATCTTGTATTTAAAGCTTTAGATCTATGAAAAATATATGTTAAATATTATATTGAACTTTGTTTGACCTCTCGAAGTGAACCAACGAGGTTTCCACCCCCCCTGCTTCACAAATTTCCCGAAAAGTGCGCACGTGACCAATTTCAACACCAATCCATTGCCTATTGAACCTGAAATTTATGCCCATGCGTGATAAACAAATCTAAATGCCTAAAAACTTCCAATTCATTACTTAAAATTGTGAGCGGGTAGAACCCACAAAAATTAGTGGAAGCTGAAATGCAGAAACCAAATACTTACATCGTTGGGGCCAAAAAGAGAATTTAGTGAACCACTGAATATGGCTTTCAATGCTGTCGATAAACCCTTTCTCTGAACTGTCTCTAAAGTTCTTTCTTCTTGTTCGTTGCCCTGTTCTGTACCCAGCGGCGACGCTAAATGGTCTGATTGAAATTGAACCGGACTGAATACATGTCCCTGTAATTAAATCTTCAAAATTCTCAACGAAAAGTGCATGTATATTGTATTCGCGCAAGCTCACACACAAAGAATTATACCGAAAAAAAAATGAAGGCTTACAAGAATTTTTCCGTACGTGTCTTTGGCTCGATCGTCCGAGAGGTTCTCAGAGGTAACTAATGATTAAATATAGAAATAGTACACAGTAAGATTGAGAATTGGAAACACTAGATTTCTAAGACACCTAATAATTAAGGGTTTAGTGTTCGTATACATAACATACACAAATTTTAGAGAGAGAGAATCATACTGAGGTCTCTATTTATCTCGCATATGGTGACTGAGCCTGGTGGAGGAAACGACGGCATTTCCGCTTGCAGCGAGCGAGAGTGTAGTGTATGTGCGTGCGTGGATGACCTGTGGTTGTGGGGGAGAGGGAGAGAGAGAGTCAGGCGGGTTTATGGAGGGTTTTCATTCGGGCAATGCTACAGAGACTTGCAGGGAATCTAAATAAAATTATTAAATTAAATATAAAAAATATTTTTCTTTTCATTATGAAGAAATTTTTTATTGTTGAGATATCTGGCCAATCCCTGGACCCACCCGATTTATTCAAATGGATTTTGAGAATCAAACGAGTTTACTTTTACCTTATTTATTGATTTTGTGTATTAACAATGAGCCTAGCATTAATTAAAATTCACTGTTAATTCAAGGATTGTGATGTATTCTGATGGGTCAGGCCCAAGAGTCCAACTCATATTATAAGTCTGGTCTGAATTAATGACCCAACTCTACGAGATCTAGCAAGTCTAACCCAATATGTCCATGCCCAATCAAGCTCATCAGGTTCAAGGAGCTACATCAGCAGGAAGCATGTAGGGTCATCCAAGAGCCTCATCCTCTCCACCTTGGAAAGAGTCAACCCACACCTCATCCTTTGACCGAGTCCTATGGAGAGCATAGTAAATGTCTCGCCCGTTGAGAAAAGATCGTCAGCTGCACTAGATTAGCCATTTAGTTACTATTAAGTCGCCACAATCTGTTATAAGGCGACTATAAATTGTAAACTCCGCCAACACTTGAGGGGCATCACACTCAGTTGAGCACAACTCTATCTTATCTCTCTTAGCTTGTAACTCTCTGCTCCCCCTACTCATTTGAAATAATAAAAGTACCCACGCGACCCTAGCCATTCGAAATGGAAGTAGGTTATGTTGACCGAACCATTATAAACCTCGTCTCATCTCGCTCACTATCTCTCTTATACTCTAATTACTGCATTTATTACTGTTCAATTGACAGGTGGTGTACAAACTTAATTTGTACATCATCAGTTTGGCACTGTCTGGGGGAACGACAAAATTCTCACCTAAACACTTTCTTTGGTGAACCAATGGCGATCGCCACCAGATCCATGAATCAGCCTGAAAACAATCCAGCACCAGAGGAGGAGGTTGCTCCTTCACCTACCAATCCCGTCCCAAATGCACAGTAGATGCTGGACACAATGCAGCAGCTTGTAGTCCAGAACCAGCAGATTCTGCAACTGATGCTCGTCGGACAACAAGGAGGAGCGCAGCCTGGACCTCAAGTCAGAGGAGCTCCACGCCCTAGGCATCAAGGAGCTCCCCACCTAGGTACTCCCCATTTGGGCACCCCACCTTCGAGAGTCCCCTTGGGCGGCCCACATAAGGGGGCCACCATGAGGGACCTCCACCTCCTCCTTCAGCTCCCACTTCCCATGATGGAGACCCTCATTGATTAGTACTTAAAATTAGCATTTTACTATGCCTTTTTTAGACTAATTATACTTTGATGGAGTTTAAGTGATGACATTTCAGATCCTAAAATGAACAAGGACTCAAAAACAACAAGTATCACACTTGAATGTAATACCAGCACATTAGGGAACAAAATTGGAGAAGCTTGGAGCAAAGCAAGAACGTTCGAACGTCCACTTGAACTATGAGCCAATCAGACTGCTGAGACATGGCGTGTTGCAGCCAAGAAGGAAAACCTTGAGGCACTTGAGTACCACGTTCGAACACCAACTCACGTTCGAACGTCCACTTGAATTGATTGAGGACCAGAATGATGAGTGCAAAACGCCAAGATGTGCATGGAGTGTGGAAATAGGTTTCCACAGAAGACCACAGGCCACTTGAGTGAGAAGGTCAGACCACATCTGGCGTTCGAACGCCCATACAGCAAATACAGAAGAAACGTTCGAACGCCAGACAACGTTCGAACGCCCATAAAGCAAAAATAGATACAACGTTCGAACGCCAACTCACGTTCGAACGTTCTCCACAAATTGACTGTAGAGTAGTTGGTTTTTCACTTGGACTTAGGTGGCATACAATATTCCTTCACCCACTCTTGTCTCCTCCTCTTGCCTATAAATACTTCCATTGTTTGAGAGCTTGAGGGGGGGAGACCAAGTAGAGAGTTTGATGGAGGCTTAGACTCCCACTCATTTTGTTGTAGAATCATCTTATATTCTTTGTATGAAGAAGTAGTTGTTCTAGAGATTAGTTTGGCTTTAGTCCAACATCTCTTAGCTTGTTATAAAATTAGTTTTATGCTTATGCTTTCATCTACATGCATAGAGGGAGATAGATTACCTTTGGTTGTGGATCACCCTCCAAAAGTGACTACCTTTCTTCTACTTTTAGTTTGTGTTTCATTCATTTCCATTGCTTGAGCTTCTTTCTTCCCTTAGAGAAGTAAAACTCTTTCACTTTTCTAGAGTTTCGCTAAAGTCGTAAAGGGTGGAACGTGATTCACTCATTCTTTGTCGAAGATCGGCTCCCTGTTTAGTGTACTTTGCTTTGTAATTCCTCTACTTGGAGGAATGAGCATCACTCACTTTTCTAGCTTTACCAAAGCCATGAAGAGTGAGTAGTTTCTCATTCACTCTTTAGTAAGAGGAGAAGGGCATGTATAAATTATCCGAAAATTATATTTGTGTAATTTCGATTATGCTTAATGCTTTATATTCCCCATGCTTATTGAATGATTGATTGCATCTAGCAAAGTTAAGGTACTTTGTATAACCAGGAGTTCTTTCTATGACATAGATAACTCTTGCATAGAAAGACTCGTTCGTTCAATGCAAGTACCCCGGCTAGATCTTCATGACTACCCTTCAATCTTCACCATTATTGTGCTTAAATTAAAGAATGGAAATGGAACATTAATGTCATGATTGGATGTGTTGTAGAAACACTTGCTTGTTTGTAGACGGGTTAAGTCTCTGCACAGGCAATTTTTGTAAACTTCTAGAAAGAAATCGGAATCATGTTCTTAATTCTCATAATCCACATTTATCTTCCGATTAACCTACTGTTGACACGGGGGTTAATTGAGTTATCAAGCACAAGTATCACAAACCGGATAATTAACTACATGTCCAGATCCTTGAACTAAAGAGTGACTCTTTTACATTAGAGTTTATCTCATATTTTGTTTAGAAAATTCTCTTGGAAAGAATCTTATATTCTGTCCTGGAAATCTCACACAACTTCAAATCTCAAGGGTTACAATCAATAGGTCTCCACCACTGCTTATCTCAAAACACCAAGAAGAGTTCCTTGTGGATTCGACTCCGGACTCAAACCGGATTATTACTACAGCTTGACCGCCTGCACTTAGGTGTACACATTTCGGATCAAGTCAAGTTTTTGGTGCCGTTGACTGGAAATCATTAAAGGTGTTTTAAGGTAAAAGGTAAAAAGACCTTTATTTTTGTATATATTCTTTGGTTTACTGTGAATAACTTTGTTTTGTGTTATTTTCCTTAATTTTATGTTTGAGGGCACTCCTCACTGTCAAAATTTGCCGGTAGAATCTTGTGAGTCTGTGAATCAGCCTGAACCGAAATCACGTAGATCAGTAGTAGACTCTTGTGAGAGTAATATGACAAATAATGAGAGAAACAGAGAAGTCCCTATAAGAGAGGGGGAAGTGCCTAACATTCGAATTTTGCGGGATTACTTAAATCCCACAAGAAATAGTGTCCCCTCTTGTTTTGTATTCTCTGAAAATGCGCCCTTTCTTCACTGTAAAGCCGAGGACAGTGCAGTTATTACCCGTGTTTCATGGATTGGATGCAGAAAATCCATATCTGCATATAAAAGATTTTGAGGAAGTGTGTGGAACATTTCAAGACAATTCTGAACTAGCCAAGATGAAACTTTTCCCTTTCTCTTTAAGGGATAAAGCTAAACAATGGCTAAATTCTTTAAAAGCTCTTTCAATACCTAACTGGCAGACATTGCAAAATGAATTTTTTAGAAAGTTTTTTCCTCTACACCGCACAAACTCACTTAAAAGACAAATCATGAATTTTGTGGTTAAAGAAGGAGAAACTTTTTACCAATGTTGGGAGATATTCAAAGATCTGCTCCAATCCTACCTACATCACGCTTTTGAGAATTGGACTTTGGTAGGATTTTTCTATGACTCCTTACCCTCTAGACTATGTCAGTTTGTCGAAATGATGGCTTAAGGAGAATTTATGGAAAAAAGTCCGGAGGAGGCATTCATTTTTTTTGACACCATATCTAACAGTTCTCAGATGTGGGACTTAGCCTCGCCTACCACTGTAGAAGCCAGACCATCTACTTCCTAAGGAGGTAAGTATGTCTTGAGAGATGATGACGACCTGAGAGCAAAAATGTCTACTTTGTCTCGAAAGCTTGAAGCTTTAGAGATGAAGAAGGTCCATCAAGTTGATGTTAGCTCTTCCACAAAACAAGTGTGCGAAATCTGTGCACTAACAAGACACCCTACTGGGGAGTGTCCTACCATACCAGCGTTCAAGGAGGTCTTGTTGGAACAAACAAATGTAGTTTCCAACTTCAACAAACCTTACTCCAACCCATACTCTGAAACATACAATCCAGGGTGGCGGAACCACCCGAACTTCAGTTGGAGGAACACACAACCGACGCCCATGAACCAACAACAAGGTTCATACCCACCACCTCAAGGACCTCCCACATATCAACCATATCAACCACCACAAAAGAGGAGCCTTGAGGACACACTGAATCAGTTCATGCAAAGCCAAATAAGCTATAACAATAATTCTACATAGGCTTTCACTGATTTCAAAACCTAGACCACTCAATCTTTTGAGGATCTTAAAAACTATGTCAGTTTGTCGAAATGATGGCTCAAGGAGAATTTATGGGAAAAAGTCCGGATGAGGCATTCATTTTTTTTGACACCATATCTGACAGTTCTCAGATGTGGGACTTAGCCTCACCTACCACTGTAGAAGCCAGACCATCTACTTCCTAAGGAGGTAAGTATGTCTTGAGAGATGATGACGACCTGAGAGCAAAAGTGTCTACTTTGTCTCGAAAGCTTGAAGCTTTAGAGATGAAGAAGGTCCATCAAGTTGATGTTAGCTCTTCCACAGAACAAGTGTGCGGAATCTGTGCACTAACAAGACACCCTACTGGGGAGTGTCCTACCATACCAGCGTTCAAGGAGGTCTTGTTGGAACAAACAAATGTAGTTTCCAACTTCAACAAGCCTTACTCCAACCCATACTCTGAAACATACAATCCAGGGTGGCGGAACCACCCGAACTTCAGTTGGAGGAACACACAACCGACGCCCATGAACCAACAACAAGGTTCATACCCACCACCTCAAGGACCTCCCACATATCAACCATACCAACCACCACAAAAGAGGAGCCTTGAGGACACACTGAATCAGTTCATGCAAAGCCAAATAAGCTATAACAATAATTCTACATAGGCTTTCACTGATTTCAAAACCTAGACCACTCAATCTTTTGAGGATCTTAAAAACTATGTCAGTTTGTCGAAATGATGGCTCAAGGAGAATTTATGGGAAAAAGTCCGGAGGAGGCATTCATTTTTTTTGACACCATATCTGACAGTTCTCAGATGTGGGACTTAGCCTCACCTACCACTGTAGAAGCCAGACCATCTACTTCCTAAGGAGGTAAGTATGTCTTGAGAGATGATGATGACCTGAGAGCAAAAATGTCTACTTTGTCTCGAAAGCTTGAAGCTTTAGAGATGAAGAAGGTCCATCAAGTTGATGTTAGCTCTTCCACAGAACAAGTGTGCGGAATCTGTGCACTAACAAGACACCCTACTGGGGAGTGTCCTACCATACCAGCGCTCAAGGAGGTCTTGTTGGAACAAACAAATGTAGTTTCCAACTTCAACAAGCCTTACTCCAACCCATACTCTGAAACATACAATCCAGGGTGGCGGAACCACCCGAACTTCAGTTGGAGGAACACACAACCGACGCCCATGAACCAACAATAAGGTTCATACCCACCACCTCAAGGACCTCCCGCATATCAACCATACCAACCACCACAAAAGAGGAGCCTTGAGGACACACTGAATCAGTTCATGCAAAGCCAAATAAACTATAACAATAATTCTACATTGGCTTTCACTGATTTCAAAACCTAGACCACTCAATCTTTCGAGGATCTTAAAAACCACATCCAAAAGTTGACCTAATCCATGGCCACACATGAGAAGGGCAAGTTCCCTGCCCAACCAAATCAACCACAAGGTCAATTCCATGTGGGGAACCCTTTAACCACAGGAAACCCACAAGACCAAGCCCAAGTTGTCACTACACTAAGAAGTGGCAAAGTGATTGACAAGACCATCAGAGACATGCTCATTCCAAAGCTAAAATCTGTGTCAATCCCAGTCAACTCATCAATTGAGCCTGAACTTGAAGAAGAACCTGAGCCTATGATTGAACTAGAGCCAGAACCTTCTGAGGAAAGAGAGCCTCCGTATTCCATTTCTGTTCCTTTTCCTCATAGACTCAAAACCAAATAGAAGTTGAAAAATCAGCCTGAAATTTACGAGTTTTTTAAGCAAGTAAACATCAACATCCCACTTCTGGATGCAATCAAACAAGTTCCGTCTTATGCCAAGTTTCTAAAAGACTTGTGCACAGTCAAGAGAAGCCAGAATGTCCAAAAAAGAGCTATCCTAATAGAACAAGCCAGTGCCCTTCTTCAACACAAAACCCTTCCAAAATACAAAGACCCAGGGTGTCCGAGTGTCGTGTGTCATTGGAAACTTCAGAATTGAACAAGCACTGTTAGACCTTGGAGCCAGTGTTAATTTGCTACCCTACTCTGTCTACCAGCAGTTGGGTCTGGGTGAACTCAAACCCACTTGTGTCACACTCCAGTTGGCAGATAGATATGTCAAAACCCCTAGAGGCATTGTTGAAGATGTACTTGTCCAAGTGGACAACTTTGTCTTCCCTGTTGACTTCATTGTTCTGGATACTCAGCCAGCAATACATTCGGAGAACCAAATTCCCGTCATTCTTGGTCGACCTTTTCTAGCAACTTCCAATGCACTAATCAATTGCAAGAATGGAGTCATGAAATTAACTTTTGGGAATATGACTCTCGAACTGAACATTTTCAATATTGCTAAGCACCCAGAAGAAGACAAGGAAGAAGGAGAAATAAACTCCATTGAATCTTTGATACAGGAACATCTGAATGACACATTCTGTGAGAACCCTACTGAATCTTCTCTGCTAGAGTTCATCTCATTTGAAACAACAAATGATGGACCAAATCCACAAAGTTGCCCGACTCATGCTGTTTGAGACATGACCCCTAAATTCAATGAGATTTCATCAAGTGGCACAAAGCCACTCTCATCAAGTATCAGGCCACCAAAGCCTGAATTGAAACCTCTCCCATCTGATCTCAAATATGCATTCTTAGGAGAGGACGAGTCATACCCAGTGGTAATTTTATCTAAGCTCACAGACTTGCAAGAGTCTAAACTGATTGAAGTTCTTAAAAGCCATAAAAGCACCATTGGGTGGACCATCGCTGACTTGAAAGGTATAAGCCCGTTAATCTACAATCATGCTATATACCTTGAAGATGATTCAAAACCCTCTCGTCAAATGCAGCGACGACTGAACCCTCACATAAAGGAAGTTGTGAGAACGGAGGTACTCAAGCTCTTAGATGCAGGGATAATCTTCCCCATCTCTAATAGCAAGTGGGTTAGTCCAACCCAAGTTGTGCCCAAAAAGTCTAGGGTCACAGTGGTAAAAAATGATGCAAATGAACTAGTACCAACTTGAGTTGTCACGGGATGACGAATATGTATTGACTATCGAAAACTCAATTTGGTCACTAGAAAATATCATTTTCCTCTTCCATTTCTTGACCAAGTCCTAGAAAGAATTGCAGGTCATGCATTCTACTGTTTCCTAGATGGATATTCTGGGTACAATCAAATTGAGATAGCACTAGATGATCAGGAGAAAACAACCTTCACATGCCCCTTCGGCACCTTTGCATTCAAAAGGACGTCATTTGGACTTTGTAATGCTCCTGCAACATTCCAAAGATGCTTGCTAAGCTTGTTTAGTGACATGGTTGAAAATTTTTTGGAAGTATTCATGAATGACTTCTCTGTATATGGTGATTCCTTTGATTTGTGTTTGACCAATCTAGAGAAAATGCTAATAAGATGTAAGGAAGCCAATCTAGTACTCAATTGGGAAAAATGCCATTTCATGGTAACACAAGGCATTGTCCTTGGTCACATTGTGTCGTCTGAGGGCATGAAAGTTGACAAAATAAAAATACATCTGATTGGAAATTTGCCCGCCCCTAAGACTGTAAAAAATGTCCGATCATTCCTAGGACATGCAGATTTTTACAGAAGATTCATCAAAGATTTCAGTACCATAGACAAACCCATGTGTCATCTTCTGAGTCAGGACGTAATCTTTTTTTGGAATGAAGCATGTCAGAAAGCTTTTGAAAAGCTTAAGGGTTTGTTAATTTCTGCTCCAATAATGCAACCCCCTTACTGGACTTTACCCTTTGAACTAATGTGTGATGCAAGTGATTATGCTGTAGGTGCTGTATTGGGACAAAGAAAAGATAAGAAATCCCATTTGATTTACTATGCAAGCAAAACTTTGAATGATGCTTAAATGAATTATTCAATAACTGAAAAAGAATTGCTTGCTGTAGTTTTTGCCCTAGAAAAATTTCGTTCTTATCTTGTTGGTTCTTCTATTATTATATTCACTGACCATGCAGCCCTAAAATTCTTGCTTACAAAGAAGGACGTCAAGCCAAGACTCTTGAGATGGATACTCTTGCTCCAAGAGTTTGATCTTGTCATCAAAGATAAAAAATGTGTTAAGAATGTGGTGGCAGATCATCTGTCCAGATTAACATATGAATTTCGTGAAGATGGACTGCAATCAATGAGAAATTCCCCGATGAACAACTGTTCATGATTGATAAGACACCATGGTACTCGGATATTGCTAACTTCCTTACTACTGGTACGTTCCCCCCGTACTTTACCATGATGGACAAAAAAAATTTTTTGAGGGAGGTTCATAACTTCTTTTAGGAGGATCCCTACGTATTCAAGTACTGTATGGATCAAATCATAAGGCGTTGCATCCCCGTTTATGAAAGCAACCAGGTAATAACATTTTGTCATTCTGAAGCATGCGGTGACCATTTTTCATTAAGGAAAACCGCTGCAAAAATATTATACTGTGGATTTTACTGGCCCACGCTTTTCAAAGATGTCCATGCCTTTTGTTTAACTTGCGATAGATGCCAAATGTTGGGAAGCATTTCTAAAAGAAACATGATTCCCTTAAACCCCATTCTAGTGATTGAAATTTTTGACTGCTGGGGCATCGATTTTATGGGACCGTTTCCCCCTTCCTTGGGCTATCTATACATTTTAGTGGCTGTAGACTATGTATCCAAATGGGTTGAGGCAATTCCATGCCGAAATAATGATCACTGAACAGTGATCAAGTTTTTAAAAGAAAATATTTTGTCCCGGTTTGGAATTCCGAAATCAATCATAAGTGATGGGGGTGCTCATTTTTGCAATCGTCCCTTTTGGAATTTGATGAAAAAATACTTGATCTTTCACAAAATTGCAACCCCTTATCACCCACAGACCAGTGGATAGACTGAACTAGCGAATCGGGAGATCAAATTAATTTTTAAAAAAATGGTAAATCCAGACCGTAAAGATTGGTCGTCAAGACTCACTGATGCACTCTAGGCATACCGCACTGCTTTTAAAATAATTTTGGACATGTCTCCTTATCGATTAGTCTATGGAAATCCGTGTCACCTACCTGTGGAATTGGAACATAGGACATACTGGGCCATTAAAGCAATGAATTTTAACCTGGACAAGGCCGGACTAGTAAGGAAACTTTAGATAAATGAATTGGAGGAATTGAGAAATGAAGCATATGAGAATGCTAAGATTGCTAAAACCAGGATGAAAATTTTTCATGACAAGAACATTGTGCTGAAATCTTTTGAGCCTTCTCAAAAAGTCCTGTTATTTAATTCAAGACTCCGCTTCTTTCCTGGTAAGTTGAAGTCAAGATGGACTAGGCCTCACATTGTCAAAAAGGTGTTTGGACATGGAGCAGTTGAAGTGGAAAACCCATCGAACGGTAATATCTTTACTGTTAATGGTCAGTAGTTGAAACCATTTTTGGAGGACTTTGTTAAAAATATGGAAACCATTCTTTTAATTGAACTAGAATACTCCTCCGAGATTCGCGCTTGTCGACACTCAATTGGATCGGGTCAGGAAAAATCTAACCCAACTCGACCCGCTGGGGCGCCTTTATAAGGCCCCCAATCTTTTTCCTCTTTTTCCCAGTCGCCGCTGTTGGCCCCCCCTTTTTCTTTTTCTTCTTCTTCATTTTCTTCTTCGTTTTTCTCTGTTGACTGATAAACGACCCATCCCCTGCAAACCAATGACTACACACTCTACAAACACAATTTTTTGCTTCATGCTTTGCATTTTAATCTTATATTTGCTCATGGGTGTTCTTCTCTTGTTCGCACTCGCACACAAAGATTTTTAGCCTACCCGAAACCCAGATCTGCGCAAAGATGAGTAATTTGTGTATTTTTATTTGTGGGTTTCGGCAGATGAACAGATATCTACCTTTCAACCTCATCTCCAAGATCCGTAAACTGGTAAATTCGAAACATTGGGGACAATGTTCTGTTTAGGTTGGGGGTGAGAATTACAATTCATATTTGCCACCATGTGCCCATAAATTTTTTAAAAAATAAAAATAAAAAAAATTTGTTGTTGTTTTTGCTGTTGTTGTTGTTCTGATCATATTATGTACCTTGCCTTGTATAAATTGATGATTATGTCTGTGAGTCAGTTTCAATCGTCTTTATGACTGACAAATGTTAAAGAACCAGATAGTGAGTCTTAAATCTTAGAAAACATGGATGTTAAATTTTTTTGGTTTAGTCTAGGAGTTCTACGCACTTTTCCATTTGATGTGCATATTGTGATCATGAGAAAAGCAAGACTGGTAAGGAAGGCTGAAATCCAACAAAAACAAGCGAAACCCCTCTGTGGCAGAAGCACCTTTGTTAAACGCCGTCGTGCCAAAAGACTTGGTGCTTGTAAATAGTGTGACAGAGTCTTTCACGAGAAAAGATATAACCAGTGTTCTGAACCAATTTCCGGTCGCGCACTCGATCGATTAGACTGGATAGTGAATGGGATGAGTAAGGATTACCCTGATACGCCATGCTATTCCGGTACTTTGCTTAACCAGTTTGTGAGAGAGGAAATTAGGAGAGTCACTAGTTGTCCGAACTACACAGACACAGAGGGAGACTCGGATTATATTATTTTCTGTAGAAAATTGTACTTTTGATGGGATGAAAGCCAAAAGTCCGAATTTTTTGTAAAAAATGTAAAAATCTTCTTGTATAAACTCTTTTGACTGAAATGAAAATATGGCCCGAGTAAGGAATGTCCCAGAATACCAACCTAAAGTGTGGGTAGGGACTTATCCTGAGACGCCATAGGTTTTTGGTTTAAACTTGTGTGTTTAGCCCTCTCTGATTGTGTATAGTGTAGTGCAGAAATTTTTTTGTTTTTGATTCAACGTTCGAACGCCAAGTGACGTTCGAACGTCATCTGCTTGCAGTACTCAACCTCTGATGAAGCTTCTGATGGAACTCAAAAGTACTGGGAGCTCAGCCCGTTGGAACGCCAATAGAACGTTGGAACGAGAGTTTACGTTCGAACGAGAAGACCTTGCAGTACTCTGGCCTCTGACAGAACTCAAAAGTACTGGGAGCTCACCACGTTCGAACGTCATTTCACGTTCGAATGATCTTTTAAAAATCTTTCTACACACGTTCGAATGACATTGACGTTCGAATGTCACGACTCAGGCTATAAAAGCCTGGTTCGTCTTCTTCATTTCAAAACCACCCAAAAACCCCCAAACCCTCGGTGATCCTTCATTACCCAAGCCCCAAAACACCTACCATTCTCCATTTCTACCTAAAATCAATCATACTAAGACTATTTCCACCTCATTCACCCTCATTTGCACAAGAAAATCTAGCCTTTCAAGCCCTAACACCCCCAAACCCAAAAACCATGCCTCCAAGAGTCAAACTCCCTGCTAGGCGCAACCCACCAAGTCAAGAGCCCAATATGGTGGAAGAGGTCATCGAAGAGAGGGAAGGGAGACCCATTGTGCAAAGATATGACCGAACTCGCTTTCCCACTGCGCTTAAAGCAGACAGGTACGAAAACTTCTACCAAAACAAAGCCATAGTTTGTGAACGGAATGTGATCTTGGCTGAATTTGCGGAGTTGGGGATCTTTGCGGATATGGAGAGGAGGGGGTGGTTGTTATATTTGAGGAACGGCGGGGAGGCCGTGGTTGACTTGGTGCGGGAGTTTTACTCCAACGCCGAGATCATCAACGGGGCAATTCGAACATATGTAAGGGGAATCCATATGGATGTGGATGAAAACTATATTTGGGGGATAAGACAAGAGTGCCTCGGGTAACAAGTCCCATCTATCCCCCAAGAAAGAATGTGGCGATGAATGTTGTGAGGAAGGAGCTGACGGGTGTGTCCGACTTTTCTTGGACTGGAAAGAGATTTTTTAGACAAGGAGAGCTCACCGACAAATACAAAATGTTAAACTTGATTGTAGTGTCGAATTTTGCTCCAATAGGAAGAAAGAATGAAATCCTCCCCGACATGGCCCGACTATTGTATGCACTTGGGAAAGGCCACAGTATTGATCTACCCTCCTAGATTTTGACAGAAATGAAGAAAGGGTCTGATAAGAAGCGAAATGCACTTCCCTTCGGCACCCTAGTGACTGAAATATGCAAGGATCATGAGGTTAGGGTAAGGCCAGAAATGGAGATCCAAAAGCCAATGGGGCCACTGAACAAGGCTTCCTTCCGGAGGAGCCAAGGTCACAGTGGCACCTCGGCAGCTAGACAAGAGATGCCCCCTACCCATGGAGTTGACGAGGTGCAGGAAGAGCTCGATGCTGATGAGGAGAGAGAGCTAGAGACCGAGAGAGGCCAGGAGCAGCCACAGAAGGCAGGTCCCAGCACCAGCACCCATCGATCGCTACGAGAGATTATGCTTGGCATCGAGGCCAAGCAAGACGAGATTCTCCGACAGTAGGAGGATATTCTCGGCTACCTGAGGGGTGGAACTAGTGGAGAGTGAGAGAAGGGGATTTCTGTTCTTGTTTTGTGTGATTGTTTCTTCTTTTGTGGATGAATTTCTTCTTGTTATGGATGTTTAAAGCTTTGTTGTGTTTTATTGCTTCTTTTGTGGATGAATTGAATCGTTGGTATTTGTATTAAACAATCATATATTGTGAAATGAATGGTTCAGTTTATCAATTTTATCTTTGTAAATGCATGTGTAGATTTAGTATAATATTGCTATTTGTTGATGAATGATGGAACAAATGTGGATGCTAAGACTGTTTGTTAAAGTAACTAATCACATGATCGGTTTGACACCTTAACTTGGCAACCTAGACTTTAAACCACATCTCTTGGAAAATTGGTATTCTCTCTATGCTTAAATTATCAAATGTACATCGGTATTTGTTATTTTTAAGGTACAAGATGATCGGACTCGAAAATGGAATCGGTATATAACCGACATTCCACGAGAAACCTGATATAACCAGTGGAGATGACAAAAAATACCATGGTAAGTTTTGAGGCTTGCTATACTTTTGAGAGACAATCAACATTTACTCAAGTAAGGTCTTTCACTCTCAATTTTTGAATAATCTCATTAACCTTGCTTTGATTGATGCAACTAAAAGTGATATATTGACATATCCCACAGGGAACCTTCGCATATGACACATACATGTGCACATACTTGAGAAATGATCTTAGGCCATCTTTGATTTAATTTTGAGCCTTAGCCATTTCTTTTATAAAATTATATTCCTAGTTAGCCATGCTTGAGCCTTCAAAAGAATGATTTCTTTTTCAAGAAAATCATATGATAACTGAGCCACAAGAAAATATACTTGACAAACCTTGCTATCTAATTTTCTTACACCCTCTTATCTATTAGTATGATATAGAAAAGCAAGAAAAAGGGAGAAAGGCGATAATGGCTACTGGTGCATGAAGGAAAAGTCAAGGAAAACAATAGAAAGTGAAAAAGAAACAAAAAGACAGGGAATTGCCAAGAAAGTGAAAAATGAAAGAAAGAAATACAATTTCTCGGCAAAATATCGAAAAGAAAGAGGTGTGCTACACCACATAAACAGAGGATAGCTTTTGAATACTATTGACGTCATTTTGTTAGCCACTGACCTCTGGCCACATTACAACCTATGAAAAACCCTAGTTGATCTCAAGTCTGATGCATATGTAGATTGTCAACCAAAAGTTGGGGTATGTTAAATAGGGTTTCTTTATTTGCATCAATATTCTTTCATGAGATTATGCTAAAATTAAGTCTGTTTTCTCAAAACTTCACTCCTTTACTAATTGTGCATGTGATTTTTCGATTGGCCATCTTCTGATTACATGCCTCTTGAGAGACAAGTCACTATATTGGGAGCGAATATTTTTTGCCGAGGGCATTTCTAAGAAAGGTTTGTGAATCAAAGCTATCCATGGAAGGTGGTAAAGTGGAATTTTTGTTATATAACAATTGTTGTTTCTAGAATGACCATTCCTATTACACAGGGGATTCCAAATGCCAAAGTAACAGATGCTAATTTTTGCATAGAATAAATACCAAAGAATGAGGAGAATGCGGGATATAAGTCGAAATTGAGGGTTGGGTGTCCCAACGACCATGATGCTAATTTACTTTAACCAGCAGTCGCACATACACATCTGTTCGACGGAAGTTTGTGGGTAGCTTCACTAAAAACCCTCACGAGACAACACTCGTCCGCTAGGGTAAACCTAGGGGTTCAACGACTTGTTGCATAAGCTAAATGCAACCGAATGACCTACGAAAAAGGCATTAGAAATAGATTTTCAGTTAATGTAATACTAGAGACTAGCAATATTTAGGTTGGGGGTGTGATTAGTACTTAAAATTAGCATTTTACTATGCCTTTTTGAGACTAATTGTACTTTGATGGAGTTTAAGTGATGACATTTCAGGCCCTAAAATGAACAAGGACTCAAGAACAACAAGTATCACACTTGAATGTAACACCAACACATTAGGGAACAAAATTGGAGAAGCTTGGAGCAAAGCAAGAACGTTCGAACGCCAACTCATGTTCGAACGTCCACTTGAACTATGAGCCAACCAGACTGCTGAGACATGGCATGTTGCAGCCAAGAAGGAAGACCCTGAGGCACTTGAGTACCACGTTCGAACGCCAACTCATGTTCGAACGTTCACTTGAATTGATTGAGGACCAGAATGATGAGTGCAAAGCGCCAAGATATGCATGGAGTGTGGAAATAGGTTTCCACAGAAGGCCACAGACCACTTGAGTGAGAAGGTCAGACCACATCTGGCGTTCGAACGCCCATACAACAAAGACAGAAGAAATGTTCAAACGCCAGACAACGTTCGAACGCCCATAAAGCAAAAACAGATACAACGTTCAAACGCCAACTCACGTTCGAACGTTCTCCACAGATTGATTGCAGAGTAGTTGGTTTTTAACTTGGACTTGGGCGGCATACACTATTCCTTCACCCACTCTTGTCTCCTCCTCTTGCCTATAAATACTCCCATTGTTAGAGAGCTTGAGGGGGGGGGGGGGAGACTAAGTAGAGAGTTTGATGGAGGCTTAGACTCCCACTCATTTTGTTGTAGAATCATCTTATATTTCTTTGTATGAAGAAATAGTTGTTCTAGAGATTAGTTTGACTTTAGTCCAACATCTCTTAGCTTGTTATAAAATTAGTTTTATGCTTATGCTTTCATCTACATGCATAGAGGGAGATAGATCACCTTTGGTTGTGGATCACCCTCCAAAAGTGACTACCTTTCTTCTACTTTTAATTTGTGTTTCATTCACTTCCATTGCTTGAGCTTCTTTCTTCCCTTAGAGGAGTGAAACTTTTCCAATTTTCTAGAGCTTCGCCAAAGCCGTGAAGGGTGGAACGTGATTCACTCATTCTTTGTCGAAGATCGACTCCCTGTTTAGTATACTTTGCTTTGAAATCCCTCTACTTGGAGGAATGAACATCACTCACTTTTTTAGCTTTACCAAAGCCATGAAGAGTGAGTAGTTTCTCATTCACTCTTTAGTAAGAGGAGAAGGGCATGTATAAATTATCCAGAAATTATATTTGTGCAATTTCGATTATGCTTATTGCTTTATATTCCCCATGCTTATTGAATGATTGATTGCATTTAGCAAAGCTAAGGTACTTTGTATAACCAGGAGTTCTTTCTATGACATAGATAACTCTTGTATAGAAAGACTCGTTAGTTCAAGGCAAGTACCCCGGCTAAATCTTCATGACTAACCTTCAATCTTCACCATTATTGTGCTTAAATTAAAGAATGGAAATGGAACATTAATGTTATGATTGGATGTCTTGTAGAAATACTTGCTTGTTTATAGACGGGTTAAGTCTCGGCACAAACAATTCTTGTAAACTTCTAGAAAGACATCGGAATCATGTTCTTATTTCTCATAATCCACCTTTATCTTCCGATTAACCTACTGTTGACACAGAGGTTAATTGAGTTATCAAGCACAAATATCACAAATCGGATAATTAACTACATGTCCAGACCCTTGAACTAAAGAGTGACTCTTTTATGTTAGAGCTTATCTCATATTTTGTTTAGAAAATTCTCTTGGAAAGAATCTTATATTCTGTCCAGGAAATCTCACACCTCACACAACTTCAAATCTCAAGGGTTACAATCAATAGGTCTCCACCACTGCTTGTCTCAAAACACCAAGAAGAGTTCCCTGTGGATTCAACTCCGGACTCAAACCGGATTATTACTACAGCTTGACCTCCTGCACTTGGGTGTACACATTTCGGATCAAGTCACTTATTTTCAAGAGGATGAGGGTGAAAACCAAAGTATGGAGCATGAGAGCCATTTCCACGATAATTCCAGAGGAGCTCTCAATCACTAGGACAAAAAAATTAAGGAGGTGCAAAATTAACTAGGTGACGTCTTCAACACTATGAAGGCACAGGGGCCCGAGACAGTGAATTACCTTGTAAAGCGAACTGACACACCTTTCAAACCTAACGTGGCGAATTACCCACTTCCTAAGAAATTCAAGATGCCATCCATCGAAACCTTTGGTAGTACAAAAGATCCACTGGACCACCTCAAAACTTACAAGACCTTAATGTAGCTGCACAACGTCCCCGAGAAAATCATGTGTAGGGCGTTCCCAATCACCTTGAAGGGGTCCGCCCGATAATGGTTCGCCAAGCTCTCCCCAGCCTCTACTGGCTCCTTTGCTGAGCTAAACAGGTCTTTCGTGTCGCACTTCATCGAAGGATGCCGCCACCAGAAGCCTACCACCCACCTACTTAGCATAAAGCAGGACCGAGACGAAAGCCTATGGAGCCACCTCACTCGTTTTAACGAGGAGGTCCTTCAGGTCGAGGAGCCCGATGATAAGGTTAGCATGACTGCCTTCCTATGAGGCATTCGGTTATTAAGCTTCCTCTTCTTAGTGATGAAGCGCCCACTGAAAAACATGTCAAAGCTGCTAGCGAAGGCCCACAAATACATAAATACTGAGGACATTACAAGGGCTAAACGAGGTGAGCCCTCCAGGACTGGGGAGAAAAAAAGGAAAGAGACAGGGACGACAAGAAGGAGAGTAGCAACAAGCGCATCAGGACAGAGAAGGTACCTACCAAAGACCTTCTCGGTCCTGTTCCTCAGAGAGATCGGCAAGCCTTCACTCCCCTCAATGCCGCTGTCGGGCACATCCTATTCCACATCTAGGATGACCCCGCAATAAAGTGGCCAAGGAGAATGAAGTCTCCTTCAAACCGCAGGAACCCGAACAAATACTGTCACTTCTATCGCGACCATAGCCATGAAACCGATGACTGTTATAACCTCAAAAGACAAATTGAGGAGCTCATCCAACGGGGTCACCTACGCCAGTATGTTGCGAGTAGGGGACAGGCGCCGCCACCACCTCGTAATCAGGAAGACCAACAACCCATCAGAGAAATTCACACCATCTTCGGAGGGCTTGCAGGAGGAGGAGAGTCCCTCTCTGCCGTGAAGGACCATGCCAGGAAAGCTAGACACCTTGACGAACTGTGCCCATCCAAGGAGCCTAAGCATGGAAGTAGCGAGGTCATATCCTTCTAAGACAAGGACTTAGAAGGAATCCAACACCCTCACGATGACCCTCTGGTACTCACTATGACAGTCGCCAACTTCCAAGTACGAAGGATCTTGGTGGACAGCGGCAACTCTGCAGATATCTTGTTCATAGAGGGCTATGACAAACTCAACTTGGGCAGAGAAAGACTGCAGCCTATCCAGTCGCCCCTCATCGGGTTCTCAGGAGAAAAGGTGTATCCCCTAGGGTCCATCACCTTATCAGTCACTGCTGCCACAGCACCCCGAAGCTCCATGATCATGGTCAACTTCCTGGTGATAGATTGCCCTTCGGCCTACAACATAATCCTAGGGCGACCTGCTCTCAACACCCTGAGAGCTGTGCCCTCCACCTACCATCTCATCCTTAGTTTTCCAACCTCAAATGGGGTCGGAGAGGTCCGAGGAGACCAGGTAGCTGCAAGAGAATGTTACGTCTCCTTCATGAAGACCAGAAAATCACAAGAGGCCTTACAAGTGGAGGTCCTCGACCCAAGGGATGACGCCACCATAGAAAGAGGAGAACCAATTGAGAGCTCACCCCAGTAGTCTTAGATGAGGAGCACCCAGACAGAAGAGTGTACATTGGCTCTTCTCTTTCTGAAGATTTAGTCCGCCAGCTTATAAATTTTTTGGGGCGCAACATGGATGTTTTTGTGTGGTCGTATACAGACCTTGAGGGTATCAACCCGGAGGTTGCCATACACCGCCTCAATGTCAACCCCTATCACAAGCCTGTCCGCCAAAAGTTAAGGGATGCCTCCACTGAAAGGGCTTAAGCGATGGACAAGGAGGTGGGGAAGCTGATAGAAAATGGGGCGGTCAGGGAAGTAGAATATCCTTAGTGGCTCTCAAATGTGGTGATGGTGACCAAAACCAATGGGAAATGGAGTCTCTGCGTCGACTTTACTGAGCTCAACAAGGCGTGCCCAAAAAATAGCTACCCACTACCACGAATTGACCTCCTCATCAACGCCACTGCATGACACGAATTACTCACTTTTTTGGACGCATATTCTGGATATAACTAGATCAGCATGCACCCCCTAGACAAGGAGAAGACATCGTTTATCACTCCAAAGAGAACCTATTGCTACAGGGGCATGCCCTTCGGGCTAAAGAACGCAAGAGCAACATATCAACGGCTGGTGAACAAGATGTTTCAGTTGCAGATCGGGAAAACAATGGTGGTGTACGTGAACGGCATACTGGTGAAAAGTCTCGCAACAGCAGACCACATTGACCACCTCCAAGAAACTTTTAACGTTCTCAGGTCGTACAGCATGAAGCTGAAATCCTGAGAAGTGCGCCTTTGGCGTAGGGTCAGGAAAGTTCCTAGGCTTTATGGTCAACCAGAGGGGAATTCAAGCGAACCCCGACAAGATCAAGGCCATCTTCAATATGAAGTCACCCTCCTCAACCAAGGAGCTCTAGTGCCTCAATGGGAGAATTGAAGCACTTAACAGATTCGTTTCCAAGTCTGCAGACAAATGTTTGTCTTTCTTCAAGATTCTCCGAAAAGCCTTCGAGTGGGGACCTAAGGCAGATGAAGCTTTCCAAAGGCTCAAAGCCTACTTGGCTACACCTCATCTCCTTTCACATGCAACACCGGGTGAAACTTTGTATCTGTACCTTTATGCTTCCCCATTGGCATTAAGCTCCGTTCTCGTCAAGAATAATGATGGAGTGCAAAAGTCAATCTATTATGTGAGTAGAGCATACCGAGGAGCATAAATCAAATATTCAGGGCTAGAAAAACTAGCGCTCGCTCTCATCTCAATAGCAAGGCGCCTACGACATTATTTCCAGAGTCACACCGTTGCTGCGATCACAGACTAGCCTCCAAAGAGAGTCTTGGGAAAACCAGATGTATCCGAGAGACTCCTTAAGTGGGCAGTGGAACTGGGTGAGTTCAATATCCAGTACCAGCCAAGGGCGGCCATCAAAGCACAAGTCTTGACAGATTTTATTGTTGAGCTTACACCAGTAGAGGAGATCAATGAGTTTTCCACACTTCAGACATCGATCCCGGACACTCAAAGCATTCTGATGCCCGACGAGGACACCCAGACGCCCGGTGAGAACACCCAGGCACCCAGGCCAGACTCCCAGGCGTCCAGACCGGGCGCTCCAGCCTGGAGCCCATGCACCCCCTAGCACTAGGCCAGGCGCCCAGGCACTCCCTAACACCCTACCACCTCAGCCTAGCGCCCAGGCACCCCAGCCTGGCACCCAGGCTCCAGCAGTGCTCTCCGAACTACCACTCTGGAAGCTCTACGTGGACAGCTCCCCGACCAGTGAAGGAGGTGGAGCAGGCCTAATCCTGATAGTCCCGATGGCACTCCCATCAAGCATGCTGTGAAGCTCCACTTCATCGCCTCCACAATGAGGCAGAATATGAGGCCCTCCTCTCTGGCCTAAGGATGGCAATTGAAATGGAAGTCCAACACCTCGTCACTTACAGACCAAGCAAAGGACGAGTTTGAAGCAAAAAGAGCCATAATGTAGGAGTACCTTGCCATGACAAGAGCCTTAATCACAAAGTTCTAATACTTCCAAATCTGCCACATTCCCAGGGAAGACAACATGGTTGCAGATGCACTAGCCAGGCTCGCCTCATCCTCTGAAGCCTCACTAGGACCAGCATTCATCGGTAATCAATTCGAACCAAGCAGGCTAGACGTGGAAGCCGCAAATGTCAACTGTGCATCTGCCGAATCAAACTAGATGACCCCGATAAGGACATACCTCCAGGAGAGCGTATTGCTAGATGATCCTCTCGAGGCAAGGAAGCTCAGGATGAGAGCATCCAAGTTTACCATCTTACAAGACACCCTGTACAAGAAAGACTATTCTTTGCCATTATTGAGGTACCTGTCGCCCGAAGATGCTAACTATGCCCTGCGAGAGATCTATGAAAGGGTTTGTGGAAATCACTCTGGAGGACGCTCCCTCGCCCATAAGGCACTCAAACAGGGCTACTTTTGGCCTAGCATGATGAGAGACGCTCAGGAGTTCGCCAAGAAGTGTGACAAGTGTCAACGCTTCGCCACTGTGCCTAGACAGCCGCTAGAAGAACTCACGGTCATCACAAGTCCGTGACCCTTCTCCAAATGGGGCATCGACATCCTAGGCCCCCTACCTTTCAGCAGAGGACAATGCAAGTTCGTGGTGGTAGCGGTTGATTACTTCACCAAATGGGCGAAGATCGAACCCTTAGCAAATATAACAGACGTAAAGGTCAAAGATTTTATCTAGAAGAACATGGTCTGCCGCTTTGGGATACCCCACCTATTGTTAGCGACAACGTCAAGCAGTTCGACTACAAGCTCCTGAACTCCTTCTGCTCCGACCTTTAGATAAAGCAGCCTCATTCCAGCCCAGCGCACTTGCAGGCAAACGGACAAGCAGAAGTTATGGTGAGAACGGTGTTACGCAACCTAAAGACAAGGCTCGAAAGAACGAAGCGTCTTTGGGTTGACGAACTCCTAGGCATATTATGGGCCTATTGAACCACGCCAAGAGCTCCAACTGGAGAAACACCTTTTTCCCTTGCCTTTGGAACCGAGGTTGTCATCCCTATGGAGATAGGGGTACATTCTCTAAGGGCCCAGCTCCACGACCCCATCAGCAACGAGGAAGGACTCCGTATCAACCTCGACTTGGTGGAGGAGGCAAGGGAGATGGCTGTGGTCCGCAATGCAGAGTATAAGCCGCCGCATGACAAAATATTACAACTCGAGGGTGAAGCCTCGTTCCTTCCAACCAAGAGACTTGGTGCTAAAAAAAGTGATCCTCGCCACAAATGACTCACAAGAAGGAAAACTGAGACCAAACTAGGAAGGACCTTACCTCATAACAGAAATGGTGAGGCCAGGTACCTACAAGATCCAGAATTCCGAGGGGCAGGTCTTACCCCATTCATGGAACGCTGAGCACCTGAAGATGTATTACCAATGACACCTTAAGAGAGTAGAAGTAGTAAAGTTAGGGAACTTGATTTTATTTTTTGTACCTTTTTTGGGGTTATTACCCGATGTTGCTTGACATAAGCAGTGAATAAATAAAACTTTCTACATTTTACTCTAAAAAAAATCTTTGTATTTTTGTATTTAATTTCAAAGAAGCATCAGTGGCAAAAAACAACTTTTACAAAAGTGAGGCTACAGACTGCCTTTCTAAAAAAAAAAAATCAAAAGTCCCCCAGCACTCTAACTACTCTCATGGTTGTCCTCCTCCTCCTCCTCATCATCATCCTTAGCATCATCAGAGCCTCCATCACCACCATCAGGCGCCTCAGATGGCACGAAGCCTGAAAAATCAATGTTAGGGAAAACAGCAGAAATCTTTCCCCTGAGCTCCTTATAACCATCAATAAAGGCATCTGCAAGGCCGTTCTCCAAATCACTCTCAATCGTTGCAGCCCTTTCCTCAGCCCGAGAAGCTCTCTCGTGAGCTACCTTCACCTCTGCCTCCGCTCTTAAGCAATCAGCCTCTTTGAGCGCGACCCTCTCGCGGGTCTCCAAAAGCTCAGCCTCTCTGAGCACCTCCCTCTCACGGGTCGCCAAAAGCTCAGCCTCTCTGAGCGGGTTCCTCTCACGGGTCGCCAAAAGCTCAGCCTCAAACTTAGTCGCCCTCTCATGGGTCGCCACAAGCTCAGCCTAGGAAGTCCTATCAGTAGCTTCAAGCTCAGCAATCCTCCCCTGAGTAGCAAGAAGCTCATTTTGTACAGTCTCATGACTAAGCTTCAACTGGCTGTAAAAATGGGCCCTTGAAAATAAACACACACATGCAGTTGAAGCCTGAGGAAAAATAAAAGGCAAAAGAATGTCAGACGCTAAAGGAAGGACGGGAGATAACAGACCCTTACCTGAGCCCAGCCTTCCAAAAATGTGTTGATAATTTCCTCGGTGCCCAGAGTACTAATCTCATGAACTTCGGGCGAAAACACAAATCTCCCAAGTCTCTCCCTGATGACTCGCGGGTTGCCCAGCATGGGACCAGTCTGAATCGATGCCCCTGTAGAAGGTCCCACAGAAGGAGTGGACGAACGTGGGGCATAAGATGTGGTCGACAGGGGAGTCTTTGGAGTAGCGCTCACAATCGAAGGAGTCGCCGACTGAGGAGACACCACTGGAGGGGTCACTTGATGGGAGCACGCCCGAGGCACCACTGGTGGGGTAGCTTGAGGAGAGCCCACCTCGGGCTGCACCATTGGTGAGGTCACTTGGGAGGCATCGCTCATCCTTGCCACCTCAGGAGGAGGAGTGCTCCTATTAGAATAGCGGGACACTACCACCTTTCTATCCGCCGCAAAGGAAATAAAGTGTTATCTAGATGAAAAATACCAAGTAGAGGAGAAAAGTACAAGAGAATCAACATACCCTTTCTTTTTAAAGAGGAGCCGCCGGATCTTGGAGAGGGTTCACCAACCCTGTCACCTACCAAAAGGGAACCACTGACTCTTCCATCTTTAAGCATGAGAGCTCCAAAATCCCTTACAGGATGAGCCCTCACGTCCTGCAGCTTCCACTCTTGATCCTTGGAGAGCACAAGAGAACCTGCAAGGAATGTGATGAGTACACAGCCTACAAGGAATGTGGTAAGAGAAAGTAAGTATATAGGGCGTACCAACTTTCTTTGGAACACCCCATCCTGTTGGTAGCAATGCCCTATCACCATCTGAAGCCCACTCTCCACCGACGAATATGAAACGAGACTTGCAACTATGACAGTTGGAGGGCAGTCTAGTAATCAACTTGCCTCTCCTCGTAGTAAAATAGTACCAGCCTTGGTTAGGAGCAGAAGTCTCACTCGGGTAATAAGTTGCGTGAAACTCGCCAGGTGAGGCATCCTCATGAAGCACCTTCCTCCACAATACCAAAAAACCCAGCAAAACTCTCCAACCGTTGGGCGCCAACTACCCTGGTGTTAGTGAAAAGTAATACAGGATGCGACAAACGGAAGAAGGCATTGGGAACCTGAGCCCAGCCTCAAGCATCTCCTTATAAATGACAATGTCACCAGAGGAGTCATCGCACAGTACTGTAGGAGGAACGTGGTAAGCAGAGACAATCCGCAAAATATCAGCGTCTGTATTTAAAGTAATAGAAATAGAACTCACTTTAGATCCATCGTCGTCAAGAGCTACCTTTTCCCAGTGCTTTTTGTTGCGAGGGCGTGAAGGGTTGCCCGAACCACTACTAGGGAGACCCTCAAGAATCTGATTTTGAGGAGTTCCACTTGAAGGAGCCGGGTTACCTGCCTCATGGGGTGCTCACCCGTTACCGATCTGCACCACCTCCTCTGCGCGCCCAAAGCCAGCGGCGCCCATCCTCTAGTCAGCACGTGCGAAGGCCCTCGTTCGAGCAACCTGCTAGCCGAAATCAGCCTCCCTCACGCTAGCAGATTGCTCGCCTGAATTGCCCACATCTCCCTCCGCGTGCCCAGCTGATGCCGCCTGATACCACACTTGCATACCCAACAGACTGCTCATCACGCCGAGCAGCCAGATTAGCGCGCCCACCTGCGCTCGCCAAACCAGCGCGCCCAACGCGCTTATCTTTGCGCCCATTTGGGCGCCCAGCCTCGTCTCCACGCGCAGTAGACACCTCCTCACTCTCTTCCTCGCCCTCTTGAACTAGCCCAGCACTGACACCAACAAGCCTGGCCGCTTGGGTTGCTCGCCCACCAGCACCAGGCTCGCCTCCCGACGCCCAGGCCGCTCGTCCCTCCTCGCGCATCCCAACTGCTCGCCTAGGCAGACGAGATCAGCACCCAGATTGGCGCCCAGGCTGTCCCTCTTGCTCCCCTTAATTTCGCGGAGAGCCTCAGTGCCCGCCTCAGTCGCACGCCTCACCCTATCTACGCGCCTATCCATGCCCCCAACAGTTTTCATCCTATCTCCACTAGTTGCAGCGGCACCCAATGGCGCTCCTTCCCTTGCGCGAACAACAGAGGTGACCGGCGACAGCTCCACCTCCCTCAGGCCGCGCGTCTCTTCTCCAAGGACCACACAAATTTCTTCGAGTTCTCCACTAAGATCCACAAACTCCTCTTCAGTCGACATTGATCGAAGTGCTCAAGCCCAAAAAAAGTCTCACCTATGTGTTCTTGAAAGATCTCAAGAAGAGCTCCACTTGCCTCTCTCAAAATTATATGAAATGGGTAAAATGAAATGGGAGTTTTCTATTTATAGTCTAAGATTTTTTGAAATCCTATTGAGGAAAGAAAAAAGAAAAAAAGTCCCAAATTACAACCTGGGGATCTTCAAGAATCCAAAAAGGAAAGTGAAAGATGGAGTTTATGTAGCTTATGATGTCCCATAAGTAAAAGGAGTCTATTGGAAGGAAGGGAGTCGCCAATCAAAAGAAGTTTTCAAGAAATTTGGATTTAAAGAGGGTTGAACGTTATTTTGACTGTAACTCCAAACGGGGCCTATAATATGTCAAATCGAAGCTCTCAGCAAGCCCTACATTATTCACATGTTTTGGCAAAAAAAAGGCCTAGAAGCACATGTTTTGGCCTCCCGAAGTTTTTCCAATTGTGTCGGTCAGGCAAAAATTCAAACTCAATTGAATGCCCTCCTTTCCAAGTTCCATTTGACGCATGGCATTGGGGGGAAAATGATGGGCTTGGCCCAAGGGCCCAACTCATGTTATAAGCCTGGTCTGAATTAATGACTCAACTCCAAGAGATCCAGCAAGTCCAGTCCAATATGTCCACGCCCGATCAAGCTCATCAAGTTCAAGGAGCTACATCATCAGGGAGCATGCAGGGTCATCCAAGAGCCTCATCGTTGCCGCCTTGGAAAGAGTCAACCCTACCTCATTCTTTGACCGAGTCCTATGGAGAGCACTGTAACTGCCTCACCTGTTGAGAAGAGATCACCAGCTCCACTTGATTAGCCATTTAGTTACTATTAAGTTACCCCATTATGTTATAAGGCGACTCTAAATTGTAAGTCCCGCCAACACTTGGGGGGCATCACACTCAGTCAAGCACAACTCTCTCCTATCTCTCTGAGCTTGTAACTCTCTACTCCCCCTACTCATTTGAAATAATAAAGTACCCGGCGACCCTAGCCATTCGAAGTGGACGTAGGTCACGTTGACTGAACCACTATAAATCTTGTCTTATCTCGCTCACTGTCTCTCTTCTACTCTAATTACTGCATTTATTACTATTCAATTGACAGGTGGTGTACAAACTCAATTTGTGCATCATCATATTCCATCATTAAATAAGATCATCAAATTAAATCCAAATAACATCTTTTATATTACATTATTCAATCACATTCTACCATCAAGTGTAACTATCCCACTAGTTAACTAGTCCCATTTAAATTTTTTAAAAATTATTATTTTTATCACCCAAGGACTTCCTATAATTCTCTTACCCTGCATTCCAAGTAATAGAGGTGGAGAAAAGGGAAAGGTTTAGAAAAGAGTTGTAAATATCATGTATGACACGGGTATATCACTAATATCAATTAAATAATTAATAGAGTTGAGACGAATTGGATATGAATATCTAATGAGTTTAACTTTTAAAAATATTTTTCTTAAACCACTACCACTCCAACACAAAAAAATTCACTTCGTCGCCTGCCACCCACACCATAACTACCATCATTACTACCAACACTCCAGCTTTACCATCAACACCCCACCACTACCTTCCCCGCCTCATAGACACCATCATTGCTACTAGAACCATCATTGCCAACACAGTCACACCACCTCTCTGTTGAATGTAACTCAAACTTGGTCAAATTGGAATCCATGTTTTTAGGTTGTTGATTATTATCAGACTTGGTCATATTTAGAGTATTTTAGGTGTCATTGAGTAAGTGATTAAACGTGATTGGGGTTGTCATCTAAATATTAAGAAGTTGTTCTTTTGTTGGACAATGTCGAGTAAAGTAAGAAATTTGATTGTTGATTTGTCTATTTAAGTGTTATTTGATTACCTAGAGGCACGCCTAAAAAAAATTTCTATAGTGACTAAAATGTCTTTCTTTACCTCTAGCTTTTTGTAGTAGATTGGCATTACAGTCGGGTTAAGAGTTGGAAGTAGGCAATAAGAGTTACAACAATAGCAATGAAAGTGAAGTGGTTGTAGAAGAGTGTAAGTGAGTAAGGTTGGAGACATTATTTACATCTTATGATTTGTAGAACGTAGAAAAAAAACGGTATGAAGATTTTGTTGAACAGGTAAGCTTAAAAATTGCTCAAGGGAATGAATTGAGAGATAAACAGAACAAGGATGCAAAGGCCTTGTTCAAATTCAACGAGCCTTGGATGATACCATATATCCAGAATCATAATTATCCCTAAATCAAAGAAAGCATGGTGTTTGCTTCAAGATGAATGTTGAGCTATGTCAAAAGGTAATTACAATTAAGATCCAAACCATTTGTTGTGAATTTGAGATTTTGTCTTTGGAAAATTTTTCAAAAAGTTCAAGACTTTTCCTCAAGAGTTGTTTCAATTGTGAATCATATTAGAACACATGAAAAAGGTAGACAATATGTTAAGGAATCTTAATTCAAATAATGATAATGTATTTCCATTTATAGACGAATCCTATGACTTAATTTATTCGTTGAAGCAATTATGGGTTCTTTTCAAGCACATAAGAAAAGGTTGTAGAAGGCTGTAGAGAAGACAATAGAGTAGCTATTTGAATTAGAAGTGAACTACAAATTTTTTTTTAGAAATTTTGGGAGAAAACATAGTGGCACGGGCTATGGTCGTGGATATTCATCTAGAGGAAGAGGAAGAATACAACGTCAATTTCATGACAACCAGAGATATTATAATGGAGGCAACAATCATTTCTCTTCACTTTTATGCTCAAATTGTAAGAAAACAATCATGTTAATAAGAATTATTGGTGATGGGAGTATCATTCTTACAATCATGTTAATAAGAATTATTGGTAATGGGACATAAGTAGGCAGACCTATTATGCGAAGACATGTGTGCAAAGGCAGACCCTACCAGATGTGCTTGTTGAGTGCTCAATATTGCGTTATTTTATAACTTAACATATTCGTTTTAGGCTTGCTAACAAACTAACTTGCTTCACTTAGTGCATATTGCGTCTTATGCTTTGATTTCTGTGCTTGTAGGTAGTTTAGGTGTAAAGGTGGAGATTAAGCATTGATAGGATGGCAAGGGACAAATTGGTATTGAGTTTGCTCAAAAAAAGGTGAAGTCGGGAGCCTTGGAAGTCATTTTGAAGAAAAGTGAAGTTTTACTAGTAGGTATTCTACTGGTAGGAAGGCAGAAAAATGAAAGTTCTACCGGTAGGAAGTCAGTTCTATCAGTAACTTGAAGTATAGAAGATTAGTGCAGAAGTCCTACCTCTACTGGTAGGAAAACTTACAAAAGGTTATACTTTTTCATCAGAGATATCCTTCCGGTAGGTGGTACATGTTATACTAGTAGGAAATATCCAAGTACTTTGTCAAAAGAAGTCCTACCGGTAGTGAATGATGTTCTACCGGTAGGAAAATCCATAGAAGTTTCAGAGATTTTACTAGACAAAGTTCTACCGGTAGGTTTTCACTGTTCTACCGATAGGTCGTGTTGCAGAATGAGTTACTACCAGTAGGTAAAGACAGATTTTCACGGAGAACTCAAAGATCAGATTTTGCCAAATCTTTGGGGAATTCTCAGCCAATCAGAGGAGAAGATAATTTTGGGATGGTTATCTTTCAAAGATCTGAAGATTCTCCCTTCGATTACAATAAATAGAAGGCCCTATGGGGATTATAGAGAGGCTTTCTTTAGCTTTTTCTATGTTTTTCTATGTTTTTCTACATTTAGAGAGTGTTAGGATTATTCTTCAGAGTTTTGTTGTCGTGCTTTCTTTAAGTTATGTTCTTTCAATTGTTATAGCAATCATACATTTGTTTGTTTTCAATATTCAAAGCTTTGTTATTTAACTTTAGCTTTTCAATACTCAATATTCAAAGCTTTATTTCTCTAAATTTAATTATGTCTTCATTTTGATCTTGTATTGTTTACGTTACCATGAGTGAGTAGTCTTTCTCTGGATAATCTGATGGAGTCCCAATCTATGAACTAGGATTTATGCTCTAAACTATGGTCTTAGTGTTTATGTGATTGTTTGACTGAGTTATGCTTTCGAAAACCTATTTGGTTTGCATACTTCCCGATTATCTATATACAATTGGCTTTGGTATATATAGTTAGCAGTATTTTCTGTAACCTTTAGGATATTGATTCTTTCATCATAAATTGTCTCTCAGTTGCCATTTTTAGTTATGTTCGAAGTATTTAATTGAAAATCATCTGTCTGTACTAGTTTGAATACGAAAACAGATGAGTTATAGATTTATCGGATCATAACCAAAATGGAATTTGGGCAAGGCCTCATTTGCATGGAAGCACTACTCAACACATTACTTGTTTATATATTATTCATAGGACCATTCCAAGGTCCAAATCCCAAAGTTTAGGACTTATTATTATTATCCATTTACATCATCCAGAGAAGAGTGTTCAAGATGTGAAGACTCGATAATGTTACATTTCAAATTTTCAAGTTTTTGGAAGAGGTATCGGTACCTTGGATAAGTGATACCGGTACCTGAGCCTTATATTTTCCAGGTACCGGTACCTGTAAACTTTGGTACTGGTACTTGGGCCCATTGTCTGTGGGGTACCGGTACCTGTGAGTATAAGTACAGGTACCTGAGCCCACTGTCCATCAGGTATCGGTACCTATGATTCTAGGTATAGGTACATGAGCTCTCCGGATGCCCGATACCTGGAGTCTAGATTTTTTCAAATTCATCAAAACTCAACTTTTAGCCCAATAATTCATACAATATCTATTCCATTTATTTGTTTTACGAAAGAATAATGACCTAGTACATGTGATTTGTAGTTAAAATTAGCATATTACTATGTCTTTTTAAGACTAATTATACTTTGATCGAGTTTAAATAATGACATTGTAGGACATAAATTGTACAAGGGCCCAAAGACAATGAATATCAAACTTTCATGCAACACCGACATGTTCTGGAAGAAAATTGGAGAAGCTTGAAACAAAGACATGAACGTTTGAACGCCAATCCACGTTCAAACGTTCTCTTGAATTATTTGAAGACCAGATTGCTGAAGTGCTGATACATGACGTGTTGCAGCTAGGAAGGAAAACACAGAGGCACTTGAGTGCCACATTCGAATGCCAATCCACGTTCGAACGTTGTCCTGAATTATTGAGGACCAGGCTGCTGAGTGAAAGGACAATGGTGCATGGCGTGTGGAAGTTGCTCTCACAGAAGAACATAGGCCACTTGAGTAGGAGGTTTAAACTCCATCTGGCATTCGAATGACCATCAAGCAAAGACAGGAGACAACTTTCGAACGCCAGACAATGTTCGAACGTTGTCCTTAGACAGGCTGCAGAGTGGTTGATTTTCTATCCGGACCTTGGGGCACTCACTTGTCCCCTCCTCCTTGCCTATAAATACTCCCATTATGGGAGCTTCAAAGGGGACTAGACTTACATTTTACATAGGGAGCTAGAGCTAGTTAGACTTAGATTTACATTTACTTGCATAGAGGAAGATAGATCATCTTTTGGTTGAGGTGGAAATCCTCTAAAAGTGACTAGCTTTTTTCTACTTTCATTATTAGTTTTATTTGCTTCCATTGTTTGAGCTTCTTTCTTCCCTTAGAGGAATGAAACTCTTCCACTTTTCTAGAGCTTTACCAAAGCCGTGAAGGGTGGAACGTGATTCACTCATTCTCCGTCGAAGATCGGCTCCTTTTGTAGTGTGTTTTTCCTTGTAAATCCTCTACTTGGAGGGATGAACATCACTCACTTTTCTAGCTTTACAAAAGCCATAAAGAGTGAGTAGTTTCTCATTCACTATTTAGTAAGAGGTGATGGCCATGTATAAATCATCCGGAAGTTATATTTGTGCATTTCGTTTATGCTTAATGTTTTATATTTCACTTATTTATTGAATGATTGAATGCATCTAGCAAAGCTAAGGTACTTTGTATAACCGTGAGTACTTTCTATGACACAGATGACTCTTGACATAGAAAGACTCATTGGTTCAAGGCAAGTATCCCGACTAGATCTTCATGACTACATTTCAATCTTCACCATTATTGTGTTTCATTTGAAAAATGGAATACTAATGCCATGGTTGGATGCCTTGTAGAAACACTTGCTTGTTTGTAGATGGGTTGAATCTCGGCACAGACAGTTCTTGTAAAGTTCTACAAAGACATCGGAGTCATGCTATTAATTCTCACAATCCATCTTTATCTTCCGATTAACTTCATGTTGATACGGTGGTTAATTGAGTTCCCAAGCACAAGTATAATAAACTGGATGGTTAACTACGTGTCCAGATCCTCGAGCTAAAGGGTGACTGTTACATTTGAGAACTTATTATATTTTGTCTAGAAAATCCCCTTGGAAAGAATCTTATATTCTGTCCAGAAAAATCCCTAAACATCACAACTTTAAATCTCAAGAGTTCCAGTCACTGTGGTCTCTATCACTGCTTACTTCGAAACACTAACATTAGTTCTCTGTGAATTCGACTCCGGACTTAATCGGATTATTACTACAACTTGACCGCCTGCACTTGGGTGTACACATTTCGGATCAAGTCAGCATGCCTTAGTCAAAATACAAGTTTGTACATGATTAATAAAAGGCTAAAACAAAGTATACATGAGATTACAACATGTAATTTTAAGAACCACAACCCAACTCTTTCTTCAACACGGACCCAAGTGAGGGCCGTCCCCTGAAGCTTGTCTGATACCTGAAACATATTCCTATAAAGGGTGAGCCATGCTCAATAGGTCTCCTAAGGAGGCTACTCCCCAACCCAGATGCATATGAAATGTCACATGCAATTCATCATAACAAACATTCATTCAAATACATATGTCATAAATGAATGTTGCAATTCCATACCATGTCATGAGGTGAAACTAGTGCATGCAATGCAAACCCGAGCCCTCCATCGACTCCCATAACACATGTCATGCCATGCATATGCATCTAGGCATCCCAAGCCCCCTTCATTGATGTTAGATATCCAATAACCATTTTATAAAATCTTGTGTCTTTTTTGGGGTGGGTATTTATGGACTTCCACCAACGGGTACCCAACCGACACGGCATCTATGGACTTCCACCAACAGTTATGCGTACACCGACATATTTTATGGACTCAATACCAACGGGAGTGCATATACGAGATTACTGAGTTTTGCACCTGAGGGAGAATCTAGCCCTTCTTGCTAACCTCAACACATATTTTCAATGCAACCTGTGCGACTTAGTCGAACCTAGGTCCAACCTTTCCGAGCCCACATAGCAATCCACCAAGGATGGTGTTTGATAAAAACCATGCACACACACCCACACTCATATCGAATGCCCACGAATGCGATTCTACCCGTGCATATGTAAATGTAATGTACAATCATAATTTACGATATTATGTTCATCATATTATGAACATATTCAATTTCCACAAACATTTCCAATTTCTCAAATGTCAATTATATCATAAAGCATATAATGACATTTCGCAACACCAATAAGCATGTTATAACATTTTTCATTTAGATAACACACTTAATCATCCATAGGCATTTCTTCAAACACCTATAAGGCGCAAATGTAAACACATAGCATGCCAAACAACACATTCTTCATGAAATTCAAACCAAGCAATTTCATCTAACCCAAATCATTCAAGAATTGGTTTTAACATATTCTTATACCCATTTTCCATATTTCAATAACTCTAGGTATGTTTTATACATGAGAATTCATCTCTAACACCTACCCATTTCATATTTCAACCCTAGGTTGGAAATAAACCTAGTTAGGAAAGGAACCCTACCTCTTGTAGTGTATATTCGCGTTGTAGGAGCTCCAAATACCCAAAACCAAGCTTCAAAGCTTTAGCCCTAAAATCCCATCATTGAGATTTTGGGGAAAACATGTATCTTTGGTATGGATGCTTAGCTCTCGAGGCGTAAAACAACTTTAGTTCTTGACTCGAAGCAATCCTACGGTTAGATCTTGGCGGATCAATGAGAGAAGGTGGGAGAACTTTAGTTTTCTTTTCTCTCTCTCTCTCTCTCTCTCTCTCTCTCTCTATTTTCGGAATTGCTAAAGAAAATGGGGAGAAAATCTGATTTTCTCAGCTTTTTATACTCCCCGATTGCTTGGCTTAAAATACACCACACGTCCCGATTTTTTTTGATTTGATTTTATTCCGAATCAATTAAATCTCATCTTGGGTTAGGTTTAATATATTTTTATTGAACTAAATTTAAATTATTTCCTGGGTTTCGCAAAAAAAATGTGATCGCATTTATTTTAGTTGCACCATACTCGATTGTCTCGTAAAACGTAAAAAATCTGACTGTCTCAGAATTTTAAAAAAAATTGACTGGGAAACTAGATTTCACGAGATGAATTCGACGGTGAGGTCCTTTTCTTCATCTAAGTTCCAGAAAATTTAAAGTTTTTAACCCGTACCGTATCGACTAATTTCCATTTTGCCATTTTTAATAAAATTTTAAAATTTTTGAGGTTTTTCATGTCCCAAGGCGACCTTCATCACCACCTAGGTCAGAAAGCAAGGGAGTCTTGTGCCTCCAAACTAGAGCGCCCATAGGGGCAATCCCGGTGTGTGGGAGAAGCGAGCCAAGCCCCTAGCCAGTGCCAACCTTCGGCACCAACTATTTTGACATTCCGGGTGGGGGGATTCCAAGGAAAGGTCTACTATCTTAGTCAAAAACAGGGGAATCCGCGAGGATCCCACCTCGAGAGTCCTAGAGAATGGCCCCAGACAACAAAAATAGAATGGAAACTTGCATTCCCACCTCAATTCCTAAAGGCAAGGCCCTCATCAAACTGAGGGCAAGAAATGAGGCCACGAAGAACGAGCTGGTTAATTCCCCATTCATCCAAAGTATTCGAGAAACAGAGATGTCAAAGAATTTATTGTCCCCGGATTTAAGGTCTACGAGGGATAGACCAACCCGGAGGGGCACCTCCGTCAGTACAAAGAACTAATGTCTCTACATGACACCAATGACAAGCTATTTTATAGGGTCTTTCAAAGAAGCCTCGAGGATACTGTCTTGAAGTGGTATGAGAACCTCCTCCCCACACCATCCAATGCTAGAAATAGATGACCGAGCAGTTCATAGATCGGTTCATCGCCAGTAAGAAACGACTAAAGGACATCGATGCCCTCTTGAATTTGCGACGAATTGAGGGGAGACAGTTAGAAAGTATGCCACCAGATACTAGAAAGAGTTCAATGAAATAGAATGCTATATTGAGGTAATGACAAGAACCTTTTTCAGACTCAGGATTTCCTGGGACACATAACTTTATTGGTCCCTACTAGAAAGGACCCCGACCGGCATGGGGGACCTTATAGCTCGTGTAGATAAATACGTAAAGGTTAAAGATGATACAGTCAAGGTCCATGGCAAAGAGTCCACTTCCAAAAAGAAGAAGGATAAGGAACAGACTGCAAGAAGGGTGGATCTTCTTAGGCCCCAATTGAATTTTCTTTCAAGGGGGTCCATACGGTCTTCAAGGAGCCCATTTACAAGATGCTCCATAAGATAAAAAATGAGCCCTTCTTCAAGCAACTGCCGAAGATGCAAGGCGACCTATCAACCAATAAATTTTCTATTCGGCGTTCCTATCATCGAGACACCTAGCATCTTATCGAAGACTACCAAGTCTATAAGGCTTTCCTTGGAAATCTGGTCAAGGAGGTTTCTCTCGTTGAGTTCCATGGAGATATTTACTCTTATATATGTGTGTTTTTGTGTAAAACTCCGCCCCAATTCCATATAATCTATAGCGCTATTATAAGAATTAAATAATATAATCCTTAAACAATGATTGAGCTCTAATACCAATCATTACGACCATTTGTGTGAACCGCACTCAAAAACCCTAATCCGGGTCTAGATCCCAACTCAATACCAAAACCCCTAATCATATATTTTAAAACATAACAAATAATCATAAATAACATGTGGAATAATTTAAAAGCAAGTTTGAAAAAACATCGCTTATTCCGGAATTGAGAAACTCTACCAGTCTCGGTATTTTAATATGAAATAGCCAAAAAATGAAACGAATTTATTTTTCAATGAAATTTCATACATATACTCAATTTAACTAGTTAAAAATGAATATAAAATTTATTGGAAAAACTCACCAAAAAAATTGGGTCAAATCTTCCCCGGAGGCCAAACTAGACATTTTACACCACAGATTGATTTGGGTATCGGATCGACGTCAAATTTTACTAGGACCTCCACACGGACGTTACGTAACTTTTGGCATGACCAGAGGTCTATCGGATACTGAACGTTCCCTCATGCACCATCAGGGGTGCCCAATGGTCCTCTTGATCCACTTTATCTTCAACCTCCAACAACCCTACTTCTAAAAATTCTGTTTCAACCACCCCTCTTCTCTCCCCTATAACTTACTCTATAGTACATCTTTAGACTTTTTTTTTAGAGCCTAATCCCTCTCCTCATGACCCTCTTTAAATCTCCATAGGTGAAAGACTTCGAATCAAACTCTAACCCATCCAAAAATTGAGCCAAATAGTGGAAAAAAAATAAGGTTTTTCAAGTTATGGATAGACCTACAACTATCTTTTTCATCCACCAAACAAAACCTAAATCCATTTCTAAGGTCACCAGTGGATTACCAGGGTTGGTTTTAGTCTAGATCAATACCCCTTACATTTTAAAAACACAAGATTCAAAGCTTTGAATTTCCAAGAACTCAAACCGTAACCTTTAACTACACCAACCTCACACAACCTCTACAAACCACGACCACCCTTCAAACCACCACCAAACTTCATATAAAAACCCTAGAAACCATTCCCAAACTCAAGATTAAGCTCAAACCAATCCAAAACTCAAAACTGTTTCAATACCCATTAAAACCCGAAAGCTTCAAAATGAAAATTCATGCTCAAACAGTAACTAAAACAAATTCTAAGCATCATAAATGAAATCCTAGCACCCTAATTAGGCTAAAATCTTACCCCTTTTTGCTCGAATTCAAGTCTACAGAGATTAATTTTTTAACTTTTCTTTCTCTCTAACTTCTCTCATCTCTTTCTCTCTCTTCTTGTCGATTCTAGCTCATCCAAGCAACCAGGAGAGGTATTATCCACCTCCTCAAGCAACTGAGTGGATGGAAAGAGGTGGAGAAGCCCTAGGCCATCCAACAAGCTTCTTGGGAAAGCATGCCATGTAATGGCATTTTTATAATTGCATGAAATCCAAAAATTTTAATTTTAATTTTTTTTATGATTACATACATATTAAAACACACCTAGAAAATTACCCATTTAATTTTTACAATTTAATTGAACCTCCAATTTTATCTCTGAATTCCACTCTCGCACCCCTAACTCTCTGGTACGCACTAACCTTATTTCATCTGAAATTGCATTCCGACTCCTTTCCGCTTCACCAATCACATTCTTATCCTCAATTAATATCCTAATCATCACCAGAACACCTACGCACACACTCTCGACTATCAATTCATAGTTTGACTGTCTAGTCTCTCAATCCCTAATTGCACACACTCATTTCTGACCAAACTCTCGATCACCAAACATTAGGTCATTACAGTGTGTGTATCCCGAATAATGCCCTCTCTTTTCCCATTTTTAATCACTTGAAATATGCATTTACTTGACTGTTGATCAAGTTGGTTACTCACAAGGAATGTGCATTAGGCAGTGTATTTTGGTTTCAATTTGTACTTGGGAGTTGTGAAATGGACTAGTCAACAGTGTAGAGCATTGGTCTAAAGATCCACAAAGGTTAATTTAGCAGTTAACTTTATACTACTTGATCTTTGACCTTTGTCTTTCTTTTCTTGCCTCGAATTTTGTTAGTTATAACTAAATGAACAATGTGATGTATTGCTATGTTTTATGACTTAGGTGATCCAATTATCTTACTTTAGGTGTTATTTGATGAGTTAGTGGATGTGTTGGGATAATGAATTTTGATTTATATTTTGTAGTAGGTGTTGAAATTTAATCACACATAATACATAATGGGTTTTCGCTATACCTCTTAAAGAACTCAAAAATTAATAGGATTGTTACTTGTTACGAGCCCAACGATGCCAAACCCGAACTTCCCAAAGCTTCTTTACACACCTAAATCTCGTACGAGGTTGAAGAAATGGCTACTAGAGTCCCTTCTAAAATTCTCATGCTCACAAATCCAAGGGTGTATGGTGTTAACCCAAAGAGAATGCAAAGAGAAATAGATAGTATGTGGAGAGGGAGAATATTTGCTTTGGAAGACTTGTATTCCGATGAAAAATTCTGCAAAGAATTTCCCTATATGAATATGGGTGGAGGTAAACACCAAGGTAACCTCCTTATAACCACCCAATCATGGGGTACCATGATCACCTCCACTTTGGAGGGTGGTTTATCCTTGTAACTTCCACCAACCACCTAGGTTGGGATCCATTTGCCCATGTGGGCGGATCTTGATCCAGGTCAAATGACCCACCATTAATTAACATCTCCCACTCAACCACATAGGGCAATTTATCAACAAGGTCTTTATAACTACATCTCTTTCACTCATCTTTTCATACAAGAAATGGAGCGTGCAACCCAACGAGAGACATGTGTAAAAATAAGAGTACTCTATTAAGTTAACACCAAACTAATAGAATACATCATTCAGAAGCATCTTGAAGTACCCCAGACGATTCGATTACACCTAATATAGCACTCTTAATCCCTCAAAAACATGTAGTGCTGAACCTCAAACATGTAATTCACTCATGACTTTATTGAAAAACAAATACGATAAAGTCGCCCGGCAATGAGTCACAAAACATGGTGTATCATAGAATAATCTTCCCCAACCCTCATATCAATCCAAGTAGACTCAATTACTTTCCTAATGATGCCCTGTGAGACCGCATCAATCATGATCCTAGGGTACATGCTAAAGTAGCAACATTTGAGCATCCTCTTCATGACATAGTCACGGGTCGACAAGGGTATATATATGAAAAGAATCCAAGTGGCTCACACAATGTTGAAGCAGGGATTCATTCAACACTCCCACTAATGGTCGACTTTAAGCACATACGGTATGAAACATATGCTATGGTGTTGTCCTATAAAATGATAGGCATGTCATATTTGAAAGAATAAAAGAACGCCATATGGATCTTAGTCTAGTCGTTGAAGAAGTGCCTAACCTGAGTTTTCCAACCCAATCACTCTCATAGCGTCCGCCCAAAAACTCACATCCAGCTCTATATAGGTTTCTTAGAGTCGTGGAGGTACTCTATGATCAACCTAATGAGATCATATTAGTTCTAACTAAGGCGAAATATAGCAGTAATGTTTATGTTTATCTTCCTCACCTTTTAGGCGCCAAAGATATAAATGTCTCATCTTGCTCGTTTTCTCAACGCCAAGGTGAATCACCCATGTGAGTGGGTCGAGTCAAACCTAGTGACACATTTGACATAAAGATATGTATTTACATAATGCAACAACCATTTCAAGAGGAAATCATATAACGAATGTGTACTCATAACAATGTCAATTACAAAAAAGAGTCCATACATATCAAATCCTACGAAGTCCCACATTCCTAATGTGGGATAAAAACACATCTTTGGTAATGGACTTAGTTAATGAATCAGCTACCATATTGCTAGTGGAGATATGCTTCAGGACCACCTCTCATTGTACAACCATATTTCTAATGTAGTGATAACGAACATTGATATGTTTAGTTTTCCCATGATACTTGCGATCCCTCATATATGTCAAAATGGATGTGCTCTCACAATATAAAAGTGCAGCTTTGTCTACATAGGATGAAATATCTAATCACTGGAGGAATCTCCTCAACCAAACAGCTTCCTGAACACCTCCTGAACAAGCCACATACTCTGACTCCATCGTGGACAAGGCAATGCAAGTCTGTTTCTTACTGCACCAAGACATAGCTCCACCTTCTAGGGTGAATGTGTAACCCAATGTGGATTTATGCTCATCTTTGTCACTAGCCCAATCAGCATCGTTATAACCTCTCAGTCTAAGATCTCCACCAAGATAGCATACGACGAGGTCATCAGTCCCACGAAGGTGTCAAAGAATCCTCTTTACCGCTTTCCAATGAGCGGGTTCAGGATTACTATGATAGTGACTAACCATACCAACTACGTAGCAGATATTTGGTTGAGTACATAACATAGCATACATCAAACTCTCTACCGTAGCTGCATAAGGCACTTTGAACATCGATTCTTTTCCTCTTCTATCTTTGGGCATTGGTTTAAGCTTAAGGTATATCCCTTATCCATTAGAGTGTCTATGGGTTATGAGTTATGCATGCAAAAACACTCAAGTCTCTTGAGACATAAATCTCCTTGAACGATCTCTTACTATCTTAATTGCAAGCACATAGCTGGCCTCACGCATGTCCTTCATTTCAAAAGTAGAGGACAACCACTCTTTAGTGGCGACAATGGTCTCCAGATCATTCCCGATGTCATCAACATATAATGTGAGGATAGGAACACTTTTCTTGGATCGTTTGACATACACACAGTGATCTTCTTCAATCATCTCAAAACCAATAAAGCTGATTAAGTGATGAAACCTTAAATACCACTGCCTAGAAGATTGCTTAAGGCCATAAATAGAACACTTGAGTTGGCAAACTTTGAGCTCTTGTCCCTTTACCTCAAAGCCAATCAGTTGATCCATATAGATCTCTTTGTCTAGTTCTTTATTGAGCAATGTAGTCTTAACATCCATTTGAAAAAATTCTAAATCATGTTGTGAGATAATAGCTAGGATTAGACAAATTGGGGCAAATCTCACCATCGAGGATAATGTCTTTTTATAGTCTATATCCTATGTTTGGGTATAACCTTTCTCCACAAGACATGCCTTAAACTTGTTAATTGAACCATCTTCCATGTGTTTAATTTTTAAGACCCATTTTTTTTCCCATGGTCTTACGCCCAGGTGGAAGGTCAACTAACTCACAGACCTTATTATGATCCATAGAGCTTATCTCATCACACATAATAGCTAACCATTTATTCCTAGCAGATGAAGAATAGTTGTAGGTTCTTCCTCATTGATCAGGGAACACATGAAAACATACCCTTCAATCTCAAAATGACGACAAGAAATATGTCCACGCTCACACTTGAGAATCTTGTAAATCTAGGGGTACACTCCCACTATTTGGTACACTCCCACTAGGTTGAAGATCACCCTCACTAACCATAGGAGATGGCAAGAGATCATCAAGTTTCTGCAATTCATAGAGGTCAAGATTCTTACCAGTGTCACCAATGCTAGAAAAATCCATCTCAATGAAATCGATATCGCGTGACTCCACTTCAGTCATTCCTCCATTTGGGTGTTCATCATACATCATATATTCCTTTGAGCTTTTTGAATACCAAATAAAGATATGCTTACTCGCTCTAAGGCCTAACTTTCCATACTTATGTGATGTATTGTGCACATAACCAGTCAAACCCCATGGACATAAATGCCCCAAATTAGGCTTTTCGCCATAACTCGTATGGGGTAGAAGAAACTGATTGAGAAGGCACTTGGTTAAGTATGTAGGCAACGGTCAATAATGCACCCCCTCCCAAAAAAAGATATTAGGAGGTTGGCCTGCGCCATCATTGACCTAACCATATCCAATAATTTCCTATTCCTTCTCTACACTACACCGTTTTGTTGTGGAATACCAGGAATAGTAAGTTGTATGTGTATCCCTTTTTCAACACACAAACCCTTAAACTATCAGATAAATACATGCGCCCGCTGTCTATGCGAAGAGCTTTTACACTCTTTTCTATTTGATTCTCAACCTCATCCAAGAAACATTTGAAACAATCCAATTCTTTATGGGGGTGAGCTATCAAAAAGATGTAACCATATCAGATGTAATCATCTATCAAGGTAAGGAAATAAGTGGCGCTATGACGTGCCTTCACATTCATTTATCCATAAATACCAGAGTGGATAAGCTCTAGTGGCTGAATACCTCTAACAGCCTTGCCAAAAGGCTTTCTGTATGCTTTACTAGCCAAAAAAGACTCATATATAGGTAGGTTGACTTTAGTGAGTGAGCCTAAAAGGCCTTCTCTAGCTAATCGGGTCATCCTATCTTGTCTTATATGTCCCAGCCTAGTATGTGATGAGCACATAATATTGCATATTTGAAGGGCTCATTACATGCATTTTAACTCAACTTTTGCATTTAAGTACTTAGAGTTAGCCGAAATTATGAATAATGTTGATATTTTGATGTTGCAAGTTTTTATTGCTTAAATCATGTATTTTAGGACATTGCAACTATGTTGGATGTGTGGTGAAGGCATGGACACAATACATGAAGAATTGGAGGCTTAAAAGTGAAGAAATCAAGAAGACATTGGTGCTTGGGAACAAGGGCACCAGCTGCAGCAACAATTGGAAGCACTGCCTCAGAATTCCTCCATTTTGACCATGATCTACTCAGAATTTGGAAAAGTTCAAAACATGAAAGTTGTATATATGGGTGTCTTCTGTTTGGTGTCAAAATTTTAGCCCAATTCAACGGTTAGATAAAGAGTTATGCCGATTCTACCGAAGGTGATCCAGTGCAGAAAAACAGTACCGGTACTCGGTACCGGTACTCCGAACCTTCTGGTCGCGAAAACAGCCTGTAACTCAACTTTGAGGCTTGGGGGTCCCACCTACACTTCTCCCACGCCTAGCCTGACATTTTATCCCTACAAACATGCCTCCTACACTCAAGTGGAAGACTTGGGCAGGCCAATGCATTAATGACGAAGTGAAAGGAGAAGCATGGAAGGGAGAGAAGGGGAAGCCTGCAGGATTCAATCAACTCAGCCCCCTTTTTTGTGTAAGACCTACCACAGGCTATGGGGGACCACCATGGACGAAAATGCAACTCTCTCACACCATTATATTCAGCATTACACACACATTGTAAAGAGTTGGCTACCTAAGCTTAGGAGTAGAGATAGAGAGCTCCAAGGAGGAAGAAGATGAATAGTGTAATGTAATTTCGTTTTTGCATTTCTTCCATCCTTTTCCATGTAATCTATTGTAAGACTTGTTTAAAGCTTTGTTTATTGTCTTTAATCTCATTTATTTCAAGTACTTTGCAAGTTTCAATACACCATTTTACATTTCACCATTGTTGCTCAAGTTCTTCATTTTCAAGCTTAAAATGGGTATTGAATATTTTTCTCCCTAGTTTACGATTTCTTGCTTTAAGTTAAGTTTCATGCTTCATGCTTCATGTCTTCATTATATCCATTTACATTATTATGCTTGTCTTTCATTTTACCATGAGTAGTTAGATTTAAGTTGGTAAATCCAAAGGAAAATTTCTCTTGGGGATTCCATTTCAACTCATTCTCCTCCCTCCCTTAAGAGTCCAATGGTTCGGTTTGACGGGGTTGAGAGTGGATGAATTGGTGCCTTTGATATTCCGTAGACTTGTCACGGTTTATTCTTAGATCATCACCAACCTCATCCCTAGCTTCCCCCGAATCAATTGTTCATTCATGCTCTATCGGAGTTAAGGAGGGATTGGAGTTGAAATGGTAGTCCTATTGGAGTGACTTCCTTTGGATTAGCCAACATTGTTTTCTTGCATTTTCCATACATAAACACAACCACAAAACACAAATACAAGATTTTACACTTTCTTTTCACTTTTGCAAAATCACTTTCACAAAACTCCATTTCCTTCCCTGAGGAGACGACCTTGGAATACTCTTCCAAGTAAAACACCGACAACGAAAGACTCCTTACGATTGGGGAGCACTTTTGTTCACCACACACGCATTCCATTCCATCCATTTTGTTCATTCCACAATTCCATCCACCACCATTTTGTTGTTGTTTCCTATCTTTTGCATTACCCCGAGGGAGAGTGACACTCCCCCATCCATATAAGCCATATACAATACACACATTGAGGGTAAGGGTGATGTTTAGAGGTTAGGATACAACACCGCCAGATAACAGAATCAGGATCTTTATCAACATTAGCCACATAAGAATATGAGGAAACATAATCAACTTTAAAGAATCCATCCATAAGAAAATCATGTCCAAATACAATACTAGCTACTAATATGTCCAACCAATCACCATCGAAATTAAAAGAATACCCTAAAGCTAGAAATGATAAAACTGAAAGTAAATTATGCTGCACTCCAGGTGCATAAAACATATCGTGTAGAAGCAATGTACACCCAGTGCACAATGAGAGCTGATACAAACCAACTCGAAGTACTTCTTCACTAGTGCCATTTCCCATATAAGCGCCTGCTGGAATACGACGATAATCTAAGAACCCTATTCGATCTCAAGCTATATGTTTTGTTGCTCTTATATCAACAATCCACATAGGATAAGTGTGAGCAACTAATACATGTGTGCATTCACAAGCACAAGAATGGAGAGAATCAAGATTACAGGGTACCTTCTTCGGCTCAATCCACTCACGAGCGAAGTGTCCCAACTTTCCACAATTATAGCACTTCATATTGCTCTTGTCTCTTTTCCCACCACGCTTACCTCTGCGACGCTTGGTTTTCTTGCCAAGGCATAGTGGTACGGTTCGCCATATGACGAGAGATGTCAGCAAAATTCTTAACGTTGTCATTGTGGGTTATGATTTGTTTCATGTGAGTGTAGGAGTCAGGCAGAGATCTAATGACATCTCGGACCTGCTGCTTATCCGTGAGCTCATTCTTTGTAGCTCTCAACTCACGAATCATATTAGATATCACCCTACGATGCTCAGTCATCGTGTATTAATCCTTTTTGTAAGTCTTAAACTTAAGGATAAGTGCCCTTAGTCTAGTGGTCGAAGTACCACCATAGGAAAATTTCATCTGGTTCCACATCATTTGGCAGTGGGACAATTCTCAAACTCCCCAAGAAGATCATCGTGTATGCTGCTAAGTATGGTATAGGGCGCACTATGATATTTCTTATCCTAAGCCTGGTAGGCCTCAAGATCTTGACAGTGTTGGGTCGTGGACCCATCCTCATGTCGGGTTATTAAATTGGTCAAGTGTTCCAGGAGCTATTGCTCATTCAACAGATATTGTATTTGGACCCATCCAATTTGTCACCCCTAGTAAGGTCAGAAACTACATTCTTGTTGGCCATTTAATCACTACATGGATATGTTCAAGTTTGACATTAGTTACATATCTTTTTAATTTGTTCCAAAAACCCAACCAAAAAATATTACCCTTTCGTACATAAATAAATCGAAAATGTGCTGAAAAAAACCCAAAATCATCACCCATGCATGTGAGTTAGGAATATATTTTTTAATTATTACTTGAACAAATTTATTTTGGGAGGATCTAACCTCTCCCACTATCTCCACATGACCATAATTAAACTTGTCATATTTACATACATATCATTGCACCATTCAACAAGATGCGCATGGGCTCCATTGAGCCCAATCGACATTATTAAGCTTTATGCTATGAAAAATTCTACATGTATAATGTGCGGCATGAAACACATCCCCTTACAAGGCTTCAATATAATAATACAATCATTTGATTACATTTCCAACCAAAGCCTCCTACAATCTAATCAAAACAATAATGGGGATTCCACATTTCAAATTATACGTAGCAGAATAATTCTTATTCCATACATCACACAAACATAAGCTTATAAATAAATGACGCCAATTTTTAATCAACCATTTATTTGTCCTAAAACTAACATGCTTAAACATAAGAAGAAATACCAATAGGTCTTTTAAATGGATGGTTGTGCCATACTCACCCTCATAGGGAGTGGGATCCATAGTCTCTGTAATAACCTGGTATCCAAGAACCAGCAATTGGATCAGAATCTGGGGTGTGTGATTAGGGGTTTAGATGTCGGAGAGCTGGACTGTGGTTACAGGATCGTTAAAGTGTGTGTGGGGGTGTTTTAATGTTGATTAGGATGTTTAAATAGGGTAGGAACTTGACTAGTGAGGTGAGATGAAGCTAGAGTGCGGATTAGGTAAAGTAGTTTAAATGCGAATCAGGGAATCAGGGGTATGAAACGTAGGATTCGGGGGGAAAATTAAATATTTATTTTAATTTTAAAACTTAGGCGAATATTTTTCTAGGACATGTTTTAATATGTATATGATTATAAAAAAATATTTAAAAATTAATTTCAAATTTTTAAATAATTACAAAAATGCCATTTCATGGCATTTCTATCCAAGTTACTGCCTAGCTGCAAAAGGAGGCTCCTCGCCTTTCTCCAAGCCTCTAGAAGCCTTAAGGAGGTGCTGAAGTCCTCAGCCAGAGCTCTGGATCAGGCAAAACAGTTTAGAGGAGGAAGAGACTGAGGGGAGAAGTTAGAGAGAGAGAATGAGAACAAAGCTTAGCAGAAACCACTTTGTAGGAGCCACTTACCTAATTTGGATGCTAGGAGTCCATATTTGGTGTTTAAAACAAATTTTACATATTGTACAAGCATGAATTTGTGTTTTAAAATTTCAGGTTTTAATGGGTTTTGAAACGGAGTTGAATTTTTACTAAGTTTTGGTTTAATTTGGGTTTGGAAACGATTTCTGGATATTTGCTCTGAATTTTGGTGGTGGTTTGAAGGGTGGTCGTGGTCTGTGGAGGTGGTTTGAGGAAGGAGAAATTGAAGGTTAGGATTTGAGTTCTTTGAAATTTAAAGCTTTGAATCTTATGTTTTTTAAAATGTAAAGGGTATTGATTTGGATTAAAAATGACCGTAAGAATCCATTGGTGACCTTCAAAATAGATTTATAGTTCATTTTTTGGGTAAAAATGGAAGTTGCAGGTCTGGCCATAACTTGAAAACCTTATTTTTCTTAAATTTGGGTTTAATTTTTGGATGGGTTAGAGTTTGATTCAAAGTGTCTCACCTATGGGAATCTAAAGAGGGCCATGTGGTGGGTATGTGGGTTCTAAAAACAGGTAAAAAGATGTACTATGGAGTGAGATATAGTGGTGAGAAAAAGGGTACTTAAAATAGAACTTAGGCACCTAGAGTTTGCTTGAAGTTGAAGATGAAGTGGATTGGAGGACCACTGGACACCCCGATGGTCCGTGAGGGCGCATCTGGTTTTCCAATGGGGCTCTAGTTGGTGGCGTTGGACTCCTAACAGGCATGGGAAGGCCTGGGTCAAATTTGAGGGCAATCCGATACTGATAGCTATAGGTGGTACGAAATATCTATTTTGCCCTCTGAGGGTAATTTGAAATAATGTTTGGGTGATTTTCACCAAACAAATTCGATATTCATTCTTATGTAGATTTAAATGAGTATGTGTATGAAATTTCATTGAAAAATAACATTGTTTAATTTTTGGCAGTTCAGATCAAAAAGTAGCGCATAATAGGGTTTCTCAATTTTGAATTAGACGAAACACCTTGAATTTGTTTTTAAATTATTCCTTGAAGCATTGAATTTGTTTTTAAATTATTCATTGCATTATTTATGAATATTTAGCATGTTTAAAATTATATGATTGGGTATTTGAACTTGGGCTGGAATTATGGATCCATATTAGGATTTTTAGTGCGGTAATGCATAGTTGTCCGAAATGATCGATTTGTCTGTATAAAGCGACATACCAGAATCCTTTTAACTAAACGTAAGTGCACACAAATCAGTGGCAGAGGGTTTACGTTCCAGTTTGAGGTCATAGAAGGTACTCATTAAGTTCCTAAATGGTTGGGTGGCGTAGTTGGTCTTCAGACTTGGGTTCTGAATTTTGATTAGGGAGTGTATCTTCCTCGGGGTGCAAGTCCTTTAAAAGGTTGGATCGTATGTTCGTATTGACCCTGAATGATCTATTAGGATGATTGCCCACTGATTTAGCACTATACATGATGTTTCTAAACTCTCTTTTACTGTCAGTTTTACCTAAAAGATTCTGCTTACATGAAATGACATTTTTTCCTGTATATGTTACCAAATGCTCGTTTCGCTTTTGACCAATCATGCTAAACTAAGTATTTTCAAACTCGTTTTCTTGGAAATTGAGCTGCTCTACTGACCTATTGATGCTCACTCTACGTTACTTTTCCTTTTTCACATGTGTAAAGGCGAAACTAGAATAAAAGTGAACCTCACGTGTATAATGTACTTATCTGACTAGTAGTACGTAATAGTTTGAGAAGAGTATGTAAGATATGCTCTTGCTTATACAGAGTTTTATGGTTTGTCTGTTGTGGATTGTTCTACTATACTACATTGTTACTCTTTTATATTATTATAATGTGTTATAGATCGAAGTAACGCCTATCGCATTCCCGGGTAGAGTCGGGGTGTGATAGTCTCATAGGGATGACCATTAAATTCTCTTTTTTTTTTTGTGGCATTTAATTACACTCAATCAGTCAAAAATATCACATAATTCATTCATTAATAAGAATAGTCATTTTACGATATAAAAAAAAAATTCTAAAATCCTTACTCCACTTAAAAAAATATTAGAGGGTCACAAACAGTATAAAAATGCATGTACTCATTTATTTATTTATTATATTTTGGGTCCAAAAGATACCAAAAAATACAGCATAAGAGAAGAAAATTCTCACAATCTTAATACAAGTTAAAAACAATGGGTATGACTCATGACCAACTTTTTATGTCAAAAAAATCCCTCTATTTTTCTAATATAATAATAATAATAATTAGCAGTATTATTAATATATTTTCTAATGATACTTTCATGCTAAAAATACATTAGCAAAAAAACAGAGGCATTTTTTTTAATTCAAACATGGTATTTGTACTTGCAATTCAGAAACAGTAAAGTAGCTGCCTTCACAACCACACAGGCCAACTGTTCTTAGTTGTTCCGAGCTTCAATTTTGGCGTTGCGCGATGTCAACTTCATGCTCTAATTTCTCCCAATTTACTCTACGAAAAAATGCATATGATATACCTGTTGAAAGCATATGTGACGAAGATTCATCTTATGTCAATAATTTCCATCAAATATCAACTTTTACAGTTCAAAAAATGGTCCAAAGTTTGGAAAAAAATCATAAATTTAGTGAGACCCGAAATTTCGATTTGATTTTTCTTACAAATCACTTAACGAAACTTCATCAAATCTTACTTGTTATATTCCGGAATTATAAGGACCAAATCCACCAAAAAATTTGGCCAAAAAAATTCATTAACATAGACCCATTTTGCATGTTAATGGCTATTCCCGATCATGAATCGAAAAGCATAAATATACATCATATGTTCAAGCATGACATATTGTGGTGAATCAAGAAATAAATCATGTTCTGATACCAATATTGATATTTAATCACACATAACACATAATGGGTTTTCGTTATACCTCTTGAAAAACTAAAAAAGTAACCGGATCGTTACTTCTTGTTATGAGCCCAACGATGCCAAATTCAAACTTCCCCAAGCTTCATTACACACCCGAATCTCGTATTAGGTTGAAGAAGTGGCTACTAGAGTCCCTTTTTGAATTTCCACGCTCACAAATCCAAGAGTGTATGGTGTTTTTTTTTTTTGATCAAAAAGAGTGTATGGTGTTAACCCAAAGAAATGGAAAGAGAGATAGAAAGTGTGTAAAGGGAGAGTATTTACTTTGTAAGACTTGTATTCCCTTGAAAAATTCTACAGAGAATTTTCCTATATGTATATGGGTGGAGGTAACTACCAAGGTAACCTCGTTGTAACCACCCAATCATGGGGTACCATGATCACCTCCACTTATGAGAGTGGTTTATCCTTGTAACTTCCACCAACCACCTAAGTTGAGACTCATTTGCCCATGTGGGCAGATCTTGATCTAGGTTCAATGACCCACTATTAATCAACAATAGAAAATATTATAAATGTAATAATTGGGACATAACTTGAAGAGGTTACCAAACATGTTTTTTATTTTTTTTTTTCATAATTTGATAAACATAAATGACTCCAAAACTTGTTTTCTGCTTTCAGTTTTTACTACATAAAAATAAAAAATAATTTTTTTGAAAACACGAAAGTAAAAACGTTACCAAATGCACCCTTATTTACCCAATTTTTGGTTCATGCTTTTCTCTCTTATTTATGTCTTATGTCTCTATCATTCGCTTCTCTAAATCTGTGAGTTTTCTCTACTCATTCTCTTTTCTCTCCAAGATGACAGCAGCTGGCAGCACCACTCTCTCAAATAGGGGTGCAACTTGGGCGGGTCAATCCGAATTCAACCCGAGCCCACCCGAAAAAAAACAGGACTTGAGTTAGAATTTTTAATACTTGGGTTGGGTATGGACAAAAAAACCCCAACCCTAATTGAATTTGGGCAAGCCTCAGGTTAAGACCTCGGGTTGTCGGGTTGAACCCGATTATTAAATCGGGTTGAACCCGAATATACATAAATATATAAATATATTTAACTAGGGTTAGTATTTATCTTCACTCTTCAAAGTTCAGACTTTCAATTCACTTCAAGTCTTTACCTCTGTGCCTCCATCACTCTTAGATCCCTCTTGTCACTTGTCACTCGTCATTCGTCTCTCATCTGGTCTCAGACTCTTAACCTCCCTCTCTCCCTCGTCTGAGTCTCGTCTCAAACTCTCAGCCTCCCTCTTTTACTCGTCACTCCTCCCTCTTTTATCAACCCGAATTAAGTAACCCGAGCCCAACTCGATTTTTAACCCGAAATTAGCCTGAATTAATAACTCGAATTCAACCAGGGCCCGCCCGAATTAAACTCGGGCAATACTCGGGTTGTGTATCTCGGGTTGAGGTAGGGTTATGATTAAGGTTAGGGTTAGGGTTGAAGATTATATACATCGGGTTGGATTAGGATTGACCTCTCAACCCGCCCGAATTGCACTCCTACTCTCAAATACCATATGAGTATTTTAGTATTTATTGTCATGGGTAATATGTTCCATGAACAAGCAAAAGCCTAATTGTTTATCACAAATATGACTTTGCTTCTAAGTGTATTACGCATTCTCTTTCTCTTTCCCTCTCTCTCTACACACACACACACGTGTATGTCGCCTCCATTCTTTATGTTGATGCAACGTATTCAGATTGAGGAGATTAGGAACAAGGAGTGGTTTAGAAAGAGTACTCAATCGTCATTATTCTAGGTTTAGAAAGAGATCTATTTCTTTTGGTGTTAAGCATTAAGGGTTTAAAATTCTACTTGATGAATATGAGGAAATGTGTATGTTAGAGGTTGATGTGTCTATCAACTCAGTGCATTTTATGGCGGCAAAGAGGGGACATGGGTTATTATCCAGTTGTTATTTTTTTTAATTGAGATTTTTTTTTAAAATTAAGTTTCATTTTTTCTTCTAGATGCATAAAGCAAAAAAAGAAGAAGAAATCATCTATAATGTCTTCCTTGAGTGTCACTACCTTTGATCCATGTTATACACTGAAATGATCAACATAGTTCACCTTCCATGTACAGTTAAGACGATTTGTTTGAGCTGAATTGAAGTGCTGATTGTTTGGTGATTTGGTTGGAAATGGTGAGCTTGGGGACTTAATATTGAATTGGAAAAGGTGAAAAATATTTCATGCATAAGCATGACCTTACTTTATTTCATATGATTTTGAGAAAAAAAAATAGACCAAAAAAAATATAGTCATAATTTAAGACATGTTGTTAGATAGAGAGAGAAATACCAATGTCTATGAAATAAATATTATTTTTACTAGACAAACATATCCATATGGCCGACTTACATGAATTCCTTCTGTCGGTGTAAATTTGTAGAACTACATAGAAAAACTGAATCAATACTCAAGCAAATGAAACTTTAGGGACCAAATAAAAAGTAGGTGCATATTTTTAGGGTATAAATTATAGATTGCCTATGATTTTTTATTTTTTTTTGGAATTATGAAATTAGTGTAATTGTTGCATTGGGATAGATTATGGAATTTGAACACTCATCATTCTAATCATTTCATGCTAGCCTTCTTTGATATTTTTTTTTGACCTAAAAACTCAACTTCATTGATTATCTCAAAAGCAACATTACAATCTCTCCTTAGGATATTCTAAAAATCCTCTGGGATATTATTCATCCAGTTACATGGTGAAGACTGTTTTAACATGGATCTAGCTACATAGTGAGCTGCCAGATTAGATTCCCTTGACTGGTATCTGAAAGTTATCTCCCACTCCTTGGAAATTGCTCGGATATCTCTTATGAAAGCTTCAATTTTCCATGGGGGTGTTTCTTCGCTGGAGCTCAACTTGATCACTTCCTGATTATCACTTTCCACCAAAACATGAGGAATCTGTAAAGTTGCCGCCATGAAGCAAGCATCTCGAACTGTAGCTACCTCAGAGAAAAGACTCAAAACTGTTGTTAAAGTTTTCGCTCTCCCTTCAATTAGATCACTTTGGGATTTCTGAGGACGATCCCCAATACAGCTCTCTTGGAAATAACATCATAGCTCCGTCACAGTTGAATTTTTTAGATTGTGGAAGGAGGGGGCTCCAAATTTGTTCCTCTTGGGGGCGATGTCTCTATGTTGAGGTTCTATGTTGGTTGTGATCCCTCTGTGAGATATACTTAGCCCAAAGGGATTGGGTATGATGAATCATTGCCAGTGGGTTCAGTGGTTTAGTATTAAAGATTGCCTCATTTTTTGCCTTCCAAATAGTCCACCCTGCCATAGCCACTTTACTTAAAAGTTTCACAGGCTCTCGAAAGTTTCTCTACTGCATTAAGATGGTAGAAGTCCATTTGGTGATCAAAGTGAATGTTTGTTGTGCAACTCTGAATCCCAGCTCCAACCCAAACCATACTCTATGGGTCCATTCACATTTAAAAATCATGTGCTCTACTAATTCAACCTGGTTTTTGCAAATGGGGCAAACAAGAGATGTTTCACATTTTGGGATAGTCTTCAACCGCCAAATGAAATTCCACAACTTTGGATAGGGGTTAAGTACTGGCTCGTGGATTCTTAACATTATCGTTCCAATCTCTTGCCATTCTGTAGCCTGAATTTAACTGTATATATTCCATTTCTAGTGAAATGCCACACTTGTTTGTCTTCTCCTCTTTGACGAGCTACTGGGATTTTTGTAATGGCTTTCCATTCTTCTTCTTTGACAAGTTCTTTAATTAAATTCATTTTCCATTCTCCTGTACTTGGATTTTTAACCTCACTAACCTTTTGTACATCACATTCTCTTGGTTTGTTAGAAGTTACCTCGAAATCCATGTGTGCCGGGATCCATTTATCCTCCCAAAAGTCGATCATTTTTCCTGTATTGACTTGCAATCTTAGCCCTTTACTGAGTAGCTCCCTTCCCACAAGCAATCCATTCCAAACCCAAGATAGTCTTGCCCATCTCTTTGCATTCATGAAGTCAGAATTTGGGAAGTAAATTGACTTTAAAATGTTTGCCCAATACGTCTCTGGGTGCTTTACCAGCCACTAACATTGTTTAGCTAGCAATGCATGATTGAAAAGTTTAAAATCCCTAAAACCCATTCCCCCTTGCACTTTAGGGTGAGTAAGAGAGTCCCATTTCTTCCGGTGAATATGCCTTCCCTCTACATTTCCTCCCCCACCAGAATTTCTTTGTGTAAGAAGTGATCTTATCACATAACTTTTGGGGGAAAAAAAAACATGACATTGCATATGTAGGCAAAGCTTACACAATTGATTTTATCAAAACTTCTTTACTTGCTTTGGAGAGGAATTTTTCTTTCACCCTTGGATCTTCTGCATTCCTCTTTCTACCAAGTAGTTGATAGTTTTTGATTTTGATCGCCCCTAGAAAGTAGGAATGCCCAAGTAATTGGCAACCATTAGTGAGGGGTTTGACTCCCAGTTCATGGCACAATCTGGTTCTCATCTCTGTTGTCACGTTGTTTTAGAATAAAACTCAAGATTTTTCAAAATTGATCAGTTGTCCAAATGTGTCGCAATAATCCTTCAGCATTCTTTTCATTCTTTTAAAGTTGATTACTTCCTGCTCTGCTGCCCTGAAAAAGAATTAGGAGTCATCAGCAAAAAACTAGGTGTGAAAGAATAGAACTTCTCCTTCGAATTTTGTATCCAATTATTCTTCTTTCAGCGACCTGTCTGACTATCATTCTTGAAAGAACATCAGCTATCAAGAGATAAAGATATGGAGATGTTTACATCCAAAAATAGCAAAATCAGAGGGTGACACGTGGAAGAGATCCAACGGTTTTGAATGAGTCTGTAAGAGTCTATGATTAACAGAGTGGTTAAGGAAGTAGGACTCTAAGAATCTCGGGAAATAGGGAGACATGACATCATGAGCTGTCAGTTGGAGACGGTTCGGTGTATGTCTACGCATCTTGAGGCTAAAGGCCATGATCATAGTAATGGCTAGAAAAGATGGCTTCGACGGTTGGAGGCCATCCCAATAAATAATAGAAGTCAGGCCACATAGAAAGGATCCACGATCAAACGTAACAAACTCTATACAGAGTTAGCTTAGCTTATATTCACTTATTCTTGCTCCCAAACAACTTTATTTTTCTTGTAATCCATCACTCTGGTGATCGTTTACTACTTTTAGTTAATGCTAAGTACATTACTTATTTCTTCTTTTCAATTCAATTTACTTACTGCTTTGCATTCCAGTGGTATTTTTTTATGTTTTAGTCCATGACGTTGTTAGTTGAGATATTATTTTTAGTCCTTGAACTCTAAGGAATCGAAAAGAACTCAGAGGTAACCTTATGCTTCACTATAATCGCTTGAACAACCACGATTTTCAGAACCTCACACCGGCTCAAGTAGGTAAAGTCGTATGTGTTTGGATCTTAAGTCCAATAGAACTTTGGCATGCCCGCAATCCGAAAATACACCACACAGGAGATAATAGGTCTCCTTGATGTAGCCCTCTGTTTGGTGTAAATTCGCACCCAACTCCCCTATTTATGAGAGCTTCAAACTGGACTGAAAACACGCATTGGAGTGTCAATTCAACCCATCTAATTTTGAAACCCATTTTAAGCATTACATCTTTTAAGAAATCCCATTCAACTCTATCACGGGCCTTGTTAATAGCCAGCTCTATTACAAATGTTTCTTGCTTGATCTTCATGGCGTGGAAGGCCTCATTGGCCACTAGGATATTATCTGGTATTAAATGACTTGGGACAAAAACTGCTTGATATGTGCATTTATCTGATCTTTTTCCTCAATCCACATCCCATCCTCTGTTTTCAATCTGAGTACTTGATTTCTTTGACAACGTTGGATTGTAGTCATGTGAAAGAATTTTCTGTTCTTATCACCAGCCCTTAATCAATGAATCCTTGACCTCTGAAGCATATATTGTTATTCCCTCCTCCAAATTGCGTCGATCCTAACTTGAATTTCAGCCACTTTTAACAAATTCTCTTCCGAAGGTGCCGCTTGTTGTGCTCTGAGTAGGTCAGCATGTAAGGTCTCAAAATCTTCCTTTTATTTCCAAAATCTTCCTTGCTCCACCTTCTTAGAGCAGCACTACACCTGTTCAGTTTTCTATTCAACTGGTGTATAGATATGGCCCCTTCCCCTGCTTTCCGGTTGTTCTCAATCATTTCTTCACATTTTCTAGACTCCATCCACATAGCTTCGAATTTGAAATGGTGAGGGGCTCTCTTTAAGTTGAAACCAAATTTTGTGATGATGGGGCTATTGTCAGACCCCATTCTTGGTTCATGAATTACTTGAGCGTATGAGAATTTCTCCCTCCATTTTGGGTTTGCCATCACTTTATCTAGTTGAATTTGCACATTGGCATTACTGGCCTATTGTTACACCATGTAAATTTGAGTCCTTAGACGTCCATCTCCATCAGCTTACATTCGAATAGTAGACATTGTATCTCATTGATTTTTCCAGCCCCTGAAACTCTAACTCCCTGTTTTGCCAAGATTGATCCACAAATATTAAGATCCCCCATTATCAGTCATAACATTCGTATGTATTCTGCTGGGGATTTCAAGCATTGCCAAACCTTCAGCCTTTTTCCATATTCAGGGCTATAAACAAAGGTAGAGAACCAATATTCATGTGGATTACGCATGGAACACAAAATGTTCTTGTTTTTAATTTCAACTTCCACATGTACTCTATATGTCCACCATAGGGGCAATCCCCCAGAAAGTCCAATTGGATCCACATAGATACTATTCAGAAATCTAAAATTACTTCTTATTCTTTCAAGTTTTTTGCCTTCTTTGATATCACATAAATAGATTTTTGCTTTATCTTTTAGGAATTGAAACTTTTCTTGCTTATTACAAAAAGTACATGGTGTCGTGCTAGTTTTCAAATATGCTCTATCTTTTTTTTTTTAAGAACTTAGGTGCCGTTTGATGATTTTGAACTTTGCTATGCTAGGGAAGTATATTCTTGGTGGTCGAATATTCTGCTAGGTGGTGATGGTTATGAAAGAGGTGTGAGATAGTCTTTGGGTTGGTTACAAAATGTATTCAAGTGCAGGTCCATCACTAGTATATATAGATATAAAAAATGTTTGGGCTTTTGCGTTGCACCCTTCAATCACTATTAATAATGTTTGGATCCTATTTTAAATATAACCTTACACCTCAATACAATTGCCTGAATTGTCACGATTTTCAAAACTTGATACCGGTTCTAGTAGATAAGGTCATACATGATTAGATCTTAAGTCTAATCGGACTTTGGTATGCCAATAATCCAAAAATACTTCAAACATATTTGTTGGCACGCCCAGTGGAACTCCAAACAGTCATATGGCAAACACCCGTGGAAAGGCCAAAATTGGCTTGTTAGAAATGTCTCCAATGCAGTTGTTGAAGAAAGCAAGCCTGACATCCCCAACCTACAAGAAGAGTTGCCTCTACTCGGGGGGGGGCAAGAAAATCAAGAGTCCAACTCAGAGCCAGAGGCCTCAATTAAGGATTTCTCACACTAAGTCTCTCAGCAAGTCTTCGAGTTTATCATGGTCTAGGGGATTTGATTAGGGAAGAATCTGGCCGCCTTAGGCAAGCATTTTAAACTATCGAGGGAGCATGAGGTAACCATTATTTCCCCCCTACATAGGCAACGCCTGTAGAAGCACCACAGCTAGTGCTTCCTTTATATGTGCCACCACAAAGGGCATAACAGACCAGAAATGGCCACCGGCGAAAAAAAATTCTCTTTTTCAGAAGGAGGTGGCCCCCAATCTTGAGTTCGGGAGGCAAATGAGGTAGCTGCCAATCATTCTTCCAGTGACACCCTAGGTGGTAATGAACAGAGACCAACTGAATGAAATAATCCACGAGCACGTCGGCCCCATTATAAGGCAAATAACTAGGCCGATGTATTGAAAACCATATTCTGATTGGGTGGATAGGGAATACGAGTATCCTCGAGAATTCAGGGTCCCAGTGTTCACTACTTTCTCAAGAGATGACAGTCAGTCAACCATGGAGCACATTGGCCGTTTCATTGTGCAATGCAGTAAAGCAGGGGCCAACGAATTCCTAAAGTTACGGTGAGTCGCCAATTTCCTTACGGGAATGACCTTCATATGGTATATCGACTTGCCACCCAACTCTGTACTAGGTTGGTAGAAACTTGAGGAAAATTTTCATGCTCAGTTTTATCGTACTGAGCCAAAGGTAGCCATGGATGACTTGGCCAGGTTGTATCAAATGATTAGGGAGACGATAGAATAATACATCATGCGATTCAAGAAGTCCAGGAATCGATGTAGATTGGCATTGCTTTAGATGGAGTATATGCGCATTGCACAGAACGGTCTGGGTTTCGAGCTCTAGAAGAAGTTTGAAGTAATGGAGTTCAACGACCTATTCAAATTATCAACACGGGCTACGCGATAAGAGCAAATCCTATGAGAGGAATTGGACCTAAGAAATGCATCCAAAGGTATGTAATGCAGGGATCCCAACATAGAGCTATTCATGGTCGAGTCAAACTAGGAGTTTTAGGTGAACATGGCAGAAATCAAAGCTAGGTAGCCACATGTGTTTAAGGCCTTAACCAGGCCCTTGGAGAATCAAGCACAGGCTATGCCAAGTGTTGATAAAGGAGCCGATGAAGGTAATCGCCAAAAATATGAGTTTGATATCTAAAAGGTTGACTAAATCTTTGATCATTTGTTAGTAGACAACATTATTAAGTTGTCGTTTGGTCATAAGATCTCATCAGTCGCAGAGTTGAAGAACAAGACGTACTGCAAATGAAAATGACAAAATCTATAGAGCCATTCAACTAATAAATATGTGGTATTTTGGAATGCCATTCAGGACGGCCTAAACAAAGGCCTTTTGATCTAACATAGTGCAAGTGGGGTAGTCAATGACTCCACGAAAAAGGTAGACTTGGACGAGGATAGGTCGAGAGATGACGAGAGGGAGGCCAAGGAGAAAGAAAAACAACATTTCGACAGAAGAGGACTCTGGGAAAGCTGTATATTTTGCCAGGTCTCCAAGAGTAGCATGACATGGTCAAGAACGGCTTATGCCCTAGATGCAAAGCCTTTAATGGGATCATTCTGGACGAGGAAGAGCGAGGAAAATCACCTCAAAGGTCACAAAAGATGTGGCATTACAAGGGTACCCATTGGGAGTGGCTAGGTGAGTGGTTATTGCCCAAGCGAGATCACAAAGATCGGTCAGGAAATTTCATGCGGTTGAGCTATAGAGGTCACAATAGAGATTTATCGAAACCATTGAGAGGAAAGTAATGACCGAGCTATGAAGAGTTTGCCACAAGGATGGCTCCTGATCAGCCCATTTGGGCTGAGGGCTATCGGGACCGACTGAGGATGGTAAAACCAACAAAGCTACTGGAGGGCTATTGGTATGTGGCCAGTAGTCGCGTCCATTATCTAGAACTTAGAAACACAAGAAGCAACGCATGCAAGCGGAGCTCACGGGGTTTCGAGATGCCTCAATCCCAGTCATCAATAGGGCTCCCACGAGTACTCGTTGTTCCCCCCATTCCACCGGGGACTAGGAAAATCAGTTCCAGCTTTAGGTTGCTGCACAAACCCCTAGTAATTCATGTGTGGGGACTTTGCAATTAGGCCAGATAAGCTAGGATGTGAGCCACGGCCAAGGACAGGACTTTCAGGCAAAAACTTCGAGGACTTAGGAAATGGTCTTCGTCGTCGCATCGTAGAATGAGCCGATGGATCAGTCGGCGATCCAAGGTACATTCCTTACTTTCTCGTTTATGGGCATAAGTGTTATTTGATTCGAGCATATTGCATACCGTCATTTTCACATCTTTTGTGCATAATTTAGATTTAGAAACGAAACCCTAGAAGAGTCCTTATACGTAAATTCACCCTAGGAGCTAGAATTTGCATTGGTAAGACATGTTGGGGTTGTGAGTTAGAGATCTCGGGGACTCAACTGACGGTGAACCTTAGCGTCATGGACATGTCAGAGTTGGGTACCATACACAGGACTGATTGGTTGGCGGCACACTGAGTCGTTATCAATGGTGATCAGAAGAGGTCAATACTTACACACCAGAGGGTGTTTGTTTCAAGTTTTAGGGAGAAAAGCACAATGCTTTACCCCAAGCCGTGTATGACTCTCATTGGTATCGATAGTTGAATCGGGTCACCATCAGGAACAAGTAACCAATGCCATGCATAGATGACTTGTTTGACCAATTGAGAGGGGCTCGGGTCTACTCTAGGATAGACTTACGCACGGGGTACCATTAGTTGTAGGTACGAAAACTGACACTCCCAAGACGACATTTAGGGCTCGATATGGCCACTTGAAGTTCACGATTATGCCATACGGGTTGACGAATGCCCTAGCCGTATTCATGGATCTCAAACATAAGGTATTCAAACCCTATCTTGATATAATTGTCGTAGTGGTTGTAGAAGACATTGTTGTACCCTCCAAGACGGAGGAGGAGCACGAACATCACTTGAGGATTGTTTTACAAGCCTTAAAAGATCACCAAGTATATGCCAAATTCAACAAGTGTGAGTTTGGGCTAAAGGAAGTCAAATTTTTGGGCCATGTTGTGTCTGTTATAGTTGTATCAATTAACCTCGAAAAAGGTTGAGGTAGTAAGGGATTGGACGAGACCGAAGTTAGTCTTCAAGATACGTAGTTTCTTGGGATTGGCAGAGTATTACCGAAGATTCCTCAAGGACTTCTCCTGCCAAACAGCACCAATGAAATGACTGACTAGATAGAATGTTAGATTTCAATGGGATGAATCTTAAGAGAAGGAATTCTAGGAGTTGAAGAAGAGGTTGACTTCAGCTCCTATTTTGATTGTTTCAGAGAGGGGACAGATGTACACTGTTTACTGTGATATGTCAAAAGAGGGACTGGGATTTTTTTCATATAGTTCCGTAGGGTAGTCGCTTATGGTTTCTGTTAGCTTAAGAACCATGAGAAGAACTATCTGACGCACGACATGGAGTTGGCGACTATTGTCTTTTGCACCGGAGGCATGACGCCACTATCTATATAGGGAACAATTTAAGGTTTTTCAAACTACAAGAATTTGTAGTACATCTTTACACAGCGGGACCTTAACATGAAGCAACGCTGGTGGATGGAGTACCTAGAAGATTATGACTTCACCTTGCATTACCATCCCGGTAAGGCAAATGTGGTGGCTGACGCACTCAGTAGGAAGTCCCGGGAGTCTTGGCTAGTGTGGCTTCCTGGAAGTGGCAGATGCTCGAGACTGCGGGACAGTTCGGGCTACACTATAAGGGACAGGCTCAGGGCACTTTGGGGAGTTTGGTGGCTACGTCTTCCTTATTGAACATAGTAATCGAGTTCCAGGGACAAGACACGAAGATATTATTCATCAGGGCCCAGATACAATCAGGTACAGGTGACGAGGGCTGGGCCATTCATGTAGATGGTAGTCTTCGATTTAGGGAAAGGGTTGTGGTTCTCCAATTTGCGGATTTGAGAGAGGAGATCCTCAGGGAGTTTTATTGCTCCTGTTTTGCTGTGCATACAGGTGGTACGAAGATGTACCATGGTCTTCACTACTAGTATTATTGGAGCGGGATGAAGAAAAATATCGGAGATCTTGTTAGTAGATGTCTCACGTGTCAGCAAGTCAAAGATGAGCACTAGAGACTAGTAGGATTGTTCCAGCCCTTGGAGGTGGCTGAGTGGAAGTGGGAGCATTTCACTATGGATTTTGTGACCCACATACCACGAACTTCGCATGGGCGCGACGCAGTATGGGTGACTATGGACCGGCTCACGAAGTCGACATACTTTTTGGCAGTGCGGATGGCCTTCGCACTGGAGGAATTTTGCCGATTATATATACGAGAGATAGTTCAGTTACATGGGGTACCCGTATCTATAGTATTGGATCGGGATACCAAGTTTACAGCTCATTTTTGGGAAACTTTCTGGTGGGCTATAGGCACACAGATGATGATGAGCTCAGCTTTTCATCTCCACACAGACGGTCAGTCAAAGAGGACCATCCAGATTTTGGAGGACATGCTTCGGGCATGCATCCTTGATCTCCAGGGTAGCTGAGAAGAACACTTAACCTTAGTGGAGTTCGCCTACAACAACAGTTACCAGACAAGCATTCAAATGGCACCCTATGAGATACTTTATGGGAGATCGTGCCTTTCTATGGTTTGTTAAATGGAGGTTGGAGAGTGGCCCTATATGGGTTCGGATTTGATCAGAGACACCTCAGAGAAGGTGGACTTGATACAGACGCGTCTTCTTACGGCTTAGAGCCAGCAGAAAATCAACGTCGATAGGCGGCGGTGACCTATGGAGTTCGAGGTTGGAGATCATGTCTTCTTGAAGGTGATGCCTAAGAGGAGAGTGGTCAGGTTCGGGAAACGAGGAAAGCTGTCACCGAGGTATATAGGACCCTTCGAGGTACTCCAGAGAGTTGACATAGTCGCTTTTCGGTTGGCGTTACTGCCAAATTTATCTGGTGTTCACGCGGTGTGCTATGTTTTCATGCTCTGAAAGTTTCAGATCCTATGCATGTGGTTATATGTGCATGTGTGTGTGAATTTCGGGGACAAAATTTATTTAAGGGGGTAGAATGTAAAACCCAAAAAAATTTAAAATTTTATTTTGAAGGGCAAAATGGTAATTAGTCGTTACAATACGGGTTGAAAACCTAAATTTTTTTAGAACTCGGATGACAAAACGGACCTCACCATTGGATTCGTCTCGCGAAATCTAGTTACCCAATCAATTATCGTTGAATTCTGAGATAGTCAAATTTTTTGCGTTTTACGATGCGATCGAGCATCACGCAACTAAAATAAACGCGATTGAAATTAAATTTTGAAATACGAAAAATAATTTAAATTTAGTTCAAATAAAATATATTGAACCTAACACAGAACAAGTTTAATTGATTTGGGACAACAATCGGATCAAAAAAAGACGGGACGTGGAGTTTAATGTGGACCAAGTATTAGACAGGTATAAATATGGGAGAAAAATCATATTTTCCCCCCATTTTACACCAGATTTTCCAATAGAGAGATAGAAAGAAGAGAGAGAAAATCAAGTTCTCCTTCACTTCTCCTTGCGATCTAGGACGCTCCATTAGAGATGGCAGTGGACCGAAGCAAGGGCGGAGGGTGTAGTCTCCATCCCTATACCCGCTTAAAAAAATTCAGTCTATCCCCGGTCCACCCCAGTTAACGGGTATACCTTTCATCTCCATCCCCGTCCGCGGGTAAATTTGTAATCCCTGCTCTCGCTCCGTCCCCCGCCTTCAACTCCACCCACACCCCTGTCCACCTTACTCACCCAAGCCCAAGTTCAAGCCAACATCCAAAATTCTAAATAAATCTAACATTCTAAATAGTCCAAAATAATTATAGAATATCATAACATAATTAAAAGTTTGTCATTTACAACATAATATAATTAAAACATTGTCTACAACATAATTCAACATAATATAATTAAAAGTTTATCTCCCATGTAAATCCAACACAATATCATGCAACACAACATAATGTAACATAACATAATCTAACATAAAATATAAAAACACAAAGATCTACACTTTTATAAGCCAAAACCATAAAAATAAATAAATTAAAAAACAATGCAATTTTTAAAAGAAAAAATTATTCAATAATATGTAGATTTGTATTCACAACAACATGCGTATATATATATATATATATAATAACGGGTAAAGAGGTTCGGGGAGGGGCGGGGCGGGGGTAAGTGTCAGTCCATCCCCGCACAGGTTTATACAGGTATTCCCGTATACGTCCACCTTCCAATACGTATAGTCTATCTCCAGTCCAAACGGGACGGATTTGGACAAATACCCATTTTTACCCGGTCCACTGCCATCCCTACGCTCCGTTCCTTGGATTGCTTCGGGTCAAGAACAAAAAGTATTCTATGCAAATAGAGCTACGAGTATGTACCAAAAATTACGGGTTTCGCCAAATTCTCAAGATCGAAATTTTTGGGATTGAGGTTTTGAAGCTTTAGTTGGTTTTTCTTGGAGTTTCTACTACGTATATTACGCTTCAAGAGGTAGGGTTCTTTTCTTAACTAGGTTTATTTTTTAACCTAGGGTTGCATGTGGAATGAGTAGCATGATTAGAGATGAAATATCTTATCAAAATATACTCCTAGTGTAACTAGAGAATAGAAAATGGGTATAGAAACATGTTGAATCAATCTTGTATGAATTGGGTTTATAGAAATTGCTTGTTTGTAAATTCTTTAGATATGTGATGAATGAGGCATGCTATGTGTTTACATTTATACCTTGATGGTTTTGGATAAAATGCATATGTTGAGTAAGTGTGTTAATTACATTGAAAATGTTATAACATGTGTTTGGGTGAGGTTTCGAATTGTGATTACATGCTTATGATATAAGTGACAATTGGAAAATGTTGGTTGAGATGTAATATGTTCATTATATGCACATGATATTGTGAATTACAAGTGTGCATTACATTTACTTATGCACGGGTAACATTGTATTCGTGGGCATTCGACATGAATGTGGGTGCGTGTGTGCATGTTTTTTATCAATCACCACATAAATGGGTTGATTCGTGGGCTCGAGAAAGTCGCACGGGAAATTGAATGAATAAACATGTCGAGGTGTAGCAAGAAGGGCTAGATTTTCTCTCGAGTGCAAGACCCGGTTACTTGGTTATACACTTCGCGACGATCAAATTCCAGAAAAGTGTAACGGCGAAGACGGGGCCATAGGTCAATGTCCTAAAAATTCGTTGATGGTGTGGTGTCCCATTGGTGACATACCATAAATCATTGGCCCACAAAGATAGAAGATTTTTATAAAATGGTTATAGAGTGTACATAACATCAATGACGGGGGCTTGGAATGCTCGGATGCATACGCATGACATTGCATGTGTTATGGGAGCCAGTGGAGGGCTTGAGTTGCATTACATGTGTGAGTCTCATCCTATTGTAGCATTCATTGTTGAATTGTATATTCTTGAATGAATGTTTGATTGTCATATTGCATGTGAACATTTCATATGCATCTGGGTTAGGGAGTAGCCTCATTAGGAGATACCCTATTGAGCGTGGCTCACCTTTTATGAGAACAATATTTCAGGTGCGGGTACTAGTACCTGAATTCCTTGACATACGGGTACCAGTACCTGGATTCCAATGGGCTTAAGTACGGGTATCAAGGCTTTATATACCGGTACCTCTATGGACAGTGGGCTTAGGTACTGATACTACGACATGCAGGTACCGGTACCTATCAAACAGTGGGCTCAGGTACTGGTACCCCGTCACCTAGGTACCGGTACCTGGCAACTAGAAGGAACCTAGGAAATAAAGGTACAGGTACCGGTACTCCGTTACTTAAGTATCGGTACCTGGCAGACAGAAGATTCAGGTCCCGGTATCACGTGTAAGAGGTACTAATACCTCTTTCAAAATTTTTAAAAATTTAAATATAACTTGTCAAGCCTTTAGGCCTTGAGCCTTCTTGCTTAAATGACATAATTGGTTCAATATTAAGTGTAAGTTGATGGGGATGAGACCTTGGAATGGTCAAGTGATTGATATATACACAAGTTATGCATTTGGGAGTGCTCCGATGTAAGGGAGACTCTGCCCAAATTCTGTGTTGGTTACAACCTCAGTGAAGGGGATGTGATGACGTGGTGTCGGATTATGTGGCATTCACGGGTATTTCTGCGGGTTGATGAACGATCAACGAATTAAGAAAGGACCCCCGGGTTTAGGGGCGTCACACATGATAATCGAGCTTGAAGATTTAGACGAAGTGAGACTGGTTGCCTTGGATTGTATCAAGGTGCAAAAGCTAAGAGCCTCCAGGGTGTACAACAGAAGGGTCAAATATAAGATGTTCGAAATAGGTGACTTAGTTTGGAAAGTGAGGTTGCCTTTAGGACTTAATGATCAAAGGACTGGTAAGTGGTCGGCCAATTGGGAAGGACCATTTGAATAAAGCGACCGAGACCTTTAAATTGGGAGGTCACGGCCAGCGGCCCAGGGTAGTGCGGTGGACAATATGAAAGTCGTACCATTCAATAGTTGCAAGAAATGTCACGACAAGATGGAAAGGAACAAATAATAATGTAAATTTTATTCATAGAATTTTTGTACATTTTCAGTGAATACAATTTTCAAAATACATATAAAAGCAAGTGCTACATAAGTACTGCATCAAAGTAGCTTACTTTTGGAAGCTTGTCGTCTTGATTTGAAGATGAAAACTTGTGCACCAGAGACCAAAAAAAAAGGAGCAGAAGTGAATGAGAAAGCTTGAGTGCATGAGGCAGAGTATATACCTCTAACACGAACTTCTCCTAGTCAGAGACTTCCTGAACTTGCAAACCTTCCTTAGTCTCCACTTCTCCTTTCTAGAGGGGTGTTGAGGTAAGTCATCCTAGGTGGGGGTGTCAAACGTGTCGGGTTAAACAGTTATGTGTCGGGTTAAACGGGTGATTGATGAAAAATATGTAAACCCGTACACGACACGTTTAATAAATGGGTGAAAAATTTTAACATGAACACGACCCATTTAATAAACGGGTAACACGACATAACTCGTTTAATCTGTTTAATTTTAAAAAAATTATATCAACAAATTTTAATACTCCACTTTTTTTTTTACTGTTAATTGTATTTACCTAAAAAAAGAGGAATTTTTAGCGAAATCTGATAAAAATCAGACTTGAAGGCTTAAAAAAATGGCAAGAGGCAATTGCCTTTTATAGGCAACTCACCCCTCCCCATCTCCCCTCATTTGCCAATGTGGGACAAAAACAAAAGGCATTGGTTTGCCCTTTTCTTTGAAGTGCTCCCCATCTCCCTTCCTTTGTCTTTGAACTACTACTTTACTTTATTTTATTTTTTTTGTATTGATTTCTTTACTTCTTTTTTTCTTGCTAATTCTTTAAAATAATTATTAATTTATTATTATATTAATTTTATTTAAACTGGTAAACGTGTGATAAACGGTTTGACAGGTCTCACCCGAACACGACCCGTTTATTAAACATGTTTGACTTGTCAACCCGTTTATCTCCCAAACCCATTAAGATCTCACCCAAATCCGCTTAATTCGTGTCGGTTAATCGTGTCGTGTCGGATTTTGACAGCCCTAATCCTAGGGAACCTAAAGATCAGGAGAGTAAGACAGAACATGGCCACTAAATACACCAGAAGTCAGATGTAGTATCTTCTTCCAACTTCTAGAAGTGCATGCCGTCAACACATGTTGCCTTAAAGGATCTACCAAATGACCCAAGGATAGAGACGAAAAGAGGTATTCATCCGAAGGAAAAACATAAAGTAAGTTGGTAAAGATAACTGCGGAAATGAAGGGGAAAATGCAAAGAAACGACTTTGGTTAAGATCGAAGGAGGAAAGAGGTTGGTGACTAACAATGCCATCTTCCAGTTTTCTCTTTTCTGGGTCTGGAGGTTCAAAGGAAACAACAATGTTGCACAAGGAATGAGACATCCTTGAAAAGTTTGGTTTGCTCCAAAATTCCTAAGGGCTGCACGAGTTTTTATAGGCCATAAGGAAGTTGAATGCTTTAATGGCCTCACCTCAGAAACCACCAGCATTCATGGCAGTTTAATGAGAGGAGAATAAAGTGTCGATTTGAAAAGGTAGTCAAAGTACCTAAATGCACACACGTGGATCAAATTACAGAAACGTGATGTAAATGGCAATTAATGTCATTTAGTTTGCAATCATATCAACCATCACATGGGAAATGAAAAAATAAATATAAGTAAAGAAGTAATTGGTAAAAAATTCCATCTTTATTTATTATCATTTCTCTTGGAACTATACAAGATTGAAAAAATGAGCTTCTAGTTGGTACAGTGATTTATTAACAGCCTGCAACTCGGCCGAAGCTGACTCGATTATGGTCGAGCCTTCATTCACATAGGCTATGACACTTACCGTAGCGGCCTTGATTCTCTTCCAAATTCTCTTGGCAGGATACGGATTCCGGCAGGATACGGATTCTTGCAGGAATGCTGCATGCCAAGCCTCTAACTTGGCAATCTGACGATCTATCTCTGCCAGCTGACTTGATCCGAAATGTGTACACCCAAGTGCAGACGATCAAGTTGTAGTAATAATCCGGTTCAGTCCGGAGTCGAATCCACAGGTAACTAATGTTGGTGTTTCAAAGTAAGCAGTGACAGAGACCACAGTGACTGGAACCCTTGAGATTTAAAGTTGTGATGTTTAGGGATTTTTTTGGACAGAATATAAGGTTCTTCCAAGGGGATTTTCTAGACAAAATATAAGAAGTTATCAAATGTAAAAGTCACTCTTTAGCTCGAGGATCTGACTCATGTAGTTAAGCATCCGGTTGTTATACTTGTGCTTGGAAACTCAATTAACCACCGTGTCAACATGAAGTTAATCGGAAGATAAAGATGGATTGTGAGAATTAAGAGCATGGTTCCGATGTCTTTGTAGAAGTTTACAAGAATTTTCTGTGCCGAGACTCAACCCATCTGCAAACAAGCAAGTGTTTCTGATTAGCACTTAAAATTAACATATTACTATGTCGTTTTAAGACTAATTGTACTTTGATGGAGTTTAAGTGATGTCATTTCAGGCCCTAAACTGAACAAGGACCCAAGAACAACAAGTACCACACTTGGATGCAACACCAGCACATTAGAGCCCAAAATTGGAGAAGCTTGGAGCACAGCCAGAACGTTCGAACGCTAACTCACATTTGAACGTCCACATTACACTGTTGCAGACTCAACTGCTAAGAGAAAGCGTGTTGCAGTTAGGAAAGAAGACTGAAGCTCTGAAGCACTTGAGTGTCACATTCGAACGCCAACTCACGTTCGAACGTGCACTTGAGTTGATTGAAGAACAGACTACTGCATACAGTTGGAACTGAACTTCACAGAAGACCAACAGACCACTCGAGTGAAAGACTCAGAACACATCTGGCGTTCGAACGCCCTTAGTGCAAAAACAGAAGAAACGTTCGAACGACAGTCAATGTTCGAACGCCTTTAGTGCAAAAACAGAAACAACGTTCGAACGCCAACTCACGTTCGAACGTTCTCCACAGACTGGCAGCAGAGTGGTTGGCTTTTCACTTGGACTTGGACGGCAAACACTATTCCTTCACCTCCTCTTGCCTATAAATACTCCCCTTGTTGGAGAGCTAAGGGAGCCAAGTAGAATAGTTGATGGAGGCTTAGACTCCCACTCACATTGTAGATTTAACTTATTTTCCTTGTATAAAGTCTTTATCTTAGAGATTAGTTTGGCTTTAGTCCAACATCTCTTGCTTGTTATAAAAGTAGTTTTATGCTTATGCTTATACTTATGCTTTCATTTTACATGCATAGAAGAGAGATAGTTCATCTTTTGGTTGAGGAAGCAACCCTCCAATTCTTGGTTGAGGAAGCCACCCTCCAAATGTGACTAGCTTTCTTCTACTTTTATTGTTCATGCATTTCACTTCCATTGCTTGAGCTTCTTTCTTTCTTAGAAGAGTGAAACTCTTCCACTTTTCTAGAGCTTTACCAAAGTCGTGAAGGGTGGAACGTGATTCACCCATTCTTTGTTAAAGATTGGCTCCGTGTTTGTTGTTACTTTATCTTTTAAGTTCTCTACTTGGAGGGATGAGCATCACTCACTTTTCTAGCTTTACCCAAGCCATGAAGAGTGAGTAGTTTCTCATTCACTCTTTAGTAAGAGGAGAAGGACATGTATAAGTTATCCGGGAATCATATTTGTGCATTGTTTTTATGCTTAACGTTTATCTCTTCTTGTTATTGGATGATTGATTGCATCTAGCAAAACTAAGGTACTTTGTATAACTGTGGGCTCTTCTATGACACGGATGACTCATGCATAGAAAGACTCATCAGTTCAAGGCAAGTACCCCGGCTAGATCCTCATGACTACCCTTCAATCCTCCCCCTTATTGTACTTCATTTAAAGAATGGAATATTAATATCATGATTGGATGTCTTGTAGAAACACTTGCTTGTTTGTAGACGGGTTAAGTCTCGGCACAGGCAATTCTTGTAAACTTCTAGAAATACATCGGAATCATGTTCTTAATTCTCACAATCCATCTTTATCTTCCGATTAACTTGCTGTTGACACGGGAGTTAATTGAGTTATCAAGCACAATTATGATAAATCGGATAACTAACTACATGTCCAGATCCTTTCACTAAAGAGTGACTCTTTTTAATTAGCACTTATCTCCTGTTTTGTTAAGAAAATCCTCTTGGAAAGAATCTTATATTCTGTCCAGGAAAACTCATATCTCATAGCAAATCTCAAGGGTTACAATCAATAGGTCTCTACCACTGCTTACCTCAGAAATATCAACAAAAGTTCCCTGTGGATTCGACTCCGGACTCAAACCGGATTATTACTACAGCTTGACCGCCTGCACTTGGGTGTACACATTTCGGATCAAGAACAAGTTTTTGGCACCGTTGCCGGGGAACCTTTAAAAGGTGTTTTAAGGTGAAAGGTAAAAAGACCTTCAATGTTGTGTATATTCTTTGGTTTACTGTAAATAACTTTATTTTATTTTCTTTATGACTGAGGGCACTCCTCGCTTCCAAAATTTGCCGGCAGAATCGTGTGAGTCCGTGAATCAGCCTGAACCAAATTCACCTAGATCAGTAGCAGACTCTTGTGAGGGTAGTATGGAAAATAATGAAATAAATGGAGAAGTCTCTATGAGAGAGGATGAGGTCCCTAACATCCGAACTTTGCGGGATTACTTAAATCCCACAAGAAACAGTGTCCCCTCTTGTTTTATTTTTCCTGAAAATGCTCCCCTCTTTACTGTAAAGCCGGGGACAATGCAGTTATTACCCGTGTTTCATGGATTGGATGTAGAAAATCCATATCTGCATATAAAAGATTTTGAGGAAGTGTGTGGAACATTTCAAGACAATTCTGAATTGGCCAAGATGAAACTGTTTTCTTTCTCCTTGAGGGATAGAGCTAAACAATGGTTAAATTCTTTAAAAGCTTTTTCAATACCCAACTGGCAAGCATTACAAAATGAATTTTTTAGAAAGTTTTTTCCTCTACACCACACAAATGCATTGAAAAGGCAAATCATGAATTTTGCGGTTAAAGAAGGAAAAACTTTTTATCAAAGTTGGGAGAGATTCAAAGATCTGCTCCAATCCTGCCCACATCATGCTTTTGAAAATTGGACTTTGGTAGGATTTTTCTATGACTCCTTACCCTCTAGACTACATCAGTTTGTCGAAATGATGGCCCAAGGAGAATTCATGGGAAAAAGTCCGAAGGAGGCATTCAATTTTTTCGACACCATATCTGACAGTTCTCAGATGTGGAACTCAGCCTCCCCTACCACTGTAGAAGCCAGACCATCTACGTCCCAAGGAGGAAAATATATCTTGAGAGAGGATGATGACTTGAGAGCAAAAATATCCACATTGTCTCGAAAGATTAAAGCTTTAGAGATGAAGAAAGTCCATCAAGTTGATGTTAGCCCTTCCACCGAGCAAGTATGTGGAATCAGTGCGCTAACAGGACACCCTACTGGGGAGTGTCCCACCATCCCAGCATTCAAAGAAGTCTTGTTGGAACAAACACATGCAGTTTCCAACTTCAACAAGCCCTACTCCAACCCATATTCTGAAACATACAATTCAGGGTGGCGAAACCACCCTAACTTCAGTTGGAAGAACACACAACCAATACCCATGAACCAACAACAAGGGCCATACCCACCACCCCAAGGACCTCATGCATATCAACCATATCAACCATCACAAAATAGGAACCTTGAGGACACACTGAATTAGTTCATGCAAATCCAAATGAATTATAACAATAATTCTACACAGGCTTTCATTGATTTCAAAACTCAAACCACTCAATCTTTTGAGGATCTTAAAAGCCACATCCAAAAGTTGACTCAATCCATGGTCATACACGAAAAGGGCAAGTTTCCTGCCTAACCAAAGCAACCACAAGGCCAATTCTATGTAGGGAACCCTTCAACAACAGGAAACACCCAAGACCAAGCCCAAGTTGTCATGACACTAAGAAGTGGCAAGGTGATTGACAAGACAATCAGAGACATACTCATTCCCAAGCCAAGACCTGAGTCAAGCCCAGCCAATCCATCATCTGAACCTGAACCAATTGAGACTGAATTTGAGAAAGACCCTGAGCCTGTGATTGAACAAGAGCCAGAACCTTCTGAAAAAAGGGAACCTTCGTATCCCATTCCGGCTCCGTTTCCTCATCGACTCAAAACCAAACAGAAAGTGAAAGATCAGCATGAAATTTATGAGCTTTTTAAGCAAGTAAATATCAACATCCCACTTCTGGATGCAATCAAACAAGTTCCGTCTTATGCCAAGTTTCTAAAAGACTTGTGCACAGTCAAGAGAAGCCAGAATGTCCAAAAGAGAGCTTTCCTAACGGAACAAGCTAGTGCTCTTCTTCAACATAAAACCCTTCCAAAATACAAAGACCCAGGGTGTCCGACTGTCTCATGTATCATTGGGAACTTCAGGATTGAACAATCTTTGTTAGACCTTGGAGCCAGCGTTAATTTGCTACCCTACTCTGTCTATCAGCAGTTGGGTTTGGGTGAACTTAAACCCACTTGTGTCACACTCCAGTTGGCTGACAGATCTGTCAAAACCCCTAGAGGGATTGTTGAAGATGTGCTTGTCCAAGTAGATAGTTTTGTCTTCCCTGTTGACTTCATTGTTCTGGATACTCAACCAGCAATAAATTCGGAGAACCAAATTCCCGTCATTCTTGGTCGGCCATTCCTAGCAACTTCCAATGCCTTAATCAATTGCAGGAATGGATTCATGAAATTAACTTTTGGGAATATGACTCTCGAACTGAACATTTTCAATATTGCTAAACATCCAGAAGAAGAAAAGGAAGAAAGGGAAGTAAACTCTATAGAATCTTTGATACAGGAACATCTGGATGATACATTCTGTGAGGATCCTACTGAATCATCTCTGTTAGAACTCATCTCATCATAAACAACAGATGATGACCCAAATCCACCAAGTGGCCCTACTCATACTGTTGAGACATGGGCACCCAAATTCGAAGAAATTTCACCAAGTGGCACAAAGCCAATCTCATCAAGTGTTAGCCCACCAAACCCTGAATTGAAACCTCTCCCATCTGACCTCAAATATGCATTTTTAGGAGAGAATGAGTCATACTCAGTGGTAATTTTATCTAAACTCACAAACTTACAAGAGTCTAGACTGATTGAAGTTCTTCAAAGTCATAAAAGCACCATTGGATGGACCATCGCTGACTTGAAAGGTATAAACCCGTTAATCTACAATCATGCCATATACCTTGAAGAGGATTCAAAACCCTCTCGTCAAATGCAACGACGACTAAACCCTCACATGAAGGAAGTTGTGAGAATTGAGGTACTCAAACTCTTAGATGCAGGGATAATCTTCCCTATCTCAGATAGTAAATGGGTTAGTCCAACCCAAGTTGTGCCAAAAAAATCTGGGGTCACAGTGGTAAAAAATGATGCAAATGAACTAGTACCAACTCGAGTCGTCACAGGATGTCGAATGTGCATTGATTATCGAAAACTCAATTTGGTCACTAGAAAAGATCATTTTCCTCTCCCATTTCTTGACCAAGTCCTAGAGAGAATTGCAGGCCATGCATTTTACTATTTTTTAGATGGGTATTCAGGGTATAACCAAATTGAGATAGCCCTAAATGATCAGGAGAAAACAACACTCACATGCCCCTTTGGCACCTTTGCATTCAAAAGGATGCCATTTGGACTTTGTAACGCTCCTGCAACATTCCAAAGATGTATGCTAAGCTTGTTCAGTGATATGGTTGAAAATTTTTTGGAAGTATTCATGGATGACTTCTCTGTCTATGGTGATTCCTTCGATTTGTGTTTAACCAATCTGGAGAAAGTACTGATCAGATGTAAGGAAGCCAACCTAGTGCTCAATTGGGAAAAATGCCATTTTATGGTAACACAGGGCATTGTCCTTGGTCACATTGTGTCGTCTGAAGGCATGAAAGTTGACAAGGCAAAAATAGATCTGATTGGAAATTTGTCTGCCCCTAAGACTGTAAAGGATGTTCGATCATTCCTAGGACATGCATGTTTCTACAGGAGATTCATAAAAGATTTCAGTACCATAGCAAAATCCATGTGTCACCTCCCAAGTCAGGATGTAATCTTTGATTGGAATGAAGCATGCCAAAAAGCCTTTGACAAGCTAAAATACATGTTAATTTCTGCACCAATAATGCAATCCCCTGACTGGAATCTTCCCTTTGAACTAATGTGTGATGCAAGTGATTTTGTTGTAGGTCCTGTATTGGGACAAAGAAAATATAAGAAACCCCATGTGATTTACTATGCAAGCAAAATTTTGAATGATGTTCAAATGAATTATTCGACAACTGAGAAAGAATTGCTTGCTGTAATTTTTGCACTGGAAAAATTCCGTTCTTATCTTGTTGGTTCTTCTGTTACTGTATTCACTGACCATGCAGCCCTAAAATTTTTGCTCACAAAGAAGGACGCCAAACCAAGACTCTTGAGATGGATATTTTTGCTCCAAGAGTTTGATCTTGTCATCAAGGACAAGAAAGGTGTCGAGAATATGGTGGCAGATCATCTGTCCAGACTAACCGATGAATTTCATGAAGATGGACTGCCAATCAATGAGAAATTCTCCGATGAACAACTGTTCATGATTGATAGGACACCATGGTATGCAGACATTGCTAACTTTCTTGCTACTGGTACACTCCCTCCATCCTTTACCATGTTGGACAAAAAGAAATTTCTGAGGGAGGTTCGTAACTTCTTTTGGGAGGATCCTTACGTATTCAAGCACTGTAAACATCAAATCATAAGGCGTTGCATCCCTACTCATGAAAGTAGCCAGGTAATAACATTTTGTCATTCTGAAGCATACGGTGGCCACTTTTCATCAAGAAAAACAGCTGCAAAAATATTGCAGTGTGGATTTTACTGGCCCACACTTTTCAAAGATGTCTATGCCTTTTTTTTAACGTGTGATAGGTGTCAAAGGTTGGGAAACATTTCTAAAAGAAATATGATGCCCTTAAACCCCATTCTGGTAATTGAAATTTTTGACTGTTGGGGCATCGATTTTATGAGACCATTTCCCCCTTCCTTTGGCTATCTGTACATTTTAGTGGCTGTAGACTATGTATCCAAATGGGTTGAAGCAATTTCATGCCGAAACAATGATCACAAAATAGTGATCAAATTTTTGAAAGAAAATATTTTGTCCCGGTTTGGAATTCCGAAATCAATCATAAGCGATGGGGGTACTCATTTTTGCAATCGTCCTTTCTGGAATTTAATGAAAAAATACTTGATTTTTCACAAAATTGCAACATCTTATCACCCACAGACCAATGGACAAGCTGAGTTAGCTAATCGGGAGATCAAATTAATTTTGGAAAAAACGGTAAATCCAGATCGCAAAGATTGGTCGTTAAGACTAACTGATGCGCTCTGGGCATACCGTACTGCTTTTAAAACAATTTTAGGCATGTCTCCTTATCGATTAGTCTATGGAAAGCCATGTCACTTGCCTGTGGAATTGGAACATAGGGCATACTGGGCCATTAAAGCAATGAATTTTGACTTGGACAAGGCTGGGCTAGCAAGGAAACTTCAGATAAATGAATTGGAGGAATTGAGAAATGAAGCATATGAAAATGCAAAGATTGCTAAAACCAGGATGAAAATTCTTCATGACAAACACATTGTGCGGAAATCTTTTGAGCCGTCTCAAAAAGTCTTGCTATTTAATTCAAGACTCCGCCTCTTTCCTAGTAAGTTGAAATCAAGATGGACTGGGCCTTACATTGTCAAAAAGGTGTTTGAACATGGAGCAGTTGAAGTGGAAAACCCAGCAAACGGTAATAGTTTTACTGTTAATGGTCAGCGGTTAATACCATTTTTGGAGGATTTTATTAAAAATGTGGAAACCATTCTTTTAATGGAACCAGAGTACTCCACCGAAATTCGCGCCTGCCGACACTCCAGTGGATCGGGTCAGGAAAAATCTACTCCAACCCGACCCACTTAAAGGCACCCATTTTTTCTCCCAGCCGCCGCAGTTGGCCCCCCCCCCCATTTCTTCTTCTTCTTCTTTTCTTTTTCCTTCTGTTCGTCTTCGAGTTCTCTGTTATCCGAGAAACCACCCACTACCACACACTCCACAAACACGATATTTTGCTTCATGTTTTGCATTTTAATCTTATATTTGCTCATGGGTGTTCTTCTTTTATTCGCACTCACACATAAGGATTTTTAGCCTACCCGAAATCCAGATCGGTGCACAGATGAGTAATTTTTGTGTTTTTATTTGTAGGTCTCAGCGGGTGAACAGATCTCTACCATCCAACTTCGTCTCCACAATCCATGAACTGGTAAATTCGAAACATTGTGGACAATGTTCAGTTTAGATTGGGGGGTATGATCAGTTCATCAGTTCATTAGTTTATATTTTCGTAAATTTTTAAAATTTTTTATATTGTCGTTGTTGATCATGTTTGAACATTGATTGTATAAATTGATGATTATGCTTATGAATCAGCTTCAATCGTCTTTGTGACTGGCAGACGTTAAAGAACCAGATAGTGAGTCTTAAAACTTAGCAATCATGGATGTAAAATTTTTTTGGTTTAGCCTAGGAGTTCTACGTACTTTTCCATCTGATGTACATACTATGATCATGAGAAAAGCAAGATTAGTAAGGAAGGTTGAAATCCAAGAAAAACAAGCGAAACCCCTCTATGGCAGAAGCAGCTTTGCCAAACGCCGTCGTGCCAAAAGGCTTGGTGCCTGTAAACAGTGTGACAGAGTCTTTCACGAAAAAAGGTACAACCAATGTTCTGAACCAATTTCCGGTCGCGCACTTGATCGATTAGACTGGATAGTGAATGGGCTGAGTAAGGATTACCCTGATACGTCATGCTATTCCGGTACTTTACTTAACCGGTTTGTGAGAGAGGAAGTTGGGAGAGTTACTGGTTGTCCATTCTACACAGACACAGAGGGAGACTCGGATTAGATAATTTTCTGTAGAAAATGTGTACTTTTGTTGGGGGAGTGAAAGCCAAAGGTCCGAATTTGTTGTAAAAAGTGTAAAAATCTTTTTGTATAAATTCTTTTGACTGAAATGAAAATATGGGCCGAGTAAGGAATGCCCCAGAATACCAACCTGAAGCGTGGGTAGGGGCTTATCCTGAGACGACATAGGTTTTTGATTTAAAATTATGTGTTTAGCCTGCTTAGATTGTGTATAGTGTAGTGGAGAAAAATTTTAATTTTTTTGGTTCAACGTTCGAACGCCAGGTGACGTTCGAACGTCATCTGCTTACAGTACTCAGCCTCTGATGAAGCTTCTGATGAAACGTAAAAGTACTGGGATCTCAGTCCGTTCGAACGCCAATAGACCGTTCGAACGAGATTAACGTTCGAACGCCAATAGATCGTTTGAACGTTAGATGCTTACAGTACTTTGGCCTCTAACAGAAACTCAAAAGTACTGAGAGCTCACCACGTTCGAATGCCAAACCACGTTCGAACGTTACCAACGTTTGAACGTTACGACTCAGGCTATAAAAGCCTAGTTCGTCTTCTCCATTTCAAAACCCTCTAAAACCTCTGAAAACCCGAAAAACCCTTGGAGACTCTTCACTACCCAGACCCCAAAACACCTCTCATTCTCTATTTTCACCAAAAATCAAACATCCAAAGCCCATTCCCACTTAAAGAATCCCCATTTTCACCAAGAAACCAAAACTTTCAACACCTTCACAAACTCAAAACCCAAAAATCACAATGCTTAGAGTTAAACTACCTGCCAGGCGAAACCAGATAAATCAGGAGCCTAATTTTGTAGAAGAGATGATTGAAGAGAGGGAAGGGAGACCAGTAGTGAAAAGATTCGATCGAACACGATTCCCCAGTGCTCTCAAGGCAGAAAGGTATGAAAACTTCTTCCAAAATCATGCAGTAGTTTGTGAAAGGGATGTTGTGATTACTGATTTTGCGGAATTGGGAATATTGGCGGAAATGGAGAGGAGGAATTGGGTGTGGTTTTTGCGAAACGGGGGAGATGCCGTTGTTGACTTGGTGCGGGAGTTTTACTCCAACGCCGAGATCATCAACGGTGCAATCGGAACATACGTGAGGGGAGACCACATTGATGTGAGTGAAGAGTATATTAAGGAAATAAGGCAAGAAGTGCCTCGGGTACAAAACCCGACATACCCCCCAAGGAAGAATGAACCATTGAATAGGGTTGGGAGAGAGTTGACGGGGATGACTGAATTTTCATGGGATAGGCGGAGGTTTTTAAAACAGGGGGAGCTCATCGATAAATATAAGATGCTAAATTTAATTGCGGTGTCTAATCTCGCTCCCATAGGACGAAGGAGTGAGATTTTACCCGACATGGCCTATCTACTTTATGCAATTGGCAAAGGACATAGCTTCAACCTCCCCTCTCTCATCCTGAATGAAATGAAGAAGGGATGTGATGTAAAGAGGAGTGCACTCCCTTTTGCTACTTTGGTGACTGAAATGTGCACGGAAAATGGGATCAAGGTGAGGCCCGAGATGGAAATCCAAAAGCCAATGGGGCCACTAAACAAGGCATCCTTCAGGAGAAGCCAAGGTCATAGTGGCGGCCCGGCAGTCAGACAGGAGATACCCCCTACCCACGGAGTGGATGAGGTACAAGAGGAGCTTGATGAGATGGAGGAAGAGAGAGACCAGCCACAGGAGGCAGGCCCTAGCACTAGCACCAGCTCCCGACGTTCTTTACGAGACATCATGCTTAGCATTGAAGCTAAGCAAGATGAGATTCTTAGGCTTCTAAGGGGAGGACATGGTGGACAGGGTGCACAAGGAGGAGAGTGAGAGAGAGGGATTCTTGTTCTTGTTTTTATGTTTGTTTAAAGTTCTTCTTTTTATGAATTTCTTCTTTGATAGTTGTAAGTTTTTTCTTGTGATTGTAGATGAATTGAATCATTAAAGTTGATGTTAAGCAATGATATCTTGAGATATGAATGGTTCAACTCCTCACTTTTATTTGTTTTAAATGCATATGTAGATTTAGCATAAAATTAAAATGTGATGGAACAAATGTGGATGTTAAGAATGCATGCTAGAGTAAATATGCACATGATCGGTTTGACACCTCAATTTATCAACCGAGACTTAAAACCACATTTCTTGAAAAAATTGGTATTCTCTCTATACTTAAATTGTCATTTGTGCATCGATATTTGTTATTTTAAAAGTACAGGAGGATCTTACTCGAAAATGGAATTGGTATATAACCAATACCCCCTGGAAAACCCGACATACACAGTGAAGATAACAAAGAACACCAGGGTGAGTTTCGAACCTAACGATGCTTTCGAGAGACAATCGATGTTTACTCAAGTAAATTCTTTTCACTCTCAATTTTTGAATGATCTCATTAACCTTGCTTTGATTGACGCACTTAAAAGTGATCTATTGACATATCCCACAAGGAACCATCGCATACGACACATACATGTGCACATACTTGAGAAATGATCTTAGGCCATCTTTGATATAATATTGAGCGACCTTTCTTTGACAAAATTTATCCCTTATTAGCCATGTTTGAGCCATCAATGTATGAATTTTTCTTTGATAAACCTTTATGATTACCAATCAACAGGAAAACATACTTGACATACCTTGACTATCTAATTTTCTTACATCCTCTTTGTAATATGATACAGAAAAAGGAAAAGAAAAAGAAGCATTCAAGATTATCATCCAAGAAGAGTTGATTGGAACAATTGAAACAGAAAAGAAGCAAAAAGGCAAGAACTTGCCAAGAAAGTGAAAAATGAGAAAAGTGAAAGAAAGAAATGTCATCTCTAGGAAAAATATCAAAAAGTTAGAAAAAGGTGTGCTACAATACGTAAACAGAAGATAGCTTTTGAAAATCCCTGACGTCGTTTCGTTAGCCACTGACTTCTGGCCACGCTACAACCTATGAAAAGCCCTAATTGATCTCAAGTCTGTTACATGCATGTGTTGTTAATCAAAATTAGGATATGGTAAATAACATTTCTTTAAATTGCGTTAATATTCTTCCATGAGATTATGCCAAACATAAGTAGTTGCTTCTTTAAAATTTCACTCCTTTCCTAATTGTGCATGTGGTTTTTCGATTGGCCATCTTCTGATCACATGATCTGTGAGAAACAAGTCACTATAATCAAAGTGAACTTTTGTTGAGGGTATACTACGTGAGGTTTGTGAAATCGAAACTATCCATGGAAGGTGGTGAAAGGGAGTATTTGTTATATAACAATTCCTGTTGCTTGAATGATCATTCCTACTGCATTGAGAATTTCAAATACCAATGTAACAAATGATAATTTTTGCATATAATGAATACCTGTGAAATAAGGACGTGTCTGATATAACTCAAAATTGAGAATCTGGTGTCCCAATGACCATGATGCTAATTTACTTTAATCAGCACTCTCCTACGCACATCTGTTTGACTGAAGTTTGTGGGTAGCTTCCCTAGAAACCCTCACGAGACAACACTCGTCCGCTAGGGTAAACCTAGTGGTTCAACGGCTTATTGCATAAGCTAAATGCAACCGGATGACCTACAAAAATGGCATTAGGAGTAGATTTTTCTTTTTTTTATATTACTAGAGACTAGAAATATTTAGGTTGGGGAGTGTGATTAGCACTTAAAATTAGCATATTACTATGCCGTTTTAAGATTAATTGTACTTTGATGGAGTTTAAGTGATGTCATTTCAGGCCCTAAACTGAACAAGGACCCAAAAACAACAAGTACCACACTTGGATGCAACACCAGCACATTAGAGCCCAAAATTGGAGAAGCTTGGAGCACAGCCAGAACGTTCGAACGCCAACTCACGTTCGAACGTCCATATTACACTGTAGCAGACTCAACTGCTAAGAGAAGGCGTGTTGCAGTTAGGAAAGAAGACTGAAGCTCTGAAGCACTTGAGTGTCACGTTCGAACGCCAACTCACGTTCGAACGTGCACTTGAGTTGATTGAAGAACAGACTACTGCATAGAGTTGGAACTGAACTTCACAGAAGACCAACAGACCACTCGAGTGAAAGACTCAGAACACATCTGGCGTTCGAACGCCCTTAGTGCAAAAACAGAAGAAACGTTCGAACGACAGTCAATGTTCGAACGCCTTTAGTGCAAAAACAGAAACAACGTTCGAACGCCAACTCACGTTCGAACGTTCTCCACAGACTGGCAGCAGAGTGGTTGGCTTTTCACTTGGACTTGGACGGCAAACACTATTCCTTCACCTCCTCTTGCCTATAAATACTCCCCTTGTTGGAGAGCTAAGGGAGCCAAGTAGAATAGTTGATGGAGGCTTAGACTCCCACTCACATTGTAGATTTAGCTTATTTTCCTTATATAAAGTCTTTATCTTAGAGATTAGTTTGGCTTTAGTCCAACATCTCTTGCTTGTTATAAAAGTAGTTTTATGCTTATGCTTATACTTATGCTTTCATTTTACATGCATAGAAGAGAGATAGTTCATCTTTTGGTTGAGGAAGCAACCCTCCAATTCTTGGTTGAGGAAGCCACCCTCCAAATGTGACTAGCTTTCTTCTACTTTTATTGTTCATGCATTTCACTTCCATTGCTTGAGCTTCTTTCTTTCTTAGAAGAGTGAAACTCTTCCACTTTTCTAGAGCTTTACCAAAGCCGTGAAGGGTGGAACGTGATTCACCCATTCTTTGTTAAAGATTGGCTCCGTGTTTGTTGTTACTTTATCTTTTAAGTTCTCTACTTGGAGGGATGAGCATCACTCACTTTTCTAGCTTTACCCAAGCCATGAAGAGTGAGTAGTTTCTCATTCACTCTTTAGTAAGAGGAGAAGGACATGTATAAGTTATCCGGGAATCATATTTGTGCATTGTTTTTATGCTTAACGTTTATCTCTTCTTGTTATTGGATGATTGATTGCATCTAGCAAAACTAAGGTACTTTGTATAACTGTAGGCTCTTTCTACGACACGGATGACTCTTGCATAGAAAGACTCATCAGTTCAAGGCAAGTACCCCGGCTAGATCCTCATGACTACCCTTCAATCCTCCCCCTTATTGTACTTCATTTAAAGAATGGAATATTAATATCATGATTGGATGTCTTGTAGAAACACTTGCTTGTTTGTAGACGGGTTAAGTCTTGGCACAGACAATTCTTGTAAACTTCTAGAAAGACATCGGAATCATGTTCTTAATTCTCACAATCCATCTTTATCTTTCGATTAACTTGTTGTTGACACAGGAGTTAATTGAGTTATCAAGCACAATTATGACAAACCGGATAACTAACTACATGTCCAGATCCTTGCACTAAAGAGTGACTCTTTTTAATTTGCACTTATCTCCTGTTTTGTTAAGAAAATCCTCTTGGAAAGAATCTTATATTCTGTCCAGGAAAACTCATATATCACAGCAAATCTCAAGGGTTATAATCAATAGGTCTCTACCACTGTTTACCTCAGAAATATCAACAAAAGTTCCCTGTGGATTCGACTCCGGACTCAAACCGGATTATTACTACAGCTTGACCGCCTGCACTTGGGTGTACACATTTCGGATCAAGAACAGTTTCTACAAGGCATCCAACCATAGCATTAGTATTCCATTCTTTAAATGAAGCACAATAATGGTAAAAATTGAAATGTAGACATGAAGATCTAGCCGGGGTACTTGCCTAGAACCAATGAGGCTTTCTATGTCAAGAGTCATCTGTGTCACAGAAAGTACTCACGGTTGTACAAAGTACCTTAGCTTTGCTAGATGCATTCAATCATTCAATAAGCAAGTGAAATATAAAGCATTAAGCATAAACGAAATGCACAAATATAACTTCCGGATGATTTATACATGTCCATCACCTCTTACTAAAGAGTGAATGAGAAACTACTCACTCTTCATAACTTTGGTAAAGCTAGAAAAGTGAGTGATGATCATCCCTCCAAGTAGAGGAGTTACAAGGTAAAACACACTACACAAGGAGGTGATCTTCGACGAAGAATGAGTGAATCACGTTCCACCCTTCACGACTTTGGTAAAGCTCTAGAAAAGTGGAAGAGTTTCACTCCTCTAAGGGAAAAAGGAAGCTCAAACAATGGAAGCAAATAAAATTAATAATGAAAGTAGAAGAAAGCTAGTCACTTTTAGAGGGTTTCCACCTCAATCAAAAGATGATTTATCTTCCTCTATGCAAGTAAATGTAAATCTAAGTCTAACTCTACAACTAGCTCTAGCTCTTTTTCTAAGTATGATCCCCCTTGAAGCTCCCCCAATGGGAGTATATATAGGCAAGGAGGAGGAGGCAAGGGAGTGTGAAGGAATAATGCAAGGTCTTCAAAGTCCAAGTGAGTGCCCCAAGGTCTGGATAGAAAATCAACCACTCTGCAGCCTGTCTGGGGACAACGTTCGAACGTTGTCTGGCGTTCGAACGTTGTTTCCTGTCTTTGCTTGATGGGCGCTCGAACGCCAGATGGAGTTTGAACCTCCTACTCAAGTGGCCTATGTTCTCCGGTGATAGTAACTGCAACATGCCATGTACCATTGCCCTTGCACTCAACAACCTGGTCCTCAATAATTCAAGCTAACGTTTGAACGTGGATTGGCATCTGAACATGGTACTCAAGTACCTCTGTGTTTTTCTTCTTAGCTGCAATACGCCATGTATCATCACTTCAGCAGTTTGGTCTTCAAATAACTCAAGAAAACGTTTGAACGTGGATTGGCGTTCGAACGTTCATGCCTTGTTTCAACCTTCTCCAATTTTCTTCCAAAACATGCAAGTGTTGCGTGAAAGTTTGATATTCATTGCCTTTGGGCCCTTTGACAATTTATGTCCTAAAATTTCATCATTGAAACTCTATCAAAGCATAATTAGTCTTAAAAAGGCATCGTACAATGCTCATTTTAACTACTAATCACACCCCCAACCTAAATATTGCTAGTCTCTAGCAATACAACAACAATTGAATGCGAATTTATTTACAATGCCATTTTCGTAGGTCATCCGGTTGCATTTAGCATATGCAACAAGCCGTTAAACCACTAGGTTTCCCCTAGTGGACGAGTGTTGTCTCGTGAGGGTTTTCAGTTCATCTACCCACAAACTTCAGTCGAGTAGTTATGTATGTGTGAGATTGCTTGTCAAAGTGAGTTAGCACTATGGTCGTTGGGACACCCAACCCTCAATTTCGACTTATCTTCCAAACACTTCTTTTTCATAGGTACTCAATCAATGCAAAAATTATCATTTGTCACTTTGGTATTTTGAATTCCTGTGTACTAGGAATGATCATTCTAGCAGCAAAAATTGTTATATAACAAACATTCCACTTTACCACCTTCCATGGATAACTTTGATTTCACAAACCTCTTTTAGAATGCTCTCAGCAAAAATATCCTCCGATTATAGTGACTTTTCTCTCAAAGGGCATGTGATCAAAAGAAGGTTAATTGAAAATTCACATGCACAATTAGTACGGGAGTGAAATCTAAGGAACATACTAATCATGTTTGGCATAATCTCATGGAAGAATATTGATGCAATTAAAGAAATACTATTTAACATACCCCAACTTTTGGTTGACGACCTACACATGCATCAAACTTGAGATCAATTAGGGCTTTTTATAGGTTGTAATGTGGCCAGAGGTCAGTGGCTAACGAAATGACGTTAATGGTATTCAAAAGCTATCCTTTCATTATGTAGTGTAGCACATCTCTTTCTATCTTTTCAAAATTTCACCTACATGGTGTTTCTTTCTTTCATTTTTCTCATTTTTCACTTTCTTGGCCATTTTCTATTTTTCTGTCTCTTTTCTTTTTCAGTTGTTTCCACTGACTTTTCTTTTATTGAACAGTAGCCACCATTGTCTTTTCTTTTTCTCTTGTTTTTCTGTATCACACTTGATCTTTATAAGAGGGTGCAAGAAAATTAGATAGCAAATGTTTGTCAGATATATTTTCCTGTGGCTCGGTTATCATATGGGTTACTTGAAAAAGAAATCATACATTCATGGCTCAATCACGGCTAACTAGGGAGATAATTTTGTAAAAGAAATGGCTAAGGCTCAAAATTGAATCAAAGATGGCCTAAGATCATTTCTCAAGCATGTGCACTTGTATGTGTCGTATGAACAGATTCTTTGTGGGATATGTCAATAGATTGCTTTAGTTGCATCAATCAAAACAAGTTTAACGAGATTATTCAATGATAGATAGTGAAAAACCTTACTTGAGTAAATGTTGATATTCTCTCAAAAGCATCGCAAGGCTCGAAACATACCATGGTATTCTTCATTATCTTCACTGGTTATGTCAGGTTTTTCAGGGAATGTCGGTTATACATCGATTCCATTTTCGAGTCTGGTCATCTTGTACCTTAAGAATAAAAAATACCAATGTACATTTGAGAATTGAGTATAGAGAAAATACCATTTTTCCTAGACATATGGTTTTAAGTCTAGGTTGCTAAGTGAGGTGTCAAACCGTCATGTGATTAGTCACTTTAACAAACAATCTCAATATTCACATTTGTTTCATCATTCATTGACAAATAACAATGTAATGCTAAGTATGCACATGCATTTAAAAAGATAAAAGTGATAAAACTAATAAAATATCACCGTTTTAACACAAAAGATTCAAACATCCACAAAATAAAAGAAGTAACACACACAACCATTAAATACAGAAATCTCTCTCTCACTCCCTCATCTCTCCAGCTCCACCCCTCAAATAGCTGAGAATCTCCTCCTGCTGTCGGAGAATCTCATCCTGATTGGCCTCGATGTCAAGCATAATCTCTCGCAGCGACCGTCAGGTGCTGGTGCTAGGTCCTGCCTTCGTCTGGGTCTGGGTCTCTGCCTCGAGCTCTCTTTCCTCCTGCTCATCCAAAACATCTTGCACCTCATCGGTGCCTCGGGCAGGTGGCTCGTCCTGTCTCATCCCCGGGCCGCCACTGTGACCTTTGCTCTATCAGAAGGAAGCCTTGTTCAGTGGTCCCATCGCCTTCTGCACTCCCATATGTGGCTTGACTTGGACTCCATGGTCCAAGCACATCTCCGTCACAAGGTTGCCGAAGGGGAGTGAATTTCTTTTCACATCACACCCCTCCAATATCTCTGTCAAAATCAATGTCTGGAGGCCTGTGTCGTGGCCCCTTCCGATTTCATATAGCAATCAGGCCATCTCTGGGAGGATTTCATTTTTACGTCCGATGGGGGGCGAGGTTGGAGACGGCAATCAAATTCAACTTCTTGTATTTGTCCGTCAACTCACCTTACCGAAAAAATCTCCGACCTGCCCAAGAAAATGTGGTCAAGCCCGTCAAATCCGCCCCCACGACATCCATACCAACACTCTTCCTCGGGGGATGGTGCGACCTTTGTACCTGTGGCATAACCCGCATCTCCACAATATAATCCACATCAACATTGATGTGGGTCCCCCTCACATAAGTCTTGATCGCCCCATTGACGATCTCGGCATTGGAGTAAAACTCCCGCACCAATTCTCTCACTGCCTCCCCACCATTCCTGATATACATCAACCAACCCCTCGCCTCCATGTTGGAATAAAGTCCCAACTCCACAAAATCAATCAACTCAATCGATCTTTCACAAACAATAGTTTGAGTTTGGTAGAAGTTTTCATACCTATCTGCTTTGAGGGCATTAGGGAAGCAGGTTTTGTCATATCTTCGGACAATGGGCCTCCCTTATCGTTCCTCAATCACCTCCTCCACTATATTGGGCTCTTGGTTGACCATTTTTCGCCTTGCATACATTTTCATTCTTGGAGGCATGGTTCACAGTTTTGGGGGTTTTAGAGCTTGTAAACTTGGATTTCTTGGTGAAAAAGGTGAGAAATGAGGTGGGAAGGTGTTTTGGGTTGCTTGATTTTGGGTAAAAATTGGAAATGGATGGAGTTTTGAGGGCTGGGAAGTGAAGGGTCATCGAGGGTTTTGGGGGTTTTTGAGGGTTTTGGATGATTTTGAAATAAATAAGATGAACTAGGTATTTATAGGCTGGGAGTTGAAGTTCGAACGTCACTGACGTTCGAACGTGTGTAGAAGGATTTTAAACTGATGGTTTGAATGTTACCCTGGCGTTCGAACGTGGAGAGCTCCCAGTACTTTTGGGTTCTGTCAGAGACCAAAGTACTATAAGCTCCTGGTGTTCGAACGTTGGTTTCTAGTTCAAATGTTCTCAAAGCGTTCGACGTTTGGAGATCCCAGTACTTTTTGGGACCTTGCAGGAACCAAAGTACTGTAAGTATTCAACATTCGAACATTGAATGACATTCAAACGTTGAGAGCTCCCAATACTTTTGATATCCTGCAGAGGCCAAAGTACTGTGAGCAACTGTTGTTCGAACGTCAAATGGCGTTCGAACGCCAAATCAAAAATCACAATTATATGCACATTTATATACACACATTAAAAGAAGGCTATTCACACAAATTTGAACTAAATTCATGGCGTCTCAAGATAAGTCCTTACCCACGCTTAAGGTTGGTATTTTAGGACATTCCTTACTCGGCCCATATTTTATTTCAACAAAAAGGATTTTGTGCATCTAACAAAAAGATATTTACACTTTTTACAAAAATTCAGACCCTTGGCTTTCATCCCAAAAACACAATTTTTCACAATTTTGTCAAAAAATAATCTAATCCGAGTCTTCCTCTGTCTCCATGCCATTTGAACCATCAATGACTCTTCTAATTTCCTGTCGCACATAACAGGTAAGCAAAGTACCGGAATAACATAACATCTCGAGATTATCCTTACTCTGCCCATTCACTATCCAGTCTAATCAATCGAGTGTGCGACCAAAAATTGGTTCAAAACACTAATTATATTCTTTAATGTGAAAATCCGGCCACATTGTTTGTAGGCACCAAGTCTTTTGGCACGATGACGTTTAGCAAAAGTGCTTCTGCCACACAGTGGTTTCGCTTGCTGTTCTCAGATTTTGGTTTTTCTTACCAATCTTGTTTTTCTCATTATCACAACATGCACATCAGATGAAAAAGTGCGTAAAACTCCCAGACTGAACTAAAAAAAGTTTACTATCCATGATTGCTAAGCTTTAAGACACTCTATCTGGTTCTTTAACGTCTACCAGTCACAAAGACGATTGAAGCTGACTTAAAGACATGATCATCGTAAAGACTGTAAAAATACGAAATACAAGACCACATACACAATATAATTAAGAAAAAATTTTAAAAAGGCACAAAACACAAAATATGAACTAAAATATGAACTGTAGTTCTCACCCCCAACCTAAACTCAATATTGTCCCCAATGTTTCGAATTTACCAATACACACAAAGTGGAGTTAGGATTGAAAGTAGAGATTTGTTCATCTGTCGATGCCTAGAAACAAAAATACACAAATTAATCACCTTTACGAAGATCTGGGTTTCGGATAGGATGGAAATCCTTGTGTATGAGTGTGAACAAGAGCAGGGCACCCATGAGCAAATACAAGATTAAAGTGCAAAACATGAAGCAAAGAATTGTGTCTGTGGAGTGTGTGGCCATGGATTTGCAAGGGGTGGGTCGTTTTACAAAGAACCGAGAAACGAAGAAGAAGAAGAATAAAAAAGAAGAAAAGGAGGGGAGAGGAACAGCGGCGGATGGGGAAAAAGGGGAAAAGGGTTGGAGGCCTTATAAAGGCGTCCCAGCGGGTTGGTTTGAGTTGGATTTTCCTGACCCGACCCCTTTTTGTGTTGGCAGGCGCGAATCTCAGAGGCATATTCTGGGTCCATTAAAAGAATGGTTTCCACATTTTTAACAAATTCTTCCAAAAATGGTTTCAAACGCTGACTATTGACAGTAAAAATATTACCATTTGATGGGTTTTCCACCACCTCTACTGCTCCATGTCCAAACACTTTTTTGACAATGTAAGGCCCAGTCCACCTTGACCTCAACTTACCAGGAAATAGGCGAAGCCTTGAATTGAATAACATGACTTTTTGTGAAGGGGCAAATGCCTTCCTTACTAAGTTTTTATCATGAAAGATTTTCATCCTTTCCTTTGCAATTTTTGCATTGTCATATGCCTCATTCTGCAGCTCTTCCAATTCATTAATCTGAAATTTTCTTGAGATTCCAGTCTTGTCTAGGTCAAAGTTAATTGCTTTAATGGTCCAGTATGCTCTGTGTTCCAATTCCACAGATAGGTGATAGGGCTTGCCATAGACTAATCGATAAGGAAACATGCCCAAAATTGTTTGAAAAGCAGTGTGATATGCCTAGAGTGCATCAGTTAGTCTTAACAACCAATCTTTGCAGTCTAGGTTTACCGGTTTTTCTAAAATCAGTTTGATCTCTCGATTAGCCAATTCAGCATGTCCACTAGTCTGTGGATGATAAGGGGTTGCAATTTTGTGAAAAATCAAGTACTTTTTCATCAAATTCTAGAAAGGATGATTGCAAAAATGAGCACCCCCATCACTTATGATGGATTTCAGAATTCCAAACTTGGACAAAATGTTTTCTTTTAAAAGCTTGATCAATGTTCGGTGATCATTATTTCGGCATGGAATTGCTTCAACCCATTTGGATACATAATCAACTGCCACTAAAATATATAGATAGCCGAAGGAATGGGGGAATGGTCCCATAAAATCAATGCCCCAACAGTCAAAATTTTCAATTACCAGAATTGGGTTTAAGGGCATCATGTTTCTTATAGAAATACTTCATAACCTTTGGCATCTATCGCATGTTAGACAAAAGGTATGGACATCTTTGAAAAGTGTGGGCCAATAAAATCCACACTGTAAGATTTCGCAGCAGTTTTCTTAGATGAGAAATGGCCACCACATGCTTCAGAATGACAAAATGATATTACATGTCTGCTCTCATGATCGGGGATGCAACGCCTTATAATTTGATCTTTACAGTATTTAAACACGTATGGATCCTCCTAAAAGAAATTACGAACCTCCCTAAAAAATTTCTTCTTATCCATCAATGTAAAGGAAGGAGAAAATGTACCAGTAGCAAGGAAGTTAGCAATATCAGCGTACCATGGTATTTCCATAACTGTGAACAGTTGTTCATTAGGGAAATTTTCATTGATTGACAGTCTATCCTTATGAAATTCATACGTTAACCTGGATAGATGATCTTCCACTACATTCTCAACAACTTTCTTGTCTTTAATGACCATATCAAACTCTTGTAATAAGAGTATCCATCTTAAGAGCCTTGACTTGGCATCCTTCTTTGTGAGCAAGAATTTTAATGCTGCATGGTTAGTGAACACAATAACAGAAGAACCAACAAGATAAGAACGAAATTTCTCCAGAGCAAAAACTACAGCAAGCAATTATTTTTCAGTCGTTGAATAATTCATTTGAGCATCGTTCAAAGTTTTACTTGCATAGTAAATCACATACGGTTTCTTATCCTTTCTTTGTCCCAACACAGCTCCTACAACATAATCACTCGCATCACACATTAATTCAAACGGTAGAGTCCAGTCGGGAGGTTACATTATTGGGGCAGAAATTAACATACATTTAAGCTTATTGAAAGCTTTCTAGCATGCTTCACTCCACACTAAAGATACATCCTGACTTAGGAGATGACACATGGGTTTAGATATGGTACTAAAGTCTTTTATGAATCTCCTATAGAACTTTGCATGTCCTAGAAATGATCAGACATCCTTAACAGTCTTGGGAGTAGGCAAATTTCCAATTAAGTCTATTTTTGCCTTGTCAACTTTCATGCCTTCAGACGACACAATATGACCCAAGATAATGCCTTGTGTTACCATGAAATGACATTTCTCCCAATTGAGCACTAGATTGGTTTCCTTGCATCTTATCAACACCTTCTCTAGGTTTGTTAGACACAAATCAAACGAGTCACCATATATAGAGAAGTCATCTATGAACACTTCCAAAAATTTCTCAACCATGTCACTAAACACACTTAGCATGCACCTTTAGAATGTTGGAGGAACGTTACAAAGTCCAAATGACATCCTTTTGAATGCAAAGGTGCCAAAGGGGCATGTGAATGTTGTTTTCTCCTGGTCATTTAGTGCTATCTCGATTTGGTTATTCCCAGAATATCCATCCAGGAAACAGTAGAATTCATGACATGCAATTCTCTCTAAGACCTGATCAAGAAAGGGAAGAGGAAAATGGTATTTGCTAGTTACCAAATTGAGTTTTCGATAGTCTATACACATCCACTATCCTGTGACAACTCGAGTTGGTACTAGTTCATTGGTATCATTTTTTACCACTGTGATCCCAAACTTATTGGGCACAACTTGGGTTGGGCTAACCCATTTGCTATCAGAGATGAGAAACATTATTCCTGCATCTAATAGCTTAAGCACCTCAGTTCTCACAACTTCCTTCATGTGAGGGTTCAGTCGTCGCTGCATTTGACAAGAGAGTTTTGAATCATCTTCAAGGTATATAGCATGATTGCAGATTAACGGGCTTATACATTTCACGTCAGCGATGGTCCACCCAACGGCGCTTTTATGGCGTCTAAGAACCTCAATCAGCTTAGACTCTTGCAAGTCTGTAAGCTTCGATGAAATTTCCACTAGGTATGAATCGTCCTCCCCTAAGAATGCATATTTGAGATTAGATGGGAGCGGTTTTAGTTCAGGATTTGGTGGCTTGACACTTTATGAGAGTGGCTTTGTGCCACTTGGTGAAATTTTTTCGAATTTGGGTGCCCATGTCCCAATAGTGTGAGCAGGGCAATTCTTTGGGTTTTGATCATCATCTGTTGTCTCAGATGTGATAGACTCCAACAGAGAAGATTCAGTAGGATTTTCACAAAATGTGTTATCTAGATGTTCCTTTATCAGAGACTCAATGGAATTTATTTCTCTCACTTCCTTGTCCTCTCCTGTGTGTTTGGCAATATTGAAAATATTCAGCTCAAGAGTCATATTCCTGAAAGTTAATTTCATGACTTCATTCCTGCAATTGATTAGTGCATTTGAAGTTGCTAGGAAGGGTCGACCAAGAATAACGAGAATTTGATTCTTTGAATGCATTGTTTGCTGAGTATCTAGAACAATGAAATCAACAGGAAAGACAATGTTGTCCACTTGGACAAGTAAATCTTCAACGATGCCCCTAGGAATTTTGACAGATCTGTCTGCCAACTGGAGTGTGACACAAGTGAGTTTGAGTTCACCCAGACCCAATTGTTGGTAGACATGGGTGATTCCGCCACCCTGGATTGTATATTTCAGAATATGGGTTGGAGTAAGGCTTGTTGAAGTTGGAAATTGCATTTGTTTGTTCCAACAAGACCTCTTTGAATGCCGGAATGGTGAGACACTCCCCAGTAGGGTGTCCTGTCAACGCACAAATCCCACATAATTGTTCTGTGGGAGGGCCAACATCAACTTGATGTACCTTTTTCATCTCTAAAGCTTCAAGCTTTCGAGACAGGGTGGACATTTTTCCTCTTAGGTCATCATCTTCTTTCAAGACATACTTACCCCCTTGGTAAGTAGATGGTTTGGTTTCAACAGTGGTAGGAGAGGCTGAGTCCCACATCTGAGAACTATCAGATATGGTGTCAAAAAAATTGAATACCTCCTCGGGACTCTTTCCCATGAACTCTCATTGAGCCATCATTTCGACAAACTGACGTAGTCTAGTGGGCCAGGAGTCATAGAAAAATCCCACCAAAGTCCAATTTTCAAAATCATGGTGTGGGCAAGACTGGAGAAGATCCTTGAATCTCTCCCAACACTGGTAAAATGTCTCTCCTTCTTTAACCGAAAAATTCATGATTTACCTTTTGAGTCCATTAATGCGGTGTAGAGGAAAAATTTTTCTAAAAAATTCATTCTATAATGCCTGTCAGTTAGGTATTGAATGGGCTTTTAAAAAATTTAGCCATTGTTTAGCTTTGTCCTTTAAAGAAAAAGGAAAAAGTTTCAACTTGGCCAACTCAGAATTGTCTTGAAATGTTCCACATACTTCCTCAAAATATTTTATGTGCAGATATAAGTTTTCTGATTTGAGCCCATGAAATTGAGGTAGTAGTTGAACTGTCCCCGCCTTTACATTAAAGAGGGGCGCCTTTGTAGGAAAGACAAAACAAGAGGGGACACTGCTTCGTGTGGGATGCAAATAATCCCGTAGAGTTCGAATGTTAGACACTTCCCCCTCTCTCACAGAAACTTCTCATTGTCTCTCATTATTTGTCATACTATTATCAAAAGAGCCTGCTACTGATCTAGGTGAAGATAGTTCAGACTGATTCACATACCCAACAAATTCTGCCAGTAAATTTTGAAAGTGAGGATCGTCCTTAAACATAAAAAAATAAAATTATACATAGTAAATCAAAAATATATATACACAAATGAAGGTATTTTTACCTTTTACTTTAAAACACTTTTTTGGTTCCCCAGCAACGGCGTCAAAAACTTGACTTGATCCGAAAAGTGTACACCCAAGTGCAGGCAATCAAGTTGTAGTGATAATCCGGTTAAGTCTGGAGTCGAATCCACAAGGAACTAATGTTGGTGTTTCGAATAAGCAGTGACAGAGACCACAGTGACTAGAACCCTTGAGATTTAAAATTGTGATGTTTAGGGATTTTCCTGGACAGAATATAAGGTTCTTTCCAAGGAGATTTTCTAGATAAAATATAAGAAGTTATCAAATGTAAAAGTCACTCTTTAGCTCGAGGATCTGAATCATGTAGTTAAGCATCCGGTTGTTATACTTGTGCTTGAGAACTCAATTAACCACCATGTCAACATGAAGTTAATTGGAAGATAAAGATGGATTGTGAGAATTAAGAGCATGGTTCCGATGTCTTTGTAGAAGTTTACAAGAATTTTTTGTGCCGAGACTCAATCTGTCTACAAACAAGCAAGTGTTTCTACAAGGCATCCAACTATGACATTAGTATTCCATTCTTTAAATGAAGCACAATAATGGTGAAGATTGAAATGTAGTCATGAAGATCTAGCCGGGGTACTTGCCTAGAACCAATGAGTCTTTCTATGTCAAGATTCATCCGTGTCATAGAAAGTACTCACGGTTGTACAAAGTACCTTAGCTTTGCTAGATGTATTCAATCATTCTATAAGCAAGTGAAATATAAAGTATTAAACATAAACGAAATGCACAAATATAACTTTTGGATGATTTATACATGTCCATCACCTCTTACTAAAGAGTGAATGAGAAACTACTCACTCTTCATGGCTTTGGTAAAGCTAGAAAAGTGAGTGATGCTCATCCCTCAAAATAGAAGAGTTACAAGGTAAAACACACTACACAAGGAGCCGATCTTCGACGAAGAATGAGTGAATCACGTTCCACCCTTCACGGCTTTGGTAAAGCTCTAGAAAAGTGGAAGAGTTTCACTTCTCTAAGGGAAGAAGGAAGCTCAAACAATGGAAGCAAATGAAACTAATAATGAAAATAGAAGAAAGCTAGTCACTTTTGGAGGATTTCCACCTCAATCAAAATATGATCTATTTTCCTCTATGCAAGTAAATGTAAATCTAAGTCTAACTCTACAACTAGCTCTAGCTCTTTTTCTGAGTATGATCCCCCTTGAAGCTCCCACAATAGGAGTATATATAGGTAAGGAAGAGGGGGGCAAGGGAGTGTGAAGGAATAGTGCAAGGTCTTCAAAGTCCAAGTGAGTGCCCCAAGCTCCGAATAGAAAATCAACCACTCTGCAGCCTATCTGGGGACAACGTTCGAACGTTGTTTGGCGTTCAAATGTTGTCTCCTGTCTTTGCTTGATGGGCGTTCGAACGCCAGATGGAGTTTGAACCTTCTACTCAAGTGGCCTATGTTCTCCTGTGAGAGTAACTGTAACACGCCATGTACCATTGCCCCTGCACTCAGTAGCCTGGTCCTCAATAATTCAAGCTAACGTTCGAATGTGGATTAGCGTTCGAACGTAGTATTCAAGTACCTCTATGTTTTTCTTCTTAGCTGCAATATGCCATGTATCATCACTTCAGCAATCTGGTCTTCAAATAACTCAAGAGAACGTTCGAACGTGGATTGACGCTCGAACATTCATGCCTTGTTTCAACCTTCTCCAATTTTCTTCTAGAACATGCGGGTGTTGCGTGAAAGTTTGATATTCATTGCCTTTGGGCCCTTGTACAATTTATGTCCGAAAATGCCTTCCTTGAAACTCTATCAAAGCATAATTAGTCTTAAAAAGGCATAGCATGATGCTCATTTTAACTACTAATCACCAACTATCGAGGAATTGAGTCAAAGCAGCTAGAATGACTAGAACAGGTCTGAATGTATTAGTTCAAATTGACTAGCCGCTCTCGTTGATCGCGAATGACGACAAGATAGTCTTAACACTTATGATACAATAGCCTTGCTTCCTGAAGGATAGCCGGGAGTTCATCAACTAAATGTACCAATGCTTGGCAGTCTTTTTTTAATAATAAAAGGAAAGGCGGCTAGTGACCTGATCGAGTGAAGCCACTCGTCAAGAAAGTTCAATTCATCTACCCGAATGGCAGGGTGGCCAGTAATAATCAGCATTCATGTATCGCAATGATCTTTGAACTTGCAGTTCATAATTAATCCTGAATGCTGAAAGGAGATAGGTACAAAAGAAATGTGGGCCTTTAGAGAAGTTAGGACGGAAGACAAGTTTACTTTAGGTGGAGGAATAACGACCAAGGATGGAGCAGCGACCTGGATAGTCTCAGTGGCCAGAGGAGTACTATGGCATGCTGGGAAGTCAAAGGGTTCTTGCTAACAGGTTGGACCTTCTTCGTTTTCAAGGTCCACAACCTCAACATTATCAACCACATCAGTGACCATATCGTCGAAAGAAGGCATCGGTGGAACTAAGTCAGCTACGTCGAAGATCGTATCATGAGAAGGCCCTATGCTGTCACGTTGGAAAACACGACTCACAAGGGAGGCATCATCCTCAACGTATTGTCCCTCGTCGACCTGAGCATTCCTTGTGATGAGGCCTTATTGGACGGGAAGGAAGAGCTGAGGAAGCCAAAGCCGTAGAGGTTACAGGATCAAGGTAAACGTCCCAAGGATGAACAATGGTAGAAGGAAAATTCCTAATTAAGCCGGTCCTAGGCGACAACTGAGCCTGCTACAGGAAGCCCACATGATTGAGAATAGAGATCGTGTCACAGTTAAATTGCCGAGAAACGTATCGTCTCCACCAAGCTTTGGCAATCTTCAAGAACTCGAATGACTCAGTAAAGGAGGACATTCGAAAGGAGTGGCGGACAAAAGGGTAGTGACGACTGAATTCTAAAACATTCACATCGGTCAAATTAGCCTGATTAATGAGGTCAATATTGAGGGTACAGATAAAGGGATGCGGAATCTACTATACCAAACTAAATTGGCAGACGCATTGCTGCGGGCATGTAAACTTCAACGCCACAGTGAGCATTGGTGTCATAAGTCGGCCCTAGGCCATAATACAAGTCTTGGGTTGGAGATAGGAGAATCAGGCGTCTTCGTGCTGGGATGCAACGTCAACAGGGGCTTCCCCAGGCTTATAAGGAACCATTCTAGCCCCCAGTTTTAAGTAGCATCCAAACGGACTGTGAGCTATTCAAGTTGTACAAATAGGAAAAGCAGTATGCAAAAGTCTCCTCTTTAGAAGGGGTCGTGATGAATAAGCAGCCATAAGAAAATGAGGTTTGTGGACATGTGGTATAGAAAGCTCCGGGAAGTTAGCACGAAACCATAGCTGAAGCACCCAGAGGGGACCCGAACCCTTTTGCATCTTCAACGCTACAGTTTCCCATATCCCACTATAGAGGTGGGTGAACATTACAAGAGCAAGAGCGTAAGAAACCTCTGCGACCAGATTGACGGCCAATGGTATATACTCCTTAGTAACCTTGTAAGACGAGGTGAAGAAGAAGAATTGGTTAAGCTAGTAAAACCGGAATGAAATGTGTTCCTGGTTCGACACTGAAGAGCCATCATACCCGCAGTAGACCGCGATGAAAAAAGAATAGGCAGTAATCGACTTGTTCTGTGTGTTAGTTGGGAAGGTATAGCTCACCTCGGTATAGGTGAGAAGAATGTTAGCCTCAATTCTGAATGGAGGAAGGCCGAGAAGGCTCCGAACTTCGTCTGGAGGCATCTCTTTGAAAACAAGCCCCAGGGCCATTTCTAAAGAAAATGAGTCAGAGAGAGGTTTAAAAGTATGAAGAGTGAACTGGGTAGCTTGCACTCGTAGAAGAGCCACTTCAAGAGCAAAAGTATGAGGAGGCTCTATTGAAGAAGAAGAAGAAGAAAATGTCTAAATAATGACAAAACAACAGGTGTGATGATGGATTATATAGGCGCAAATAACGAGCTGTTATAATAATGAAAAGATATGGACGAATCGCATGCCAACCGTTTCCTGTAGATTTGAAAAGACGAAGGATAGATCGAGGGATTATAGGTGGAAGATTAGCCAAAATCACTGAGCTTCACGGCCAATGGCAGGATGGCAGCCAAGCAAGGCAAGTGTATAGGCAAAGCTTAAATTCAAAAGAGCCAAAACGACGTCCTGAATATGAAGTATTCAGTCACATCATTTTTTTGAGGAGGGGGGGAACAATGTTTATACCCAAAAATAGCAAAATTAGAGGGTGACACGTAGAAAAGATCCAACAATCATGAAAGAATATGTGAGAGTCCACGATTGATAGAGCGATTAAGGAAGTAGGACTCTAAGAATCTCGAAAAATAGGGAGATATGACATCATGAGCCGACAGTTGGGGACGGTTCAGTGCACGTCTACGCATCTCGAGGGTAAAGGCCATGATCACAATAATGACTAAAAAATATGGCTTCGACGGTTGGAGGTCATCCCTATAAATAACATAGGCCAAGCCACAGAGAAAGGATCCATGATCAAACCCAACAAACTCTTCACAGATTCATCCTACCTCATACTCACTTATTCTTGCTCCCAAACAACTTTATTTTTCTTGTAATCCATTACTTCGGTGATCTTTTACTGCTTTTAGTTAATGCTAAGTGATGAGTGCGTAATTTTGCATATTTCATGGCCTCATTGCAAGCATTTCAACTCAACTTTTGCATATAAGTGCTTAGAAGTTAGCCGTTTTGAACTATAATGTTGATATTTTGATGTTGCAACCTTTTATAGCTTAAATGATTGATTTTAGGACATTGCAACCTTGATGGATGTGTGGTGAAGGCATGGACACAATACATGAAGAATTGGAGGCTTAAAAGTGAAGAAATCAAGAAGGCATTGGTGCTTGGGAACAAGGGCATCAGCAACCACATCGTTTGGAAGTACTGCCTCGGAGTTCCTCCATTTTGACCATGATCTAATCAGAATTTGAAAAAGTGCAAAACATGAAAGTTGTAGATCTGGGTGTCTTATATTTTGTGTCAAAATTTCAGCCCAATCCAACGGTTGGATAAAAAGTTATGTCTATTCTACCAAAAGTGGTCCAGAGCAAAAAAGAGGGTACCGGTACGCGTACCGGTACGCCGAAGTTTCTGGTGTTCGGGGTACCGGTATGCGTACCGGTACGCTCCCCTGAAGCAGCCCTGATGCTCCTGCAACTCAGCCCCACTTGCTTGGGGGTCCCACCATCGATTCTCCCACGTTTCCCCCAACATTTCCTTACACAACCATGTCTCTCTTACACCTTGGGGAAGACTTTTGAGACTTGAACATTGAAGGAAGGGGGAGGGAAGTGGGCTGCCAGGCTATGCTCTCCCTAGCCTGTCAAAGCCATCCATTCAGCCCTCTCTTGATGGGAGCTCGTTCACACAGCTAAGGGGGACCACCATGCACGAAAATGAGAGGCATACACTCCATATATTCAACATTACAAGCTTGTATTGGGGTGGCTACCTAAGCTTAGTTTTTGCTCCATTGAGGAAGAAGATGAATAGTGTAATGTAATTTCGTTTTTGCATTTCTTCCATCCATTTCACTTGTAATCCTTTGTAAGAACTTGGTAAGCTTCATTTAATGTATTTAATGCTATTCACTGCAAGTTCATTTCAAGTTTAATCTTTCATTTTAGCTTTCACCATTGTTGCTTCCATGTTTTCTTCATTTCTTAGCTTAAAATGGGTATTGCATATTTTCCTTCATAGCTTTAGATTTCTTGCTTCAAGTTAAGTTTCATGCTTTAAATCTCCATTTCTCTTCCATGTCCATCTACATTATGCTTGTCTTGCATTTTTAATATGAGTAGCTAGGATTTAAGTTGGTTAATCCAAGGGAAAATTCCTCTTGGGAATACCATTTTCAACTCTTCTTCATTCCTCCCTTTAGAGTCAAATGGTTCGGTTTGACGGGGTTGAGAGTGGATGAGTTGGTGAGCCTTTGATATTCCGTAGGCCTAGTCACGGTTTATGCTTAGATACTCACCAATCTCGTCCCTAGCTTCCCCCGAATCAATCGTTCATTCATGCTCAATCGGAGGAAGGCTTTGAGTTGATTTGGTATTCCCATTGGAATGAACCATTTGGATTAGCCAACACTTGCTTTCTTGCATTTTCATTTTGAACAAAACTCACCAAAACACAAATACAAGATTTTACACTTTCTTTTCACTTTTGCAAAATCACTTTCACAAAACTCCCTTTCCTTCCCTGGGGAGACGACCTTGGAATATTTTCCAAGTAAAACACACGACCACAAAAGACTCCTTTCGATTGGGGAGCATTTTTGTTCACCACACACGCATTCCATTTCATAACATTTTGTTCATTCCATTCATTTACATCACCATTCCATTGTTGCCTAATCTTTTGCATCATTCCGAGTGAGAGTGACACTCACCCATTCCTATAAGACATACACACATTTAGGGATGATGTTTAGAGGTTAGGATACAACAACGTTTTTCCATCAATCACTAAGTACAGTACTTGTTACTTCCTTTGAATTCAGTTTACTTGTTGCTTTGCATTTCAGTGGTCTTTTTTACGTTTCAATCTATTGTGCTGTTAGTTGAGATATTATTTAAAGTCCTTGAACCCTAAGGCATTGAAAAAAACTCAGAGGTAATCTTACTCCTCGCTACATTCGCCTGAACAATCACGATTTTCAGAACCTCACACTAGTTTGAGTAGGTAAGGTTGTACGTGTTTGGATTTTAAGTCCAATTGGAATTTGACATGCCCACAATCCAAAATACGCCAAATAGGAGATAATAGATCTCCTTGACGTAGCCCTCTATTTGGCGTAAATTTGCACCCAACTCCCCCATTTATGAGAACTTCAAATTGGACCGAAATCACGCATTGGAGTGTCAATTCAACCCATCTAATTTTGAAACCCATTTTAAGCATTACTTCTTTTAAGAAATCATATTCGACTCTATCATGGGCCTTGTTGAGATCCAGCTTTATTGCAACTGTTTCTTACTCGATCTTCGTGGCGTGGAAGGCCTCATTGGTCACCAAGATACTATCTTGTATTAAACGACTCGGGACAAAAACTGCTTGATTGGGAGTTATCAATCTGTTGAGCACCAGTTTCAAACTGTTAGCCATGACTTTAAATATGATCTTATAGAAGAAGGTGCATAGTAAGATGGGCTTGAATTGGGTTAGACTCTCTAGGGCTTTCTCTTTCGGAATCAATAACTATTTGTTTTGTTAATCTCACGTGCCATAGCTCCTTTGTTGAAAAAAGCCCTCAATGCTTGACATTCATCACTTCCAACGATATGCCAATGTTTGTGATAGAAGATCCCAGAAAAGCCATCAGGCCTTGACGCTTTAAAGGCTCCTAATTGAATTGTCGCCCTCTTTATTTAATCACCGGTTAATTCTTTCAAAAGGAGTCCATTCATTTTCTTTAGTCACTTGATTTGGCACCACTTCTAGAACATCTTTAAAATTTCTACGTGGGCTTGCTTTGAAGAGTTGTTGAAAATACTTTTTGATATGTGCATTTATCTTTTCTTCTTCCTCAATCCACATCACATCCTTTGTTTTCAATCTGAGTATTTGATTCCTCTAACGAGGTCATGTGAAAGAATTTTGAGTATCACCAGCCCTTAACCAATGAATCCTTAACCTCTGAAGCTAGTATTGTTCTTCCCCCTCCAAATTGCGTCGATCCTAAGCTCAATTTCAGCCACTTTTAACAAATTCTTTTTCGAAGGTGCCACTTGTTGTGTTCTGAGTAGGTCAGCATGTAAGGTCTCCAAAATCTTCCTGTTATTTCCAAAATCTTCCTTGCTCCAACTTCTTAGAGTGGCACTACACCTGTTCAACTTTGTATCCAACCGGTGCATAGGTATGACCACTTCCCCCGCTTTCCCATTGTTCTCAATCACTTTTTCACATTTTCCGAACTCCATCCACATAGCTTCGAATTTGAAATGGTAAGGGGCTCTCTTCAAGTTGAAATCAAATTTTGTGATGATGGGGCTATGGTTAGACCCCATTCTTGGTTCATGAATTACTTTAGAATATGAGAATTTCTCCCTCCATTTTGGGTTTGCCATCACTCTATCTAGTTGAATTTGCTCATTGGCATTGTTGGCCTATTGTTAGACCATGTAAATTTGGGTCCTTAGAAGTCCATCTCCATTAGCTTACATTCGGATAGTAGACATTGTATCTCATTGATTTTACCAGACCCTGAAACTCTGCCTCATTGTTTTTCCCAGATTGATCCATAAATATTAAGATCCCCCATTATTAGCCACGACATTCGTATGTATTATGCTTGGGATTTCAAGCATTGCCAAACCTTCTGCCTTTTTTCATATTTAGGATTGTCATAATCAAAGGTAGAGAACTAATATTCATGTGGATTACGCATGGAACCAATGTTACCCAGATTGTGGGTTGCTTTGGTACATGGTACAGGTACGGATACATGGTACGACACTTTCTTAAGTACATGGTACGATAAGATAGGTTTAACTGGTACGGTATTTTGAGCCGCAATTCATTTTGAAACTCTTATGTAGATCGTTTTCACTACTATACAACATTATATATTACTAAATATTCATAAACACTAAGTTAGTTACCATTTATCTTATAGTTGTGCTTGATTTTCTATTATCTAAAACAATATATAATTATAAATCTATATACATGTAGTCAATTAATATGTATTTTATATTTGTGCTACATGTTCTAAAGAGAATTGATTTAAGATTAGTAGACAGAAATGAACTCCTTGTTGTCTTTGTTCATTCCATTTTCTTGAAAATATATTATATCATCAAAATTTTGTTCGTTCCATTTTTTTCTGATGATGTTTTTAAAAGATCAACTGCCTGCACAATGTTTTTTTTGTCCATTTTGGTGATCTAGATCACAAACCCACCTTGTTTGGGATCCATGTACCCAGATCGTGGGTCGTCAAAAGTTTAGTGAATTGTGATAACCATGCATAAAACACCATGTATGGATAATGTTCTTGCTTTTAATTTCAACTTCCACATGTACTCTATTTGTCCACCATAGGGCTAATCCACTAGAAAGTCCAACTGAATCCACATATACACTATTCAAAAATGTGAAACTACTTCTTATTCTTTCAAGTTTTTCGCTTTCTTTGATATCACATAAACAGATGTTTGCTTTATCTTATAGGAATTGAAACTTCGCTTGCACTTTTTTACAAAAAATACATGGTATTGTGCTGGATTTCAAATATGCTCTATCTCTTTTTTTTTTTTAAAAGAACTTAGGTACTGTTTGATGATTTTGAACTTTGTTATGCTAGGGTAAGTTTATTTTTGATGGTCGAACGTTCTACTAGGTGGTGATAGTTATAAAAGAGGTGTGTGATAGTCTTTGGATTGGTTACACAATGTATTTAGGCGTAGGTCCATCACTAGTATATATAAATATAAAAAATGTTTGGGTTTTTTGCGCTGCACCCTTCAATCGTTTTTAATAATGTTTGGATCCTATTTATGAGAAACTTATTTTTTTTGTTTATAATTAATTTTGATTAATGAAAATTGTACAAAATTTAGGTTCAATTTTGGGGTTGGACGTAAAATTGAACCATGTTTTTGATTTAATTTAATTTTTAATAATAAAAACTCGATTTCAATTTTACTTTAGCCAAATTATATAATTCGAGTTCAAAAAACTTAATCATGGTTGAACTTGAGTTGAAGTTGGTGCAACTGTGGTCGGATTGAATTGGGACCTGAAGATTTTTTTTATCTTGGCTCGAGTCTAATTTCACCTCTTCACCGGCCCGACTCACAGTAACCCATTGACACTATTTTTGAAAGCAATTGCACACCTCAGACAGACACCTTTTAACTCCCCACGCCGAAACCTCAACTCCAGAGAAAAAGGCCTTTTTTTTTGAACAGCAGAGAAAAAGGACTTGACTCTCTCTCTCTCTCTCTCTCTCTTGCTCGCTCTCGCAGAACATGCGAATCTTAGAAAGGTTCATCTACAGACCCAACATCTACTCGCAGTCTCCAATCCCCTTTGGCCCATTCAACTCCTCCACACAAAAACGATGGAAGAAACCAGCAAACACAGCTCAAACGCGCCTAGAAAACAGAGCAAGAGACCTGAAGCTCGACAAGCTCATGGCCCACCTCCACAAACTCACCCTCATCCTCGACGTCTACACCCTCATGTCCACAAGAAAACGAGGACCCTTTGTGTCCGTACAATTGATGTCTCGCTGGAACCACCTTATCGGCCTCAATGTCCCCATTGGCGCTTTCCTCCGGAAGTACCCCCACATTTTTGAGGTATTTACTCATCCAATAACGAGGAATATATGCTGTAGATTTACTTCCAAATTTATTGGTGTGATTCAAGAAGAAGAGAGTATTGTTGACGAATTGGAACATGAAAACGTAAGGAAAATCAAAAGGCTTTTGATGATGTCTGTAAATGGTACTCTACATATTCATGCATTGAGGTTGATTAGAAGAGAATTGGGTTTGCCTGAAAATTTCCGAGAATCTATATTGAGAAAGTATGAGAATGAATTTAAGTTAGTTGATTTGGAAATAGTGGCATTGGTCAATAGAGATGAGAATTTGGGTGTGGCTGAGGTGGAAAAGTGGAGAGAGAAAGAGTATAGAGAGAAATGGTTGAGTGAGTTTGAGACCAAGTATGCATTCCCAATTGATTTTCCAACTGGGTTTAGGAAAGAAGGTGGGTTTAGAGAGAAATTGAGGAATTGGCAAAGACTTCCTTATGTGAAACCTTATGAGAAAGTGGAGGTTGTTCGGGTTCGCACTTGTGGAGGGATTGAGAGGTTTGAGAAGAGGGCTGTGGGAATTCTTCACGAGTTATTGAGCTTGAGTGTGGAGAAAATGGTTGAGGTTGAACGACTGGCTCATTTTAGGAGGGATCTTGGGATTGAGGTTAATATCCGCGAGCTTCTTTTGAAGCACCCTGGGATATTTTATATATCCACTAAAGGAAATACTCAAATGGTCTTTCTAAGAGAAGCGTACCGTAAAGGGTGTTTGGATGAGCCAAACCCAATTTATGTTGTTCGAAGGAAAATGGTAGACCTTATTTTTCTGGGATGTCGAAATACTAGAGAATTAAGAACTCAAAAGGAAATCAAGGAGGAGACTAAACAAGAAGTACAGTGCAATGAAAATGGAGGGGACAGAAGGGAAGGTGACTTTGTTATTCCAGTTTTAGAGTGTTTGAATGATCAAAATACTGAAGACAATCATATTTATATCTAGAGAAGAGCTTAGTGGTTTCTATGAGAGTTCAATTAGTCCAAGTGAGAGATAGGTGATATATAAGCTGCATTTGGCAAAGGATGACAGATTATATTGAGTAACATGTGATTATCTCCTCTCGGTTATTACTCTTTGATGTCAGAATGTTGCTTAGTGTTGACATGGAATTTAAAAAGTTGCTTCCCACAAATTGGTTACTCAGGACAATAACTTGGTCAGTGCTCTTGTCTCTCAAACTTATTTTGTTCTCTCTATCATTCAAGTATCAACAAAACTTACTCTGTCCTCCTAGATTTCAAGATGTATTATTTGTCATATCATCAATAAAAACTCTTAATTACACAAATTATGTGGACATATTAACTTGTTTTCCCCAGTATTTGTGATTTTATTAAATCTTAATGCCGTCTTTTGCATGCAGACACTCTTTCGTGTGATTGATTGTTTGTTGGAAGGTGTATGAGTTTTAATGACAGGTAAAAGGATCTGTGGCAAAGTCTTGTTAATATTTCGAACTTCTTTAATAAATTTATTTTTAAGGTGACACCTTATTTTCACATTGTCTGGATACTACAATAATTTCACTATTATAGAAAATTAGAAATAACAATTTGCAGGTCATTCTCTTGAAAAGGAGCTAAAATCACTGAAGTTTTGGCCAAACGCCACACGAAATAATCATTTTTAATGTCTCCTTTTCTCCTGATTTGACCATGCACTTGAAGAAGCTATTCCTATTAACCATTATTTAGTTTTTTGTCTGAAAACAGAATTCTGGACCTTGGCTGGAATGTCCAGCATTAGTTCATAATTTCTTCACAGGACTTATAACTCCATCCCTTTGAACAGCAAACACTTCTCAATGACTTGTAAACCTTAATGTGTTCTAGGAATTGCTCCAGGGACAAGCCTAAGTTTTGGAAAGACACTAATACAAATCTTCCGACTAAGAGCAGTCGGATGGAATATTAGCCACCCAAGTGAACTGTTTCCTGACATATCTAAAATCAAACCTTTGAGTCCAAATGCACCCAATGGCATTGACTACTCTCTAGAAAATCTTTGACATGGTGGTCCTATTTTGCCCCTCCATAGTTCTTAAACGCAATCCACCTTCATACTTCGGTCTAATTTAGAGCAATTGATCGTATGGATCTTACAGCCATAGATTTGAAACAATGAGTGTCGAACTTGAGGCTCCGTATCATGATCTGATTGATTAATGAAAAAAACACTATCTGCGAATATTGGAATTGCTAATTCATTCCTACCCACCTAGAATTATATTATCACATTCACTTGGATTCTTCAACAATGTAAGGCATCAAGACGAGAATATACATCACTATTCATGTTGCAGTTTTCTCTTAGTGCTTAACTTTTCTCCTAACCAGAACATCGCCCTGGGAAGAAGATGCAGAATTTCTCCCATCATCACAATCTTGTTAAATGAGGTAGCCTCGTGGATGAGACTCTCACTATTGCAGGTTTAGGGGGTCAAATTTACGCAATCTCAGCTCCCCATGTTGAGAAATTGTTTTGGTGTCCTCTCAATTTGATCAAGTTCTAACATTTTTTAACTGAACTCGAGTCTCGACAAATTCACCAAAAATGATTCTCACTATGCTTGAATATTTCATTTGGATGTGAAGTTGGGCCCATGAGTTGTTTCAAGAAGAATGATGGATGAAGCACGATCCCCATGGCCTCCTCAGGGATGGTAGGAACTTCTAGGTTGGATCCCATGTCATCCAACGAGGAAGACATTGTCGACCTTTCGAGTATTTAGTGAAATTGTAGCTAAGCGATTGACTTTGAACATTTGAAGAACTAAACAGTTAAGTCTTGCTTCTAATGTTTGAGTTATGAGCTTGCTGATTTCTTGGTCTCTCTTATTTTCGTTCATTCGTTTGGAGAACAGTACTCCCTGGGATTGTTTGTGGTATCCTTGAGTCAGATTTGCACTGTATGTGAATAAGAAGCTATTAACCCATTTGGACCTAGATTGGTTCGAACTGTGCATTAGAAGGTATTTGCCATCTTGCTTTGACTTGAGGGTCTTGTCAATTGTTCGCTGGTAGGGCCAGTCTATTGAGGGAGGTGAGAAGAGGAGGATATTCACAATAGGTCTATCTTGGTCGCACTTTTGACAAGTATGCGGTACTTGGTGATGATGTTCTCATCACTGATTGTCATGTACTAACCATGGGGTCGGGGGTTCGAATCCCTCCTCGCCCACAACCAGCCCAAAAGGGAAGGACCTTTCCCTCTGGGGTAGGAAAATCATGATCGGGATAGGGATAACGGACCAAAAGGTATGGAACTTGGGTGTGGGTCTTTTTTCGAAACGGAATGACCTTTTTATTTCTTATTTATTTATTTTAAGTACTTGTGTAATGGCAGAAAAAGCCGCAAAGGCGTGCCCTTTTTCTTTGGTTGGATTGTTTTTGTCTTTGGTGTACAACCTCCTGGGGTTAGTGGGCTGGCACAAACACTAGATAGAAATCGTACCGGTATGTATTCTTGTAATCAGCCACTTGCTCGACCATTCATTTTAGTTGTGCTATTTTTAGAAATTGGAAGATTTTCTCGCTATATGAGCATGAAAGTTCAACGATCAAAAGATGCCTTCTCGAGCTCAAAACTCGTTTATTCTATTCATTCACTATATTCGAATGAAATTCAAAGTCTACTCTTGCATCTTCCATTCGTGCATTTGCTGCTTCCTTATCTTTCTAGTTGCTCCGTTCCAGAGCAGTCCTTACTCTCATGTAGTATAGGGAATGAGAAAAAGTGAAAGAAGAGAAAGTGCCATAGTGAGAATGAGAACGGCTATGTAGCCATGGTGAATCAAGTTAAAGTATTAGGAATAGCACTATACGGATTTCTGACACTTGTTACTTGACCAAATCACAACAAACAATAAATACTAGGAGTCACATGGGATTTATCTAACTAAAGCCAAGCTAAGCTAATGAAAGGGAAAGGCCCCGAAGCCAGGTCGTAGTGAGGGGATGGACCCAACATAATCTCTAGCATATGGGCGATGCCTAAGCTTCGTTCTATGGCGGTTTAAGCTAGCACCCGTTTCAGCATATCATCTCGCTCGATTCCAAATCCATAAGAGGCGGAGGAAATAGCACCAGCATCAGAGCTAGAGAGTATAAACCTAGGTTGCTCCTGTGGCTGACCCTACTTAGCCTTCACCAATGATGGAGGACTTTTTTTACCTTGACCCAATACCCGACTTATGGGCCGGCTTGCTACGTACAATCGAGCTTTTGGGAAAAATCAAAATCAAAAGGAAAGAAAAGAACGAAAGGAGTCATGTTTAACCTTGAATGATACGTACAATCGAGCTTTCGGGCAATGCCGATTCCTACTTCCCAAACCGAAGACCGACTTTAGCCATCTATTGGGCCTCCCCCATTTTGAATTGGTGTCCTCGAGGGGCGGTACACACGAGAACCAACCGAAAAAGGGGCAAACTCATTACATACTCGCATCGACAAACTCACCCACAACGGGATTGAAAATCCTGGAATTAGAATTCCAATCAGTTCAACCAACTCTAACTCAAAGGTTGGGTCCTCGTGTCCTTCCCAATAGAGTTTCATTTCGCAAAGCAATGAAAAAAGCTATTGAATTAACCGAACAAGCAGATACTAAAGGAATTGAAGTACAAATTGCAGGGCGTATCGACGGAAAAAAAATTGCACGTGTCAAATGGAAGAGGGGATTCTTGCTGCAGCTCGTATTTCCAACCTCTTCTTCGGGCTTTGTTGAGCAGTTAGTTGCTTCATTCCATGCCTTTCTACGGGCATTAGTTGCTTCTTCTTCTGGTAAACAAGATAAGGGGATGTATGGGACTGACTTAGTCCTTTAGAAGGATCTTCCTCGGGAAAGTCTCCTGTTCGGTTATCGGCTGTTAGTCTGATTTGCCCTTCGAGCTCATCTCTGTGGTCTGTCCGTCCTTTATCCCGTGCTAGTTAGCTTGTAACGAATGACTTTTCTTTTCATTCAATATCCTATGCCCTGCCCGCAACCTCCTTCTTTAACGCCGAACGGTATCTGTTGGATCTAGGGGTTGAGATTAGTTATCCAAAATCCATGATCTCTGTTATAGGTTCAACTGAATTTGCTAAGCGGCATAGAGTGAAGGAGATGAGTTTATGTGATACTAGAGTGAATGAGATGAGAGTGGACCTTAGTCCTATCTCTATCCGAAACTTGCAAATGTGTTACCATCCCTGCGGTCTTATGAATATTCAATTAAAATATCCTTGTAAGAGGTTTTCGACCCCAGCTTGGATTGGAGGAGTTAGCTATTGCTTGTTAGTGAAGAGCATCCATACTCGTAATGCGCACTTTGTTCATATTCTAGCTATGTACATCAAGCAACATATCCCTTCGAGCTTTGGCTTGGTAGGGATCGTCCCCTCTCATAAGCTAAAAAGCACGGACACAAATACGGCACTAGCCGAACACGCTGATACAAAATTTTTCAGAAAAGTAGGACACAAAGATGTTGGGGGACACACTAAATATTAAGTATTTATTTTATATATATATATGATCATATGATGAAATAAAAATACATTAATAATAATCATTTAATTCATCCTTTCATAATTCTAACAATGTATGTCACAAAGTCGTCATATAGAAATATATTGGACAACTACACTAATCATAAACATCCATGACCCAAAAACCAACTTCTACAACATGGGTGGAGCTTGGTCTTCGCAGCTATGAAGTATGCTCTTGTTAAGCAAGAGCATCACGTCTCACATGTTTTAGAGGCAGTAACATATTATGAACATGAAGTATACCCAAGAGTAATACTGATATCCTTAACGCACTCCTAAATCTGGAGTAGATATACCTTATAATCCAAGCTTTGATGAATCAACACTTTGATAAACATATTTGCATGTTGGGAGAGTGCGAATAAACACTTTGGCAGGCATTTGCAAGTTAATTCTCATATTGTACAGTTCACATCACAATATCTTCACTTAGTATCTTATCTAGGATAAAGAGACTGTTAACCGCAATGTGCTTAGCCTTGTCATGAATTATTGGATAGCAACAATGTGAAGTGATGCCTAATTATTGCAAAACAAATGTGAAGGAGGTTGAGCTCGGAAGTCGGTCTCCCGAAGAAAGTATTGTGATCACGTTGATTCACTCGTAATATATGCTATTACTCTGAATGTAGTTTTAATACGGGATTGTACTACCACAGTTTATCTTATACTTTTTCAGGAAACCAAATTTTCCAAACAAAAAGTACAATAGCAAGTAGTCGACCTCAAATGGAGGGAGGTCTAGCCCAATCAGTATCGGGAAAACCATCTTCTGTAAGATGTCTATTCAGTTGATACAACTCCTCAAGTCTAGGAGTTTGTTTAAGATATTGAAGAATATGAAAAACAACATCCCTATGTAGTACTCGAGGTGCTCCTATAAATTGACTCACAATACTTACCACAAATGTAATATTTGGCCGACTAAGGTGATGTAATTCAACTTCCCAATCAATCTGTGATATTTGTCTGGATTTGCAAATATTGCACTATTGTCCATCAAAGTGTCTTATTTGGATCCATTGAAACACTAACTAGTATGCCAACTAGTAAACATATTATCCAACACATCAATCCACATCTCCTATGAGAAGCTAATAACCTACTAAAACTAGCAACTTCGATACCGGAAAGTAGTTTAGTTTGTATGAGACTAAGTATCAAAGCAATGCTGCAAAAAAACTTTTAACTTCACAATATCATCCACATTATTGTAGGTAATCATTATATCATCCACATAAACAATCAGTATAATGTGATCTTAATTAGTGTGTCGGTGGAATACTGAGTGATCTAACTGGCACCTAAAGAGACCACATTGCATATCTAACTTGTGAAAATTTACAAACAACGGTACTCTCCCTAAGTAAAAAGTCCAGGTGGTTGTTCCATGTAAACCTCCTCATGTAAGCCATTGTGTGAAAAAGTATTTTTAATATCCAACTGAAACAAAGGCCAATTAAAGTTAGCAATCAAAATTAACCCAAGAGTAGAGGACATCTTAGCAATAGGAGAAAAGTTTCATTATAATCAACACCATAGTCTAGGTGAAGCCCTTAACAAGATGTTGGGCTTTTAGACGGTTAATCGTACTATTAAGATGGAATTCACATTATAAATTCACTGACAACTGACATTCATTTTACCACGGTCTAACAGAAAGAGATCCCAAGTCACGTTATGATGCAAGGAATTCATCTCCACCTCTATAGCTTTTTGTTGGATATTTTTTGCAATAACAATAAACAATGAGTCACAAACAACAGAGAGACTTCGTTTAAAAGAAGATGAGGAAAACAAAGGGGGCACTTTTGTAGATGATATCAGAAGGCAAGAATACAACCTCACCGGAGTTGTAGAACCAACCTACCTCATCTAATGGGCTCTGTGCTTTTGTCGAATGTCTAATTTTCTAAAAAAATAAATTTTCCCCTTAGAACTTAAGGCCAAGTACTGGCCCACAAAGTCAATTCATTTGAACCTTTTTACAAATTGACTAACCACTGAAGGAGTAATTAGGTTTCTCAATCGACTTGCTAAGCTAACCAACATGTGGAGTTAGATGATGTTTTCAGTAATCTTCAATCCACTTTTCAATGCACCAATGGCCTAGATTTATACAACCTTGATGACGCATGAGGCTCACTGAATTTGCTAACAAAACATAAGATCTAATAATGACAAATGCAAAGTACAAGCTGAGGTTACCTGACAATAGCAGTTGCAAAAGTTGGTTTTGGTGCCTTTTCTTGCTTTGGATGGGTGTAGTAAGCGATGAAATGCTTTAGAGAGTTGAAAACAATGCATAGATCCATAGATTCGTGAATAGGTCAATCTTTTGAACCACTGCTAAATCCATGGGTTGGCAAAAAAACAACTTGACAAACTGAAATATCTTAGTAGCCACAGAGGAAAAGAAAGCAAAAGAGATTCCCATAGTATCGGCGCTAGCGAAATGGGAGCAACTAAACAATGAACACGGGGTTGTGGGAGAGTAATACTTCTAAGCACCATAATATTCTTGAACTATGAAGTACGAATGCTTCGTTTAGGTCAAAGTATTCATATCGGATATGATACACGTTGAATATTTGAGGATACTTGCTCATATCTAATATTCTATTTCTTTAAGTCTGGATATGTCTTACATATGTTCACCCAAGATGGATGCACGTATACTCCCTATTTTCCCATTGAAACGCCCTATGACTTTGAAGATATGTGGTAGTTTCTTAAGCATTACGGCAAAAGGATATTAAATGGGATGATTATACCCTATTTCTTGGAAACAATTACTTCTAAGCAAACTAGTTGGTTAAATATTGTTTTTGGTTGCTTTAATACTTTGCCATGTTTATTTTTCGGGTATATCATGATGAGACCATTTATGCTTTTTTTTTAAAAGTAATAATTGCTCACTTTTCAATTCCTACTACAGAATTTACTGAAAATTAAAATCATTAGATAATCACAAAAATGCATAGAAATATGATTTTAGAATATCCTAGCCTTACTCCTAGCATATTTTTTTTTTATGTTTGGTCATATTGCTGTGTCTGCATCGTACCTTCTATGTATCCCGAGTCTGTGTCCATGTTTCCTAGTTCTTGATCTATATTAGGTATCCAGTCATTATCATTTATTCGTTTCCAGCTATTGGCTACTGTATGCTCTGGTTTGGTTGCACTTTCTACTTTAATTTCTTCTGTATTTTCTCCCCTGATCCTCCAGTATTACTGCTCAATATCTCTTCATGAGTAGTCAGGTTTGGCCATTTGTGGGTTTTTTTACTTTATTACTTGGAAATTTTATTCTATGACATGCATCGATTGTGAATCAACATTTTTTGCTCTCATGTAGTTCAGCATGTCAAATTAGAAATTGCCTGCCATACTTGTTATTCCTGTGCATATCTGGGCTGAGCTTTTGTTTACTAAAGGTGTATTTCCTTAGTACAACATTAGAACTCTCCCTTCTATCATACCCATAGACCCTTGATGTAGATTACAAAACCTTTCATGGCTCATTTTTACTCCTCGTTTATGTTGTCTACTGTATGTAAAGAAATCAGACAATTGGGTGAAGATTCTCTTTGGGATATGTTTATTTTTAATATCAAGTTATCGGCCCTATGCCCTTCCTACCAACCTGGATTTATGGGGAACAAACTAAGCAATGACTTTTTATAATTTCTGAACAAATATGGACCATGTAAGTCTTTTGATTTAGTGAACTTTCATTGATCTGGTGTTACAGGCATGTAGCTCGCTCACTGAGCAAGAAGTAATATGACGACATGAGTACTTGAACTTACGTTTATGGTCCAGAAGGATAGTGGGGCTTTAGCACTTGTTTGGACTGTGATGGCACTGTTGTTAATACCCCTCTTGGTCAGGTTGGCTTATAGTGATATATGTGGAAAATCCATTTTCCTCGTCTGTTGATTAATTTTATTGTTGAGTTTGATTTATTGTTGAATCAATGGAAAATGATTTTCACTTATCAATTGTTTTCTCAACTAGTTAGCAAAAGTATACAAACTTTGTCTCGTTTGTAATTTCTAAAGGTTGCTAACTGTGGCTATCCTACAGAGAAAATATGGTATCAGAAGAGGCCATACTTTCAAATCTCACCGTTACCTTGATTCTTTTGATACTTGCTTATGCTAAGCTAGAATCTTATCCGCACATGAGGGGTTGTGTTGAAGTATGAAAGCTTGCACACTTGATTTCTAACAGAAAAAGTTTTTTGGAGTAGATGGTGGTTTAACATAGTATCTTTGAGGGCTTTGGGCAGTTGGTGGGTTAAGTTTTGTCACCCATTTAAATTCCCCGGTCTATTTATCTGTTTGTTTCAGTTCATCTCCAGTTTGTTTGTGAGCCTGATCTGCTTCAGTTCTGTTAGTTAGCCCACACGATGAGAGGGTGTGAAGAGAGCTATTCCACATATGGTATATATACTTGATGGGCCACTACACCAATTGCCAACTAGTTTTGGGTTAGATGATCTAACACTAATCTGGTATATGCTCTTTCTAGATATTTGTTTCGACAAATCCTAACCCTGAGATTCTATAAGCAGTGAGGATATTTTTTATAGTTCTTAGCCAATTTAGTTTGCGTTCCTTTAAAAATATGAAGGGCTCTTGATGAGCTCAAGACTAGTCATTGATGTTGTTTACTTTTAGGATATTGAAGCAATCAAGGCATGACCAAGGTAATTGGTAGTCAGAAGTCAACTTACTCGTTTCTCCTGATCAGTTCACATTTTTTATGACTATTGGGTGCACACGTCTTGCACGTGAACTATTTTAAGTTATAGTTATGTTTGTAATGTTAGCTCAAAGATCGAGATTACAACATAACAGCCTAACAAACAAACTTTGTCCCACACAAGTTTGAATCAATTAAGGAATGTTTCACTCAAATGAATACTTCACATAAATGAATGAAATAAAACATAAGTCCATTGCTTAATACACAAAATAAAATTCACATACATGAGTTATATAGTTGTGGTATCACTCCATTGCTATGTCTGATTGCTTCTTTGTCTGTAATATTTCAACCAATAACAAAAATGAAAATCAAAGAAAATTATTTTATTTTTTATCTAAAAATTTATCTTACATATGAGCAAAAAAGTGCTAATTCTTAATGGAAGATCATAAACAGTCATGTTACTGTAGTCATTGAACAATCAATAATATACTTGGGAGTGATTCACATAAAGGGTTGTTAGGATCCTATTTATAATTGGCTAATTTTGTGAAGTCTTTTATGTAAATGTCAACTTATTCCATAGTCATAATGCTACAAAGTTGAAGATCTGAAAGCGTCAATGGAAGGGAAGGAGATTGTGCTTCAAGCAATATCGAGAGGATGATTAAAGTTTTGTTTAATTTATTAGACTTAGGAAGATTAAAGTTAAAATGAAATCGGTGATTAATCCGAATATGGCTTCTAGGTATTTTCAAATTTTTTTTTCTAAACCTTGTTATGTTTTGAAAACATAGATTGAGCCATAATTGGACCCTATTGAGTAACACCCTTAGTGCTCAAGGGGATAAATTTTTTGCTTGATTTTAGGCTTAAAAAATCAGCAGGGACCGCCCAATGTTCACTAGCCTTCAGTAGAGCGGTCTCTGAACACTTAGGGATAAAATCGAGAAAGGTTGAATGAGTGGACTAGAGAGACCGCCCTCTGGGTAGCTCGGGCGGTCTCAGCTCTACTGTTATGTTTGAATCTTTTTTTTCATTCCACTAGCCACTGTCCTCTCACTACTTAAGTGGTCGTTCGCGAATTTATATTTTTTAGTCCCCAAGACATGCTATTCCGAATTTATAAATAGGTGGTACCTTTCTTATGTTGGGATAAGCCTCTTGAGAGTAAATTCAGACTATCTAAAACCTTGAGAGCTTGTGAGCAATTGCAGATTCCTAAATCTAAAGGCTAACCCATCTTGTCATTCATATTCAAACTCACACAATGGAGAAGAAGAACTTTCTTTGTTCTACCAAACCCACTTGTTGAAGGTGTATATCGAGGATCTTGGTAGAGAAGATTGCTTGAGGCCTAAATGAATCATGTGGCGGAGAGTTCAAGTGAAATTATCCATAACGTCGAAGAGGGAGTTTCGGCGGAAAGATCTATTGAAGGAAAGAAGTGTCATAACCATGGTATTGGTTGAGGTATAAGACTCGAGTACTTGTAGATTGACCCTGGGATAGTGGATTAGGCTTGTGTGTATATTGTTTCATAGTTGTCAAATCGCGATTCGTATCGTGAATCGAAATCCTAAATTTGATAATCGTGAATCGTATCGAATCGTGAATCGTAAGATTCAACACAAAATTTGAACAAAAATAATAAATAATACTAAAATTTTAAAATAGACAAAATATTGAATATTGAACATTATTACATTCTAAAAATAATCAATTGACATAATCACGTTATCTAAATGGAAAGACGCTAGCCTTTTGCTTCATTTTTATCTTTTACTTAACCATTTTCAAATTCAACAACTTGAAGAAAAAAAATTCATTAAAGAACCATGGCTATTCAAGAACTAAAATAGTGACACTCAATATAGATTATGTTACAAACATGAATGAAAAAAGAACAAATAAGAAAATTGATTAGGAGAAAACATACAGGCCAACATTTTGAAAAAAAAAAATAGAACCTAACAAACTACCCATGAAAGAATTGAGAGCAAAAATCAATCGATGATGCGAGAGCGTTAGCCGTGACCTTTAGCTTTAGACAACGCAAGGCGAGCTTTAGACGACGTTAGAGAGAGAACGAGCTAAGAGATTGAGTTTTTATTAGGGTGTGGATTCCTTTACAAACAAAACGACATTGTTTTACTGTTTAGCGGACAAAATGACATCGTTTTGCAAAAAAATTGGGTTTAAAAAAAAAGTGATTGAATCATGCGATTCGGGCAATACGAATCGAATCATATGAATCGTACGATTCAGGTGCGATTCAACTCTAAAACGATTCTCATATAAGATACGAATCATTTTGTACCTGTATCGAACCGAATCGTACGATTTTGATAACTATGTATTGTTTATGTATACACACTTGTGATTTGCAGCACACATGCGCACTATGTATTTGATGTTATGATTGTTTGATCTATCATTACATTTATAGTGGTTTGGTAGATTGTTACATTGGAAGCAATTTGCGTTGTTGTGAGATCGAGTGTTAATTGAACAAATTGGCATGTTCATAGACACACCAATTCACATAGCGGGTATGGGTTCTTCTTGTTAAGGGGTTCTCACACTTAATTGTTAAATTAATTTGTGAAGAGGTAATTGTGGTAAATATAGATTAATATTGGTGGTTGTCCGAGCGAATTTTTTAATTAACCTATTCACCCCTTCTAGGTAGTGGCTAGCATTCCACGTGTTTCATTATGAGGGAAGATCCACAGTATCTCTCCCCTAACAAGGGTGAAAAAGTATTTATCAATTCTTTTTAGTTTGTGTGGTGTTACCCCATTTATTTAATGATACCGTCTATACACCAATTCTACGATACTCCCTCGTGGTCCAAAGCACATTCTTTGGCAAACCTCAACACTATTAGCAAAAAATTTCGAACAAACATAAATGATATACAATGTTACTAAGTGTTGTCCGAATTCGATATTGACAATTTACGTGCAAGTATACACGATCAACAAGTAATAAAGTGATAAGTAGAGGATCGTTCCGACGGAGAATTATTACTAATAATTCTCAAGTACTAACTTTATATCAATTCGATTTTATTTAAACAATTGGAATTGAACTATGAAATTACTAATTTAAAACTAAATTTAAAATTACTGAACAATGAGTGATTTTACCGGATAAAAGAATTTAAGATTACAACTTCCCCTAATGGTTCGTATAAATCTTTCCACTCTCTTTCCAATTAATTGATCAAAATAAGTTGTTAACTGAGACTTCAAAATTATTTATCAAATCTCTTCTGATAGTAAGATAAACATATCTCTCTCAATTAAATTACTATATTTCTATGCAAAATAAGTTAGAATAGATTCATTAAGTTCAAACTCTCATAAAAGTTACACACGGCATATAGGTATATTCCTATCCTATACACAAACCCAACTATTCAATTCTAAGAAGAATCAACTAGACGCATGTCATCATATTTCGATCTAAACCTAGAATTCATCTCCCAATTTCAGCTAGGTTATCAAATTAATTGCTGGTCAAACAATTATATATTAAGTACAAAATATGATAAACAACTTATATATGATCAATAAGAACTAGAAACGAGAGTAGATTAATTTAACTAAACATCAGGTTCCATTGCAATCTTAATAAAAATTTAGTTCATAATGTAATTGAAAAATATCATCATCAAATTAATCAACATCTCAGAAAATCAAAACTAAAAGTAAGAGAAAAGAATGAAAACTTAGTTGCAATCTTCAATTCCTCTCTAGCTTTCAAGTCCAGTCCAATCTTCTTCGCGTCACTTCCTTCGATTCTTGCCTTCAATTTTCTATCAATCATTGGTCCTTTTTCTAATGTTAGCAGTCCCCAAAATCAGTATATTTATATCACAGCTCAAACCCTAGCATATATGTGGCATTAGAGTTCAATTTCGGCTAAAAAACAAGTCAGAATTCGCGTCCACATTAAAACAAGCGCTGCAGCCCTTAAAATCAGCGCAGGGGCGCTGACTTTCTACCCTCCTAGCGCCTAGGCACTGGTTTGTAGCGCTGAGGCGCTGATCCCTTTTTAAGCCTAGAGCTTCCTTTGTTGCTTATTCTTCAAAAATCCAACACTTAGGCTCCCAAATGATCTTGTTTCCTTCCAAATGATGATCCCTACAAAATAACATAAAAGCACACAAAACAAATAAAAAGGAACATAAAATACTTGAAAACTTGCAATTTCATCAAGTCAAGAATATTCAATTCGTAGGTATAAAACCCACTCATCACTAAGCTACAAATAATTGCATAGATATTTGATACACGAACACATCACGTACTCCAATAAAATTATTTAAAATCTCAAGCGTGGGACAAGCATGGTACAACTATCAATACTCCTAATTGGTCCTAAACAGCTCATTACTTTTGGCATTAGAAGATCTACTACAGTCGAAACAACTCGCACACGTCTTACGTTGTGGATGAATGGGCAGCTAGAAAGATACTGTAAACCCTCGTTATGGTCAATATTGTGCTAGGTATAATTGTTTAAAGAATCAATTCATGAAGAAAGGAAGCTCCCTAACTTTTTTCTTGTATGTTCTTCTCTTTGCATAATACTATTGTAGACTTTGAACCTATAAGAGCACGGGTTATTCCTTATACACTTGAAGCCTGTTCAATTTCATCTCCCATTGTTTGCTTCTACGATCCTAACTACTTTCACTTGGAAACAACTGAAAATTCACTTAGTTCTTTTTTATATGTTAATGGATAGAATTAGTTTCTAATGGGATGTTCTGTTTTCAATAACATCAAACTTCTTTTTATAAGTCAAAACACTCACCTTAGTATTTACTTAATTTGAGGGTATGCTGGTCAACATACTTGCTTCTATCCAGTACTACAATCCATCGATCAATTGGGCATGTTCTTCCCCAAGCTACAAAATTTTCAATCATTTGCACTGCATTCAATGAATAAAACCAAACCACAAGAATTCAAAAGAATGATTTGAAATAAACCCGAGGCATGTGATCATAAGAACGTAGCATATAATCGCCCTTTCTAGCCTTGGACGGCATGGAGCAGCCTTCACATTCTTCAAGTTCTTGCATAACAATGTCACGTAAGTTGCCAACCACTAACCAAGACAAACCTACTTTCAATAAGACCCACAAAGATTATTAGATACAAAAATCAAGAAATGAAAGAACTCCAAAGAATTTTGATTGCAGATCCAAAAAGTGCTCGGGAAGAGTAATAAGAAGCAATATAAAAACGGGGAAGAGTAATAGAAAGGCAATATGAAAGTTTTGAGAGTGATGATTGAATTTATGATGGGAAGATAAAAAACCTTATATAACGACTGCAGGCAGTGAACCACTCATTTCCAACCATTATAGAGTCTACATCCTTAGAATTATATTCTCTTTACTTTTTTTTCTTCTTAGAGTAAAATAATTATTCAAATTTTTTTCAAGATATTGACATTTAGTAGTAGTTTAAATATGGACAGATAGATAGATATAGATAGATGTCACGCACTATATATATAGTGTGTTTAGCTTCTTGTTTTCTATATGTAGAGGAAGAGGGACAACCTTTTAGGAGTCGTGCTCCTCCATCTCTCTTGTTAACATAAACTGATAATTTAATGTAGAGAGTAGAACATGAGGAGTACGTCATAAATGGTATTAATAGAGTTAATAAAGGTTGTATTGTGTTGTCTTTATATATTTGTTCAAGGGTAATGATGGAAACTAGAAGTTTTTCTTACTCCTTGATATTTAGAAGTAGTGTAGATATAGATTTACTATGAATCTATTTCAAATAAAAATAATTAATTTGTAAGTTTTCGGTCTTGAGAAGCTCGGGGAAGATTTCCCACGTATAAGGTGTAAATATTTTCATATTAGTGGAAGCACATGAGGCCAATGAATTAGAGATTGATCACTTCATTGATATGAAATAATTCATTCCATTAGATAGGGACTTCCATTAGAAATTTTACAGTTTGCTATTATAACGTGCCATGGTTATCTCAAAAGATTCATTCCACAAAGGTAGCAGAGAAGCTGGAGATGCAGTTTTAAGGGAAAAAAGCGGAAATGGATCTACAATTTGGGGATAATATGATATTCGACATGAAATCTTATTATAAGAGCTCTGCCATCTTGGAATGACATGTTCCAATGGAGGATTAGATGTGATTTTTTTATATCATCATGCAGTTTAAGGTGGCAAATAATCTATCAGGACTTACAATCTTAAGATTATTTTGGGTGATGCCTAAGAACACTGACTATGTGCTTTCAAGGTAGAGTACTAACCTTGGAAAGTAGGCCTAGAAAAGAAAAAAGGTTGGAGTTCCACAAACTTATATTGGAGAATATTGAGAGTGCCGAAAAAAGAATGTGCTTTTAATTTCAAGTCGAAGTCCAGATCTGTTAGTCAGATAGGCTATAAGGTCTAAATAAGCAATAATTCCTGTTTTGCCCATTTTTTCAATCAAAGCTCTTGGTAAACACTCTTATTCATTGGTATTGTAATATTAATAGGTCCCCCATAGAAATGTCCAAACCACCTCAGTTAATTCTTTGTTAACTTATCTCTTACTTGTACAACTCCTAGTATTTCACAATTATGCTTATTCCGAATTCGATCTTCATTGGGTTTTATCACATTCTCTTAACATTCATATTTCAGTTACTCTTAGTTTTCGAGCATGTTGTCTAGTGTTAGACCAAAAAAGGCATTAGACTAGAAAAACATGTAGTTTCCGAAACAAAGAATTCTATGAGGAAATAAATGAGAAGAAACCATTACAAAGTATGCGAGAGATTCCTAGGAAAGATATTCCCTCGTTACAAAAGTTAAAGAATTCTTGGGGATGGACAAGATGAAGCCTTAAGCAAATCACCATTATGATGGGTTGCTGCCCACTCCATTATTCCTCAATCAAAAGAATAAAAGTAGCTCAACTTCCACCTTCAGATGTCCCAAGCTTTAGTGAATTGATAATTGCTTGCTCTAGGTTTGAAAGCTAGAAACCTACCCAAGTAAGAAGAGGGGTGCTTACACTTCAAAAAACATTTATGTGGCCCGTTTGGATGCAAAATAGAAAATTAAATAGCATAATTTTGATCTCCCAGGTGAAATGTCCATCAAAGGCAAAATAGGAGAAATTTCATGATTTAACTTTCTGTGAGTGTAACGCCCCAAAACACACCCTGGACGGCATTACTATCTAAGACCATTCACAACATGAGAGCGACTAAATAAATTTCATCAATAAGGAAATTTCATTCATCACATTTCATACCCATAACATTATCCCAAAAGAATAAGCCAATTCATGGCAATTACATCCCAAATCATTAAACATAACTTAGCAGCGGAATAACAAAAGATCATATTTTACATGATTCCAAAATAACCCTTCAATCTAATACAACGAAGGACCGTCGAGATATCCCCCTCCGGATCTCCCTCCTCGTCTTCTAACTACTTCTCTTTTACAGCATCACCTGAAAACTGTGTTGGTTTGTAGGGGGTGAGCACTAAGCTCTGTAGGAAAATCCTCCCAAACTCAAACAAGGTTTAGAACACATGTAAAACAAGTCGGTCTCATTTCACAAATATCATATATAACTTTTGAAGTAAAACAAGGACATTTAATAGATCTCAAGTTTAGGGAGCAACAGTAATTGAATGAATAAGTGAAACCAATATACAGTTAACAAACCATATCCAAATATAATCCAATCCACCATACACTGTTTCCACAAGTTCTCGCAGAATCTCATACTTCCCAAGACTCTTGTAGAAACCTTCTATGGTAAAGTGAACAATAACCAATATACAATAGATAATCCATTCTACCATAAACCGTTTCCAACAAGTTCTCGCGGAATCCCATACTTCCGGAAACTCTTGTCGAAACCATTTCTGGTACAATGCACAATAACCCACATCGTATGTCCGACACAACCCACGTTACTAATCCGTGATCATTAGTGATAGGAAAAGTTCGTACCCACACGGCGTACAAAGACGTCTACCCACTCCATGTGGTAGGAAAAGTTCATACCCGTGTGGCATACAAAGACGTCTACCCACTACATGATACCCGGTCAATAGTAATCTATGTTCGTATCGTACAACCACGCAAGAAAATAAAATACCCCCGCTTTTCAAAAATATTCAACCATTTCATCACCATTTTCTCCAATTTTACCTTTTCGGAATGAGCATCCTTACAAGGAACCTCTCACCCTCAAGGTTTCATTCCACAATTAACCAACAATTCCATAATCCCCAATTTTTCCATCCCACTTCACGTGTAACATTTCAATAAAACAAGTTAAGAAAAACACATGAGATCATCGAAATATCATTTTATTATTCAACACAAAACACTAAATTTCTTTTTAAAACAAGACAAAAGAATATCCAAGGAGAATCCACACTTCATGAAGAAATAGCGTTTTGAAGTGAGGACATGTGAATGTTGGGTTAGGATATCAAGGGCCAATGGATATAAAGCTTGAAATCAAGAACAATTAAACACAAGGTCTTGAAATTAAGAGTAAAGGAATAACAAGGTGGGTCATCAATGACAAACGAGCAATCAAGCATTGACATCCATAGCAACAAATATCAAGCTTTGGGAATCCAAAAGTAAATGAACAATCAAGTTTTGTCATTTATAACAACAAACATTAAGATTAGACCTCATGAACAAGGGGGAAATCAAGAGGAACCCAATTTCCTTGCAATTAGAGTTTCGAAGGCACACCAAGAGATGTAGCGGTTACCCAAGCACAACATAGTTTAGAATATGTAATATTTAAGGTTAGAAATCAAGAGAAAAGGAGACATCAAAAGACAACACAATCTCCTTGAAAATTTGGGGTTTCAAAGGCATACCAGGGATTTATGGCTATCAAGCCCTAATTTCGTTCATGATATGGTAAGGGATTTCAAGAGTAACAAGAAATAGAGATTCCATAACATACATATAAGATTTGGAAGCAAAACATACATAAATATAAACCCTAACCTCAATGTAAGAGAAAAGGAGAAAACCCCTACCTCAATGCTCAAGAGTTTTAGCCAACTACCCAAGCTTCAAGACCTTCTTGTTTTCCTTTCTTTTCCTTTTTAATTCCCCCTCCCTAGGGTTTTCAAAAGATTTGGGTGAGAGTGGGTGAAGAATGGAAGAAAAGAGAATGAGTAGAGAAGTGAAATCTTAGAAATCTAGGGTTTTGATCTTCTAAAATGGGGTATCTCTCCTTATCTTTGATGTTCTTCTCTCCCTCTCTTTCTCTCTAAAGGTGCCTAGGGTTTAGAAGGTTGAAATGGGGCTCAAATAGTCGGCCTTAAGTATTTATAGTGGAAGAAATGGAGAAAGACCCGCAGTCGGATCGGGCTGGTTTCTATCGGGCGTACCGGTACGGTTGAGCTTCTGGAGTCTAACGTACCGGTACGCGTACCGGTACGATTCAGCTTCTGGAGTTCAGCGTACCGGTACGCGTACCGGTACGGTTTGACTGCCAGATTTTTGTTTCAATCTTCCAATGCAGTTTTGACCCATTTAGAGGTCGAATTAGAAAATTTTCATGAGACATACTTTTGTAGCCCTAGATGTCTACTATATACTGTAAAAATTTCAGATTAATTGGACTTAAGGATAAAAAGTTATGGCCAAAACACTAAGTAGTGTTCAATACCCATTTTTACCCAAATTCTCGCTAAAGTGTATTTTAACTCCGAGACACTTCCTAACTTCCAATACATCCATATTACCACTCCCAATGTTTTTCGACCTTCCGGATTCAATGGAATAATTAATTTGACCTACAAACTTTTAGAAACTTGTCTAATCACCCTTTCCAAGTTTAAACATCTTCGACACGTAACTTCCCAATCAAATTGTCTCCATAGCATTTATTCCTACGGTTTATTCTTATGTCACTACATATATCTACATCTTTACAAATATTATTTACTATATATATATATATATCTCTATAAATATATAACAGAAAATTCGGGGTGTTACAGTGAGCGCCTGAGCGGACAATAATTATATTATTTTTGTGGCTTCATAGTATTAGAGTTGTCTTACCAGGCCCGTATATCAACTCTCAATCGTTTGTTTCCTATTAGTTAACAACATTGCATTGTGTGTTCCTTTTAAGTAATAGGTTTGCTTGTAGGATCAGTATGAGTGTTAGTCTCTCTATGTGGCAAGCTTGGATAGCATGTGTGAGAAAGTGAAATAGTGCTCGTCCCACATAGTATTATATGGTGTCCCAATCTAGTACATCAGTCATATAGGGATCTCTATTCACTACCTTTTTTTTTTTTTTTGAGTTGGATGTTGTTGAAGTATAAATACTAAAGTTACACCCTCTCTAAAAGTTTAAACTTTTGGAGTAGATAGTTATTTAACATGGTATCAGAGTAAGCCAATTAACCTCTCTTGGATCCCTCTTCTTTCTTCCTTTCATTTTCCTCTTTTTTTTTCTCTCTTCTTCTTATGTTGACAAAAACCTATCTGTTTAGGAGTTGTTGATGGCTAGGTGTTGAGTTTCCTAGCCTTGGTCGTTGTTCTTCTCTGGCAAAATCGCTACCCGTGTGTTGTTGCTGCACAATGGATTGATTGTTGCTGCACAGTGGATTGATCGAGACTTTGATTGCGATCTGTCTTCAACGTTGTTGTTGGTTGATGTGTTCAGTTATGGGTTTGTGATTTATAGTCGTGATTGGTGTAGTGATTCTTTGGTTGAGTTATTCCTTGTCGACGACGACGTTACTGTGTGTGGGATGTCTGGTTTGTTGAAGAAGAAGGGTGGTGTTTGGTTATAGGCCAAAGCAAGTCCTATCTTGGATTAGTGTATCCAGTTTTTTGTTTGGACTAAACCCAGTCTAGCCCAGTTTTTTTTTAGTGAAGCACACTTCTCTTTTGGCCCATTTGGTTTAGCAAATTAGGCCCTTAGCACAAATCCAATTCACGACTGGCCGATTCAGACCCCATTTAGACTGCGTTGAAGTATAAATACTTAAGTTACACTATCTCCAAAAGCTTAAGTTTTAAGCTTTTGGAGTAAATAGTTGTTTAACATGGTATCAAAGCAAGAGGTCCTATATTCGAATCTCGTTGTCACCCTAATTATTAAAAGAGTTTTTACTTGCTAGGCCTAAAGTCTAGCCTGCATGTGAGGAGGCTTGTTGAAGTATAAATACTTAAATTATATTTTCTCCAAAAGTTTAAGCTTTTGGAATAGATGGTTGTTTAACTGCTTTACTCTTTCATGCTCCGATGACCTCGGTTAAACTCAATGGTAGTAATTATCATTATTTTAAAACCCGGCCCAGACCGGCGGGTTGACCCGGTGAACCGGTCCTTAAATCAGGCCGGTTCAGCAGTTGGATTGTTCAAGCATCAAACTCGCTTAAAAACTATTAAACCAGCCAGTTTTCAATTAAACTCGTTAACCTGACAGTTTTGATAAAACCGGGTGAGTGGGTTAAATCTATAACAACCCAGCGTTTTAGGCATTTTTGCCCTAATCTCTTTCTTTACTTTCTCTCATCCTATCATGCCGCTGACTCGCTAATCTTCGACGATCATCTCTGGCAATCACATCTCTGTTACTATTCCGACGCCTCATCTCATCTCCATCTTTTTGTTTACCACACACCACATCGGATAGGAGTCCACTAATCTCAGTCACCATCTATGGCCGATTATCCCTTGGATTCTTCGATTCTTTGGCTTGTTTTCTCATCCTCTAATAGTCTCACAGTCACAGTAACATATCTGATCGTTTGGCAGCAACATCAAATAGGTAAGCTTTCTCATCTTTTTGAATTTTTTTCCTATTTGGGCCAATGTTTCTGTTGTCGAAAGTTCAAATTTGAAATCAATTGGAATATGATCTACATTGACTTGGGAATTTAAGTTGGAATGTGTTGGAATTCTATTATTCTTTGATTTTTTTCCACTTGAATTCGATCTCAATATGGACGTCAAGTTGAGTATATCATTCAATTTGTAGTGTGGGGGTTTTAGTTGTTGTTATAAATGGACTTAGGTTTCTGGACGTCAAGTTGAATTTGATCTAATTTATGTATGGGTTTGCATTTGGAAGATTGGTTTTAGTTTTTGTTGAATGCAAATTTGTATGAGTGCAAATCTCTATGAAAAATCTGCATAAAATCAAGATCAGATTTAAGGTTTTGGTAGTAATTTATGTTTCTGGTTGATATATGTTTGATAATTTTTTGTTTTTGATACATTAAACCTATTTTATAATTAGTATAAATTTCTAGCATATTTATTATTAATAATAATTATTTTTAAATTTTTTATTATATAACCGGTTGAACCATTAACCCATTGACTCGGTCCCTTCGCCGAGTGAATGTTTTGGCCGAGTTTAAAAACTATGGTAATTATGTTCTTTGGGCTTGGTCGGTTGATGTTGTCCTTAAGGGAAAAGGACTTTGTATACATTTGGTGGAAGACCAACCAAAATAAAGTGACTTGGGTTTTGCGTAGTGGGAACAAGAAGATGCACATATTATTTCACTCATGTTGAATAGTATTAAGCCTCATATTAGTTCTTCCTTACTTTATCTGGACATTGCTAAGCAGATATGAGATCAATTAACTCAGATGTATTCTGGTATCGGCAATCTTACTCGAATTTATGAGGTATGCAAGCAATATTTTAGTCTTGATCAGGGTACTTTTAGTCTTGAAGAGTATTTCTCTAAGGTTATGGAGACTTGTCGAGAACTTCGGATGTATCAACCTATTACATCTGACATTTCTTGCATGCAGCAACAACGTGTGAATCTTGATGTTGTTCAGTTTTAGTTGGGTTGAAATCAGAGAATGAGCCTATGTGCGCATAGGTTTTGGGGAGTCCTAAACTTAACTCTCTTCCTGATGTCTTTTCCCAACTTCAGCGAGCTACATTGTCAGATCATGGCTTTTCTCCCTGTATTGAGCATAGTGGTGATCGTTCTGCTTTAGTTGTTTCTGAGGGTTGATCTAGTGGTTCTCATGGAGGTCGTGGTAGTAGAGGAGGACGTGGTAATCGTGGTGGTTCTCGTAGCTCTCGTGGTGGTGGGGGAGGTTGCAAATGTACTCATTGTGGTCGTAGTAATCATACTGTAGATTACTGTTGGAACTTGCATGGTAAACAATCTGGCTCGGCTCATTAGGCTTCTTATCCGATGGATGACCCCTCTGCGGTCCAACCTAATGGATCCGCTTAACCACCCTTTTTTTGATCTCATTACTATTTCTCGAGATGAGTTTGCTGCTCAGTTCTTGTCTCAAAAACAGGCCATGTCTTCCTCCACTGCTACTTTGGATCACTCAGGTACGACATCTGCTTGTTTACTCTCTTTCACTTCCAGCCCGTGGATCATTCATTCCGGAGCTTCTGATTATATGACCGGCTCTTTTGATCACTTATCTAATTTTCACCTCATAGCCTCGTCTTGCCATGTTACATTTGCTAATTGCTCATCTTCTCAAGTTTTAGGTTTGGATACCATGCAGCTTAGCCCTTCTCTCTCATTATTTTCTGTTTTGTTTGTTCTTCAATTTTCTTTTAGTTTGCTATCTATTTGTAAGATCACTCGCTCTTTTAATTGGTCCGTAACGTTTTATCCTTCGATTTGTGTCTTTCAGGATATCAAGACGAAGAAGATGATTGGTATGGGACATGAATCAGGTGGCCTCCATTATCTTGACTTTGAGCCTCCTCCCAGAGCATTCCAGACCTCATTCTCCCCTCTTCAGGGGCATTGCTGTCTCGGGCATCCATCCCTTCCGGTTTTGAAGTCTCTAAGTTCCTAGTATTAGTCATGTGTTATCTTTGTTTTGTGAAGCTTGTCAACTTAGTAAGCACCATTGAGTGTCGTTTAAATCTATGATTGATAATCGTGTTTCTACTCTTTTTGAATTAGTTAATTCTGATGTATGGGAACCTCCCACCTATTTTTCTATTAATAGATTTCGTTATTTTGTAATCTTTGTAGATGATTATTTTTGTATGACTTGGTTGTTTTTAATGAAATCCTACTCAGAATTGTTTTATCTTTAAACTATTTCGCAAGCAAATTAAGACACAATTTAGTTGCAATATTCATATTTTACGATCTAATAATGTCAAAGAATATACCTTTAATCCCTTTCAGGTTTATTTTGATCAACGAGGTATCGTGCATTAGACTCCTTGTGCTTGCACGCCATAACAAAATGGTGTAGCTGAGTGCAAAAATTGTCATTTGTTGGATATCGCCTGAGCACTCTTATTTCATATGAATGTTCCTCCCCATTTTTGGCTTGATGCTATCTTGTCTGCTTGCCATCTTATCAATCGTATGTCCTCTACTATCTTACAAGGAAAATTTTCACATTCAGTCTTGTTCCCTAAATTTTCTTTGTTTGCTCTTCCTCCAAAAGTATTTGGATGTGTATGTTATGTCCACAATCTTGGCCCTGGTTTTGATAAGCTTAACCCTCGGGCTACTAAGTGCATCTTCCTTGGTTACTCTCGTACCTAGAAAGACTACTGTTGTTATGGTCATACTCTTTGTGGGTACTTCATCAGTGTTGATATTATATTTTGGGAGTTTGCACCTTTTTTCTTGCTCTTATTGTAGCTTTTGAGGGTCTTACCAAGTTGCCGCCAGTGTCAGCCCCACTTCCACTTTTGGCTCCGGTTCCTTTATTCTCTGTTCCTCCGTTGTCCTCTCACCCCAATTCGTGTTTATTCTCGTCGATCAAGGCCACCTATTATAGCTCCACCACTAGTTTTCTTGTCATCTTCAGATATGACCTCTTCTGCTGTGTCTGATTCTCTACCTATTGTTCTCCGTAAAGGTACTCCTTCCTGTGTTACTAACCACCCCATTACTAACAATGTTTCTTCCTATTTTTTATCTCCTTCCTTTTCTTGTTTTACTTCTCAGTTATCCAATATCTCTATTCTTAAGACTTTATCAAATGCCTTATCGGATTCGGGTTTGAGGACAACTATGGAGGATGAGATAAATGCTCTCCATTACAATCATACTTGGGATCTTGTTCAGCTACCTCTTGGTAAGTTGTTGGGTGTCGTTGGGTATATACCATTAAATTTCTTCCCGATGGCACTGTACATCGTCTCAAAGCTTGTTTACTTGCCAAAGGATATACCCAAACCTACGGTGTTGACTATTTTGAGACATGCTCTACAGTTACTAAAATCTCTTCTATCAGAGTTTTAATTTTGCTTACTGCTAATCTTGACTGACCCTTATTTCAATTAAATGTCAAGAATGTCTTCCTACATGGTGATCTAGCAGAAGAGGTTTACGTAGAGCAACCACCTGGGTTTGTTGCTCATGGGGAGTATCAGGGCCGTGTGTGTAAACTAAAGAAAGCCTTGTATGGGTTGAAACAATCTCCGCATGTATGATTTTCAGAAGCAGTGCTAAAGTTTGGTCTTCATATGTGCCAAATAGATCACTCGGTATTTCATCTAAACTGAGGCAGGTAATATTCTTCTTGTTGTTTATGTTGATGATATTGTGATTACAGGTGATGATTCCATTGGTATTGCAAAGGTGCAACAGTTCTTACATAATTAGTTTCATACCAAAGATTTAGGCAAATTTAGATACTTTCTGGGTATCAAAGTTGCTAGATGTAAACTGGGCATGAGCCTAGAAAATGTGTGCTTGATTTTTTGGAGGAAATAGGGTTTTTTGGTGGTTGATCAATTGACATTCTTATGGATCCAAATCATAAACTCTCAGGGAGTGAGGGTGAATGTTTCTCCGATCCTAGACAGTATCGTCGTCTAGTTGGAAAGTCGAATTACCTCACTATTACTCGACCAGTTATCTCACTTGTGTGGTTAGTCAGTTTATGGAGACTCCTTGAGTGCCACATTGGGATGCTGTCATTCATATTATTTATTATCTCAATCAAGCTCTCGGACTTGGATTGTTGTATCAGTCGTATAAGCATCTTCAATTGGAAGGGTTCACAGACGCAAATTGGGCAGGGTCTCCTTAAGATAGACTTTCTACCACATGATATTGTAATTTTTTGGGAGGCATTTTGGTTTAAGAAGCAAACAGTGGTGGCACGATCTAGTGCGGATGTTGAATACTGGGCAATGGCTCACACATGTAGTGAGTTAACGTGGCTACAATACTTCCTTCAGGAAATCGGCTTTTCAGTTCAAACTCCGTTGCAGTTGTTCTGTGATAATCAAACAACTGTTCATATAGCTTCTAGTCTTGTGTTTCATGAACAAATGAAACACATTGAAGTTGATTGTCACTTCATTCAAGAAAAGGTGTTGCACGGAGACATTATCACACCATTTGTCAAGTCTGAAGATCAACTTGTTGATATGTTTACTAAATCCTTGAGAAGTACTCGTTTGAGAAATTACTTGTCAGCTTGAGGGGGAGTGTTAGAATATAGGAATAGTATTATTGTAATAAGGATATCCCTTAAGGGGTTTATAAGTCTTTTCTTTATTATTGGATACATATATATATATGGAGTAGAGAGATGTGATCGATAGACACTCTCCCTCACCGCCTCCTTCTCTATGACTCTATCTCTAAACCTTATTCTTCCTACTCTAACATTGTATCATAATAGGATATCCTGTGTTCGAATCTAGCCACCTTAATTATTAAAAGATTTTTACGTGCTAAGTCTAAAATTTAACCGACACGTGAGGGGGTGTACTGAAGTATCAATACTAAAATTACACCCTCTCTGAAAGCTTAAGCTTTTGGAGTAGATGATTGTTTAACAGATGTTATATTGGAGGAGAAGAAACAACATTCTTTGGGAAACATTTCCTCTATATGGATTGTTAAGAGTATTAGGGTAGTATGTATAAATTGTTAATAGTAAGAGGGTGTATGTGTAATTCTTATTATTGTGAGTTAACTATAAATACAAGTGATGTATGAGAGCTAGATTAAGTTTTAACCTCTCACTTTCTCTCTAATATTGTGTTATGTTAATTTTCTCAACTTAACATGGTATCAGAGCAAAACCAATACAAATATTAACTATTCTGATTCACGGTTGTGTGACCATTGTTGCTGTGTTATTCGTTGTGTTGTACTGTTGTGGTCTTGCCTGGTGGTGGTGGTAGTCAACTGGTGTGGTCGACGGTGTGCTGTTCATCGAGTTTTGGTGGTGGCTTCTGTTCTGCGTCGGTGGGCTTAGTCGACGGATAATCTAGTTGTTCGGTGGTGCTTCGGTGGTGTAGTCGGCGTTGGTGGCTGCCTGGTTGGTGGCTGCCTGTGGTTGGTGGCTGAAGGGGCATTAGGGTTTGTTGGTGAAGAAGACGGTGGAGTTGTTACATCGCTGGTGGTGGTTGTGCTAGTCGTCGGAGACTTGGTGTGTCGACAGTTGTTTGCGTCGTTGAGGCGGCGCAGCGAGCAATAGGGTTTCGATTGAAACCCTAGTAGTGGAGAAAACGATCCTTCGCGGGTCGGTTTGGGTCGGTTTGACTCAGCGGGTTTGGATGGTTCTTAAGCCCAGTCCAGTTTGATTTAGCCCAGTTGAGATAGCTGGTCCAGTCTAGCAGTAGACCGGTTCATCCAGCAGACCGATTCTTTCCCGGTTCAGACCCAGTTCTCCTCAATCTAGTCCGGTTCAGGACCTTATCAGTTCCGATTCAGCTTTGTTCAGTTCTTTCAGGCTGGTTTGCACCGGTTTAGTAGTACAACACCTGTTTCCTATCTGGTTCAGACTTTCAGCAGGTTTTCTTGGCCTGGTTTAGGCAGTCAGTAGCCTTTCTTAGTCCGGTTCAGGCGTCCCTCAATCTTCTCTGATCCGGTTCTTCTAACTAGCAGGTGATTCACACCTGGTTCAGGTATTCAACCACTATTTTTGGTCCGGTTCAGGCACCTAGTACATTGTTCAAGTTTTGTTCAGTGTTCAGACACCTGTTTGCTGCACTGTTATGGAACCCAAGCAAGACACTGGGTCGGTTACTATTGCACGAGAGGAGTATGCTCAGCTCTTGTCCTAGCAACAGGTTGTTCCATCTTTCTCTACAGCTACTTTTGCCCAGTCAGGTATTACTTCTACTTGTTTATTGTCCTCTACTCGCAGTCCCTGAATCATAAACTCTAGCGCTTCTGACTACATGACTGGTGCGTCTGATGTTTTTTCTACTTATCAGTCTACTACTTCCACACGTAGTGTTACTCTTGCTAATGGTACTTGTTCTAAATTTTCAGGTCTGGGGACTACTTACTTGAGTCCTGATATGTCCCTATCTTCCGTGTTATTTGTTCCTCAGTTTCTTTTTAGTTTACTTTCCATTAGTAAGATTACCCGTTCTCTCAATTGTTCTGTAACCTTTTATCCCTCTTATTGTGTCTCTCAGGATCTCAAGACGAAGAGGAAGATTGGTACGGGGCATGAAGCTGGTGGCCTATATTACTTTGATTTTGGTTCACCTACTCGGGCTCTACAGACCTCGTTGTCTCCTTTTCAATGACATTGTCGTCTTGGACATCCCTTTCTCCAGAATCTGAAGCGTCAAGTTCCCAGTCTTAGTGGTGTGTCGTCTTTGTCTTGTGAAGCTTGTCGACTTAGTAATTATCATCGTGTATCATTTCAGTCTAGAGTCAATAATCGTGTGTCTAGTCCATTTGAGTTGGTACATTCTGATGTATGGGGTCCAATAAAGAATATTTCATCTAATAAATATTCTTATTTTGTGTCATTTGTGGATGACTATTCTCGTGTGACTTGGTTGTTTTTGATGAAAGCTCGGTCTGAATTATTCTCTATATTTGAGACCTTTCGTAAAGAAATAAAAACTCAGTATGGTTGTCGTATACGTATTTTACGTTCTGATAATGCTCGGGAATATGAATCTGATCCTTTTTCAGCTTATCTTAGTAAAACTGGCATTATTCATCAGACTTCCTGTGCTTACACATCTCCACAGAACGGTGTTGCTGAACGCAAGAATCGTCATTTGTTGGAAGTCACTGTGCCCTGTTATTCCAGATGAATATTCCCCGATATTTTTGGAGTGATGCTATTCTTACTGCTTGTCACCTTATTAACCGTATGCCATCCTCTGTGTTAAATGGGCAAAGTCCATATTCTGTCCTTTTTCCTGGTAAGCCCTTATTTTCCCTACCACCTAAGGTTTTTGGATGTGTCTGTTATGTTCACAATTTGGGTCTTGGGTTTGATAAATTTGACCCTTGAGCTACCAAATGTGTATTTCTTGGTTATTCCCGCACACAAAAGGGGTATCGTTGCTACTGTCCTTCTCTGCGACGATACTTTACTAGTACCGATGTCACGTTTGAGGAATCTGTTCCATATTTTTCAGCACCTTCTCAGCCTTTGGATCTGGACTTTGGGTCATATCTTGTACCACCATCTATTCTCTCATCTTCAGATATTCCGCTGTCCACTGTGTTACAATCTACTTTACCTCTTCGTGTATACTCTCGTCGTCCTCGACCATCGACTGAGGTACCCGTACCATCTTCCTTGCCGTCTGCTGATCCTGGTCCATCAGGTAATTTAGACTTTCTACCTATTGCTCTTCGAAAAGGTACTCGTTTGTGTGTTACTAATCATCTCATTGCTCATTTTGTTTCATATGATGCCTTGTCTCTTGTCTTCTCTTGTTTTGCTTCTCAATTATCTACTACATCTATTCCTAAGCGTTTACAGGATGCATTATCTGATCCAGGTTGGAGGAAAGCTATGGAGGATGAGATGGATGTCTTACATCATAATGGGACTTGAGATCTCGTTCCTTTACCTCCTGGTAAACGAACTGTTGGTTGCCGTTGGGTGTATATTGTTAAATTTCATCTGGATAGTTCTGTGGAGCGTCTCAAAGCCCGACATGTTGCGAAGGGCTTTACTCAGACTTATGGTATTGATTATGAGGAGACTTTCTCTCCTGTTGCCAAAATTTCCTCTGTTCGTATCTTGATTTCTTTGGCTGCTAATCTTGATTGGCCCTTGTTTCAGTTAGATGTCAAGAATGTCTTCCTACATGGTGACTTGGTTGAAGAGGTATACATGGAGTAGCCACCTGGGTTTACTGCTCAGGGGGAGTATGGTAAGAGTGCATGTCGGCTAAAGAAATCTTTGTATGGTTTGAAGTAGTCACCGAGGGCATGGTTTGGTAAGTTTTTAGATGCAGTTTTAGAGTTTGGTCTTCTTCGATGTCAGACAGACCATTCTGTGTTTCATAGACAGACGGATGCTGGATATGTTCTATTAGTGGTCTATGTAGATATTGTGATCACTGGAAATGATTCTGAGGGGATTGCCAAGTTAAAAATCTTCTTGCAAGATCGATTTCATATTAAGGATTTGAAAAAACTCAGGTATTTCTTGGGAATTGAAGTGGCTCGATCTAAATAGGGTATTTGTTTATCACAGAGGAAATATGTACTTGACATGCTAGAGAAAGCAGGTTTGCTGGGTGGCAGACCGATTGATGTTCCTATGGATCCGAATCAGAAACTATTGATGGATGACGGTGCACTGTTTGAGAATCCGGGTTGGTATCGCAGATTGGTTGGAAAGCTCAATTATTTCACTATTACTCGACCGGATATTTTCTATGCAGTCAGTATAGTAAGTCAGTTCATGGGGTGTCCTAGAGTACCACATTGGGAGACAGTTACTCGTATTCTGCGATATCTCAAATGAGCTCCTGGACTTGGATTGTTATATCGAGCTAATGGACTCTTAGAGTGGAAGGTTTCTCAGATGCTGATTGGGCTGGCTCTCCTTCTGATCGGAGATCAACTACTAGTTATTGTACTTTCTTAGGAGGTAACGTTGTCTCATGGAAAAGTAAGAAACAATCCGTGGTAGCGAGATCCAGTGCTGAGGCTGAGTATAGGGTAATGACGCATACGACGAGCGAGTTGACTTGGCTACTACACTTCCTCCAGGAAATTAGGCTTCCAGTTTAACATCATTTACAGTTGTTCTGTGACAACCAGACAGCTATCCATATCGCTGCAAATCCGGTGTTTCACGAGAGAACCAAATATATTGAGGTTGATTGTCATTTTATTCAAGACAAGATAGTAGCTGGGGAGATTACAACTCTATTTGTGAAATCTGAAGATCAGCTTGTAGATATGTTTACTAAAGCATTGAGTCGTACACGTCTTACAACGATTTGTTCCAAGCTTGGATTATATGATATATATAGTCCAGCTTGAGGGGGAGTGTTAAGAGTATTAGGGTAGTATGTGTAAATTGTTAATAGTGAGAGAGTGTATGTGTAATTCTTATTATTGTGAGTTAACTATAAATACAAGTGATGTATGAGAGCTAGGTTAAGTTTTAACCTCTCTCTTTCTCTCTAATATTGTCTCTAATATTGTGTTATGTTAATTCTCTCAACTTAACATGGATCTAACAGAGACCAAGCCATTTTTACTTTCTCTGTGAAAAACTACACCCCCAATTTATTGTCCTCAGTGGAATGAGATGTTTGAGATACCTAGAGCACATTATTCAATGCCCGACTGTGAGAATTGTGATGGAATACATTATCCGTGGAAGCAAGTTCCCCAATGGTAAAACTAATGTTACATTGACTAAAAAATGGGACAAAAAATAGTGATCAAATGATGTGACATTATAATAATGGTATTGTTCGTTTTACTTTTGCACATTTAAAATTCAAATTTACTTGCCCAAAAAAAAAAAAAAGTTCCCCAATGGTACATGATTTTTCAGCCGCAGTTAAATTTTAAAGAATGGGATATAACAGGGATGGTTCATCAAATCAACCTTCTATGTTTTAATTTCACTTTTGTACCATTCCCTACTTTGGATTAATGGCTCCCAACCACCTGCAAACTTTGGAGCCTATTACCACTTTCCTCTTTCCACCCTCTAGCAAACATCTCAATTTTAGATAAGTCATTTGATGTCACTTTGTGTGTCTTTTTGAACGAAGTAAACCTGGATTGTCTACTTTCTTTTCTCTTTTTTTTTTTGGGTTTTTCCCCCTCGGATGTGGCTTTTCTTGGTTTATTTTCTGTTGGTGGGAGGGGTGGGGAAAATGGGGTGCTGTGAGTGTTGGAACAATAATTTGAAATAATGTCTTCTAATTGATATAAAATATGATATATTTGGGAGAGAAATCAAACATGGTGCCTGAATTTTATCTAGACTGGATGATAGTAAATGAACATGGTGGCTGAAGTTCATTGACAGTAGATGCGACAGTGGAACAAAAGGCGGTGGGGTTTTCTATATGAAAAATAGAGCTTCCTGCTTGTATGAAACACAACAATGGCTCAAATCATTTAGGTTTGATGGCTTATTTTACGACTTACATTTTAACCTAGTGGTTAGCCCTGCATGTACATATTGTGTACTGCATTCTGTTTTTTGGTCCTTTCAATTAAATTATCATTTCTTCATTTCCACAGATCATACCTATTGAATTGCTAGCTACAACCGTGTGGATTGTGCCAAGGATCTAAATCTCGTGTCGACACGTCCGAAACATCCGAAACGTTTCGGAATTTCAACACTCTGACACGAAACAGTGGTTGAATCCCTAAATTCCAGTGTTTCGGTCGAAATGGCACTGTTTCGAACTGTTTCGACCGAAACGGCACTGTTTCGACCGAAACGGCACTGTTTCGACGAAACAGTGGAAAGATTCGTTCACTCCAGGCCAAAAGAAAAAAGAGAGGGGCTTAGAAAAGCAGATTCCACAAGTCAGAATTCACAGCTCCAAGCCAAAAAAAAAAGGGGAAAAAACAAACATCTCAGATCACAGGTCACCTCCTTTACTCCAGATTTTAGCAGATCCAGGTCTTTCAAGCAAAAAAAAAAATAGAGAGAAGAGGGAGAGAAAGGTACCAGACAGAGAGAAATATAGACCAAAAATTGAAGAAGTTACTGTAACTTACCTCCTTCACTCTAGATTTGAGCAGATATAACCACTATCCAAGCAGATCTAGGGCTTGGGAGTTGTCCTATCTTCATCGCTGCGACCACGAGTTCCACTGGTCCACGGGTAAGTTCTTCTCTTCTTCTTCTTCTTCTCTCTCTCTCTCTCTCCGGCATCGCCCAGATCGCCTACGCCTCTCCCTCTCTGTCTGTCTATTCGTTCGTCTCTGTTCGTTCGTGTGGTTGAACTGTGCAGGTACTATATATATATATTTTTTTTTTGTTTTTATAAGTATGAATAATTACATTTAATACCCACTGTAATTACATTTAATACTCCACTGTAATTACATTTAATACCTTACTATAATTACATTTAATACCCATTGCAATTACATTTAATACCTTCTGTAATTACATTTAATACCCCACTAGAATTATATTTAATTCCCCACTGTTGTGCAGGTCTTCTGCCTTTTATTTTATTTTATTTTTGTTATAAGTATGAGTAATTATATTTAATACCCCATTGCAGTGATCTCCGCCTTATATCAAGCTTTTTTTTCCCTCCAATTTAAATTTATTCTTGTATAAATGGATATTAACCCACTAAATATGTTGAATTAATCAATTATTTAACTTATCTTTATAAATAAATGAATTGTATTTGTGTTTCCACGTGTTTCCATATTTTTTCTGCGTTTCCATTGCGTTTCCGAAACGTTTTCGTTTTTTAGCCGACCGAAACGGTACTTCGAAACGAAATTTCGATCCTTGGATTGTGCTTTGATGACAACTTTATTATCATTGCAGTTTGTGAAGATTTTCGAGCTCTGTCTCCCGCTCACAATTTCTGCGATGATGCAACTTATATGTATATATCAGAGCACAGCATTGTGTCAAGTAGTCTCAGAGCACAGCATTGTAGTTGCATACCAGACAATGAACATTTATGTATATTACGACCATTATTCGGGAGGATTTTATTGTAGAATACTGTCTATAAGGCCAAATGCAGGATAATGTACACAATATTTCCTATTAATGCATTTGGTTGTGCTATCTTGCAAATTGGTTTCAGACCACCCACTTCTAGTTTTGTGGAACTGAATAATAGCAGCTTGACTTCCAGTTTCACATTGCATTTTGGTTATCTTTCATTTTATATTGGGTCTAGACCACATACTCCTGGCTTTCTGAATGAGCTGAAAGTAGCTTCTTCACTTTCAGCTTTACATATCCTGAGCTTATTTGCTTCGGTAAATTTATGATTTGTTGCCCAGGAAGTTGAAGACACGGTCGTTTGGACGCTTAACCCAGATGGACATTGAAACAACATAACAGCCTGGAACCTGATTAGGCAGACCCACCCTAAAGTAGATATCCAAATCAAACAATGAGCACTCACTGTCTGTGCAATGAACAGGGATGGTTTGTTTCCACGAAACCTGGATCATTTGAAGGAATCATCTGTCTCAAAAACATAAATTTTGCATTATCTTTTATTGTAATCAGTCCCAACATGTAAACAACACTATGAGAGTCATCTAATTGATGTCTTTGAAGGTTACAACTGATATTAACTGCATTATTCTACTACTTGTTGCATGCTCCGATACGCCAATAGTCTTGTACAAGGGAATACGCATTGTACATGTTCAGCAAACTGTCACTTGCACCCAGATGTTATATTTCTCAAGGAAGACCTACCTGAAAAGAGAAGCATATAAGTAAAGTGACAGGACACAGCATTTTGCAAATGCAGCAAACAAACCTTTGTCCCCAAGATCTTTCAAAAGGTTTCCATCCAGGCTGGCCCAGATACCATGTTGACCATTTGATTACTGCTCCAAGTAAAATTGCTGACAGCCCCATCAAATAAAGGCCAAAGTGTTCAGCCTGGCCTTGCACATGCCCGCTAATGGTCTGTTGACCTATCGCCGGGTAAGAAGAAAGCACGAAAATATCTAATGCAGAGCAACACCACGTAAAGAATCTAAAAATGAGAAGTCAGTCTTTGAATTGGAGCAGGAAATGAGGAATGGGTATTGACATGCTTAAGCCCCTGTCTTGGGGCCAATCCTCATAACAAAACATGCTCAAAAAACAAAGCCCAAAGCAATTTCTGTTTTCACTCTAAGGCGAGACAAGGGAAAGTAATAGCCATCACCACAGGGAATGTCAAAGCCCCGATCTGGCAAGCCCAGATCAGAACCAGGGAGGTAAAAGTGAGAGATGCTGAAAGTTCCCCCTCACATGGTATTGGGTAGCAAAATTTCGAACTTTAGAACTGCCAAATAGAACTGATAATAAGTTTTCAATAGCAACAGAATATAAATAAGCAAAACTTCTCTAAGCAGATATCTTAAAAACAAGGACAATAGGTCTGTAACTATAGCACCATAAAACAGGCATTTAACAATGATAGTGTAACCTTCTAATATTCGAAGTTCCAACACCTAAAAAGCCATGTACCATTACAATCTTGTTCTTGATACTTCAAACATAGCGTGGATAAGATGTCCTGCAAATAGGAGATTTTGAAAAGCAATCACACCAGAACGTAATTTGAACCATAATGCAAAATATAAGGTGACAATATCATGGGATAGTCTTTACATCAACGGCTAATATCCAGAGAACCATGTGGGGGAATTCATTATACTTCACCAAAAGTAAATATTTTAAGGACACAACACAGCCAAAAAGAAAGGCATCAACGACCAATATCTCCTAATGGTGGTCGATCGTGTCCAAGAGAAGTGCACTTCAGACAAACATCATTAACTCAGGCCTACTGAATATGTTATTCTCGTCGTCCTCCAATATGGGGTAAGCAGCCACTAGTGCATCCTGAGAACCAATGTACAGCGAATTGTAGATTTTCCAATACACTTCCCTAACCTTCCTTGCCGGATGGAACAGTCCCTGAAGACAGTAATTAAGCACAACAGCTGCGCCCAATGCCACTCTCATACCTTCAATGGCTTCCATGACAGCATTTATAACATGTGGGGATGTCTCAAAAATGTTCGGCCAAACATAATTCAGCAAATGAATCAAAGCATCCTCACAACCCAAACCAGCCACCCCCAAAGCCATATGCTTGACAGCAGAAGCAGCAGTCTGCCGATGAACCAAGTCCCTGTCCATTAGAGCATCCTCAAGTAACGGAGTCACTGCATATATGTAATCTTTGCCCATTTCACCTATGTACTCAAAGAGGAAGGAGAGTGATTTCAGAACACCGTTCTGGACATTAAGCTCTGGCACACGATATTCATTCATCAAGGCAGGCAAAACCGTAAAAGGAGAACATGTTTCTGCAACAATTGCGATTGCCACAGTAGTGCAAACACGGTTCTGGCGCTCCTGCACCTTGAGATTGTTCAACAATGTTGCCAGGACATCTTGTGGCCCAATGGCTTTAGCAATGTACCCAAAAGTGTTCACCGTTGCTCGCCGAATACCCTTCTTGTGAGCTTTAAGCATCTCAAGGAGCTCAAAACAGATCCTCATCCACTCCCTTGCAGGAACAAACTCAGCACCACGGTCAGCAATACGACCTACAAGATCAATACAATTTTCCTGGACCTTCTCGTGACGGTTCTTCAGGATTGGAGTCAACCGAGGAAGCAGGTCCTTAATTGGGGGAGTCATCTTAGTCATACCAATAACATTGACAATTGCCTTGAGGGCTCCCAGGATTGATCCCAAAACCTCTGGATACTCCTCTCCCAAGTACTCATACAAGACAACACCAAGATGGCCCATCAGTTGTTCTTCTTGGCATTGCTTCATGACTACGGCAATCCTGGATATGAGATCTGCTGCTTGCTGTCTCACCTTTGCACTCTTATTATTCAGGCGCCACTTGATGGTACCACATATCTGAGGAAGGTACGGCTTCACTCTCTGCCCAAGAGCATTAACAACTGCACCAAATCCATTAAGCATCACATTAGCATCATCGCTGGTCTGCTCTTGGAAGGCATAAAGAATTCCATCGATCAAAAGCTCTTCTAAGCGAGCATCAATATCAGATGCACCCAGATTTGCAACCACCTTCTCAATTGTCTCCATAACCATTCGCCTATATGGTTCACTTTCATCCTTAAGGTCCTCAACTATCCTCCCAACAATGTCAGCAACGCCAACTTTGTTTGCTATCTCCACAGTTGTCTCAACAAGCTGCTTATAATTTCTCCGATCCAAAGCCATCCTTCTGACCCAAAAGTTTCGGAAGAACTCAGGAAGTATGTCATTTCTGATGTAATCTGCCTCCACACCTTCTGTACCCACGCACTGCTTCACCACTTTGATCACAATTTTTTTCATTTCTTCATCAGGCGACTGAAACTCACGAATCAAAATAATCATCACCTCCTTGGTATAGTAGCTGGCATAGATAGCATCCATCAGAGGAATGATGAAACCAATGGCCTTCAAGAAGGCAGCCAAGACTTTCCCACGGTGTGACCTGATACCCTTCCACAAAGGCTTCAAAACCGAATCAAAGCTTTCTATACCATATGGGGCAGCAGCTTCAGCAAGGGCAGCCAAGGATAGAGCTGTGATAGTTCTGACCTTCTGATTCTCATCATTGAGCCCATGTTCTATGATTTCCACAAGAGACCTCAAGTGTGGAAGAACAGCACAGCCAATCAAAATAGCAATCTGCTGAACGATCTTGATACCAGTGTGACGAGCTTGCCATGATTTCTTACTCTGACACACAGCTTTCAGAAAAGGTAACAATGCAGGAATTCCTAGGGCAGATGCAACAACACTAAAGGCTCTTGCAGTTGTGTTTCGCACATACTCATCAATGTTATCGATATCAGGACGCATTGCGGCAATCATGGTGGCCAAGCCGGCTGCCTTACTGAGATTGGAAATAATCTCTCTGCCTTCAACACGGGCATAATAGTCCTCATCAATCAACAAAGGCTCAATCACCACCAGAATTTTGTGCACATAAGGTCGGACCATCTCATCCAACTTATATAACACTCTGTCAATGACCTTCACCAGAAGATGTCTCTCTTGATCTTCCAAAGTGGGTTGCATGAGCAATGGCAAAATACGATTGAACAAGGGGCCCGCACCAAACTCTCTAGCCTTGTCAGTTAGCTGCCTCAAGGCTGTTTTCCTCTGTGGTGGTGTCCCATTCTTAACTTTGAGCAATAGTTTCATAATCTTCCGCTCTTTCTGCTCATCGGGAGACAGCTCTTCTTCATCTTCTTCATTCAACAATGAACCAAAGTACTGGTAGTCCTCTGGCTTCATGAATGGCAAACCACCTGGCAATTCCTTTGGAACATCAAACTGCTGGCCCCTATTTTCTTCAGGAATGGAATACAGAGGAGTCCCAATAGGAGTTGGTGTCGCAAGAAGCTTCCTTGCAGGTGTTCTAATCGGAACATAAGAAGCTGGGGGGTCCAAAATCTTATACCCCTCTTGAGGAAACATTGCATCAAGCTCTTCGTCAGTCAATGGGCGGTTCCTCTCTTCAATATCCTTCTCCCACCTCAACAAATTATACTGTTCTGGAGTTATGGCACCACGCAGATTGATAGCACCCGGGGTTGGTGTGGCAAGTTCAACCCCACCGACAGGAGTCACACCTGGCGTATATGCTGCTGCCGGCGTAGCACCCGCCATAGGAGTGGCACTCCCCATCGTCGCTGGGGTCTCATCCCACCTCGACCTCTGACGCTTTGGTGTCGGGGTAGCAAGTCCAGCCAATTTCGGAGTAGCATCCCAAGTCATCCCAGCTGGGGTAGCACCCGGAGTAACCCCACCAGCAGCCGGGGTAGCATCTGAATCAGCCAACCGACCTGGGGTAGGAGTCTCATCCCATCTATTCCTCCTCGACAATGAGGGTGTCGCATCCCCCACCCTTCCTGGTGTTGGGGTCGCATCCCACCTCCCAATCCCGGGGGTTGAATCCGGCAAATCCCAATCTGACCCAGCCTTCACCTTCTTCGCACTTGTATCATCCTGAGACTGGTCCCACCTATTCCTCCTCTTCTGTGCCGGCTTCTCCTCCACTACTTCCCTTCCCTTTTCCTTCTTCTCCTCCTCCTCCTCCTTTTTCTTCTTTCCAATCTCCCTCAACAACTCCTCTTTCTGTCTCTTATAAGCCTCCTCCCTCATCACATCCGCATAAGTCCTCACGGATGGGTCCGGGGTCTTCTCCCCATTCATAAATGGATCATTACGCTCTGGTGAAATCACCCTATTCAGTCTTCTTTTCCTGTAGTCATCCTCCCTATCAATAATCCTTTGAGGTTTCTTAAACCCCAAACCATCATCCTCCTCCCCCCCTGCCCTTGGCATCTCCTTGAAATATTGTTTTGGGGCCGTTATCGAGGCCATTTTCCTCGCGATATCCGACTCCATGGGATCAAAACTCTCATCATCATCGTTAACAGGTATGGATTGTTCATAACCCTCGTATCTATTAGTATCATACAAATCTGTATCAAAGGTCACCGAAGTAAGGGAGGCGATCTCTTTCTCCATCTTTTTCCTCTCCTCCCGTGTCCTCTCAATCTCATCGTTATCCTTATCATGGTCGTACTCCATTTTTCGTAGTCTGAATCAACTCCTCCCAGAATTTCAAAACCCTAACCCTCACCCTCACCTAGTATTCAAGCGTCAAATGCAAATTTCTTCAGCAATCAATCAAAATCTACCAAAAAAAAAAAATCGCAAAATTAGGAGCCGAATCCAGCAAAATTACAAATTATTAAAACAACTAAACAAGAAATTGTGGATCAAATTGAGAAAAAAAGGAACTAGAATAACAAAACTAGACTACTATCAAATCAGGAATCGATACATATTCGTGTATAATGCATGTGTGTTGTACGAGAGAGAGAGAGAATAGAGGAGCCAGTTTTCTGACCTGAATTTGGGACTGCGTTGAGTGACTTCGGCGTCAGAGTCGAACTGAGGGCTTTGTGGTGAAATGGTTAAAGGCAGGCTTCATTTGGACTCGCGTGGGCTTATCCGAGTTTAAAGCGTCATTTTGAGGCTTATCCGAGTTCACCGACTCAAACCTGAGCCTGAGGTCGGTTTAGTTTCGACTCGGATCCCGCCCGGTATTAATCCATATGGATTTCATTATATTCAAACGGGTCGCCCAATTAACTTGAGAATATTTTAAGGTAAAAAACACGGACACTCCCCTGAATTTTGGTAATATTATACGGAAATCCCCTGATATTTTTTAAATAACACGGAGGCCTCCTAAAGTTTGAAACTAATGGCACAGAGACCCCTCCGTCTCCCTTCCGTCAATGTTGTTAATGAAAAGTGATGATTTCATCCTTCTCCAAATTTAGTACCAAAAATTGATATAATTTAGCACCCCAAAAAATTGATTAAAATAATTTTAATATTAATTTGACAAAATTAAATATCAATTTGATAAAATTAAGGGTTAATTGCACTTGAAGTCCCCAAAATATGAAATTTGTCTCATTTTGGTCCCCAATGTTTCAATTGCATCATTTTGGTCCCTGAAGTATTGAATATGTTTCTATATGGTCCTTCATGCAGACAGTGTCCAAATTGCTAATATTTTTTATCATAGAGTTGTCACATGATACTTAAATATGGATAAAAAAATAATTTGGATAACTCTTGATCAAATTTATACTCAAATTTTGGTTAAATATCTACCTAAATTACACAGTTTTGATCACGATCTATCCAAATTTTGGTCAAAAGCTACCCATATTACACATTTTTTCGTTAAGAGCTACCCAAATTTTGTTTAAGAGCTGTCAAAATTATTTTGTATCCACATTTAGCTATAACGTGACAAGTTTATGATAAAAAATCGTTAGCAATTTGGACGTTGTTTGCTTAAAGGACCATATAAAAACATATTCAATACTTCAGGGACCAAAATGATGCAATTAAAACATTGTGGACCAAAATGAGACAAACCCCATACTTTAGGGACCTCTAGTGCAATTAAATTCTAAAATTAAATATCATTTTATAATCTAAAGTCAATTTGAGTTGAATATTATTTGTTCTTAATCAAATCAACACGAAATTAACCTTAGATTATATTTTTGACAATATTATCAATATTTTTGGTATTAAATTATTAAATTTTTTTTGAACTATCAATTTTTCAAATTTTTTGTCAAATTTTTAATTTACTTTCATGTATTTTTACGTGAACCAAAAGTTTTTGAGTTTACTGAGTGGGGATAAACGATTGGTTTTGTTTAAGTATGCGTGGTTGAATCTTGACCAAAAGAAAGTTTATCAAGTGATATAATAAGAGGGAAGACGTTATGCTATCAATTTTTTGACCAAAAGAAAGTTTATCAATTTTGTTGAATTAATATCAAATAAATTTTTATTGTTATCAAATAAATTTTTATTGTTATCAAATTAATATTGAAATTTATTTAATCAATTTTTGGGGGTACTAAATTATATCAATTTTTTGGGTACTAAATCAAATTTTTAATTTTTTTTAGGTACTAAATTTGGATAAGGGCAATTGTGAAAAGAATAAAAAATTTGGGGATGAAATCATCACTTTCCGTGCAACATTGACAGAAGGGAGACGGAGGGGTCTCCGTGCAATGAGTTTCAAACCTCAGGATGTCTCCGTGGTATTTGTAAAATGTCAGGCGGTGTTCGTATAATATTACCAAAACTCATGAGGTGTCCATGTTTTTTACCCAATATTTTACTAATATATGGTACTTAATTTTTTTTTAGTTTTCTTCTCTGTAGCAATAGATATAGTCTAATATTAAGAAAAAGGGAAAATCTTATTTTACACCTTCAATGATGTTTTAATTTTTAATTTGCATTCTCAAATATTATGATTCTTAAATTGCATAGTAAATTCAATGGTTGAGACGTAATTGAAACCCCCGGTTTGAACCCTCAGTTAGTCTCATGTGATTGGCACATGTGACACATTTTTTGTGTGACGAAATTCCCTTTCATCTTGAGAGGGGGGGGGGTTAGTGCTAGATAATGTTCAAGATCCATCTTAGATAGTAAAGCATAGTTTTTAAAACCCGATCTAAATATCAATATGGGAGAGGGACCAGGTTAATTTAATCATTAGGTCATTGGTCGAACCGATAATATAATAAAAAAATAAAAAAAAATTATTAATGATAATAAATAAGTAAAAAAATTAGGGTTAATTGCAGCTATGGTCCCCAAAGTATTTATTTTGTCTCATTTTGGTCCCTAACCTTCTAATTGCATCAAGTTGGTCCCTCATGTATTACATATACACTAACCTAGTCCCCGTCGTTGACGCCGTCCACAATTCTGACGGTTCCAAGTCATGTGTCATCCGCATGACCCAGGTGAAGGGCTTTTATGTCATTTACCCTCCTCCCATTCCTGGGGGGCACATGACTTTTCCTTGGATTAGGATTTCCTTTCACCACCTTCTGACCGTACTTTCTCCATCTATATCCATCATCAAGAATATCAATATCACTTTTAGTCTGAACTACAACCCTAGGTTCTCTCACTGTCCAACTTCCTGGTGCTGATATGCCTTCACTTTCATTTATGCTTTTCCTGGGGAAAAAGAAAGAAAATATTGAAACATGAGATTTTCCTTAATGACAAGACCCAAAAAAAAAAAAGGAAAATATTTGAAAATTACCATCTTTTGGCATCAGGTTCATCTTCATCAAACTCATCTCCCCTTGATTTACAATTTTGGGAACTCTGTTCGAAATCCTCATCCCCAACCGATATAGAAGAATTCTCTGGTGTTGGTTCTGAATCCATTTGTCCAGTACCTTGTGATGCATATGACTGAACTGGGATGTCCTCGTTTGATCTTCTTCGCTCTAATTATACCCATCATCTGATCTTCTTCGCTCACTCATCGACTGGGAGGATTGGTTGTAATTACTAGAAGCTGATTGGAATCTGCCATTGCTTTGAGTGTTTTCAATAGTAGAAATCTCAGGGGAGAAGCTCTGTATTGAGGGAGACTCAGACTTCACCGTTGTATTCATGGATGATAGGCCATCTTGCTTGGTGTGTTCTTGATAATGCCAAACCTGTTGTTCCTGCAAATTTAAAGGGATTTAAAAAATGTTCAAGAATTTGAAAATAAAAAATCAAAAAATAAAGAGAACTGCAGGTGAATGAATCCAAGTTCAACACAAACCTTCGGAATTCCGTTGTTTTGTGACTCAAACATTGATGTGGATGCTCTCGGAGGCCTTGTTCTGGGTTGAAAAGAGAAGTCTGAGTAGTTTTTATCCTCCTGCTTGATACCCAGTTGGTTGTTGTTAGTGTTGCTTTTCCAATTGAAGGTGTGAAATGGAAAAGTCCCAGTAGTTGGAGATGGTAAAATCTGCATATATACAAGATAACAACAATATCATTTAACCAAGTTACACCCAAAAGTTATGCAATTTTGCCTAATCCAAGAAGACAGCCCAGTATACAATTAAGAACACCACACCCTGATGAAAAAAAAGTGTCAAACCGCAAAATATGTTCAAACACATAGAATAGAAATTTAAAAATTCAGTTTTTGCTCTGTCTTGATCTGTAAAAGATAAGAGCAGAAAAAAGCTTAAAAATACCAAGTGGAATATTATTTTTAGCTTCCTTAAGAACTAAAAATGGAGAAACACATAAGACCCCAAGCTTCTTTTTCTTCCCCCCTCTTTTTTTTCCCTGTTTCAAAGCACCAAAACAGAGCAAAAGAAGGAAATTATAGAGGAAGTTCTATTAAGGTACTTACGTTGGAAGATGATAGAAGGATAGGAGAATCCAAAAGCTCAGCAGGGCTTAATCCAGCAGGGATAACAAAGTATGAAGGAGAGATAGCAGGTGGAGAGAGGGGGAGGGAAGGTGGGTAAATGACATAAAAGCCCCTCACCTGGGTCATACGGATGACACATGACTTGGAACCGTCAGAATTGTGGACGGCGTCAACGGCGGGGACTAGGTTAGTGCATATATAATACATGAGGGACCAACTTGATGCAATTAGAAGGTTGGAGACCAAAATGAGACAAAATGAATACTTTGGGGACCACAACCGCTGTGAAACCCGGGAAAATTTGAAATTTTTCTGAAAAAGGGTAAAATGGTAATTTGCCATTACTGCACGTATTTGAAATACATATGTTCTAGACCTCGGATGAGGAAACGGAATGCGTCGTTGGATTCGCAACGCGAAATCTAGTGACCACCAGAAATTTCGTTGAATTCCGAGATAGTCGGATTTTGCACGTAGTTCGAGACGACTGCGTGGCGATTGACCTTTTAAAGGTCCCCAAAAACGAGAAATATTAAATTTCCTTAAAATTAAGTTAAAGTTCAAATAAAATTAAATTGAAGTTAAACCGAGATCAAATAAATCGTTTCGGGATAAAATCGGACCCGATTAAGTGGGGGACATGTGGCGCGACTCGGGCCAAGTCTTAAAAAGTATAAAAGGGGCAAAATATCTGAAAAATTAGATATTCTATACCCATTTGGCCGGCTGGTTCAGGCGTGAGAAGAGAGAAAGAGAGAAAATCAATTCTTCAAGTCTTCTCTCTTGGATTCCCGGAGCTCCGTCGCTCGGATCAACAAGAACCAAGAATTAAAGTTGCTCTACGCGGTGAGGGCTTCGACTACGTACCAAAAACAAGGCGTTTCACCGAATATCCAAGGGTGAAGTTTGGGGAAAGTCTTGGTTTTTGAGTGATTTTGGTGTATAGAGATTGCCTACATCTCTATTGAGGTAGGGGTTATTCCTATCTTGGATCATTCTACCCTAGGTGTAGCTAGGTTAAGGATATATATATATATATACATGCATGTGTAATGATGTATATATGTGTTTATGGTTATGAGTATGAAAAGGTGAGCATGAAATTGGTTTAGGCTAGATCCTAGTTTAATTTTGATATAAGGATGTTACATGTAATTCATCATATGACTTATGGCTATTGGAGGCATGCTATGTGTTATGAAATGTGCCTTGAAAGTGTTGGATAAGCATGCTATGAGTTTATACATTGTGCCTATAAGGTGTTTGATAAAATGCCTTGATTGTTTAAATGGTTATTTGATGCCATTGGAATCACATGTTTGAATGTGTTATGGATGTGTTGACATATGCTCATTGATATGTTGTTTATGATGGTTTATGGAATTTACATGCTTATGATTTAAATTCCATGGAATGTGAGGATATGTGTTGATTATTGCTCATGTAGTATACATTACATATTGGGCATGATCATGGCATCACATTCATGGGACAATTGCATGAGTGTTGGTGTGTGGGAGATGCATAGATTTAATCGACACCTTGTTTGGTGCTTGATATGTGGGCTCGGGAGAAATTGGATCGACGATCCTTTTTGAGTCGCATGTTGCATAAGGAAAACTTGTGTTGGGTATATCAAGAAGGGGCATGGCGACTTCCTTGGGTGCAAAACCCTAAACCACTTGGTTGAGTCACTTGGCCGGCGGTGAGATTCCAGAAAAGTGACACGGTGTACGGAACCGGCGGTGTGATTCCGAAAATCCGTTGCCCAAAGAAAACACAAGGATTTGGTTATAAAAACACCCATTCAATGGGTAGATTCCAATAATGATCGGATTTCATAACGATCATTGGAAGGATTTTTCCGTCAATAGACGGGTTGCATTACACTTTGGCGTTGCATTGTGTTGTGTGAGTCAGTGAGGACTCGGGTTGAAATGCATGGGTGAGTGTCACTTCATTCCATGGCATAGCATTGTTGCATTCCATCATATAATGCATAAGTATGAGAAATGATTAATTATATGTTTATGTGATGATTACATGAGCATGTGCATCTAGGGGAAGAGTAACCTCTATAGGTTTATCTCTACTGGGCGTTGTGCTCACCCTATACGGGAAACAATTTCAGGTGTCGGGTTTACACCGGCGATTGGCTCCCATGGAGAGCATCAAGGGTGAAGGGGGCCTAAGTGCGGCTTTATCTCAAGATTTTGTAAACCTTTGTTTTACAATGGTTTATGACATGTAAATTTTGTATAAGCAAACTTATTTCATTCCCTTTTTGAATTATATTTGTATGGGATAGATTGTAATGGTCGTGTATGGATCTTGTGCAAAATGTAAAAATATAGTTGTACATGTCTTGGATGATGTGGAATTGAGTTAGGATGAATTGGAAATGAAAAATGGAGCAAGAAAGCAAATCTGGGCAGCAACTACCGGTAGTCAATGGGTAACTACCGGTAGTCGACTGTCCAGTGTGTATTGGCTACCGGTAGTCAACCGGTAGCCAACTGTCTGCCCGGACCAGTCTTCGTAGAACTGTCATAACTTTTGATCCAACCGTTGGATTGAGCTGAAATTTTGTAACAACATAGTAGACATCTAGATCTACAACTTTCATGTTTTGAACTTTTCCAGATTATGAAGCGATCATGGTCAAAATAGAGGAAAACAGAGGGGTTTCCACCAGATTGGTGCTAGTGTTGGTGCCTTCGTTACCAAACATCAACACCTCCTTAATTTCGTCGCTTCTAAGCCTCCCAATCTTCGTGTAACATGTTCATATCTTCCCAAACATGGTTGAAACGTTTGGGATGAATATGGAATGAGTTATAAACCCGGTAAATGGGATACTTCTCGTGAGATGTCGAACCTAACGGCACTCACGGCCATTCCTCGAGTTGACGGGTTGTCAACGGGACCCCCGGATTTTGGGGTGTCACAACCGCAATTAACCCAAAAAATTATAACATGTAGATATGAAGAATAAGATTTCAAAAAAAGAAAAGAAAAGAAAAACTTTCCTATATCATGCAGATATGAAGAATATCAATAATTAGTATGAAAAACATAACTAATTATTAAGAGTATCAAACTATATCTGTAAAACCAGAAAAATTTTAAATTTTTGTGAAAAAGGGACAAAACAACAATTAGTCGTTACGGTGCGAGTTGAAAATCCAAATTTTTCTAGAACTCGAATGAGGAAACGGACCTCACCGTTGGATTTGTCTCGCGAAATCTAGTTACCCATTCAATTTTCGTCGAATTTTGAGATAGTCGGATTTTTCGTGTCTTACGAGACGATCGGGTGTCGCACGACTAAAATAAACGCCAAGCAAATGAGGGTATAAATAGGGGAGAAAAATCAGATTTTCTCCCCATTTACACCAACCATTTTCGGAGAGAGAGAGAGAGAAGATAGAGAAAACTCAAGCCTCCTTCATTTCTCCTTCCGATCTACGGCAATCCAACCGTCGGATTCCTTCGGGTCAAGAACAAAAGTTGTTCTGTGCGATGCGAGTTACGAGTACGTACCAAAGATCGCGGGTTTTACCAAAATTTCAAAGATGGGATTATTGGGATCAAGACTTTGAAGCTTGATTTGGATCTCTTGGAGCTTCTCCTACGCGGTATTACGCTATAAGATGTAAGGTTCTTTTCCTAACTAGATTTATTTCTAACCTAGGGTTGAAATATGAAATGGGTAGGGTGTTAGAGATGAAATCTAATGTATAACACATACCTAGGATTGTTGAAGTATGAAAATGGTTATAGGAAAATGTTAAAACCAATTCTTGTATGAACAAGTTTGATGAAATTGTTTGATTGAGAATTTCATATGGAATTGTGTCGATTTGGACATGTTATGTGTTTACATAATATTTGTGCCTTATAGGTGTTTGGTAAAATGCCTATGAATGAATAAGTGTGTTATTTGAATGAAAATGATATACTTTGGAGAGATTGTGAAATATAATTATATACTTTATGATATAATATACATTGAGAAATTGGAAATGTTTGTGGAGATGGAATATGTTCATATTATGCTCATGATATGATGAACATGCTGCAATTGAAGACTTGATCGCGTAGTGATATGGAATGCAATTGTTCATTACATTTGCATATGCATGGGTAGCACCGCATTCATGGAAAATTGATATGAGTGTGGGTGTGTGTGCATAGTATTGATCAAACACCATTCTTGGTGGGTTGATACGTGGACTCGAGAAAGTTGGACCTAGGTTCGACTGAGTCGCACGGGTTGCATTGAAAACAAGGGTCGGGGTTAGCAAGAAGGTCTAGATTCTCCCTCGGGTGCAAGATCCGGTAACTTTGGATACGCACTTCTGTTGGTATTGAGCCCATAAAGTGTGTCGGCGTATGCGGAGCCGTTGGTGGAAGTCCACAAATACCCACCTCAAGAAAGATCCAGAAATTATAAATGGTTATTGGATATGTAACATCAATGGCGGGAGCTTGGAATGCCCAAATGCATACGCATGACATTGCATGTGTTATGGAAGCTGGTGGAGGGCTAGGGTTGCATTGCATGTGTAAGTTCCATCTCATAAGATGACATAATATTTTGGTATTCATTTATGAATTATATATTCTTGAATTAATGTTTGATTGTTAAATTGCATGTGAACATTTCATATGCATCAAGGTTGGGAAGTAGCCTCCTTAGGAGATACTCTATTATGTGTGGCTCACCCTTTATGGGGAATATATTTCAGTTATTAAACAAGCACCGGTGGACGGCCCTCACTTGGGTCCGTGTTAATGACGAGGCCAGCTTTTGGCTTTTGAGTTGCATTTTGTATTTAGCTATGTAACTTGTAAAATTTTTGCAGAAAGAGACATGTAATGAACTCTATTGGACACTATTTTAGTGTAAATGAAAGAATGTATGCGTTTGGATAAATGTGGAATGGGCTTGGATGGTTTAGAGTTGAAAATAGAAAGATTTGGGAAAAATTTGGGCTCAAGTACCGGTACCTAAGTGATTAAGTACTGGTACCACGCTATCAGATGGCCCAAGTACCAGTATTTAGACTTATGGGTACCAGTACCTGGATTCCGGTGGGCTTAGGTACCAGTACCAAAACTTCAGGTATCAGTACCCCGATGAACAGTGAGCTCAGATATCGATACCACGACATAAAGGTATCAGTAACTAGCAAATAGTGGGGTCAGGCACTGGTATCAAGTCACATAGGTACCTGTACCTGGGAAATGGAAGGTACCTTGCAAACAGAAGGCTCAGGTACCGATACCTCTTCCAAAATTTTTAAAATTTAAATGTAACTTTGCCAACCCTTCGGGCCTTGAGCTAGGATGATATTGGTCAATATGAAGTGTAAATTGATGGGAATTGGACCTTGGAATGGTCCTACAAGTAACATGTTATTGTGTTGGGCAGGGCTCTCATGCAAAGGAGACTCTGTCAGATTTCCGTTGTAGTTATGATCCCGGTGAAGGGAATATAATGATGTGGTGTTGGGTTATACGACATTCACGGGTACTTCCGCGGGTTGATGGATGACCAACGGATTAAGAAAGGACCCCCGAATTTTGGGGCGTCACAATATCTATGCATAGCCTATATCACAAACACATAGTATCCTAGGTAAAACAAACTCAAACAACACTAGCAACGGTTTTGTTCTTGGAATTTGCAACCCAATATACCTGCTAGATGACTGAAAATGCCAAAGAGGAGAGTATTTGAAGCAAAACCCTAACACTACTTTGATTCAAGCTAGCGGTCGAGATCAACAGAGATGATCGAGATTCAACAATGGTCGCTTGCTGGGAGCCGGAGAGACTAGATTCAAAGTCGAATTCATAGTCATCGAAGACGAACAATACACAGAGAGAGAGAGAGAGAGAGAGAGAGAGAGAGAGAGAGAGAGAAAGAAAGAAAGAAAGAAAGACAGAAAGAGAGGATTCTTGTTATGGTTTGGTGTTAGCCCCTGTGACATTTGGAGTGGTGGCTTGGGTGTTGTCGTGGTTGTTAATCTGGGTTGATGGTGGGCTGTGTGCTTGGTAATGGGTGGTGGCATAGGTGGAGATGTGTTATGCTTCAATCCATCTAGGTGGATTGTGGCGGTGATGCTTGTTGGGAGCTTGAGAGACTTGATTTGAAGTCATTGAAGACGAATTGCGGAGAGAGAGAGATAGACGACTAAGAAGTTTGATCTGATCTCGAAGTCGACTGAGAGATGACTGAGAGGTTCCCTCATTATTATTTTTGACCCGACCGGTTTGCATATACCTGTCCGCTTTGAATGGTTAAGGCAAACCCGCTCAATTTTTATGTTAGAACAATCTGATTAGGGAACGTAACCAGTTTAGTGCCCGGGTCAACCCGTCATGATGGGCCGGGTTTTAAAACACTGTAGTGAAGGTGATATCGTTCGTGTATCATAATTGAGGCTTATGGGTTGAAAAGTGCGAAAATGACTTAGTTTGTGAGGGAACAACTACGATATACCCCATGGACTGGATGAGCTAGATTATGGTAATTGTAAGGAAAATTAACACTTCACGTGAATGATCTTTCTATTCAATTATACACGAAGAATCACACACTAGACCTAAATAGGGTGAATAGGTTAATTTCAATTCAACTTGGATAAACACCAATTTTAACCAAATTCTACTAAATTACCAAATCCAAAGTTAATTTATCAATTAGTCATTTGAACCCCTTTTAACATGAACAACCCAAACCCGTCATTTGAATTGATGTATGAATTAGTCAATTGAAAGATTAACACTCAATTTCACAAAGACGCAAATCCCCAACCAAATCCAAAATCATCAAAACCACTATTTAATGACTTGAAAGATAAACAATTAATTCATCAAACACATGGTACTTGTGTGTGCATCAATTGAAAGTGTATAAGCAAATAAAGTAATAAGAGACAAAAACAATTGTTGACGCGAAAATCCTTCTCTAGAAAAATCACTGGGAACCACTCTAGGGTTCACTAAAGCCTAATCCACTATTCCAAGGACAATCTATAAGTACTCGAGACTTATACCTCAATCACTTCCCATAGCTAATTGCTTATTTCCTTTAATAGACCTCTCCACCGAAAGTCCCTCTTTGATGTTATGGATAGCTTCACTTAAATGCCTTCACTGCAATGGATCATTTAGGCCTTGAGCAATCTTCAAGGCTTCACACCAATCACTTCTCCAAATGGATTTTGGTTGACACCAAGCAAGACCTTCTTTTCAACATGTGAGGTTGAATGGAAGAATCAAGATGGTTGGCCTTTTTGGACTTAGGTATCTAGGGTTGTTCTTGAAGCACTCTAGAAATGTTTAGATCTTTTCTAACTCATAGAGACTTACCCTAGGTATAAACTATAACCCTTATTTATAGGTCCCAGAAATATAGTCTAATTGGAGCATAAGAAAACTCAGATTCATGATGACCGCTCGAGCCAGGTGGTTTTTGAAGTGAAAAACAAGTCAGTCTACACCTCCAGGTGACAAACCGCTCTAGCCATCTCCTAGACTGCTCGAGTAGTCGAGAGCAACCTAGAGAGGTTCTCCAGTTTTGTCTCTCTAAGTATTTATAGACCGCTCTAGCTGAAAGTGAGCCCTTACTGGTTTTTAAGTTAGAAGTCAAGCAAAACCTAGACCTATTGAGAATTAAAGGGCATTGCAGAAATATGATCTGATACAGTACTCATTTTATTTTTCAAAATGCATTTAAGGTTTAGAAAAAATTTTCTTTGAAAAACTTAAGATTCATTCATGGATTTTCTCAATTCCATTTATAACACTAATCATCCTAAGTCTAATGAATTAAATTAAGGGTTCTTAGGTCTCTAATGTCATTACCTTTCTAAGCTTGAAGGTGCAATCAGATAACACTTGACGGTGTGCATATTTTTTGCATGGATTGCACGGGGTTAATGTTGGTTATGAGTTGTTTTGAAATAGTTGCTTATGGGTTGTTTACATAGTTTATTCTTAAAGTGCATTCACTTGTGTGGTTTTGCATTTCTATCTCTTGGATGCCTTAGCCATGAAAAAAACAATATGGCAAGTAAAGACTAGGAGGATTTAAGGGGGAGAAGTGAGGGGCTATTTGATAACATCACTTAAGACTTAAAACTGAATACTTTAAGCACTTACTGAATTGAATTCGTTTGATAGTCTAAAACTTATATGACTTAATCTTTTAAGCACTTTTTAAGAATAAGATAAATTTTAAATAGCAAGTCACCTACTTGTCACTTAATGTTGAAAATGTTAATTAATAAGGATTTTACCAATTCCTTATAATGGACCAATATACCCTCAATGCATTTTATATTCTTAATTTTTCAATACCCACCACCACCACCATTCTTCCATTGCCACCACAACCACCAACACTACCATTTTGCCACCACCATCATTGCCACTAACACCACCACTATCATTACCACCACCACCACCACCACCATCACTACCACCATTGCCACCAGCATTGTGTTGCCGTCACCACCATTGTGTCGCCGTCACCACCACCACCCCTACCACTAGCATTTATGCCACCACCACCAGCATTACTACCACAACCACCACCACCACCACCATAGTTGCCACCATCACCATCACATGGTGGTAGGAATAAGGTAATTACAGCGAGATGGTTAAAAAAAAAGAACAAAATTAGAATAATAATAATTTTTAAACATCAGCTCCTTATATTTGTCAAATAATTTGATTCAATTCAATACTTAAATTTCAGTTGATATCAAAAAGTATGCGAATTAAAAAATTTAACATTTAGCACTTAAAATTTAGTATTCAGTTTTCAATATTCAGCTTTCAGTGTACATCTTTCAGTTTTATCAAACAATACCTGAGTAATTAGCTGGATAAATAACAAAGAAAAAACTAGAGAGAGAAAGAGAAAAAAGGAAAGAAGCTTGGGGAAGACAAATTGAGATCTTTGCACCCACACCTGAACTTGAAAAACCATTTGAGGGTAATACTTCTGGTAGCTCATAGAGTGTGTTTCAAATTTCAAACATTTCCATCGTCGGAGTTTGGAGAACCAACAAACCTAGTTTGAGCTTAAAGTTTGATTTTAATGGGTCTTTGAAAAATGATGGTTGAAGCTCAAAGCTGGACCTTGTCTAATATTTTTGGGGTCAAGAAATCCAATTTTGGGATTTACATGAACTAATTTGGTCATTTGGTTGGTCAAAACTCAATTTGCAAGTTTGTCCATGGAAGTTCTTGGTTTGAAGCTCAACTTTGAGCTTAATTTCATAAAAATATGGAGTGGGGATGCACAAAAAAACACATGGACCTACAAAAGGGGTGAAATAGGATTAGTTTGGCTTTTGAATTACCTGATTTGGTTGAGAGATGAGGGAGATATGTTTGAAACAAGGAGAGGTGGTCAAGTTAAGAAACAAAGGAGGAGGGGTTGCACCACCAGCCACCCCGATGGTGCGTGGGGCATGGGCTAGGGGTGTGGTTTGGATCTCCAAACTCCTCCTTTCAAGGGCTTTGTATCCATACCTTGCTTGCTCAAATCCGAAATCGTTTGAATATCTTATTGATAATGATTGGTTTACCCTTTACCAGATTAAGTTTTCACAACCAATGCAATGTTTGATCAAACCAAGTTTATTTATATGCTTTAATAGGTCTTAAGGACTTATATTTGAATCGCCACCAAATAGGTCTTGTCTTAGGGTCAACGATTTGCTCGAGGGTAGGTTACTCTAGTTGTGTTCTGAACATGGATTTTATAACTCTTTTTAATATGAAAACTATTTTAGCATATATTTTGATAAATTTTGTTGATTAATATCGGATCTAATGATTGCTTTGAAAAACTGTGAATTATTTAGCTATCGAACTGTTAATCTATTGTTATGAAATTGATTTCTCGGATCTCGTTTATGAAAAGTATTGTGCCTATAGGGTTGAGCGACAGAGAGCTTATGGATGGCGGTGAGTCTGTGGAGGGATTCATAGGTCCATTCATCAGTTCTGGTAGCCCTTTGGTTTTCGAGCTTGGATATCGTCTAGAATAGGGAGCACGTCTTTCTTAAGGTGCGAACCCACAAAAAGGTTTATTTGATTGAGACATTGATGTGTCCGTGTCATTCCCCCTTTTCACAAACAAACACTATTTAACTAATAAACTTTAAAATCACGAAAGCATTCTAAAAATAATCATCCATTACCTCAAGAAATTAAAATCTAACACCAACTAGCTAATATAAATTCCAAAGCATAAATCCATAAATCGGGTTTAATTCCAAACCTCTAGGATAGTATATATCTCCTATCTAACTGAATAAAAAACATTCATAACCATATTATATCCTCAAAAACCATGAAATTGAAACTAATGAATCCATCTTTATGCCTCAAAATCTAGATCCACATCAACATCCCAATTCACATGCTCACCTATTCTAGTATCAATCTCAACACCCAAATTGATAAAAAAATGTTAAATATAAGGATGAACACAACTAACTTAGTAGAAAATTTTTCCCAAACCTAAACACCATTTACAAATATATAAGAATGGGTAGGTCTCAAATTTACGAAATAGCATATATAACTTTTGAGGTAAATCAGGTAACATTAATAATAATCTCAAGTTTCGATCTGGGTACAGAAAATTTATCAAGTAATGGATCATTCAAAGAACAATAGCTTGTAACAAAGTCATATCTCATATATGCAGGTTGACTAGTAAGAATTAATACCCATGATATATTTTTTCCACCCCCTATAAACACAAACCATCCAACCAATATTTTCCAATATTTTTTAAATAAACAAATACAACGAAAAATATGCATAAACATGCAATAAATAAAGAAAAGAACAAATAAAACAATTATCATAAATCCTGAAAACGAATGTCAAACTTGACATCAATGTTATTTTTGGATTTCCTAATTTCTTTTGTTTTTGGTTTTTTCAGTTTTCTATTGTTTTTTGAAATTTTCATATAGAAAAACAAATCAAAATAAACAAAGAAAAATATATACAATGTATAGTCATAGGGTGTTTGATACAATACATGAATGACACACTTAGATCCATACTCTCACCTCTCCTACTTCTTAGCAGTTATGACCTTACTAGAAGCACTCGGAACCTCCAACTTGGTTGAGGTGATGAGTTTCTCAAAGTCCTCCTTAGTCACCCAAACTTATTTTTCCTTCCTAAAACTCGAGTTAGGTTGAGGAATGGGTGGGGGAGTAGCTATCTTCTCCCCGAAAATTTGTAGATCAACCATGACCTTGGGGGTAGAAGGAGCTTTGTGCACTCTAGCATGTAGTCCATTTGATGATGATGCATTCATATGCTTGGACTCACTTGACCTCTCTAAAAGCTTATAAAAATTTAACGACCATTATGTTGCAACGAGTTATCCAAGTTATGGTTGGGAGAAAGAACCTTATAATTTTTCATCCGATCTCACACCACCAAATGAATTTTGCCACTATCCAACATATGAGGACTCAACGGAACAAGAATTAGAAAATACTCTTTGCGAGTTTATGCTATACCAAATGGAACTCAATGTCCAAGTAGCGCAACAATTTTCTGAAATTAGAGATGACCTTATTGCATTGACTAATCTCATAATTATTAATTGTGAAGAACAACATCTTGAGCATAGTCAATGTATTGAGGATGATCATTTCTAAGGAATGCAAATTGGTATTGAATCTCCCACCACTCTTGATTGTGAAAAAATTAATGAAGTTATTATCTCACATGAGGCTAATAAGCCCAAGGTCAATTTGTCATCAAAGAGTGGTGTTGAGGTTCACAATTTTCAACTTGGGGAGGGCATTGAAATGGAGTTAAGTGTAGAAATTTATAAAGAGAAATTGTATACTCCATTGTTGGAATTGTATAAATTGTGTGCACCTCTGTTTTGTTGAGAATTTTTAATCATTATCTTTTGTATTGTTGGATAGATTGGTTAAATATGCATTTATACACCAAAAAAATTTTAAAATCAAAAAAATCAATGGGCGCAAGTTTATATCCGAATTGAAACCGGATTGACATTAGTCCTTTTTATTTTGTTTTCATGTACATAGTAGTTAGATTTCTTTTATTGTTATATTTTTATTTTCGTGATGTTATAGTGTAGATTTTAGCATGAATTTGTTTATCTCTTTCTAATTTGGACTCAATTCATTTTGAGCATCATCGTAACAAATCTTATTCAGTATCATGTTCAAGTCTAAGTTGGGGGGTGTAAACAAGTTTTTTTTTGTGTTTCATTTTCTCTTTAATGTGTGTACAAAAAAAGAAAAAAATGGAGTATCTTATTTCCCATGTTACTTTCGTTTTTCTCATTGCATGATTCCTTGTGCATTGAGGACAATGTATGGTTCAAGTTGGGGGGGGGGGGGGGGGGGGTGAGGTGCACCATTTACATGTTCCACCACTTTTTGTATAGAATAGTTGGAAATGTGAAAATTTTGAAAAAAAAAATATTTTTGAAAATTTTGAACAATTTTTTATGGAAAATATCTAATATTGAACTATATTTCCCTATCCTAATTGTTATGGGATTTGTGATTGCTTGATCTTTATTTTGAACTTGGAACACATGAGTACACTATAGAAGTTTATCCTATGCCTGAGTATCACATATGTGTTTTCTTTCGAACTCAATGATAGTGCACCTTGAGTGTGTAATTTTGGTAATTTACTTATTGGATCCACATTTTAGAGCTTGACATACATAGTGGAAATGAAGTAAGTACCCATGTGAGCTTTAGTACCGATCCTTGTTGGAGGGAACTTACATTTACTCAAAGGAACAATTTTTCAAATTCAAGATATGTTCAATAATCTCATTATGCTTGCTTTGGTTAGAGTGCATATGGATAGTTGTTGACTTCGTCTTAAAATTCCAATATGTCTCCTCATGCTTATCTAGAGATGATTTTAGGTCATCTTTGAATTGCGTTGAGCCTTAGCCTTTTCTTGTAAAAAATTTATCCCTTGTGTTATGATTGAGCCTTAACTGAAAATTCGTTTCCATGCCACATGTTTTACCAAGCCAGTGCAAAATGATTACCACACCTTGGTTGTTTCGAGACTGACTTCGATTATTCATGAAGAAAGGAAAATGTGGTGAGGAAACTCAAAAAAGGGATGAATGGCGCTGAATTCAATTTTTTAATGAAAAAGAGAAAGAAAGTCAAGAAAAAGGAGAAAAAGGGGGTTGAACAAGAAAAGAAATGAAAAGAGAAGAAAAATGTTGAGGAAAGAAGAAAAACAGAGAAATAAAAGTTGACGTGAAGGTGTAAAGCTGAAAATTCCACAAAAATGAGATTTTTGATAATAAAAGTCATATCCTTGGACTAACTCTTTTTATCTCCCTCTACCCTTCATTTCACTCAACCCAATTATCACTCCAAGGCCTCATTACAACCCATTAATGTGACGCCCCTAAAACCGGGGGTCCTTTGTCAACTCGTTGATAACCCATCAACCCGCTGAATACTCGTGGATACCGTGTAATTCGATACCACGCCGATATGCCCCATTTACCGGGATCCATAACTTAACAAAATTCGGGCAGAGTCTCCTTTATACGGGGAGCTCTACCAAAAAACACAACATGTGCAATCATACAACATTGACCACACCGGGTCCATTCATCCATACCCAATTTCATAGTATCAGATACTACCATAATCATCATCACTACATACATTCATTCATAAAAGAATAAATGTCTCAAAAGAGTCTCATATACATGCCTTTTAAATATAAACAAGTTTTTGTTACAAAAAGTATACAAGGCCAAAATTAAACATATACAAGGGACTGCAAAGTCAAAATAAGAGCCACAGATTGGCTCTGTCGTCAAAGCGGGCCCATGGCCTCGCCTTCAGTGGACGCCTGGGTGATACCTGAAAAATGTTCCCACAAAGGGTGAGCCAACGCTCAATAGGGTAACTCCTATAGAGAATACCTCTCAACCTAAATGCATATGAAATGTCACATGCAACAATCATTTCATGCATTCATTCAAATATGTCTATTGTAAACAAATGTCATAAATCATGTCATGCCATGAGATGAGACTCACGCAAGCAATATCAACACTGAGCCCCATCCCGAGCTCCCACAACACATGCAATGCCATGCGTATGTATCCGGGCATTCCAAGCCCCCATTATTGGTGTTATGTACACTCAATGACTAATTAATTCATTTTCTTGTGTCTTTGTGGGGAGATGAATTATGGTATTACACCAATGGGATACCACACCATCAACGGATTTTCAGGACATCCCACATGCGGCTCCGTTTTCGCCGTTACACTTTTTTGGAATTGCACCGCCGAAAAGTTTATAAACCAAGTAAGCGGGTCTTGCACCCGAGGAAGAATCTAGCCCTTCTTGCTATCCCCGACACGTTTATCCATATAATTTTCCATGCAACTCAACCGGACCTTGGTGCGACTTTTCCGAGCCCATGATCAACCACATATGTGGTGATTGATTTCATACCATGCACATACTCCCACCCATGTCAATGACCATGAATGTAGTGCAACCCATGCATAATGCAATATAATGTGCAATTGCCTTTGGTACTATTTACAATGTCCATTACATAATGAATGCAATATAATGACATTTTCAACACAATCCCAAACATGTTATGTAAGATAATCAACTCCACTAACAGACTTGTATTCACCTATGCATTTAAATAAACACCTAGATAGCACATCAATTTACACAACTAGCATGCTTATTACTTTCAACTTAGCAACATGTTTATTAATTCTATAAACATAAGTACAAGTGCACCACACTAATCATATGCTAAATAATCATTTAACATACATATTATTTCATAATCACATAACAAGCTAATAATTTTATTAAACTTGATATGCTATTAAAATATCAAGTCATGCTAATGTACAATTACCATGCTTTAAACCATTAACATTAACTTACACCAACTTAATCATAATATGATTTTACTAATTACAAGGTTAACTATAAATCCTATATTTGACCCACTAGTTACACTAGTACAGACCTAACATGTGATATACACCTTTAGTCTACCCATTTCATATGTCATCTTTTAGGTTGAAATTACATCTAAATAGGGAAAACCCTACCTCTCGTAGCGTGAGCCCACGTAGTAGACTCCAAGGAAAGCCCAAATTTAGCGTCTCAAGTCTTAGGCCTAAATTCTCGTACTTGATATTTTATTTTTTTGGAGAAAAATGTGATCTTTGGTGTGGTTGCGTAGCTCTCGTTGAGTAAAACAACTTTAATTCTTGGCTTGAAGCAATTAAACGGTTTAATCTTCGTAGATCTTAGGAAGAAGGTCAAGAATCTAACTTTTTTCCTTTTTCTTTTCTTTTTCTCTCCCTTTTCTCTCTTACTGCCGAGGCTTGCCAAAAAAATTAGTGGAAGACTAAAAGTCTTCCAATTTATATACTTTTAAATTTTTGGCCCACATCGCGTCACACGTTCAATTTTAACGGGTCCAATTTTATTTCGAATCAATTAAATTTCGTCCCGTGTTAATTTTAGTATATTTTTATTGAACTAACTTTAAATTATTTTTCGGGTCCCACGAATAAAATCTGATCGCATTAATTTTAGTCGTGCGACACCCGATCGTTTTGTAACACGTGAAAAATCCAACTGTCTCAGAATTCTAAATTTACTGGGTATCTAGATTTCGCGAGACGAATCCAATGGCAAGGTCCGTTTCGTCATCTGAATTTTATAAAAATTCACGTTTTTGACCCGTATTTTAACAATTAATTACTATTTTACCCCTGTAATTAGAATTTTTAATAACTAATTTTTTTTCTCGGGTTTTACATTCTCTCCCCCTTAAGAAAATTTCGCCCCCGAAATTACAGCCACATGCACATATAACAACATGCACATGCAAAAAGTCATTTAATACTCTATAACTATAAGAGATGTACCTCCATCATCGAACAGAAACAGATAGGTAGCTCGGATAGTGTCGTCACGCTCCCATGTCGCCTCCTCCACCCCACGGTGCTGCCACAGCACCTTCACTAGCCTCACAGTCTTGCCACGTAAAACCTGCTCTCGGCTGTTTATAATACACACCAGTTCATCCTCGAAGGTCCCATCCGCATCAACCACTAGCTCACCCCAATCCACCACGTGTGTAGGATCAGGAGTGTACTTCCGGAGCATGGAGACATGGAACACCGCGTGAACACCAAATAGATTTGGCGGTAACGCCGATCAGTAAGCGACTGTACCAACCCTCTCGAGTACACCGAAAGGCCCGATATACCTCGGCGACAACTTTTCCCGCTTCCCGAACCTGACCACTGATCTCTTACGCATCACCTTCAAGAAGACATGATCTTCGACCTCGAACTCCAGAGGTCACCGCCGTCTATCGGCGTAGCTCTTCTGCCGGCTCAAAGCAGTGAAAAGGCGTTTTCGTATCAAGTCCACCTTTTCTGAGGTGTCTTTAATCAAATTCGGACCCGTGGAAGGTCTCTCTCTAATCTCCGTCCAACAAATCGGAGAACAACACGGCCTCCCATAAAGTGCCTCATAGGGTGCCATCTGTATACTCGTCTGATAACTGTTGTTGTAGGCGAACTCCATTAATGGTAAATGCTCATCACAGCCACCCTTAAGATCAAGGATGCATGCCCGTAGCATGTCCTCTAAAATCTGGATGGTCCTCTCTAACTGACCGTCCGTCTGGGGATGAAAAGCGGTGCTCATCATCAACTGCGTCCCCATGGCCCGCTGGAAACTCTCCCAAAAATGGGCAGTGAACCTGGGGTCTCCATCCGATACTATAGATACGGACACCCCATGTAACCGAACTATCTCCCGTATGTACAGCCTACGGAATTCCTCCAGTGTAAAGGTCATCCGCACTGCCAAAAAGGGTGCCGACTTCGTAAGCCGATCCACTATCACCCATACCGTGTCATGCCCCCCACGATGTCCATGGCAAGTGGGTCACAAAATCCATCGTGACGTACTTCCACTTCCACTCAGCCACCTCCAAAGGTTGGAGCAATCTTGCTGGTCTCTGGTGTTCAGCCTTGACCTGCTGACACGTGAGACATCGACTAACAAAATCTCCAACGTGCCTCTTCATCCCACTCCAATAGTACTGGCGGCGAAGATCATGGTACATCTTTGTGCCACCTGGATGCACAGCAAAACGGGAACAATGAAACTCCTTAAGGATCTCCTATCTCAGATCCACAAACTGGGGAACCACAACCCTTCCCCAGAACCGAAGACTACCATCCACGTGAATGGCCCAACCCTCGTCACCTGTACCCAATTGTACCCTATCCCTGATGGATAATATCTCAGTATCCTGCCCTTGGGACTCAATCAACCTGCTTAGTAGGGAAGGCGTAGTCACTAAACTCCCCAAAGTGCCCTGAGTCTGATCCCTGTAGTGTAGCCCGAACTGTCCCACAGTCTCGAGCATCAGCCACTCCTGGGAAGCTATACTGGCCAAAACTCCCCGTGACTTTCGACTCAGTGCATCAGCCACCACATCTGCCTTACCGGGATGGTAATGTAAAGTGAAGTCATAATCCTCTAGGTATTCCATCCATCTGCGCTGCTCATATTAAGGTCCCGCTGCATGAAGATGTACTTCAGACTTTTATGGTCCGAAAACACCTCAAACTGCTCTCCATTAAGATAGTGGCGCCATGCCTTCAAGACAAAGACAACAACCGCTAACTCCATGTCATGTGTGGGATAATTCTACTCGTGGCTTTTCAACTACCGAGAACCATAAGCTACCACCCTCCCGTACTGCATCAAAACACACCCAAGTCCGTCCTTGGAGGCATCACAATAAACTGTGTACCTCTGTCCCATCTCCGGAACTATCAAAATCGGAGCTGAAGTAAGCCTCTTCTTTAACTCTTAAAATGCCCTCTCACACGAGTCATCCGACTAAAACTTGACCTCCTTCCTAGTCAATCTAGTCATAGGTGCAGCTACTCGAGAGAAGTCCTCAATGAACCTCCTGTAATACCCTGCCAATCCCAATAAACTACGTATCTCGAAGACTGACTTTAGCCTCTCCCAACTCATAAATACCTCAACTTTCTCCGAGTCGACTGAAACACCCGAAGCTGACACCACGTGTCCCAGAAATTTCACCTCCGCCAGCCAAAATTCGCACTTGTTGAACTTGGCGTACAACCGGTGGTCTCTCAAGGTCTGGAGAACAACCCTCAAGTGACCCTCATGCTCCTCCTCAAACTTGGAGTAGATCACTATGTCATCAATAAAGACCACAACGAACTGATAGAGGTAGGGTTGGAACACCCTATGCATAAGATCCATGAATGCTGCTGGGGCATTCGTCAATCCGAATGGCATCACAATAAACTCGAAATGCCTATAACGCGTTCGAAATACCGTCTTCGAAATGTCGGTATCCCTAATCCTCAACTGATGGTACCCCGTGCGCAGATCTATCTTGGAGTAGACCCGTGCCCTTCTTAGTTGGTCAAACAAGTCATCAATACGCGGTAAAGGGTACCTATTCTTGATAGTGACCCTGTTCAATTGCCGATAGTCAATGCAGAGCCTAAGCGTCCTATCCTTCTTCTTGGCAAATAGCACCGGAGCACCCCAAGGTGAAGTACTCGGCCTAATAAAGCCTCTATCCAATAGCTCTTGTAACAAGAATTTAAGCTCCTACAACTCTGCTGATGCCATCCTATGTAGTGTCATAGAAATAGGGGATGCACCGGGCTGTAACTCTATGGTGAAGTCTACATCCCGATGTGGTGGCAACCCCGGTAACTCATCTGGGAAGACATCCGTATAGTCGCACACGACTCTAGGCAGACCCAACTCCTATCTCACCTCGTCCTCCAATGTAAGGCTAGCAAGCCAACCTATCAACTATCTGTGCCATCAGGAGTCATATACGACATGGGATAAAGTATTGTTCTTCTCCCCCTAAAACTTGAAACAAACCCCATCTGAAGTGTAGGTCGTAACCCTCTTGCGTTCACAATCAATGACGACCTTATGTGCCACCAACCAATCCATCCCGAGTACGACATCGAACTCCGTCATCTCAATGACCCTAAGGTCAACAGTAAGCTGGGTTCCTTCGATCTCCAACTCACAACCCCGACATATCTTGTCAACACAAACTCTGTCTCCTAGGGGTGAACTCACATACATGGGCTCTTTCAGAGTCTCGGCCTCTAAGCCCAAGTCTCGTAGGCATGATGTAGCAATAAAAGAATGTGATGCACCAGAATCAAATAATACTCTAGTCCATAATCTAGAGAGAAGAAATGTACCCTGAATTACCGACTGATCTGCCGGTAGAGTATGTGGTGTGATGGCAAAGACTCGCCCCTGGGTCCCTGAAGTCCCTGCCTGAAAGCCCTGTCCTCGGCCTCGGCCCATGCCCTGGCCCATCTGGCCTGACTGCAGAGTCCCCGCTAGTGAAGTGGTAGGGGCCTGTGCCGCACCCTAAAACTGGAACTAATTTTCCCGGCCCATGGTGGGGTAGAGAGGAATGAAGTAGGTATGTGGATGCCCCACTAATGACTGGGACTGAGATGCCCCGTAGCTCTAGGATCCCTGCCTCTGAGGACATTCTCTCTTCAAGTGGCCTGGCTGGTGGCAATAGAAACATGTATGTGGGCCTCCCTATGGTGTGCCCCTAGAGTTCTTCCCGCCTTGGGAAGATTGACCATAGCCTTGGCCTTGGCCCTGATAGCCTCGACCCTGTCCCTGTGATTCTTGTGGGGTAGAAATCCTTTGTCTCTTCCCCAAGCTAGTAGTGGAGGATTGTCCCTCCTTCTTCTCATCCTTTGATTCGGCCTCTCGGATACTCTTGGCTTCGTCCACCTCTCTCTCGATAGCCATGGTTGTCTCGACCATTTCGTCAAGGTCGTGCAACATGTCGCCAACAATCTTCCCACGGATGGATAGCTTTAGGCCATTCTCAAACCTCTGCACCTTGGCCAAATCTGTGGCCACGTAGTCATTCGCAAAACGTGCCAATTCTGTGAACTTGGCCACGTACTGCATAACAGTCATCGCTCCGTGCTTCAAGTTTAGAAATTCCTGGGCTTTGACTTCCCAAACAACTGATGGGAAATACTTCTTCATGAAGAGCTCTTGGAACTCTTCCCATGTTATCATTTCGATGTCTATCAGCTTTGCCCATGTCCACCATTGATGGGCTTCTCCCTTAAACTGGAAAGTGGCCAACCGTATCTTAGTGGCGTCGGATGCAATCTCCATTGCCTCTAAAATTTTGTCCACCTGTTGGAACCAATAGTCGGCTACCATCGGATCCCATCCTTCTATAAAAGTCGGTGGGTTGTGGAACTTAAACTTCTGGAGGTTGTTCGAGCCTCCTTGGCCCACATTGGCACTGGCCTGCAAAAAGGTGGTAGTCATCGTGCCCATAGCCTCCATAAAGGCTTGTTGATCAAAAGCCGGTGGTGGTGGTGGGTTGTTCCGTCCACCCCGACGTCCCCTTCCTCTAGTTGCCATCTACACACACATAAGATAGCAATAGACCAATAACTTAGTATCCCAAAATTAGGGATCAAAAGTTAAAACTGTAGAATAAATACCTACCGGTAGATGCCCAAACAATAGGCTTTCCCATCCTTTCCCTTCCTGACTCTAAGATTATGTTTTCTAACCGTAGTGTCTCATTCCTATATACATTAAATCATGCATATAATCTCATAACACATAGCACGTAACATTTAATACATTTAACATGCAATGCACAATGGATGTATTGACCTAGACCCATGCCTCATAAGCCCTAGGTAAATCGAGAACCTAGGCTCTGATACCAAGCTGTGACGCCCCTAAAACCGAGGGTCCTTTGTCAACTCGTTGATCACCCATCAACCCGCAGAATACCCATGGATACTGTGTAATTCGATACCACGCCGTTATGCCCCATTTACCGGGATCTATAACTTAACAAAATTTGGACAGAGTCTCCTTTGTAAGGGGAGCTCTACCCAAAAACACAGCATGTGCAATCATACAACATTGACCACACCGGGTCCATTCATCCATACTCAATTCCATAGTATCGGATACTACCATAATCATCATCACTACATACATTCATTCATAAAAGAATAAATGTCTCAAAAGAGTCTCATATATATGCCTTTTAAATATAAACAAGCTTTTGTTACAAAAATTATACAAGGTCAAAAGTAAACATATACAAAGGACTGCAAAGTCAAAATAAGAGCCACAGACCGGCTCTGTCGTCAAAGCGGGCCCATGGCCTCGCCTTCGGTGGACGCCTGGGCGATACCTGAAAAATATTCCCATAAAGGGTGAGCCAACACTCAATAGGGTAACTCCTATAGAGAATACCTCTCAACCTAAATGCATATGAAATGTCATATGCAACAATCATTTCATGCATTCATTCAAATATGTCTATTGTAAACAAATGCCATAAATCATGTCATGACATGAGATGAGACTCACGCAAGCAATACCAACATTGAGCCCCATCTCGAGCTCCCATAACACATGCAATGCCATGTGTATGTATCCGGGCATTCTAAGCCCCCATCATTGGTGTTATGTACACTCAATGACTAATTAATTCATTTTCTTGTGTCTTTGTGGGGAGATGATTTATGGTATTACACCAATGGGATACCACACCATCAACGGATTTTCAGGACATCCCACATGTGGCTCCGTTTCCGCCATTACACTTTTCTGGAATTGCACCGCCGGAAAGTGTATAAACCAAGTAAGTGGGTCTTGCACCCGAGGGAGAATCTAGCATTTCTTGTTATTCCCGACACGTTTATCCATTTAATTTCCCGTACGACTCAGCCGGACCTTGGTGTGACTTTCCCGGACCCATGATCAACCACATATGTGGTGATTGATTTCATACCATGCACACACTTCCACCCATGTCAATGACCATGAATGTAGTGCAACCCATGCATAATGCAATATAATGTGCAATTACCTTTGGTACTATTTACAATGTCCATTACATAATGAATGCAATATAATGACATTTTCAACACAATCTCAAACATGTTATGTAAGATAATCAACTCCACTAACATATTTGTATTCACCTAGGCATTTAAATAAACACCTAGATAGCGCATCAATTTACACAACTAGCATGCTTATTACTTTCAACATGGCAACCTGTTTATTAATTCTATAAATATAAGCACAAGTCCGCCACACTAATCATATGCTAAATAATCATTTAACATATATATTATTTCATAATCACATAACAAGCAAATAATTTTATTAAACTTGATATGCTATTAAAATATCAAGTCATGCTAATGTACAATTAACATGCTTTAAACCACTAACCTTAACTTACACCAAGTTAATCATAATATGATTTTACTAATTACAAGGTTAATTATAAATCCTATATTTGACCCACTAGTTACACTAGTGCAGACCTAACATGTGATATACACCCTTAGCCTACCCATTTCATACGCCATCTTTTAGGTTGAAATTACATCTAAATAGGAGAAACTCTACCTCTCGTAGCGTGAACCTACATAGTAGACTCCAAGGAATGCCCAAATTTAGCGTCTCAAGTCTTAGGCCTAAATTCTCGTACTTGATATTTTTTTTGGAGAAAAATGTGATTTTTGTTGTGGTTGCGTAGCTCTCGTTGAGTAGAGCAACTTTAATTCTTGGCCCGAAGCGATTAAACGGTTTAATCTTCGTAGATATGAGGAATAAGGTCAATAATCTAACTTTTTTCCTTTTTCTTTTCTTTTTCTCTCCCTTTTCTCTCTTACTGCTGAGGCTTGCCAAAAAAATGAGTGGAAGACTAAAAGTCTTCCACTTTATATACTTTTAAATGTTTGGCCCACATCGCGCCACACGTTCAATTTTAACGGGTCCAATTTTATTTCGAATCAATTAAATTTCATCCCGTGTTAAGTTTAGTATATTTTTATTGAACTAACTTTAAATTATTTTTCAGGTCCCGCGAATAAAATTTGATCGCAATTATTTTAGTTGCGCAACACCCGATCGCTTTGTAGCATGTGAAAAATCCAACTGTCTCAGAATTCTAAATTTACTGGGTAGCTAGATTTCGCAAGACGAATCCAACGGCAAGGTCCGTTTCGTCATCTGAATTTTATAAAAATTCACGTTTTTGACCTGTGCTTTAACAATTAATTACTATTTTACCCCTGTAATTAGGATTTTTAATAATTAATTTTTTTTCTCAGGTTTTACAATTAAAGCCCTAATTGATCTAGAGAAAGTATGGCGAGAACACATTTCGAATAAAAAAAAAAGTTGATTTTCCTATCTAGAGCCCTAATATTCCATTCATGAAATTATGTCAAGGTCGTTTCAATTGTTATGCATGTACTTTATTTTTTATTATATGTGAGTATATTTCGGTTTATGCACAAGATTCCATCTCACATATACACATCGGGAGCATGCTGGATAATCGTTGAGTTATTCATTTTTTAGGGACACTCTTAGTGAGTTTTGCATCAAAGCTAAATTTGGATAGCCAAGTGAATGTGGATTCCGTTGAGCAAATTTTTAAATTGCATATTCATTTCACACACACACACACACACACACGCGCGAGTTGAAAGGAAATGTGTAGGTGTATACTCTTGAATAGTATTTAAAGCTATGATGAAACTCATGTGTGATTGGTTCGGGTGTTCGGAGAAAGCTGTTTTTGATATCCCAGTGCTAGTTAGAATAAGGGCATATGTTTCAAATTTTGGATATGAAGAAAAGAAATTTGTAGGTACCTTCACTCGAAATCTTCACGAGACAAAACTCGTCCACTAGGGATCACCTAGGGGTTTAAAGGCATGTTGCATATGCTAAATGCAATAGCGGATTTAGTATATGTTTATTTTTGTTTGCTTAATTTTTACATTTAGTTTTCTAGGGACTAGCAAAGCTTAAGTTGAAGGGTGTGATGAGCACGTAATATTGCATATTTAATGGCCTCATTATATGCATTTTAACTCAACTTTGCATTTAATTACTTAGAGTTAGTCGAATTTATGAATAATGTGAAAATTTTGATGTTGCAGATAATCATAGGGTAAATGATGGCTTTCGGAACCCTGCAACTAAGTGTAGATGAGTGATGAAGAGATGGACACATTACATGTGGATTATGAGGCTTTAAAGTGAAATAAATTAAGGAGGTAGCGATACTTGGTATCATAGGTACCGGTATCTAAGCCTTCTGGAATTTTAGTACTGGCACCCACACCAATTGGTAGTAGTACTCCGATATTTTGAATTTTTTACCATGATCCACTTCGAATCTGAAAAAGTGAAAAACATGAAAGTTGTATATCTGGATGTCCTCTATCTTGTATCAAAATTTCAGCTCAATCGGATGGTGAGATCAAAAGTTATGACAAATTTACGAAAGCTAGTCCCGAGCTAGCATCCCCATTACGACCTACCGGTAGAAGGCAACCAAAACCTACCGGTAGAAGACCCTACTGGAAGTTTTCTATTGGCAGGTTTTTGACGTTCTACTGGTAGGTTTTGCCCAGATTTTCCAGACACCTTTCCACACGACTCCATATACTCCGGGGGCCCACCTCTTGTCTTCTAAGCCACACCCTGACATATTTGACACCCCATGATGCTCCCCCCCCCCCCCTTTTTTTTTGATGCTCCCCTAACCCCTAAATTCAGATTTGAAGTAAGAGAGAGAGGGGAAGAAAGAGAGAGAAGAAGGGTGGTTAGGAAAGCATGGGAGGAGCATGCTTTTACTGAAATTGCTTCTCCTAGTTGACAACCTCCCTCCAATGATTCCAATTTAGCTCACACATGCTAAGGGAGAGGGTATGGACGAAAATGAAGGAGTCTTACATTATTATTGAGTTTTTACATGCTTTTAGAGAGAGAAGTTCCAAGATAGAAGATGAAGTTTTAGAGAGAGAAAGTTGGGTTTTCACATTTCCTTCACCATTTTCATTATAGTAAGCTTTACTTTACTTTACTTGTAATCTTTCTCTCTCTTACTCTAAACTATTTTATTTAAGTTGTAATCAAGCTTAGCTAAGTGTTCTAGCATTTCCATTTTCTACATTTGGGTATTTTTTCTTTTCAAGCTTTGTATTTGGGTATGAATGAATTTGCTCTTGTAGTTTAAACCTTTTCTTGCATCAATACAAGTTTCATGCTTCATTTCACTACCATGTCTCTTTACATTATGTTTGTTCTTACTTTTACTATGAGTAGCTAGACTTTTGGTTGGCTAATCCAAGGGGAATTTCCTCTTGGGTATGTGAAATCGACTCTCGTTCATTCTTTCTCGTAGTGTAAAGTGTTTGGTTTGACTAGGTTGAGTGCGGACGTGATTGTGGACTCTTGATATATCGTAGACTTGTTACGAGGTATGCTTTTGTCCAACACGACCACATTAGTCCCGAACTTCCTACGAATCAATCAAACACCGAGACACCATTGGTTGAATAAATTGAGTCAATTTGGCATTCCCATTGGAATGACCTCTTGGATTAGCCAACCTTGTTTTCTTGTATTTTCACCAAAACACAATTCACAAGATTTTCCAATTTTTATTTCTTTATAAATCACGCTTCCAAAAAAATTGACATTTCCTTCTCTGAGGAGACGACCTTGGAATACTCATTTCAAGTAAAACACGACATTGCAAGTCTCTCTACGCTTGGGGAGAACTTTTGCACACATACACAATTTTCCCCATTTCTTGCATTTGAACCCGAGGGAGAGTGACACTCACCAACTCGTATAAGCTATATACACATAACCCGGGTTCGTGTTTGGAGATTAGGGAAAACCAATCAAGCAAAATGGTCTCGTGGTTAATATATGCATATGTTATGGATTGGGTAGGGTTCCCGTACAAGGCAGACTCGACCCAAAGTTTGTTTTGGTTATGATCCAGGTAAATGGGGCGTAACGACGTGGTATCGGGTTATGCAATACTCACGGGTATACTTCCGTGGGTTGACGGGTGATCAACAGATTGAAAAAGGACCCCCGAATTTTGGGATGTCACAAAACAGGTATGGTGATAGGGGATCACCTTGGAGTATACCCCTCATAGTTTGAAATAACCAATTTTCTCTCCATTAATAATAATTGAATAAGAGACAGTCTTCACACAAGTCATCACAAACTCTATATCCATCTTTCATTAAACCCCATTCTACACATGATTGCTTAAAAGAAACTCCACCCAACACGACATAATCTTTACTCATATCCAATTTAATAAACATAATCTCTTTACCTCCCTTTTTCTTCCTCTTCAAATTATGGTTTATTTCACGTGCATTAATCTACCCGGCACGAAAGAACTTTGGTAAGGAGATATAATATGAGATAATTTGTTATTTAGCCAATTGGAAAGGACTTTGCCATTATCTTATAAACAACGTCACTAAGACTTATCGGTCTATACTGCGACATCACCTCCATAGTAGGAACTTTCAGGATTAAAACTAAATGTGTATAGTTTAACTTTGCACAAAAGTTGTTCAAGTACAGAAACTGTAACACCAACTCTGTTATATCCCACTCAACAATACTCTAGTATTTTTAATCACACCTATACTGTCTAGCCTAGGAGCCTTTGAGGAATGCATCTGACTTAATGCCAAATTAACTTCACTGACATTAAACTCGTATCATAACATCTGATTCATATCAATAGAGACCGTAGTTAGTGTATGCTTGGTTAAAAACCTTGTTATTTCCTAACCCCTAAAATCATCATTTAATGTGTATATGATGTAGGTGCGAAGGGAGTGTCACTCTCCCTTGGGATGATGTCAAAAGAAAGGGCAACGGAATGGTAAATGGAATGAAATGTATGAAATGGAATGTGTGAAATGGACAAAAGTGCTCCCCAAGCGCAAGAAGTCTTTTGCTTGTCGTGTTTTACTTGGAACAGTATTCCAAGGTCGTCTCCTCAGGGAAGGAAAGTTCAAGTGTGTGAAGATGATTTTGTCAAAAAGGAAAAATGTAAAATCTTTTGTTTGAGTTTTGTGAGTGTGTTGGCTAATCCAAAGAGGTCATTCCAATGGGAATCCCAACTCAACTCGAAACCTTCTTCCAATGGTGCTTAAATGAACGATTGATTCGTGGGAAGCTAGAGACAAGATGGAGTAGTTCTATTGATCATACATGAGTTGTTTGTCATATTTTGTGCTTAATATATGATTGTGTGGCCAACAATTAATTTGATAACCTAGATGAAATTGGGAGATGAATTCTAGGTTTAGATCAGAATATGATGACATGCGTCTAGTTGATTCTTCTTCGGATTGAAAAGCTGGGTTTGTGTATAGGATAGGAATATACCTATATGTCGTGTGTAACTTTTATGAGAGTTTGAACTTAATGAATCTTTTCCAACTTATTTTGCATAGGAATATAGTAATTTAATTGGGAGAGATATGTTTATCTTACTATTGGAAAAGGTTTGATAAATAATATTGAAGTCTTAGTTAACAACTTAATTTGATCAATTAACTGGAAAGAGAGTGAAAAGATTTATACGAAGCATTACGGAAAGTTGTAATCTTAAATTCTTTTATCCGGTAAATTCAACCCTTGATTTTTAAGATTAGATTTAGTTTTAATTTAGTCATTCCATAGTTAATTCCAATTGTTTAAATAAAATTGAATTGGTATAAAGTTAGTATTTGGAATTTATTAGTAATAATTCTCCGTGGGAACGATACTCTACTTATCACTTTATTACTTGTTGATCGTGTATACTTGTACGTAAATTGTCAATACCACATTTGGACAACAGCCATCCCAATAGGGAATTGATGGGTGGAGCAAGCACTTCTTGATTTAGGGGCTAGTGTCAACCTCTTGCCTTACTCGGTGTACAAGCAACTCCAACTTGAAGAGTTGAAACCAACTTCAATCACTCTTCAGCTGGCGGATCAGAGCATTCGAACACCGAAGGGGGTGGTTGAGGATGTTTTGGTTCAAGTGGATAAATTTTATTTTCATGTTGATTTCATTGTGCTTGAGACTCACCCTGTTGCTAACCCTTGCTCCCAAATCCCTGTTATATTAGGTAGACCGTTCCTTGCTTCCTCTAACGCTGTTATTAATTACAGGAATGGTCTCATGAAGCTTACTTTCGGGAGCATGACTATGGACTTCAATGTGTTCAATTTGAACAAGCAACTGGGAGATGATGAGGAAGTGCAAGAAGTCAATAGGATTGACACCTTGGTAGAGGAGCACTTGGAGTTGTTTGGCATGTTAAAATTGGGGGAAGAGGAAGATGTTGATGAGCAAGAGGAACCGAAGAGCTTGAAAGGGGTGGAAAAGTGGACCCCTATATTTGAGAAGCTCCCACACCAAGACAAGAGGATTTTTCCATCAAATGAGCAAAAACCCGCCCTAGAGTTGAAGCCATTACCATCCCATCTTAAGTATGCATATCTTGGGGATGAAAATACCTTTCCGGTGGTGATTAGCTCAACCTTGGATGCAGAGCAAGAAGAAGAGCTCTTGGAAGTGTTGAGGAGGCATAAAGGGGCGATTGGTTGGACAATTGCCGACATCAAGGGGATAAGCCCCCTCATTTGCACACACCACATTTACCTTGAAGAGGACTCCAAACCGTCTTGACAACCACAAAGAAGGTTGAACCCAATCATGAAGGATGTGGGGAGGGATGAGGTGCTAAAACTACTTGACGTGGGCATCATTTTTCCGATTGCTGATTATAAGTGGGTTAGCCCCACGCAAGTAGTACCCAAGAAGTCGGGAGTCACCGTGGTGGCAAATGAGGATAATTAGCTTATTCCAACAAAGGTGATCACCAGATGAAGAGTGTGCATTGATTACCGCAAACTCAATTTATGCACAAAGGAAGACCACTTCCCATTGCTATTCCTCGACCAAGTGTTGGAACGAGTAGCGGGACATCTATTCTATTGCTTCTTAGATGGATACTCCGGCTACAATCAAATTGAGATTGCATTGGAAGATCAGGAGAAGACCACCTTCACTTGTCCCTATGGTGTCTTTGCTTACCGTCGCATGCCTTTTGGGCTATGTAATGTCCCGGGAACCTTTCAACGTTGCATGATGGGAATCTTTAGTGACATGGTGGAGAAGATTGTAGAGGTGTTTATGGATGACTTCTCGGTATTTGGGGATTCCTTTAGCGGATATTTGGTAAACTTGGAGAAAGTTATTGAGAGATGTGAAGAGAAGAGCTTAGTCTTGAATTGGGAGAAGTGTCACTTCATGGTGACACAAGGAATTGTGCTTGGGCATATTGTCTCAGCGAAGGGGATTGAAGTGGACAAATCAAAGGTTGATGCCATTTCCAGCATCCCTACACCGAAGGTCATAAAGGATATAAAGTCGTTTCTGGGCCGTGATGGCTTTTATCGTTGTTTCATTAAAGATTTTAGTGCATTGGCCCGACCTTTGACCAATTTACTTTCAAAAGATGTCCCATTTATTTGGTCGGATAATTGTGAGATCTCTTTCAAACATTTGAAAAGCATGCTTACTACACCTCCAATTATGCGACCACCCAAGTGGGATATACCATTTGAGCTTATTTGTGACGCGAGTGATTATGCAATCGGCGCAGTGATCAGTCAAAGGGAGGATAAGAGACCGTATGTGATATACTATGCTAGCAAAACCCTTAATAAAGCTCAAATGAATTATACCACCATTGAAAAGGAATTGTTAGCAGTAGTATTTGCATTGGATAAATTCTTTTCTTACATCATTGGTTCACCGATGATAGTCTATACTGATCACTCTGTTTTGAAGTACTTGTTGTCTAAGCAGGATGCCAAACTGAGACTCATAAGGTGTATCCTCTTACTCCAAGAGTTCAATCTGACAATCAAAGATAAAAAGGGAGTGGAGAATGTGGTGGCAGATCATTTATCCTGACTGGTGGTGCAAGAGACCGATGAGCACATTCCTATCCCTGATGAACATTTACTTTCAATTCATTCTGTGTGTCCTTGGTATGCTAACATATGTAATTACCTTGCAACAGGACAGATACCATCGCAGTGGAGCCCGGAGGTTCAAAGAAGATTTATGGCGGATGTGAAGTACTTCTACTTCAACAACCCATACCTGTTCAAGTACTGCCCTGACCAAGTCATGCGAAGATGCGTACCAAAAAATGAACAGCGGGAAGTCCTTGCATTCTGCCATTCAGAGGTATGCGATGGCCATTTCTCTACGAAGAAGACTTCGGCAAAAATTCTACAGTCAGGTTTTTATTGGCCCTCTCTGATAAAGGACTGTATTTCATTTTGTAAAGAATGTGATAGATGCCAACGTTTGGGTAGTGTGACCCGAAGGAACATGATGCCCCTCTTCCCTGTACTTGTTATAGAAATATTTGATTATTGGGGCATCGACTTCATGGGTCCCTTTCCTATGTCGTTTAACTATCTATACATTCTACTGGCAGTGGACTACATGTCCAAATGGGTGGAGGCTATTCCAACTAAGACCAATGACCATCGGATAGTGGTCAAATTCTTGAAAGAGAACATCTTTTCGAGGTTTGGGATGTCTCGTGCAATGATAAGCGATGGTGGATCGCATTTTTGTAATAGACCATTTGCATCTCTGATGCATAAATATGGTGTCACCTACAAGGTATCAACCGCATACCATCCACAGACCAATGGCCAAGCCGAGTTGGCCAATAGGGAGATAAAAAATATCTTACAAAAGACAGTGAACCCAAATAGGAAAGATTGATCATGTAGACTGATTGATGCCCTATGGGCTTACCGCACAACCTACAAGACTGTCTTAGGCATGTCTCCCTATCAGCTCGTCTATGGAGAGCATAAGAAGCTAGAATTGAATGAATTGGAAGAGATTCGAAGAGATGCGTATGAGAGCTCAAAATTTTCAAAAGAGCGGGCTAAGATCTTTCATGAGAAATCCATCGTGAGGAAGTCATTTGAGCCCGGCCAAAAAATGCTTTTATACAACTCTCGTTTCTCGATTTTTCAAGGCAAACTCTAATCCCGTTGGGATGACCCCTATCTTGTCAAGGTGGCCTACCCCAATGGAGCCGTGGAAGTCACAAACCCTGAGGATGGCAGGACATTCAAGGTCAATGGCCAAAGACTCAAGCCATTCTTTGAGGGTTTTGAAGGACAAGGAGTGGAAGAGGATTTGACGGATATGGTGTATCCGGACTTGTTGGAGGAGTAGCTGGTTTATGCTTCTTAGTGTACAGTCATTTTTATTTATTTACTTTACTTTTATTTTATGTTACTTACTTTCTTTTGTTGTATAGTTCGTTGTTTTTTCTAGTTGCAGCCGTTGGTATTTTGTCAAAAGCTCAAATGCGAGGTGTTCTATACCCCTACTCATATTTTTACAGTCTTTCATTGCATATCGTATCTTTTTGTTGCATTGAGGACAATGCATAAATCAAGTTGGGGGGGGGTTGAGGTGCACCATTTGTATGTTACACCAATGTGGTGGAAGATTTTTGTGGATAATACCAATTTTTGGGGTGAAAATTCACCTTTCACATAGTATATAGATTTTTGTTTACATTAGTCTAAATTATGTGAAAAATTTGAAAAATTTTGTGAAAATATCTGAATGTTGATCTGTATTCCCTTATTATGAGTTTTGTGGGTTTGTTGATATGTTAATCTTTGCTTTGAACTTTGAATATGTGAGCACATTATAGAAGTTCATTCTATGCTTGAGTATCACTTAGGTATTTGCTTTTGAACTCACCATTATGCACGCTTTGAATGTGTAATTTTGTCAATTTACGGATTGAGTTCACATTTTAGTGCTTGACATGAATAGTGGAGATGAGTGAGAACCCATGAGAGTTATAGCGCCAATCCTTGTTTGGAGGGCACTTACTATTACTCAAAGAACAATTTTTCAAATTTCAAATGTGTTCAATAATCTCATTATTTTTGCTTTGGTTAGGTGCATTTGTGTACTTGATTGACTTCTCTTGAAATGTATAATGCTCCCTCATGCTTATCTAGAGGTGATCTTAGGCAATTTTTGAATATTTTGAGCCTTTACCCTTTTTCTTGTGAAAATATTATCCCTAGTGCCGTGATTGAGCCTTGATTGAAATTCGTTTCTATGCCACATTTTGACCAAGCCAGTGCAAAACGATGAAAATCTACCTCACATTGGTTGTTCCTAGAGCTGAATATGAGGGATCATAAAAGAAAAAGAATTATGGTGTAGAAATTTCAACAAAAGGGATGAATGGAAATTGAAACTCAAAGAGTTGAACGAAAAAAAAAATGATAAATACAAGAAAAGGAGAAAAAAAGGGGTGAGAAGAAGAAAATAATGACAAAAGAAAAGGAAAATAAAGAAGAAAAAAAAAACAAAGAGTTATGTGATGGTGTTAGACTGAAAATCCCATGAAAAGGGAGGTGTTTTTGGAATAAAAGTCATTCATTCGGAACAACCCTCTTTGTTATCTTATATCCTTCGTTCTTGTACCTCAATATCACCCCAATGCCCCATTATAACCCTTGAAGCCCTAAATGATCTAGAGAAGCATGGGAGATGCATACGTTTGAAGAAAAAGAGTAGTTGATTTACTATACAATGCCCTAGCATTCATTTCATGAGATTATGCCAAGGTTATTTCATTTTTCATGCATGAACTTCATTTTTGGATTATATGTAAGCATAATTCATTTCGTACACAAGATTCTATCTCACATATACACATGGAGAGCAAGCCAGGATAACAAGAGTGTGATTCATTGTTAAGAGACACCATTGGTAAGGTTGCATCGAAGCTTAATTTAGATAGCCAAGTGAATGTGAATTCCATTGTGTAATTGTTTAAATTACATGTCCATTGCATACACACACGAGTTTGAAAATGAATGTATAGGTGCATACTCTAGACTAGCGTTTACAGCTATGGTGTTGCTCATGTGTGTTTGGTTTGGACTGTTGAACGATGTGTTAATGTAGCCCTATGCTTAAAGATGGGGGAATATTGCTCAATTTTTGATATTTGATAAGTTTTAGGAATACCATTGCTATTTGAATTCATGTTTCATATTTTGGGTATTCATTTTGGTAGTATAAATTAGAATTCCATGTCTTGTACGTTGAAAACATCAAAATTTTAAATCGTATTTCAATTTTGGTAATGATTTGGGCATGATGGTTCAAATTGTGGTTTACAAGTATAGTAAATGTTTAGAGTGGAGTAGAGGTCATAAAGAGAGTGTTAGAATGTGTAGGGTAGGTCCTGAAATGAAGAGGAGTGGAAGTGTGTTGGATAGCAGGGGTATTTTGCAATTAAGGCAAAACCTACCGATAGTCCATATCGGTAGGTTTTGGCTACTGGTCCTGCACCTACCGCCAACCTACCGGTATTTTTTGCTCACTGGAGTAAAACCTACTGGTAGGTTTCCATCGAGCTACCGGTAGGTTTTGCCCAGAATGCCAAAATAGACCTTTTAATCAAATTTTTTCGGGGAAACCCTTCATTGTCCCCCTAAATTATAGACCCTAAAGCATTTCCCCCTCACTCAATACACTCCCAAGCTTCCAAATCTCTAACTTTTTTCACAAATCTCTCAATTCTCAACCCTTGGGCCATTGATTTGGTGATTTTTAGTGAAAATTTTGAAGGTTTCATCTTCTAAAATCCTAGTGTGTCCGAAAATTCTACAAGCCCTAATCTCCTCTACTCTCTTCAATTTCTCCAAGATCTTTGCAATGGCTAGCCAAGTGATGATTCTCCGGGATGTTATGGACCCAATTGAGGGTTTCATCTTGACTCTCTTTACACTATTGACTTTTGGGGCACTGTTGCTATGCATGGCCCGAACAAAACGCACCGGGCCAAACTCTTCACAGCTGATGAGCACAAAATATTGTATATTTCAAGGCCTCATTACATGCATTTTAACTCAACTTTTGCATCTAAGTACTTAGTGTTAGCCAATTTTATGAATAATGTTGAATTTTCAATGTTGCAAGTTTTTATAGCTTAAATGATTGATTTTAGGACCTTGCAACTATGTTGGATGTGTGGTGAGGGCATGGACACATTACATGAAGATTTGGAGGCTTAAAAGTGAAGAAATTAAGGAGGTATTGGTGTTTGGGAACAAAAGCACCAGCAGCCACACCATCTGGAAACAGAGCCTCGGTATTCCTCCATTTTGACCATGATCTGCTTCGAATCTGAAAATTTTCAAAACATGAAAGTTGTAGATCTGGATGTCTTCTGTATTGTGTCACAATTTCAGCTCAATCCAACGGTTGGATCAAACGTTATGCCGATTCTACGAAAAGTGGTCCGGAGCAGAAAACAGTACCGGTACTGTATACCGTTCCGGTACTGCGTACCGGTACTTCGAACTCCAGAAGGTTTAGAGTACCGGTACACAGTACCGGTACGCTCCCAAAACAGCCCAGAACACCTGCAAACTCTTCTCCACGTGCTTGGGGGTCCCACCATTGGTTCTCCCACACCTAGCCCGACATTTTATCCCTACAATCATGCCTCCTACACCATAGTTAAAGACTTTGGAGGCTTGACATTGAATGAGAGGAGAGAGAAGGGGTGAAGCCTGGGGAGTGCAGGCTAAGCCTGTGCTAGCCTGCCATACCCATCCATTCAGCCCCCTATTGATGGGAGGCTTGCTCACTCATGCTAGAGGACCCTATGGACGAAAATGCAGAGGCTACACACCATATATTCAGCATTACACAAGTTCTGGAGAGGTGGCTACCTAAGCTTAGGAGTAGTCTTGGCTCAATGAAGAAGATGATGAATAGTGCTATAGAGATAAAATTCATGTTTTTGCATTTTCTTCTCCCATTTCATTGCAGTAAGTTGTAGTTCTCTTATAATCTTTATTTCCTGCATTGTAATCTCTTTTATTTCAAGAATATTACAAGTTTAATTACATGTTCTTCATTTCACCATTGTTGTGTTAAGCTTTCTTCATTTCTTAGTTTTAAAATGGGTATTGAATATTTTTCTTCTTAGTTTAAGTTTTCTTGCATTCCTTTAAGTTTCATGCTTTATTTCTTTTACATGTCCCTTTACATATTGTATGCCTTCCTTCAAGTATGAGTAGCTAGATTTTTAGTTGGTTAATCCAAGGGAGACCTCCTCTTGGGTGTGCCATTTCAACTCATTTTATTTCCTCCTCTCGGTGTATGATGGTTCGGTTTGACTGGGTTGGGGTGAGGACGTGGTTGTGAGTCTTTGATATCCCGTAGGCATTGTCACGGGTTATGCTTGGATCCTCACCTCCCTTTAGTCCCGAGCTTCCCACGAATCAATCGTTCATCTATGCACCATTGGGGGAAGGCTTGAGTTGATTTGGTATTCCCATTGGAATGACCTCTTCGGATTAACCAACACTTGTTTTTCTTGCATTTCCATTCACAAACACAACCAAAACACAAACAAAAGATTTTACATTTTCTTTTCCTTTTGCAAAATCACCTTCACACAACTTGAACTTTCCTTCCCTGAGGAGACGACCTTGGAATACTTTTCCAAGTAAAACACCGACACACAAAAGACTCTTTGCGATTGGGGAGCACTTTTGTTCACACACCCGCATTTCATTTCACATTTTGTTCATTCCATTTTCCACCAATCCGTTGTTGCCTAATCTCTTGTATCATTCCGAGGGAGAGTGACACTCCCTTCACACATACACCATATACACATTAAAGGGATGATATTAAGGGGTTAGGAACTACAACGTTTTTGCTTAATCAACAGCCCGAGGACACGAGCACTTGCAAGACGAGTGGGGAAGGCTCAAGTAGAGATCGCAATTAGCAAAGAAAGAAAGTAGGAATGAGGCGAGGTACCAAAACATCTAGGAGAAGAACGTTACGTGCGAGAGGTACCTCGACCACATATCCCTTGGTCCAAGAAACGAGGTTGTTCAGATCATTGTTGCCCATGGGATGACGTTTTTGGTTTGAGCCTGTGGATGGGTACAATTTGTCTCTATGCCGGGAATTCTACCAAAAACTCAAGGTGGTGGATGATGGTGAGGGTTTGAGGACGAACGTAAGGGGTAAGATGTTCGATGTGACCCCTACGGTTATTGCTACCCTGCTCCATTACGAGAGGCCACCTCCCTCTACCCCGGTGTACCCCCATAATGTCACCAAGGTCAAGACCATCCCAGAGTTTGTGGCATTGATGTATGAGGACCCGACTCAGTTCAAGGGGACGGTCCAAGTCGGGGGCCTTAAACATTCATATGGGATTTTGAACAAGCTTCTTCATTATAACTTGCTTCCGAGGGGCGCTGAGAAGACGCCTAACATTGAAAAGTTGGCCTTTTTGGATGTGGTAATGGCAGGAAAAGCGGTAGACTTTACACTTTTTATATGGGATGTAATGAAAGACTTCGCCGAGACCCAAAAGCCCAAGGCCAATCTACCTGTTGGGAACTTGGTCACTAGGATGTGCAAGCATTTCAAAGTAAAGGCTTATGCCGTTGATAAGCTCACTCCCCCCGAGACCGAGGCTATTGGAAAGGCCAGTAGCATGAAGAGCACGGCGATGAGCCATAGTGATCGGGCTAGGGTTTTGAGGCCAGAGTCAGAGGCCGCTGGACCTTCCTCCTCTGCACCATCTGCTGAGCCTGTTTTCCCGGGACCTTCATCTGTTGGGCCGTCTATGTTTGCCCCATCGACCTCTGCACCTTAGCGCTCAGTGTCTCAGCGCCTCGATGCCTTAAAGGTGACAGTCCAGGGTATCTTTGCCATGATGACCCGCCTTTTCCAGCATACATTTCCCAGCGAGCCTATTCAGGGCGGACCTCCAACTTCTACCTCTACCCCCTAAGCTTCCACTGTAGTTGAGGTGGAAGAGACTGATGAGGACACTTATGAGGAAGCGGAGGGTGAGAGTGATTTCAACGTTGGTGATGATGAGGATGATGATGATGGAGATGGAGATGAGGAGTAGGATATCGTAGTTTTTTTGCCTTTTCTTGTTGTTTTGGGTTGTACATGATCAGGTGGAGTTATCGGCCTAGTAGAAGAATCATTAGGAATTAGGGGCCGTTTTGTCTTCCTTTTTGAATGCTAACTCCATGTACCCAATTTTTGAAAGACATTAATGAAATACCACAGTTTTTATTCCATCTTGTCCAAGTTCATTTCGATAATTGCATTATGATTTTTATATTTTGAGTCTTTGATGGATGACGTGTGGAAATGGATTGTTGCAATATCATACTTGTTTATTTTGGTTTGAAAATAAATTTTGCTAGGGACTAGCAAAGCTCAAGTTGGGGGGGGGGGGTGTGTGATTAGCACAAAATATTGCATATTTTATGTGCATTTACATCCCTTTTACATTTGATTTTGCGGTTAAAATGAGTGGAATTGCACTGTTCAAGCTTTTAATGGATTTTTGTTATGTTTTCAGGAAAAGGTGTTCAAATGATGCTTATTAGGCCCTATCATGATGCTTGAGTCAATTGGAGATGAGGTGGAGGCTCGATGTTTGCTTGAAAGGTGGAGAAACCAAGAATTTTGCAAAACAAGGAAAAACCTACCAGTAAGCCATACCGGTAGGTTTTAGCTACTGGTTCTGCACCTACTGCAAACCTACCGATAGGTTTTGCTTACTGGAGTGAAACCTACCGGTAGGTTTTCATCGACCTACCGGTATGTTTTACTGAGACAGGACAAATTCTGCATCTCAAGCTTTGCAACTTTGGGGGTCCCACCAAGCACTCTCCCACTCATTACTGACATGCCTTACACACAGAAATTCCCTCATACAGTTATGCTTGGACGTTTGGAGTGTTGGACATTAATGAGGAGGGAGGAGGGAGAAGATGCTGGCTGTGTAGGCTATGCCTGCACTAGCCTGTCCAACCCATCCCTTGGCAGCCCCGATTGATTGGGATCACATCACACAAGCTAGGGGAGGCTCCATGGACGTGAGAGGAAGCTCATTGACCATTATTGAGCATTAGAAAAGATATACATGGAATATAGAGAGAAAGTCCAAGGAAGAAGATGAATAGTGCTAGAGAGAGAAGTGAATATTTTTGCATTTTCTTCCATACATTGCCTTGTAATCTATTGTAAGCCTTATTTAAGCTTTGTTTAGTCTCTTTAATGTCATTTATTACAAGCACATTTCAAGTCTAGTCTTGTACTTTGGGTTTCACCATTAATGCATTCAAGTTCTGCATTTTCAAGCTTTAAGATGGGTCTTAAATGCACTTTCTATTAGTTTATGTTTTCTTGCACTAACTTATCTCAAATCTTCATTCCTCTACAATGTTTTTCCATTACATTATTGTCCTAACTTTAAGTATGAGTAGCTAAACTTTTAAGTTGGCTAATCCAAGGGAGACCTCCTCTTGGGTATACCATTTCAACTCATTTTCTTTCCCCCTCACAGTGTGCGTTGGTTCGGTTTGACTGGGTTGAGTGTGGATGTGGGTGTGAATTCTTGATACACTGTAGGCATAACGGGGTATGCTTGAATTCTCACCTCTATTTTAGTCCCACGCTTCCCACGAATCAATCAAACATCTAGACACTACTGGGGGAAGGTCTCGAGTTGAGTTGGCATTCCCATTGGAATGAACCCTTCGGATTAGCCGACACTTGTTTCCTATTTCAGTTCCATCAAGATACACTCATCAAAATACACTTCAAACAACAAAATATTTTTTACACTTTACACTTTACCCTTTTCACCAAAATCACTTTCAACACAATTCACCTCCTGCCCTGAGGAGACGAAATTGGAATACGATTTCTAAGTAAAACACGACATCCGAAAGTCTCACTACGCTTGGGGTGCACTTTTGTTCACATAGTACATTTCATTCATCCACCATTCCGTTGCCCTTTCTTTTGACATCATTCCGAGGGAAAGTGACACTCTCATATCTGTATAAGCCATACACACAATTGAGAGGGATGTGCGGAGATTAGGGAACGCAACGGAAAACATCAAGCAACGACTCGGGTTCGGATCATTTTAGGCTCTTCCACGATCGACTCATTTCCAAAACGAGCTGAACTTCAACAATTCTTTAAGCTCTCTTAAGCTCACAGGCTCGAGCCGAGTTTGATTATCAGCCCTACATACAATTAGAGATTCAAAGAATATTTGTTCTTAGAAACTGTCTGAAAGAGACACCTTAAAAACAAATAAAGAGAAAAGCACCATAAATAAAGAAGAAAATCAACAGAAAAATTCAGTACCATGGGCTTGTCATAGAAAGGGAAGCCCTGCATCTGGCGAAGCGCCTTGGTGACGAATGAAGCTCTTCTCGAAAACAACCCAAGCTTGACCTTTGTGTTTGAGGGTTTTGAATTCTAAAACCTCCAATATCTTTCCAAATTGAGAGAACACCGCATTCAGCGATTTCTTCAACTCTACAATTTTCAGTCCAATTTTAGTCCCATACAAATACATATAATTACATGTTCTATGCTAAAAGTTTCAGCAGAGACATCGGCGAGATAGAGAGAGAGCGGACAGTACCTTCTAGCTTAACTTCTCTTTGAGGTTATTGATGTAAATAGTCATATTTGGAGGAATGTCACCGCCGGGGGTAGTAGTGATCTCTGTCATCGCTTCTCTCTGTAAGAGAGTGAAAGCTTAACTCACACAATCGAAGGAGCTCCCACTGCGAGTCCTAGCGGCTGATACACAAAAACGAAAGTTTTTTCCTCTGATTAATTAGGCAAAACATGTATTGCAAATGTAGACATCATTATTGGGTTGGGCTGGGCTGAACGACAAAAGTACACGGTCCAATTTAATTGAATGATGGTCCAGTCCACTAACTTAACAAGAGAATAGTCTAATGGGCCTATCCGGGATCTATCCACAAAAGTTCACAATCCAGCAGTGGATAAAGAATTCATTATTGATTAATATTTACAACTGTCGATTACGGATGTTTACCCTGTGATCTTAATATGTTAGTGAGAGTACACCTGTCGGTTCAATGTTGTTATTTTCCTTTTATAGGATGAGAATGTAGCATCATATGATGAAGACGTTGAAAACGAAGATGAGGACGTAGATGGTACTAGGGAAAACCACAAAGGAGGTGACCTTGAAGATAAAGATGATGGAAGGCATGCAAGGATGTTGCAAGAAATCACTGGCTTGCCCAGTGAAGCTTTTGAAGGTAACATTGAGCCTGTAATTTGTCTAGTATATTTTTGTATGTGTTCTGATCACTAAGTTTGAATATGGCACTTTCTCTTCACTCGTCTTGCCATTTTATTATAGGCAATTTATTTTAATTGTTGCGTATGAAGCATAGACATGGATCCATTGACATTGCTAGTCTCAGAAAGGATGACCCAAATAAGGCAATGACATGCTAGTGTCCTGTATTCATCTCTGTTACAGTGATTCATAGGGAACACTGGTGTTGCTTTCTGAAGAAGGTCAAATACTCTGCAGTAGAGTTTGAGACATAATTATTTATAGGCACTTTATTTTAATCGCTGCGTATGAAGCATAGACATTGATGCAGGAGGATCGGAGTTAGATGATGCTGAGTCATCAGATGGCACGTTGATGGCGGTGAGGTACCTTGAGTAAGAAGATCAGCGCGGTCAGAAATCCAAGTCGAAGAAGGGTTGACGCTGTTTTGACCATAACTTTTGATCCGTTCGGAGTGTCGGGGCCCATAATATATCAAATTGAAGCTCTCAATGAGCCCTAAAGGACCCACCATATCTTTTTTATCAATCGAAGCTACTATCATATTCGGTATAGTTTCCATAAAATTGATTGGTGAATGGTTAAACAATTTAAACTCAAGTACTTGTCTGCAAAGTGGTCATCACATTCCATAATTTACACATTATCCCCATATATCCTTATTATGTAGATTTTTGAGTGTCATGTTTGATGTTTTTACCAAGTTTTAGGATTTCTTGGAAGTAACATACAACTAAGGTTGATAATCTAACCGAGCTACTAGAGCATGACTCGGGTTCGAATCGTTTTAGGCTCATTCACGATCGACTAGTTTTCTAAATGAGCTGAACTTAACAATTTTTTATGCTCTCTTAAGCTCACAGGCTCGAGCCGTGTCCGATTATCAGCCTTACATACAATTAGAGATTCAAAGAATATTTATTCTTAGAAACTGTTCTAAAAGAGACACCTTAAAAACAATAAAAAAATAAATAAAGAGAAAAGCACCATAAATAAAGAACAAAATCAACAGAAAAATAAAGAGAAATTCAGTACCATGGGCTTGTCATACAAAGGCAAGCCCTGCATCTGGCGAAGCGCCTTGGTGGCGGACGAAGCGTCCTCGAAAATAACCCAAGCTTAACCTTTGTGTTTAAGGGTTTTGAATGCTAAAACCTCCAATATCTTTCCAAATTGAGAGAACACCGCATTCAGCGATTTCTTCAACTCTACAATTTTCAGTCCAATTTCAGTCTCATACAAATACAATTAATTACGTGTTGTAGTCTAAAAGTTTCAGCAGAGAGAGCGGACAATACCTTCAAGCTTGACTTTCTCGTTGAGGTTGTTGATGTAAATAGTCATATTTGGAGGAATGTTAGCGCCGGGGGTGGTAGTGATCTCTGCCATCGCTTCTCTATGTAAGAGAGTGAAAACTTAACTCATACAATCGAAGGCGCTCCCACTGCAAGTCCCAGCGGCCGATACACAAAAACGAAAGCTTTTCCTTATGATTAATTTGGTAGAACTTTTATTGTAGACGTAGACATCATTATCGGGTTGGGTTAGGCTGAACAACAAAAGTCCACGGTCCAATTTAATTGAATGATTGTCCAGTCCACTAACTTACCAAGAGAATAGTCTAATGGGCCTATCCGGTATCTATCCACAAAAGTCCACAATCCAGCAGTGGACCCAAATAAGACAATGACATGCAAGTGTCCTGTATTCATTATGTTACAGTGATTCGTATGGAAAACTGGGGTAGCTTTTGGAAGAAGGTCAAATGCTCTACAGTAGAGTTTGACACATAATTATTTATAGGCAATTTATTTTAAACGTTGTGTATGAAGCATAGACATTGATGTAGGAGGATCCGAGTCAGATGATACTGAGTTATCAGATAGCACGTTGATGGCGTTGAGATACCTTGAGTTAGAAGATCAGCGCGGTCAGAAATCCAAGTCTAAGAAGGGTTGACGTTGTTTTGACCATAACTTTTGATCAGTTTGAAGTTTCGGGGCCCATAATATATCAAATTGAAGCTCTAAACGAGCCCTAAAGGACCCACTGTATCTTTTTTTTATCAATCGGAACTACTGTCATATTCTGTATAGTTTCGATAAAATTGATTGGTGAATGGTTAAACAATTTAAACTCAAGTACTTGTCTGCAAAGTGGTCATCACATCCCATAATTTACACATTATCCCCTTATATCCTTATTATGTAAATTTTTGAGTGTCATGTCTGATGTTTTTACCAAGTTTTAGGATTTCTTGGAAGTAACATACAATTAAGGTTGATAATCTAACCGAGCTGCTAGAGCATGACTCGGGATCAGATCGTTTTAGGCTCATTCACGATCGACTCATTTTCTAAATGAACTGAACTTAAACAATTTTTTATTCTCTCTTAAGCTCACAGGCTTGAGTCGTGTTCGATTATCAGCCTTACATACAATTAGAGATTCAAAGAATATTTGTTCTTAGAAACTATTCTAAAGGAGACACCTTAAAATCAATAAATAAATAAATAAAGAGAAATGCACCATAAATAAAGAACAAAATCAACAAAAAAATAAAGAAACATTCAATACCATTGGCTTGTCATATAAAGGGAAGCCCTGCATCTAGCGAAGCGCCTTGGTGGAGGAAGAAGCGTCGTCGAAAATAACCCAAGCTTGACCTTTGTGTTTGAGAGTTTTGAATGCTAAAACCTCCAATATCTCTCCAAATTGAGAGAACACTGCATTCAGCGATTTCTTCAACTCTACAATTTTCAGTCCAATTTCAGTCCCACACAAATACATATTATTACATGTTCTAGGCTAAAAGTTTCAACAGTGACATCGGCGAGATACAAAGAGAGCGGACAATACCTTCGAGCTTGACTTTCTCGTTAAGGTTGTTGATGTAAATAGTGGAGGAATGTCACGGCCGAGGGTGGTAGTGATCTCTGCCATCACTTATCTCTGTAAGAGAGTGAAAGCTTAACTCACACAATCGAAGGAGCTCCCACTGCGAGTCTAAGCGGCTGATACACAGAAACAAAAGCTTTTCCCTCTAATTAATTAGGTAGAACATGTATTGTAGACATAAAAATCATTATTGGGTTGGGCTGGGCTGAATGACAAAAGTCCACGATCCAATTTAATTGAATGTTGGTCCTGTCCACTAACTTACCAAGAGAATAGTCTATTGGGTGATGAGCACATAATATTGCATATTTGAAGGGCTCATTACATGCATTTTAACTCAACTTTTGCATTTAAGTACTTAGAGTTAGCCGAAATTATGAATAATGTTGATATTTTGATGTTGCAAGTTTTTATTGCTTAAATCATGTATTTTAGGACATTGCAACTATGTTGGATGTGTGGTGAAGGCATGGACACAATACATGAAGAATTGGAGGCTTAAAAGTGAAGAAATCAAGAAGGCATTGGTGCTTGGGAACAAGGGCATCAACAGCCACATCGTTTGGAAGTACTTCCTCGGAGTTCCTCCATTTTGACCATGATCTACTCAAAATTTGAAAAAGTGAAAAACATAAAAGTTGTAGATATGGGTGTCTTCTATTTTGTGTCAAAATTTCAGCCCAATCCAACGGTTGGATCAAAAGTTATTCCGATTCTACCAAAAGTGGTCCAGAGCAGAAAAGAGGGTACCGGTACGCGTACCGGTACGCCGAAGTTTCTGGTGTTCGGGGTACCGGTAAGCGTACCGGCACGCTCCCCTGAAGCAGCCCCGATGCTCCTGCAACTCGGCCCCACTTGCTTGGGGGTCCCACCATCGATTCTCCCACGTTTCCCCCAACATTTCCTTACACAACCATGTCTCTCTTACACCTTGGGGAAGACTTTTGAGGCTTGAACATTGAAGGAAGGGGGAGGGAAGTGGGCTGCCAGGCTATGCTCTCCCTAGCCTGTCAAATCCATCCATTCAGCCCTCTCTTGAGGGGAGCTCATTCACACAGCTAGGGGGGACCACCATGCACGAAAATGAGAGGCATACACTCCATATATTCAACATTACAAGCTTGTATTGAGTTGGCTACCTAAGCTTAGGATTAGATATAGAAAGCTCCAAGGGGGAAGATGATGAATAGTGCTCAAAGTGACATTTTTGCATTTTTCTTCCACTCTTCCACTTGTAGTTTAATGTAAGAACCTTGTAAGCTTCATTTATTGTCTTTAATGTCACTCCTTTCAAGTTTATTGCAAGTTTACTTTCATGTTCTTCATTTCACCATTGTTATTTAAGTTTTCTTCATTTCTTAGCTTAAAATGGGTATTGCATATTTTCCTTCATAGCTTTAGATTTCTTGCTTCAAGTTAAGTTTCATGCTTTAAATCTCCATTTCTCTTCCATGTCCATCTACATTATGCTTGTCTTGCATTTTTAATATGAGTAGCTAGGATTTAAGTTGGTTAATCCAAGGGAAAATTCCTCTTGGGAATACCATTTTCAACTCTTCTTCATTCCTCCCTTTAGAGTCAAATGGTTCGGTTTGACGGGGTTGAGAGTGGATGAGTTGGTGAGCCTTTGATATTCCGTAGGCCTAGTCACGGTTTATGCTTAGATACTCACCAATCTCGTCCCTAACTTCCCCCGAATCAATCGTTCATTCATGCTCAATCGGAGGAAGGCTTTGAGTTGATTTGGTATTCCCATTGGAATGAACCCTTTGGATTAGCCAACACTTGCTTTCTTGCATTTTCATTCACAAACCAAACACAAAACTCAAATACAAGATTTTACACTTTCTTTTCACTTTTGCAAAATCACTTTCACAAAACTCCCTTTCCTTCCCTGAGGAGACGACCTTGGAATATTTTCCAAGTAAAACACACGACCACAAAAGACTCCTTTCGATTGGGGAGCATTTTTGTGCACACCGCATCTCATTTCATCACATTTTGTTCATTCCACAATTCCATCCACCACCATTCCGTTGTTGCCTAATCTTTTGCATCATTCCGAGAGAGAGTGCATCATCCGGAGGGAGAGTGACACTCCCCCATTCCTATAAGCCATACACACATTGAGGGTGAGGGTGATGTTTAGAGGTTAGGAAACAACAACGTTTTCCAATCAATCATTGGGCCCATCCGGTATCTATCCACAAAAGTCCACAAACCAGTAGGGGATAAAGAATTCATTATTCATTAATATTTGTAACTATCGATTACGGATTTTACCCTGTGATCTTAGTATGTTTGTCCGAGTACACCTGTCGATTCAATGTTGTTATATTCCTTTTATAGGAAGAGAATGTAGCATTAGATGATGAGGACGATGAAAACGAAGATGTAGACGTTGATGGTACAAGGGAAAACCACAAAGGAGGTGACCTTGAAAAGGAAGATGATGGAAGGCATGCAAGGATGTTGCAGGAAATCACTGGCTTGCCCAGTGATTCTTTTGAAGGTAATATTGAGCCTGTAATTTGTCTAGTCGATTTTTGTGTGTGTGCTAATCACTAAGTTTAAATATGGCACTTTCCTTTCAGGCATCTTGCCATTTTATTATAGGCAACTTATTTTAATTGCTGCGATGAATCATAGACATGGACACAATTTACAGATGAAACATGACATGGATACCTTGAAACTTCTAGTCTTAGAAAGTAGGACCCAAATAAGGCAATGACATGCTAGTCTCCTGTATTCATCTCTGTTACAGTGATTCATATGGAAAGCTGGTGTTGCTTCTAGAAGAAGTTCAAATGCTCTACAATAGAGTTTGAGACATAATTATTTGTAGGCAATTTATTTTAATCGCTGCGTATGAAGCATAGACATTGATGCAGGAGGATCCGAGTAAGATGATGCTGAGTTATCAGATAGCACGTCGATGGCATTGAGATACCATGATTTAGAAGATCAGTGTCGTTAGAAATCCAAGTCTAAGAAGGGTTGACGCTGTTTTTACCATAACTTTTGATCCGTTTGGAGTTTTGGGGCCCATAATATATCAAATTGAAGTTCTCGACGAGCCATAACAGAACCACTGTATTTTTTTTCTCAATCGGAACTACAATCATATTCTGTATAGATTCCATAAAATTGATTGGTGAATGGTTAAACAATTTAAACTCAAGTACTTGTCTGCAAAGTGGTCGTCACATCCGTAATTTACACATTATCCCCATATATCCTTATTACGTAAATTTTTGAGTGTCATGTCTGATGTTTTTACCAAGTTTTAGGATTTCTTGGAAGTAACATACAACTAAGGTTGATAATCAAACCGAGCTACTAGAGCATGACTTGGGTTCGGATCGTTTTAGACTCATTCACAATCGACTCGTTTTCTAAACGACTTGAACTTAAACAATTTTTTATGCTCTCTTAAGCTCACAGGCTCGAGCCGTGTTCGATTATCAGCCCTACATACAATTAGAGATTCAAAGAATATTTGTTCTTAGAAACTGTTCTGAAAGAGACACCTTAAAAACAATAAATAAATAAATAAAGAGAAAAGTTCAGCACCATAAATGATGAACAAAATCAATAGAAAAATAAAGAAAAATTCAGTACCATGGGCTTGTCATAGAAAGGGAAGCTCTGCATCTGGCGAAACACCTTGGTGGCGGAAGAAACGTCCTCGAAAACAACCCAAGCTTGACCTTTTTGTTTGAGGGTTTTGAATGCTAAAACCTCCAATATCTTTCCAAAATGAGAGAACACTACATTCAGTGATTTCTTCAACTCTACAATTTTCAGTCCAATTTCAGTCCCATACAAATACATATAATTACGTGTTCTAGGCTAAACGTTTCAACAGAGACATCGGCGAGATAGAAAGAGAGCGGACAATACCTTCGAGCTTGACTTTGCCGTTGAGGTTGTGGATGTAAATAATCATATTTGGAGGAATGTCACCGCCGGGGTTGGTAGTGATCTCTACCATCGCTTATCTCTATAAGAGAGTGAAAGCTTAACTCACACAATCGAAGGAGCTCCCACTGCGAGTCCCATTGACCGATACATAGAAACGAAAGCTTTTCCCTCTGATTAATTAGGCAGAACATGTATTGTAGACGTAGACATCATTATTGGGTTGGGCTGGGCTGAGCAACAAAATTCCACGGTCCAATTTAATTGAATGATGGTCCAGTCCACTAACTTACCAAGAGAATAGTGCAATGGGCCTGTCCGGTATCTATCCACAAAAGTCCACGACCCCGCAGTGGATAAAGAATTCATTATTGATTAATATTTGTAACTGTCGATTACAGATGTTTACCCTATGATCTTAATATGTTAGTCCGAGTACACTTGTCGGTTCAATGTTGTTATTTTCCTTTTATAGGATGAGAATGTAGCATCAGATGACAAGGACGATGAAAACGAAGAAGACGTTGATGGTACTTGGGAAAACAACAAAGGAGGTGACCTTGAAGAGGAAGATGATGGAAGGCATGCAAGGATGTTGCAAGAAATCACTGACTTGTCCAATGATGCTTTTGAAGGTAACATTGAGCATGTAATTTGTCTAGTCTATTTTTATGTGTGTTCTGATCACTAAGTTTAAATATGGCACATTCCTTTCAGTCATCTTGCCATTTTATTATAGGCAATTTATTTAAATTGCTGCGTATGAAGCATAGACATGGACACAATTTACAAACGAAACAAGACATGGATACATTGACACTGCTAGTCTTAGAAAGTAGGACCCAAATAAGGCAATGACATGCTAGTGTCCATTATTCATCTCTGTTACAATGATTCATATGGAAAGCTGGTGTAACTTTTGGAAGAAGGTCAAATGCTCTACAGTAGAGTTTGAGACATAATTGTTTATAGGCAATTTATTTTAATCACTACGTATGAATAATAGACATTGATGCAGGAGGATCCGAGTCAGATGATGTTGAGTTATCAGATGGCACGTTGATGGCGTTGAGATACCTTGAGTTAAAAGATCAGCGCGATCAGAAATCCAAGTCTAAGAAGGGTTGACGCTGTTTTGACCATAACTTTTGATCCGTTTGGAGTTTCGGCGCCCATAATTCATCAAATCGAAGCTCTCGACGAGCCCTAAAAGACTCTCTATTTTTTTTGTATCAATGGGAACTACTATCTTATTATGTATAGTTTCCATAAAATTAATTTGGTGAATTCTTAAACAATTTAAACTCAAGTACTTGTCTGCAAAGTGGTCACCACATCCCATAATTTACACATTATCCCCATATATCCTTATTATGTAAATTTCTGAGTGTCATGTCTGATATTTTTACTAAGTTTTAGGATTTTTTGGAAGTAACATACAATTTAGGTTGATAATCAAACCGAGCTACTAGAGCATGACTCGGGTTCGGACCCTTTTAGCCTCATTCACGATCAACTCATTTTTTAAACGAGCTGAACTTAAACAATTTTTTATGCTCTCTTAAACTCACAGGCTCAAGCCGTGTTCGATTATCAGCCCTATATACAATTTGGGAGTCAAAGATTATTTGTTCTTAGAAACTGTTCTGAAAGAGACACCTTAAAAAAAATAAATAAATAAATAAAGAGAAAAGCACCATAAATAAAGAACAAAATCAACAGAAAAATAAAGAAAAATTCAGCACCTGGGCCTTATCATACAAAGGGAACCCACACATTTGGCAAAGGCCCTTTGTGGCAGAAGAAGCGTCCTCGAAAACAACCCAAGTTTGACATTTGTGTCTTAGGGTTTTGAATGCTAAAACCTCTAATATCTTTCCAAATTGAGAGAACACCGCATTCCTCGATTTCATCAACTCTATAATTTTTAGTCCCATACAAATACATATAATTACGTGTTTGTCTAAAAGTTTCAGTAGTGACATCGGCGAGATAGAGAGAGAGCGGACAATACCTTCGAGCTTGACTTTCTCGTTAAGGTTGTTGATGTAAATACTCATAGTTGGAGGAATGTCACCACTGGGGGTGGTAGTGATCTCTACCATCGCTTCTCTCAGTAAGAGAGTGAAAGCTTAACTCACACAATCGAAGGAGCTCCCACTGTGAGTCCCAGCGGCCGGTACACAGAAACGAAAGCTTGTCCCTCTGATTAATTGGGCAGAACATGTATTGTAGACGTAGACATCATTATTGGTTTGGGCTGGGCTGAACGACAAAAGTCCATGGTCTAATTTAATTGAATGATGGTCCAGTCCACTAACTTACAAAGAGAATAGTCTAATGGGCCTACCCGGTATCTATCCACAAAAGTCCACGATCCCGCAGTGGAAAAGAATTCATTATTGATTAATATTTGCAACTATCGATTTCGGATGTTTACCCAATGATCTTAATATGTTAGTCCGAGTGCACCTGCCGGTTCAATGTTGTTATTTTCCATTTATAGGATGAGAATGTTGCATCAGATGATGAGGACGATAAAAACGAAGACGTTGATAGTACTAGGGAAAACCACAAAGGAGGTGACCTTGAAGAGGAAGATGATGGATGGCATGCAAGGATGTTGCAAGAAATCACTGACTTGCCCAGAGCTGATTTTGAAGGTAACATTGAGCCTGTAATTTTCCTAGTCGATTTATGTGTGGGTTCTGATCACTAAGTTTAAATATGGCACTTTCCTTTCAGTCATCTTGCCGTTTTATTATAGGCAATTGATTTTAAATGCAGCGTATGCAGCATAGACATTGACACAATTTACAGACGAAACAAGACATGGTTGCATGGACACTGCTAGTCTCAGAAAGTAGGACCCAAATAAGGCAATGACATGCTAGTGTCCTGTATTCATCTCTGCTATAGTGATTCATATGGAAAGCTGGTGTAGCTTTTGGAAGAACGTCAAATGCTCTACGGTAGAGTTTGAGACATAATTATTTATAGGCAATTCATTTTAATCGCTGCGTATGAAGCATAGACATTGATGCAGGAGGATTCGAGTCAAATGATGTCGAGTTATCAGATGGCACGTTGATGGCGTTGAGATACCTTGAGTTAGAAGATCAGCGCGGTCAGAAATCCAAGTCTAAAAAGAGTTGACGTTGTTTTGACCATATCTTTTGATCCGTTTGGAGTTTCGGGGCTCATAATATATCAAATCGAAGATCTCGACGAGCCCTAAAAAATCACTATATTTTTTTTTATCAATCGGAACTGCTATCATATTATGTATAGTTTCCATAAAATTGTTTGGTTAATGGTTAAACAATTTAAACTCAAGTACTTGTCTGCAAAGTGGTCATCACATCCCATAATTTACACATTATCCCCATATATCCTTATTATGTAAATTTTTGAGTGTCATGTCTGATGTTATTAACAAATTTTAGGATTTCTTGGAAGTAACATACAATTAAGGTTGATAATCAAACCGAGCTACTGGAGCTCAACTCGAGTTCGGATCATTTTAGGCTCATTCATGATCGATTTATTTTCTAAACGAGCTGAACTTAAACAATTTTTTATGTTCTCTTAAGCTCACAGGCTCGAGCCGTGTCCGATTTTCAGCCATACATACAATTAGAGATTCAAAGAATATTTGTTCTTAGAAACTGTTTTAAAAGAGACACCTTAAAAATAATAAATAAAGAGAAAACCACCATAAATAAAGATCAAAACCAACAAAAAAATAAAGAAAAATTCAGTACCACGGGCTTGTCATACAAAGAGAAGCCCTGCATCTGGCAAAGCGCCTTAGTGGCGGAATAAGCGTCCTCGAAAACAACCCAAGCTTGACCTTTTTGTTTGAGGGTTTTGAATGCTAAAACCTCCAATATCTTTCCAAATTGAGAGAAAATCGCATTCAACGATTTCTTCAACTCTACAATTTTTAGTCTAATTTCAGTCACATACAAATACATATAATTACGTGTTCTAGGCAAAAAGTTTCAGCAGAGACATCGGCGAGATAGAGAGAGAGCGGACAATACCTTCTAGCTTGACTTTCTCGTTGAGGTTGTTGATGTAAATAGTCATATTTGGAGGAATGTCACCGCCGGGGGTGGTAGTGATCTTTGCCATCGCTTCTCACTGTAAGAGAGTGAAAGCTTGATTCATACAATCGAAGGAGCTCCCACTGAGAGTCCTAGCGGCCGAAACACAAAAATGAAAGCTTTTCCCTCTGATTAATTAGGTAGAACATGTATTGTAGACGTAGACATCATTATTGGGTTGGGCTGGGCTGAACGACAAAATATCCACGGTCCAATTTAATAGAATGATGGTCCAATCCACTAACTTACCTAGAGAATAGTGTCATGGGCCTATGTGGTATCTATCCACAAAAGTCCATGATCAAGCAGTGGATAAAGAATTCATTTTTGATTAATTTTTGCAATTGTCGATTCTGTGATCTTAATATGTTACTCTGAGTACACCTGTCGGTTCTATGTTGTTATTTTCCTTTTAAAGGATGAGAATGTAGCATCAGATGATGAGGACAATGAAAAAGAAGATGAAGACATTGATGGTACAAGGGAAAACCACAAAGGAGGTGAGCTTTTTGAGGAAGATGATGGAAGGCATGCAAGGATGTTGCAAGAAATCACTGGCTTGCCGAGTGATGCTTTTGAAGGTAACATTGTGCCTATAATTTGTCTAGTCTATTTTTGTGTGTGTTCTGATCACTAAGTTTAAATTTGGCACTTTCCTTTCAATCATCTTGCCATTTTATTATAGGCAATTTATTTTAATTGTTGCATATGAAGCATAGACATGGACAAAATTTACAGACGAAACATGACATGGATACATTGACACTGCTAGTCTTAGAAAGTAGGACCCAAATAAGGCAATGACATGCTAGTGTCCTGTATTCATCTCTGTTACAGTGATTCATAGGGAACACTGGTGTTGCTTTCTGAAGAAGGTCAAATACTCTGCAGTAGAGTTTGAGACATAATAATTTATCGGCAATTTATTTTAATCGCTGCGTATGAAGCCTAGACATTGATGTAGGAGGATCCGAGTAAGATGATGCTGAGTTATCAGATGGCACGTTGATGGCGTTGAGATACCTTGAGTTAGAAGATCAGCGCAGTCAGAAATCCAAGTCTAAGAAGAGTTTACGATGTTTTGACCATAACTTTTTAATCCGTTTAGAGTTTCGGGGCCCATAATATATCAAATTGAAGCTCTCGACGAGCCCTAAAAGACTCACTATATTTTTTTATCAATCGGAAATGCTATCATATTCTGTATAGTTTCCATAAAATTGTTTGGTGAATGATTAAACAATTTATACTCAAGTACTTGTCTGCAAAGTGGTCCTCACATCCCATAATTTACACATTATCCCCATATATCCTTATTTTGTAAATTTCTGAGAGTCATGTCTGATGTTTTTACCAAATTTAAGGATTTCTTGGAAGTAACATACAATTAAGGTTGACAATCAAGCCGAGCTACTGGAGCTCAACTCGGGTTCGGATCGTTTTAGGCTCATACAGGATCGACGTGTTTTCTAAATGAGCTAAACTTAAACAATTTTTTATGCTCTCTTAAGTTCACAGGCTCGATCCGTGTTCGATTATCAGCCCTACATACAATTAGAGATTCAAAGAATATTTGTTCTTAGAAATTGTTCAGAAAGAGACACCTTAAAAATAATAAATAAATAAATAAAGAGAAAAGCACCATAAATAAAGAACAAAATCAACAGAAAAATAAAGAAAAATTCAGTACCACGGGCTTGTCATACAAAGGGAAGCCCTGCATCTGGCAAAGCACCTTGGTGGCGGAAGAAGCGTCCTCGAAAACAACCACAGCTTGACCTTTGTGTTTGAGGGTTTTGAATGCTAAAACCTCCAATATCTTTCCAAATTGAGAGAACACTGCATTCAGCGATTTCTTCAACTCTACGATTTTTAGTCCAATTTCAGTCCCACACAAATACATATAATTATGTGTGCTAGGCAAAAAGTTTCAGCAGAGACATCGGCGAGATAGAGAGAGAGCGGACAATACCTTCGAGCTTGACTTTCTCGTTGAGGTTGTTGATGTAAATTGTCATATTTGGAGGACTGTCTCCGCCGGGGGTGGTAGTGATCTTTGTCATCGCTTCTCTCTGTAAGAGAGTTAAAGCTTAATTCACACAATCGAAGGAGCTCCCACTGCAAGTCCTAGCGGCCGATACAGAGAAACGAAAGTTTTCCCTCTGATTAATTAGGCAGAACATGTGTTGTAGACGTAGACATCATTATTGGGTCGGGCTGGGCTGAACGACAAAAGTCCACGGACCAATTTAATTGAATGATGGTCCAATCCACTAACTTACCAAGAGAATAGTATAATGGCCCTATGTGGTATCTATCCACAAAAGTCCACGATCCAGTAGTGGATAAATAATTCATTATTGATTAATATTTGCAACTGTCGATTACAGATGTTTACCTTGTGATCTTAATATGTTAGTCTGAGTACACCTGCCGGTTCAATGTTGTTATTTTCCTTTTATAGGATGAGAATTTAGCATCAGATGATGAAGGTCAAATGCTCTACAGTAGAGTTTGAGACATAATTATTTATAGGTAATTTATTTTAATCTCTGCGTATGAAGCATAGACAATGATGCAGGAGGATCCGAATCGGATGATGTTGTGTTATTAGATGTCATGTTGATGGCGTTGAGATACCTTGAGTTAGAATATCAGCGCGGTCAGAAATCCAAGTCCAAGAAGAGTTGACGCTGGTTGACCATAACTTTTGATCCGTTTGGAGTTTCGGGGCCCATAATATATCAAATCGAAGCTCTCGACGAGCCCTAAAAGACTCACTGTATTTTTTTTTCAATCGGAACTTCTATCATATTCTGTATAGTTTCCATAAAATTGATTGGTGAATGGTTAAACAATTTAAACTCAAGTACTTCTCTGCAAAGTGGTCATCACATCCCACAATTTACACATTATCCCCATGTATCTTTATTATGTACATTTCTGAATGTCATGTCTGATGTTTTTACAAAGTTTTAGGATTTCTTGGAAGTAACAATTCTGGTTGATAATCAAATCGAGCTACTAGAGCTTGACTTGGGTTTGGATCGCTTTAGGCTAATTCACGATCGACTCGTTTTTTGAACGAGCTGAACTTAAATAATTTTTTATGCTCTCTTTAGCTCATGGGCTCGAGCCGTGTTCGATTATCAGCCCTACATAAAATTAGAGATTCAAAGAATAATTGCTTTTAGAAACTCTTATGAAAGAGACACCTTAAAAACCATAAATAAAGAGAAAAGCACACTAAATAAAGAACAAAATCAACAGAAAAATAAAGAAAAATTCAGTACCATGGGCTTGTCATAGAAAGGGAAACCCAGCATCTGGCGAAGCGACTTGGTGGCGGAAGAAGCGTCCTCGAAAACAACCCAAGCTTGACCATTGTGTTTGAGGGTTTTGAGGGCTAAAACCTCCAATATCTTTCCAAATTGAGAGAACATCGCGTTCAGCGATTTCTTCAACTCTACAATTTTTAGTCCAATTTCAGTCCCATACAAATACATATAATTACGTGTTCTCGGCTAAAAGTTTCAACAAAGACAACGGCGAGATAGAGAGAGCGGACAATACCATCAAGCTTGACTTTCACGTTGAGGTTGTTGATGTAAATAGTCATATTAGGAGGAATGTCACCGTCAGGAGTGGTAGTGATCTCTGTCATCGCTTCACTATGTAAGAGAGTGAAAGCTCAACTCACACAATCGAAGGAGCTCCCACAGCGAGTCCCAGCGGCAGATACACAAAAACGAAAGCTTTTCCATTTGATTAATTAGGCAGAACATGTATTGTAGACGTAGACATCATTATTGGGTTGGGCTGGGCTGAACGACAAAAGTCCACGATCCAATTTAATTGAATGATGGTCCAGTCCACTAACTTACCAAGAGAATAGTCTAATGGGCCTATCTGGTATCTATCCACAAAAGTCCACGATCCAACAATGGATAAAGAGTGATTAATATTTGCAACTGCCGATTACGGATGTTTGCCCTGTGATCTTAATATGTTAGTCCGAGTACACCTGCCGGTTCAATGTTGTAATTTTCCTTTTATAGGATGAGAATTGTGCATCAGATGATGAGGACGATGAAAAGGAAGATGAAGACGTTGATGGTAGTAGGGAAAACCACAAAGGAGGTGACCTTGAAGAGGAAGATGATGGAAGGCATGCAAGGATATTGCAAGAAATTACTGGCTTGCCCAGTGATGCTTTCGAAGGTAAAATTGAGCCTGTAATTTGTCTAGTCAATTTTTGTGTGTGTACTGATCGCTAAGTTTAAATATGGCACTTTCCTTTCAGTCATCTTGCCATTTTATTATAGGAAATTTATTTTAATTGTTGCGTATGAAGCATAGACATGGACACAATTTACAGACAAAACAAGACATGGATACATGGCCACTGCTAGTCTTAGAATGTAGGACCTAAATAAGGCAATGACATGCTAGTGTCCTGTATTCATCTCTGTTACAATGATTCATATGGAAAGCTGGTGTAGCTTTTGGAATAAGGTCAAATGCTCTATAGTAGAGTTTGTGACATAATTATTTATAGGCAATTTATTTTAGTCGCTGCGAATGAAACATAGAGATTGATGTCGGAGGATCCGAGTCAGATGATGCTGAGTTATCAGATGGCACGTTCATGGCGTTGAGATACCTTGAGTTAGAAGATCAGCGCGGTCAGAAATCCAAATCTAAGAAGGGTTGACGTTGTTTTGACCTTAACTTTTGATCCGTTTGGAGTATCGGGGTCCATAATATATCAAATCGAAACTCTCGACGAGCCCTAAAAGACTCATTATATTTTTTTTATCAATCGGAACTACTATCATATTCTGTATAGTTTCAATAAAATTGATTGGTGAATGGTCAAACAATTTAAACACTAAGTACTTGTCTGCAAAGTGGTCACCACATCCCATAATTTACACATTATCCCCTTATATCCTTATTATGTAAATTTCTGAGTGTAATGTCTGATGTTTTTACCAAGTTTTAGGATTTCTTGGAAGTAACATACAATTAAGGTTGATAATCAAACCGACCTACTAGAGCTCGACTCGGGTTCGGATCGTTTCAGGCTCATTCACGATTGACTCGTTTTTTAAACGAGTTGAACTTAAACAATTTTTTATGCTCTCTTAAGCTCACGGGCTCGAGCCGTGTTCGATTATCAGCCCTACATACAATTAGAGATTCAAAGAATATTTGCTCTTAGAAACATTTCTGAAAGAGACACCTTAAAAACAATAAATAAATAAATAAAGAGAAAAGCACCATAAATAAAGAATAAAATCAACAGAAAAATAAAGGAAAATTCAGTACCATGGGCTTGTCATAGAACGGGAAGCCCTGCATTTGGTGAAACGCCTTGGTGGCGGAAGAAGCATCCTCGAAACCAACCCAAGCTTGTCCTTTGTGTTTGAGGGTTTTGAATGCTAAAACCTCCAATATCTTTCCAAATTGAGGGAACACCGCATTCAGCGATTTCTTCAACTCTACCATTTTCAGTCCAATTTCAGTCCCATAAAAATACATATAATTACGTGTTCAAGGCAAAAAGTTTCAACAGAGACATCGGCGAGATAGAGAGAGCGGACAATACCTTCGAGCCTGACTTTCTCGTTGAGGTTCTTGATGTAAATAGTAATATTTGGAGGAATGTCACCGCCGGGGGTGGTAGTGATCTCTGCCACCCTTTCTTTCTGTAAGAGAGTGAAAGCTTAACTCACACAACCGAAGGAGCTCCCACAGCGAGTCCCAGCGGCCGATACGCAGAAACGAAAGCTTTTCCCTCCGATTAATTAGGCAGAACATATATTGTAGACGTAGACATCATTATTGGGTTGGGCTGGGCTGAACGGCTAAAGTCCACCGTCCAATTTAATTGAATGATGCTCCAGTCCACTAACTTACCAAGAGAATAGTCTAATGGGCCTATCTGGTATCTATCCACCAAAGTCCACGATCCAACAGTGGATAAAGAATTCATTATTGATTAATATTTGCAACTGTCGATTATGGATGTTTGCCCTGTGATCTTAATATGTTAGTCCGAGTACACCTGCCGGTTCAATGTTGTTGTTTTCCTTTTATAGGTTGAGAATGTAGCATCAGATGATGAGGACGATGAAAAGGAAGATGAAAACATTGATGGTACTAGGGAAAACCACAAAGGAGGTGACCTTGAAGAGGAAGATGATGGAAGGCATGCAAGGATATTGCAAGAAATCACTGGCTTGCCCAGTGATGCTTTCGAAGGTAAAATTGAGCCTGTAATTTGTCTAGTTAATTTTTGTGTGTGTACTGATCACTAAGTTTAATTATGGCACTTTCCTTTCAGTCATCTTGCCATTTTATTATAGGCAATTTATTTTAATTGCTGCGTATGAAGCATAGACATGGACACAATTTACAGACGAAACAAGACATAGATACATGGACACTGCTAGTCTTAGAAAGTAGGACCCAAATAAGGCAATGACATGCTAGTGTCCTCTATTCATCTCTGTTACAGTGATTCATATGGAAAGCTGGTGTAGCTTTTGGAAGAAGGTCAAATGCTCTACAGTAGAGTTTGAGACATAATTATTTATAGGCAATTTATTTTATTCGCTGCGTATGAATCATAGACATTGATGCAAGAGGATCTGAGTCAGATGATGCTGAGTTATCAAATGGCATGTTGATGGCATTTAGATACCTTGAGTTAGAAGATTAGCGCGGTCAGAAATCCAAGTCTAAGAAGGGTTGACGCTGTTTTGACCAAAACTTTTGATCCGTGTGGAGTTTCGGGGCTCATAATATATCTAATCGAAGCTCTCGACGAGGCCTAAAAGACTCACCATATTTTTTTTTTCAATCGGAACTACTATCATATTCTGTATAGTTTCCATAAACTTGATTGGTGAATGGTCAAACAATTTAAACTTAAGTACTTGTCTACAAAGTGGTCATCACATCCCATAATTTACATATTATCCCCATATATCCTTATTATGTAAATTTCTGAGCATCATGTCTAATGTTTTTACCAAGTTTTGGGATTTCTTGGAAGTAACATACAATTAAGGTGGATAATTAAACCGAGCTACTAAAGCTCGACTCGGATTCAGATTGTTTCAAGCTCATTCACGATCGACTCGTTTTCTAAACGAGCTGGACTTAAACAATTTTTTATGCTCTCTTAAGCTCACAGGCTCGACCCGTGTTCGATTATCAGCCCTACATACAATTAGAGATTCAACGAATATTTGCTCTTAGAAACTGCTCTGAATGAGACACCTTAAAAACAATAAATAAATAAATAAAGGGAAAAGCACCATAAATTAAGAACAAAATCAACAGAAAAATAAAGAAACATTCAGTACCATGGGTTTGTCATAGAAAAGGAAGCCCTACATCTGGCGAAACGCCTTGGTGGCGGAAGATGCGTCCTCGAAAATAACCCAAGCTTGACCATTGTGTTTGAGGGTTTTGAATGCTAAAACCTCCAATATCTTTCCAAATTGAGAGAACACCGCATTCAACGATTTCTTTAACTCTACAATTTTTAGTCCAATTTCAGTCCCATACAAATAACTATAATTCTGTGTTCTTGGCAAAAAGTTTCAGCAGAGACATCGGCGAGATAGAGAGAGCGGACAATACTTTCGAGCTTGACTTTCTCGTTGAGGTTATTGATGTAAATAGTCATATTTGGAGGAATGTCACCGTCGGGGGTGGTAGTGATCTCTGCCATCGCTTCTCTCTATAAGAGAGTGAAAGCTAAACTCACACAATCGAAGGAGCTCCCACAGCGAGTCCCAGAGCTCGATACACAAAAATGAAAGCTTTTCCCTCTGATTAATTAGGTAGAACATGTATTGTAGACGTAGACATCATTATTGGGTTGGGCTTGGCTGAACGACAAAAGTCCACGGTCCAATTTAATTGAATGATGGTCCAGTCCACTAACTTACCAAGAGAATAGTCTAACGGGCCTATCCGGTATCTATCCACAAAAGTCCACGATCCAGCAGTGGATAAAGAATTCATTATTGATTAATATTTGCAACTGTCGATTACGGATGTTTGCCCAGTGATCTTAATATGTTAGTTCGAGTACACCTGCCAGTTCAATGTTGTTATTTTCCTTTTATAGGTTGAGAATGTAGCATCAGATGATGAGGACGATGAAAACGAAGATGAAGACGTTGATGGTACTAGGGAAAACCACAAAGGAGGTGACCTTGAAGAAGAAGATGATGGAAGGCATGCAAGGATGTTGCAAGAAATCACTGGCTTGCACTGTGATGCTTTTGAAGGTGACATTGAGCCTGTAATTTGTCTAGTCGATTTTTGTGTGTGTGCTGATCACTAAGTTTAAATATGGCACTTTCCTTTCAGTCATCTTGCCATTTTATTATAGGCAATTTATTTTAATTGCTACGTATGAAGCATAGACATGGACACAATTTATAGACGAAACAAGACATGCATACATGGACACTGCCAGTCTTAGAATGTAGGACCCAAATAAGGCAATGACATGCTAGTGTCTTGTATTCATCTCTGTTACAGTGATTCATATGGAAAGCTGGTGTAGCTTTTGGAAGAAGGTCAAATTCTATACAGTAGAGCTTGAGACATAATTATTCATAGGCAATTTATTTTAATCGCTGCGTATGAAGCGTAGACATTGATGCAAGAGGATCCGAATCAGATGATTCTGAGTTATTAGATGGCACGTTGATGGCATAGAGATACCTTGATTTAGAAGATCAGCGTGATCATAAATCCAAGTCTAAGAAGGGTTGACGTTGTTTTGACTATAACTTTTGTTCCATTTGGAGTTTCGGGGCCCATAATATATCAAATCGAAGCTCTCGACGAGCCCTAAAAGTCTCACTATATTTTTTTTTATCAATCAGAACTACTATCATATTCTGTATAGTGTCCATAAAATTGATTGGTGAATGGTCAAACAATTTTAACTCAAGTACTTGCTTGCAAAGTGGTCATCACATCCCATAATTTACACATTATTCTCATACATCCTTATTATGTAAATTTTTGAGTGTCAAGTCTGATTTTTTACCAGGTTTTAGGATTTCACGAAAGTAACTTACAATTAAGGTTGATAATCAAACCGAGATACAAGAGCTCGACTCGAGTTCGGATCGTTTTAAACTCATTCACGATCGACTCGTTTTCTAAATGAGCTGAATTTAAACTATTTTTTATGCTCTCTTAAGCTCACGGGCTCGAGCTGTGTTCGATTATCAGCCTAATATACAATTAGAGATTCAAAGAATATTTGTTCTTAGAAACTGTTCTGAAAGAGACACCTAAAAAACAAAAAATAAATAAATAAAGAGAAAAGCACCATAAATAAAGAACAAAATCAACAGAAAAATGAAGAAAAATTCAGTACCATGGGCTTGTCATAGAAAGAGAAGCCCTACATCTGGCGAAGCGCCATGGTGGCGGAAGATGCGTCCTCAAATATAACCCAAGCTTGACCTTTGTGTTTGAGGGTTTTGAATGCTAAAACCTCCAATATCTTTCCAAATTGAGATAACACCGCATTCAGCGATTTCTTCAACTCTACAATTTTCAGTCCAATTTCAGTCTCATACAAATACATATAATTACGTGTTCTAGGCAAAAAAATTCTGCAGAGACATCAGCGAGATAGAGAGAGCGGACAATACCTTTGAGCTTGACTTTCTCATTGAGGTTGTTGATGTAAATAGTCATATTTGGAGGAATGTCACCGCCAGGGGTGGTAGTGATCTCTGTCATCGCTTCTCTCTATAAGAGAGTGAAAGCTTAACTCACACAATCGAAAGAGCTCCATTTGCGAGTCCCAGTGGCCGATACACAAAAACAAAAGCTTTTTCCTCTGATTAATTAGGCAGAACATGTATAGTAGACATAAACATCATTATTGGGTTGGGCTGGGTTGAACGACAAAAGTCCACGGTCCAATTTAATGGAATGATGGTCCAGTCCACTAACTTACCAAGAGAATAGTCTAATGGGCCTATCCTGTATCTATCCACAAAATTCAACGATCCAGCAGTGGATAAAGTTTTCATTATTGATTAATATTTGCAACTGTCGATTACGGATGTTTGCCCTGTGATCTTAATATGTTAGTCCGAGTACAACTGCCAGTTTAATGTTGTTATTTTCCTTATATAGGATGTGAATGTAGCATCAGATGATGAGGACGATGAAAACAAAGATGAAGACATTGATGGTACTAGGGAAAACCACAAAGGAGGTGACCTTGAAGAAGAAGCTGATGGAAGGCATGCAAGGATGTTGCAAGAAATCACTAGCTTGCCCAGTGATGCTTTTGAAGGTAACATTGATCCTGTAATTTGTCTAGTCGATTTTTGTGTGTTCTGATCACTAAGTTTAAATATGGAACTTTCCTTTCAGTCATCTTGCCATTTTATTCTAGGCAATTTATTTTAATTGCTACGTATGAAGCACAGATATGGACACAATTTACAGATGAAACAAGACATGGATACATGGACACTGCTAGTCTTAGAAAGTAGGACCCAAATAAGGCAATGACATGATAGTGTCCTGTATTCATCTATGTTTTAGTGATTCATATGGAAAGCTGGTGTAGCTTTTGGAAGAAGGTCAAATGCTCTATACTAGAGTTTGAGACATAATTAGTTATAGGCAATTTATTTTATTCACTGCGTATGAATCATAGACATTGATGCAAGAAGATCCGAGTCAGATGATACTGAGTTATCAGATGGCACGTTGATGGCGTTGAGATACCTTGAGTTAGAAGATCAGTGCGGTCAGAAATCCAAGTCTAAGAAGGGTTGACGCTATTTGGACCAAAACTTTTGATCCGTTTAGAGTTTCGGGGCTCATAATATATCTAATCGAAGGTCTCGACGAGCCCAAAAAGACTCACCATATTTTTTTTACCAATCGGAACTACTATCATATTCTGTATAGTGTCCATAAAATTGATTGGTGAATGGTCAAACAATTTTAACTCAAGTACTTGTCTGCAAAGTGGTCATCACATCCCATAAGTTACACATTATTCTCATATATCCTTATTATGTAAATTTTTGAGTGTCATGTCTGATTTTTTAACCAAGTTTTAGGATTTCTTGGAAGTAACATACAATTAAGGTTGATAATCAAACCGAGCTACTAGAGCTCAACTCGAGTTCGGATCGTTTTAGGCTCATTCACAATTGACTCATTTTCTAAATGAGTTGAACTTAAATAATTTTTTATGCTCTCTTAAGCTCACGAGCTCGAGCCATGTTCGATTATCAGCCCTACATATAATTAGAGATTCAAAGAATATTTGTTCTTAGAAACTGTTCTGAAAGAGACACCTTAAAAATAATAAATAAAGACAAAAGCACCATAAATAAAGAACAAAATCAACAGAAAAATATAGAAAAATTCAGTACCATGGGCTTGTCATAGAAAGGGAAGCCCTGTATCTGGCGAAGCACCTTGGTGGCGGAAAAAGGGTCCTCAAAAACAACCCAAGCTTGACCTTTGTGTTTGAGGGTTTTGAGTGCAAAAACCTCCAATATCTTTCCAAATTGAGAGAACACTGCATTTAGCGATTTCTTCAACTCTACAATTTTCAGTCCAATTTCAGTCCCACACAAATTACGAGTTCTAGGCTTAAAGTTTTAGTAGGGACATCGGCGAGATAAAGGGAGTGGACAATACCTTCGAGCTTGACATTCTCGTAGAGGTTGTTGATGTAAATAGTCATATTTGGAGGAATGTCACCACCGGATGTGGTAGTGATCTATGTCATCGCTTCTCTCTGTAAGAGAGAGAAAGCTGAACTCACACAATCGAAGGAGCTCCCTTTGCGAGTCCCAGAGGCCGATACACAAAAACGAAAGCTTGTCCCTCTGATTAATTTGGCAGAACATGTATTGTAGACGTAGACATCATTATTTGGTTGGGCTGGGCTGAATGACAAAAGTCCACGGTCCAATTTAATTGAATGATGGTCCAGTCCGCCAACTTACCAAGAAAATAGTCTAATGGGCCTAACCGGTATCTATCCACAAAAGTCCACGATCCAACAATGGATAAGAGTGATTAATATTTGCAACTGTCGATTACGGATGTTTACCCTGTGATCTTAATATGTTAGTCCTATTACACCTGCCGGTTCAATGTTGTTATTTTCATTTTATAGGATGAGAATGTAGCATCATATGATGAAGACGTTGAAAACGAAGATGAGGACGTAGATGGTACTAGGGAAAACCACAAAGGAGGTGACCTTGAAGAGGAAGATGATGGAAGGCATGCAAGGATGTTGCAAGAAATCACTAGCTTTCCCAGTGAAGCTTTTGAAGGTAACATTGAGCCTGTAATTTGTCTAGTACATTTTTGTATGTGTTCTGATCACTAAGTTTGAATATGACACTTTCCCTTCAATCGTCTTGCCATTTTATTATAGGCAATTTATTTTAATTGCTGCGTATGAAGCATAAACATGGACACAATTTACAAACGAAATAAAACATGGATACATGGACACTGCTAGTCTTAGAAAGTTGGACCCAAATAAGGCAATGACATGCTAGTGTCCTGTATTCATCTCTGTTAGAGTGATTCATATGGAAAGCTAGTGTAGCTTTTGGAAGAAGGTCAAATGCTCTACAGTAGAGTTTGAGACATAATTATTTACAGGAAATTTATTTTAATCGCTGTGTATGAAGCATAGACATTGATGCAGGAGGATTGGAGTCAGATGATGCTGAGTTATCAGATGGTACGTTGATGGCATTGAGATACCTTGAGTTAGAAGATCTGCGCGGTCAGAAATCCAAGTCTAAGAAGGGTTGACGCTATTTGGACCATAACTTTTGATCCGTTTGGAGTTTCGGGGCCCATAATATATCAAATCGAAGCTCTCGACGAGCCCTAAAAGACTTACTTTAATTTTTTTATTAATCAAAACTACTATCATATTCTGTATAGTTTCCATGAAATTAATTGGTGAATGGTTAGACAATTTAAACTCAAGTATTTGTCAGTAAAGTGGTCATCACATCCCATAATTTACACATTATCCCCATATATCCTTATTATGTAAATTTCTAAGTGTCATGTCTAATGTTTTTACCAAGTTTTAGGATTTCTTGGAAGTAACATACAATTAAGGTTGATAATCAAACCGAGCTACTAGAGCTCGACTCGGGTTCAGATCGTTTTATGTTCATTCACGATCGACTCGTTTTCTAAACGAGCTGAGCTTAAACAATTTTTTCTGCTCTCTTTAGCTCATAGGCTCAAGCCGTGTTCGATTACCAGCCCTACATACAATTAAAGATTCAAAGAATATTTGTTCTTAGAAACTATTCTGAAAGAGACACCTTAAAAACAATAAATAAAGCGAAAAACACCATAAATAAGGAACAAAATCAATAGAAAAATAAAGAAAAATTCAGTACCATGGGCTTGTCATTGAAAGGGAAGCCCTGCATCTGGCGAAGCGCCTTGGTGGCGAAAGATGCGTCCTGGAAAACAACCCAAGCTTGACCTTTGTGTGTTGAGGGTTTTGAATGCTAAAACCTCCAATATCTTTCCAAATTGAGAGAACACCGCATTCATCGATTTCTTCAACTCTACAATTTTCAGTCCCATACAAATACGTATAATTACGTGGTCTAGGCTAAAAGTTTCAATAGGGACATCGGCGAGATAGAGAGAGAGCGAACAATACCTTCGAGCTTGAATTTCTCGTTGAGGTTGTTGATGTAAACAGTCATATTTGGAGGAATGTCACCGCCGGGGGTGGTAGTGATCTCTGTCATCGCTTCTCTCTATAAGAGAGTGAAAGCTAAACTCACACAATCGAAAGAGCTCCAACTGCGACTCCCATCGGCAGATACATAGAAACGAAAGCTTTTCCCTCTAATTAATTAGGCAGAACATGTGTTGTAGACTTAGACATCATTATTGGGATGGGCTGGGTTGAACGACAAAAGTCCACAATCCAATTTAATTGAATGATGGTTCGGTCCATTAACTTACCAAGAGAATAGTCTAATGGGCCTATCCGGTGTCTATCCACAAAAGTCCACGATCCAGCAGTGGATAAAGATTTCATTATTGATTAATATTTGCAACTGTCGATTACGGATGTTTATCCTGTGATCTTAATATGTTAGTCCGAGTACACATGCCGGTTCAATGTTGTTATTTTCCTTTTATAGGATGAGAATGTAGCATCAGATGATGAGGACGATGGAAACAAAGATGAAGACGTTGATGGTACTAGGGAAAACCACAAAGGAGGTGACCTTGAAGAGGAAGATGATGAAAGGCATGCAAGGATGTTGCAAGAAATCACTGGCTTGCCCAGTGATGCTTTTGAAGGTAACATTGAGCCTATAATTTGTCTAGTCGATTTTTGTGTGTTTTGATCACTAAGTTTAAATATGGCACTTTCCTTTCAGCTAATAAAATCATAACTTAAAAAATCCATGTGCAAAGCACGTGTGCATGATTTTGTGTGATCCGATCATGCATATTAGCATAAGTATGTGGGCTAAATTGTAATTATGTGAAACTATTAAAGGGTTAATTAAAGTAAATCCTTCTTAGCCATGATGTGTGTGAGCATACATCGAGTATGTGGACCGCGTTAGTGAAGTATTAGTGAGACCCATTTATAGAAATTTCATGTGTAAAAATAGTAGTGGGTCGATTTCGAAATCACTTAAGAACTTGGGGGGAGGCAAGTGTAATTATTAAATTAGAATGAGTCATCCTTACATGTGTTGAAATATCAAGTGGGTGAGTCAATTAAACATGTAAGGTGGATGTGTGTGTGTATGTCGTGTGTGTGTGTGTGTGTGTGTGTTTGTTAAGGTGTGGAGTGTGTGTGTGTGTGTAATTTAAGGTGTAATAGTATGTGTGTTTAAAACATGATTCAGTGTGTGTGTGTGCTCTTTCTTTTCTAAAACCGTGAGTGAGGGAGAGCAAGAGAGAGAGAAGAAAATATATGTGTGTATGTCTCTTGAGCCGTGAGCAAGGAAGGAGAGAGAGAGAGAGAGAGAGAGAAAACCAAGTTTTTTGTGTGTATTTCTAGTTCAAACCGAGAGGGAGAAGAAGGAAGAAAATGGGAGGAGCTTGGGGGAAACCTCCATGCCAAACTGAGAGTGAGAGAGGGCAAGAAGAAGATGGGGAAAGAAGAAGAAAGCAAGAAAAGTTGGAACAGGTAGGACAGTCGGTGTTGAGACAGATATGGTAACACCGAAGGGATCCACTAGTAGGTCTGAAGGCCTGTAAATCTGTACACTTGAGGTGGGTATATATCTTTATATGTTTTGAAAATTCTATTATATGATGATAGTAAATAATATAAGTTAATAGCAATTCTCCAGGATTATGTGTTACATGCTTATATGGTTGAATGATGTTTTTTGCTGTGTATTGTATATTGTGGAATTTGGTGCACTGTCTGAGACAGGAACGTCGATGCCTGATCACTGGGCGTGCATTGGTGTGCTAGCATTGTGGTGTTCCCGGGAGGTTCGGGAGACATGGATCCATGTGGGATCGATTACCCAATGAGGGGTAGTATGGATGTGTTGTGGCTTCTGAATTCTTTGGAATTGGATTGATGTTGTTGTTTGATACGTGTATCTACGTAATATCTACTTACTTCTGTGTATTACTATAGTTTCTCACATCCCTATAGTTTCTCTTTTTCATTTACTATCGAGGAAGTTGCTGATCAGTCCACTGTCTAGTCAGTTGAGTATTATCTCGTGGAGTTGAATTCAGTCTAGAGTAGTCCAATGAAGTTGGTGTGATATTACTCAGGTTGTATGTCTGTTAATTATGTATTTAGTTTTAATGAGTGAGTGATACATGTTGAGTGTTTGTATAATTATTTGATGGCTTGTATATTATATTGAGTGAGAGATTATTATAGCAGGTTAATAGTGTATAATTGTAACCAGACTCAACAAACATACTTTGTGATGTATGCTATATGGGTGTGGGATTTTGTATATGTATATGGCTTGGCTTGGAAAAAAAATGGTACATGTGTTATATATGGTACAGGTTATGAGTTAGGTATTACCATCATGCTTAATGGTTAAGGTGATAGGCGGTGTTGTTGCACCTGTGAGATTATTTAGTGTTTTATTAATCCAGATTACATATGTAAACAGGTGTATCAAAAATCTAGTCGCGTCTCATCCTTGGGAGACCGGGATAGGGCGTGACAAATTAGTTGGTATCAGAGCTAGAGTTTATAGTTTTGTAGTCGAGTTGAGTCTATTGTGATAGTAGACTTAGGGATTGGTCTGTTTAGGTGGGGTGTTAGAGGTCTGTGTGAGTGTGTGTAATATATATATTGTATGCCATCATTACTCATATGCGATACTAACATTTGTTACAACGATACATGGAGGGGGAAAAGTCCTCTGCTCGGGCTGGTGATAGGGGAAAAAGACCCCAGGTGGAGGGGGAACTAGGTGATCAGGGGGCTAAGCAACTGTGGGAGGCAACAGCTAAGTATTTTGAGCAACACACAATGTGAGTGGAGACAGTGAAGCCCAGGGTTACATTGTATGAGTAGTTTAAAAAGCTAGATCCACCAATATTCATGGGAACCGTAGGTCCATTGGAAGTAGAGAATTGCTTACGGTGTATTGAGAAGATATTCAGGGTGATGGGAGTTGGCGAGGAAGAATAATTGTTGGCCACTTTTATGCTAGCAAAGGAGGCCCAGTATTGGTGGGAGGCCACGGAGAGAGCATTATTGTCAGTGTGCACTGAAGGGGAGGCCAGTTCAGTTCCTAGAACTCCCACATGGCGACAGTTTACAGATGCTTTCGACAAGAAATATGTTCCTTTGATTTACCGGTACCAAAAACAGAATGAATTCTTACACTTACAGCAGAGAAATCAGTCAGTGCTGGGATACGAGGGTAAATTTAGTATTTTGTCCAGATTTATGCCTTCTGTTGTAGTAGATGAGGGGGAAAGATGCAGGAGATTCCGTATGGGACTACACTACAATATTCGATCCCGTGTTTCGATGCTGGAGTTAACAACATTTTCAGAATTATACAACAAAGCCCTGATTGTGGAAGCTGATTTGAAAGAGATAGAAAGTGCAAGTGAACAGGCAAAAAGGGGAATATATGAGCCAAGTGGACAGGGTTCCAAGGAAAGTTCTTTTAGCAGAACCTGGAGAGGTATGTTTTCGAAGGGTACAAGCAAGAAGAGATCAGGAGTTCCATTCCAGAGTCGAGGACAGGGAGTGAGTGGATCATCTTAATTTGCACCGGGTCGAGAGATGGGACAGTCTCGGGGGAGTGTAGTTACTTGTTACCGTTGTGGGCACATTGTACGGAACTATCCTATGGGAGGACCAGGACCTACTGTATCACGTCGTTACTTTTTATGTGGCTAGGAGGGACATATGCAGAGGGATTGTCCACAGTATTCTACCCAGAGTTCATCGATGGGCAGTGCATCTACGGTGTCCCGAGGAGCAGTGAGTGGCAGAGGTCGAGGACGATGAGGCAGTATTGGAGATGGCATTGGAGGTAGCGGTGCTTGTGGCAGTGGACCGAGCGGACCTGAGGCTGGAGGTCGTGTCTTTGTACTAACCCAGTGGGATGCTTACGCAACCCTGAATGTGATCACAGGTATGATATCTATTTTTGGTCAGTAGGCACGAGTACTTATGGATTCAGGTGCCACACGTTCATTTATATCACTGTCATTCTCCATGCATGTTAATAGACCACCTATCATGTTAGACTGTGGATTGACTATAGCTTCTCCCACGGGTGATTGTGTGACGGCTGGGGTAATATATAGGGGGTGCCTAGTTGAGATGGGTAATAGAGAATTACCTACAGATCTGTTACCTCTTGAATTCCAGGATTTTGATTTGATTTTGGAGATGGATTGGTTGGCTACATATCATGCCACTATTGACTGTTTCCGTAAAGAGGTGGTGTTTAGAATCCCACATGTTCCTTTGTTTCGGTTCTTTGGAGAGTGACGCCCTAAGTCGAAGAATTCGATATCTGCAATTAAAGACATAAAATTACTCATGAGAGGATGCTATGGGTACTTGGCTTATGTGAAAGATACTCACAGAGGTACTCCTGAATTGAATAATATTCTTGTGGTTAATGAATTTGCTGATGTGTTTCCTGAAGAGTTACCAGGGTTACTAGTTGATCTAGAGGTGGAATTTACTATTGAACTTGTGCCAGGAACTGGTCCCATATTTATTACTCCGTACAGGATGGCTCCAGCTGAATTGAAGGAACTTAAAGTGCAGTTACAAGATTTGTTAGATTGGGGATTCATACAGCCTAGTGTATCTCCTTGGGGTGCACCAGTATTATTTGTAAAGTGGAAGGATGACACTATGAGGTTATGCATTGATTACAGATAGCTGAATAGGGTGACTATCCAAAACAAGTATCCATTGCCGCTTATAGATGATTTGTTGGACCAGCTACAGGGTGCCCGGTTGTTTTCAAATATTGATCTTCGGTCAAGTTATCATCAGTTGAAAGTAAGGGATAGTGATATATTGAAGACTGCTTTTCATACCAAGTATGGACACTATGATTTTCTGGTGATGCCATTTGGTGTGACTAATATTCCTGCTGTATTTATGGATCTGATGAACCGGATGTTCCAGCCATATCTTGATTCATTTGTGATAGTGTTCATTGATGATATATTGATATACTCCCGTAGTGAAGAGAAGCATATGCAGCATTTAAGGGTGATACTGCAGACATTGAGGGATAGGCAATTATTTGCCAAATTCAGCAAATGTGAATTCTGGTTGGACAGGGTTATGTTTGTAGGGCATGTAGTTTATGGTGATGGTGTATGTGTTGATCCAGCTAAGATTGATATTGTAGTTAACTGGGAGAAATCGAGGACAGTGACAGAGATTCAGAGTTTTCTGGGATTGGCAGGTTACTATTGGAGGTTTGTACATAATTTCTCCATTATAGCTATGCCCCTAACCCGATTAACTTGGAAGGGTGTGAAGTTTGAGTGGTTTGATAGATGTGAGCAGAGTTTATAGGAGTTGAAAACCAGATTGACGACTGCACCAGTATTGACCATTCCGTCAGGCAATGATGGGTTTGTGGTTTATAGTGATGCCTCACATCAGGGTTTGGGTTGTGTGTTGATGCAGCACGGTAGAGTGGTAGCTTATGTCTCTAGACAACTAAAACCACATGAGTGCAATTATTCTACCCATGATTTGGAGCTTGCAGCTATTGTATTTGCACTGAGGTTATGGAGACATTTTCTATATGGGGTTACATGTGAGATTTATACAGATCACCAGAGTTTGAAATATCTATTTACGCAGAAAGAGTTGAACCTGAGGCAGCGACGCTGGATTGAGCTTATTAAGAATTATGACTGCACTATTCATTACAGCCAGGAAAAGTAAATGTTGTGGCAGATACTTTGAGCCGAAAATCATCAGGTAGATTGGCCAGTTTGTGAGTGATTCGGAAAGGTTTATTTGTGGATTTGAAATCTTTGAGAGTGCAGCTGGGTATAGGAGATACTACAGCTTTACTTGCTACACTGACTTTGAGACCAGTGTTGGTGGACAAGATCAAAGAGGCACAACAATTTGATCTCCAAATTGAAAAATTGAAGGAAAAAGTGAAGACTGGGGTGATGACTGATTTTATTGTTGACAGTGCTGATATTTTGTTATTTGGTTCTCGGTTATGTGTACCTAACGATGCAGGGTTAAGAGAGAGAGATTCTGGAGGAAGCACATAGTTTAGCATATGCTATGCATCCAGGTAGTACAAAATTGTATCGTGACCTGAGAGAGCATTATTGGTGGCCTGGAATAAAACGGGAGATAGATGAGTTTATGGCTCGATGTTTGGTAAGTCAGCAGGTGAAGGCTGAGCATCAAAGACCAGCAGAGTTATTACAGTCTCTACCAATTCCAGAATGAAAGTGGGAGCATATCACTATGGATTTTGTGAGTGGTTTGCCCCGTACGCAGAGAGGGCATAAGGCCATTTGGGTGATAGTTGATAGATTGACGAAGTCTGCTCATTTTCTGGCTATTAAGATGTCATATTCTCTTGACAGGCTAACTAGATTGTACATTGATGAGATTGTTAGACTGCATGGTGTACTTGTATATATTATCTCTGACAGAGATCCATGTTTTACTTCGAGATTTTGGCCTACCTTACAGACTGTGGTAGACACTATTTTGAAGTTTAGTACAACATTCCACCCACAAACAAATGGATAGACAGAGCGTATTATTCAGACATTGGAGGACATGCTGAAAGCTTGTGTCCTGGACCTTATAGGTGACTGGGATGATTATTTGCCTTTGATTGAATTTGCTTATAATAACATCTACCAGAGTTCAATTGAGATGGCACCATATGAAGCTTTGTATGGGATGAAGTGTAGGACCCCAGTGTGCTGGACTGAAGTGGGTAAGAGGAATTTATTGGGTCTAGAGATTGTGCAGATGACTGTTGATCAGATTAAAGTCATACAGGAAAGATTACGGAGTGCACAGAGTAGGCAGAAAAGTTATGCAGATAATTGCCGACGTGACTTGGAATTTGAGGTGGGTGATCGAGTATTCCTACGGGTATCACCTTGGAAAAGGATCATTCGATTTGGTAGAAAAGGAAAGTTGGCTCCCAAGTATATAGTTTCGTACAACATTATGGAGCGAATTAAAGCTGTTGCATACCGGTTGGAGTTACCAGTGGAGTTATCCAAGTTGCATGATGTATTCCATTTTTCTATGCTACGAAAATACTTGTCTGACCCATCACATGTGTTGACTTCAGAACCGATGGAGTTAGCTGAGGATTTGACTTATGTAGAGCAGCCGGTTCAGATTTTGGGTAGGAAGGAGAAAGTATTACGCACAAAGACAATACCGTTGGTAAAGGTTTTGTGGCGTAGTCACTCTGTAGAGGAAGCAACCTGGGAGACTGAGGAGAGTATGCGGACTATTTATCTCATTTGTTTAGTGCAGGTAAGTAATTTCAGAGACGAAATTTTTATTAGTGGGGGAGAGTTGTGAGACCCGATCATGCATTGCAGGCATATTAGCATAATTATGTGGGCTAAATTGTAATTATGTGAAACTATTAAAGGGTTAATTAAAGTAAATCCTTCTTAGCCATGATGTGTGTGAGCATACATCGAGTATGTGGACCGCGTTAGTGAAGTATTAGTGAGACTCATTTATAGAAATTTCATGTGTGAAAATAGTAGTGGGTCGATTTCGAAATCACTTAAGAACTTGGGGGAGGCAAATATAATTATTAAATTAGAATGAGTCATCCTTACATGTGTTGAAATATCAAGTGGGTGAGTCAATTAAACATGCAAGATGGATGTGTGTGTGTATGCCGAGTGTGTGTGTGTTTGTTAAGGTGTGGAGTGTGTGTGTGTGTGTAATTTATGGTGTAGTAGTGTGTGTTTAAAACATGATTCAGTGTGTGTGTGTGTGTTCTTTCTTTTCTGAAACCATGAGTGAGGGAGAGAGAAGAAAATATATGTGTGTGTGTCTCTTGAGCCGTGAGTAAGGAAGGAGAGAGGGAGAGAGAAAACCAAGTTTTTTGTGGGTATTTCTAGTTCAAACTGAGAGGAAGAAAATGGGAGGAGGTTGGGGGAAACCTCCATGCCAAACCGAGAGTGAGAGAGGGCAAGAAGAAGGTGGGGAAAGAAGAAGAAAGCAAGAGAAGGTGGAACATGTAGGACAGTCTGTGTAACACCGAAGGGATCCACCGGTAGGTCCGAAGGCCCGTAAATCTGTACACTTGAGGTGGGTATATATCTTTATATGTTTTGAAAATTCTATCACAAGATGATAGTAAATGATATAATTTAATAGCAATTCTCTAGGATTATGTGCTTATATGATTGAATGATGATTTGTGTTGTGTATTGTGGAATGTGGAATGTGGCGCATTGTCTAACACTGGAACGTCGATGCCTGATACTAGGCGTGCAGTGGTGTGCTAACACTGTGGTGTTCCCGGGAGGTTCGGGAGACATGGATCCATGTGGGATCGATTACTCGATGAGGGGTAGTATGGATGTGTTGTGGCTTCTGAATTCTTTGGAATTGGATTGATGTTGTTGTTTGCTACGTGTATCTATGTAGTATCTACTTATTTATGTGTATTACTATCATTTCCATTTCATATACAACATGTATACTCACTGAGCGCGTGGTTTAGCTCACATCCCTATAGTTTCTCTTTTTTATGTACTATCGAAGGAGTTGCAGATCAGTCCACTGTCCAGTCGGTTGAGTATTATCTCGTGGAGTTGAATTCATTCCAGAGTAGTCCAACGAAGTTGGTGTGATATTACTCAGGTTGTATGTCTGTTAATTATGTATTTAGTTTTAATGAGTTAGTGATACAGGTTGAGTGTTTGTATAATTATTTGCTGAGTTGTATATTATATTGAGTGAGAGATTATTATAGCAGGTTAATAGTGTATAATTGTAACCAGACTCAACAAGCATACTTTGTGATGTATGCTATATGGGTGTGGGATTTTGTATATGTATATGGTTTGGAAAAAAAATGGTACATGTGTTATATATGGTACAGGTTATGAGTCATGTATTACCATCATGCTTAATGGCTAAGGTGATAGGCGGTGTTGTTGCACCAGTGGGATTATTTAGTGTTTTATTAATCCAGATTACATAGGTAAATAGGTGTATAAAAAACCTAGTCGCGTCTCATCCTTGGGAAACCGGGATGAGGCGTGACAGATTTAGTATACATAAAAAGAGAAAAACATGGAACGAGACCTTTCAAAGAAATGTGAAGTGGAATATGAGAGGAATCTTCGAGGAGGTATCTTTAGAGGTGGCAATCTCAAGAATTGTAACTGATAGAGAGAAGCAATGACGAATGTTGAAGGCGAGTCATCTATCTATTTTCTGTGAGTTTGCTAACGTCATTGCCATATCAAAGAGAGGGAGAGAGCCATGAGAGTTAGGGGTTATTTGGTAAAGGGGTATGGGGAGGGGGTTTGGCAAGATAGGTTTAGGAAAAATAGTCCAAAAAACCCCCAAATCTCATATTTGTATGAAAAATTCATTCCCGAGTTTCCAAATCCGGCTCGTAGCTGGCCCCAAGATTAAACCCATGATCATGAGTTTCGTCAAACCTAGGGAGGAGGTGAGTTTGGAAAGATGGGTAAGGGTTTAAGGATCCAAAAGACAATTGTACCCCTTAACATGGTTATGAATTGGATTGATCAAGAGTAAAATAGTCATTTATAAGACAAATAGTTGTTAATAATTATGATATATATGTGGGTCCTACATTTGTATGTGTTGCATACCAAACATAGGTATGGACTGGATTGAATGTTGAATCTCATCTTTGTAAAGAGGAGTTTGGGTTGGAAGAGTTTGAAAAAGTCAATCCAAATCCTTCCCCAAAATTCATCCAAACAAGTCCTTAAAGAATGTAGTTTGGCACAGAAGGATTGGGTTAACGGTTTTGTCAAAGTAATTTGCTTCTCAGACGGCACTTGGAATTACTAATTATGGTGCTAATAAATAAAAGAAAAAGTACACCTAGACGCCTGAGGTTTGTATGTGTGTAACACATAGACTTCTATTATTAATATTCATTATATATCTATTAGTAAATTATGTTGGACCAAAACAGTTTTTTAAGTGTAAAAACTGAATTTTTGGTCGACTTTGAGCCTAAATTAAAATTGGACCCGTTCGTTGTTTCAAGTAAACTTTCGTGGGTTCGTATTCTACTCCGTGAGGAGAATAATGTAGTATACTCACTTGCTCAAATCGAGTAAGAAATGAATGAAAAAATAGGCTCCAAAATGACTTCTTGAAATGTGAAAATAGAGGTTGTGCAATGTGGGATTTGACATCAATCTCACATTGGTTGAAGAAGAAGTTATAGATGGGCATATATAGGTCAAGTTTTCTCTATTGGATTGGGCCCCAAGGGGTAACACAATTTTATGAGCGGAGCGAGCACCTACATGCCTTCGGTTCTACCACACACACGCGAGCGCCGTCCGCCCGCCACACCACGCCACGCCCTGACCCGGACGGGCTCGAGTACGGGTACGGGGTACGGGGGTACGGGTGTGGTTTAGACCAAGCCCTATCTTTTTGGAGAAAATTCATTTAATTAATTGGGCGTGAATTTCTTAATCCAAAATTTAATTTTCGGTATCCGTTGGATCGCACTGGTTCGGATTTTAGTCATTCCTACAGTCCGAACTTTGAGTTGTGTGTGTTCATAGAGAGCAGTTAAGTGGTGTCTTCTGGCTACATGTGTCTGCTGGATCGTTCGTATGGTGACTGTCTAGATCAGTCACCATTTCTCTATAAGTAACTCAGTCACATAATCATTTTGCATCCAATAAATCCAATACATTCGTAGTCATTTAAGGTAATCTCATACATCATTAAGGTAGTCTGCATTTTAGAAAGTACACAACACAATTTCTGATTCGCTGAACGGGTAGATTAGAGTGCTACTTCTACTCGTGTGAAGATCATTGTATCCTGGGAGACAGACGCTTTATATTTCATAAGCACCGTGTGTGGGGGCGAAATATGTCTTAAGGATATAGTGTCAAACACTAGCCTTGATCTACGTAAAGTTCAATAACAGTTCATGTTCTGCAACCGGGTTAGTATTTATATTGGTTTGACAAACTGTTACGTGTAACTGTTTCGTTAGTTCTTCTATAACTGTTTCAATTTTCTGTATAACTGTTTTGCACTTGATTGTTACTGTTTTGTTATACATTACATGTTTCAAATCAGAAATTTCAATAAGTGATTTTACTTTATTTGGAATACCACAAACAACAAATTATATTCAGACCTCTAAAATTTGAAGCGTATAATACTTAGATCCTTCAAGTTTAAAATACTATATTTAGATCAAAAATATTTTAATTAAATATAGAATATCAAATATTTTAAATTTTACAACTAAAATTCATGATCTATTATGTCCTTTATTGAAATAAAATCAAAATTCAAAATTCAATTTTTTCTTAAAAAAATTATAATTAGTACTGTTGATGCTAAATTTTGAATTACCTCCATGTCAGTTTATTGGACATCAATCACCTGAAAAAAAAAAAAAAATTTTGAGACTAGATGGGATCTCTGGGGGTTGACTCTTTGATCCCTAAGTTAGTAAGTGATTCAAAAGTATGAACTGCATTTAGAAGCTAGGAGTGGCATACCTGGACCATCTTGGATTAAATGAATTTTTCACATTGGGTCAATTTTTTTATCATCAAGTACAAACATATGAAATAAGTCTAATTAACACATTTGCTTGTTCCATTATATCAACCATTGACATAAAAACCAAACAAAATTCCATTTTTTTGAGGAAAAAATAGTAATTAGTATAAATATATCAAATAACTCAATTTAACACTCATTTACTTAAATTATATTTTCTATTAGAATAAAATTTAAAAACCAAATAAGGGATCAAACTGTAATAAATATAATATCTTCTATCTTTAGTTGAAATAATTTGGTCGTTTAATATATTTCGTTAATTTTGTAACTAATGAGGGGTCTAAGTGTAATATTTCAAAATTGAGAGGTCAAAGTGTTACAAATTTTAGGGTCTGAGTGTAATTTACTAATAATATCCTAAGTCTCTAAGCTAAGTGTTGTGCATATAGATTTTAAGGATTTTATATGTAATATTTTAAACTAGTTATTGCCTGTGTCTAAAGGGCACAGAGTAAAAAAAAATGGTAAACAATAAACATATTTGTATTCATATTCAAAACCAAATCATAAATATAGATGAGAGATAAATGAATTTAAGTATCGGTTGTAGTGGGGGTGAGAGGTGGTGGTGGTAGGAGACGATGATGGTTGTGGTGGGTGGCAATGACCGCGGTGGCGGTGGTGATGGCGGCGGCGGTGGTGGTGGCGGCAGTGGTGGTGATGGTGGCGGCGGCGGCGGCGGCGGTGGCAATGATGGTAGTGGCGGTGGCAGTGGTAGAGGTAGTGGTGGTGGGGTGTGGTAGAGGTAGTGGTGGGGCGGTTTCAAACATTAATTTTTTTTTTAAGTAGTTATGAAAAATAATTTCTAGAAGTACTTTCAAAAAATAACTCTAAACACACCCTTATGGCCCTATTTTTCCTATTAAATTTAGGGTATTAATATTAACCGTTAGATTAAGTTTAAAGTAAAATTTAAAGCGATCTCAACCACGAAAAATAAAAGTCATTTTGTTTATCTTTTAAGATTTGAATTGTAAGCTACTTTATTATATAGATATACTAGTTATTGCCTGTGCCTGAAGGCACAGAATAATAAAAAATGATAAACAATAAACATATTTGTATTCATATCCAAAATCAAATCACAAACATAGAGGAGAGATAAATGAATTTAAGCATCGGTTGTAGTGGGGGTGAGAGGTGATGGGAGGCAGTGGTGGTGGTAGGAGACGGTGATGGTTGTGATGGGTGGCAATGACCCCGGTGGCAGTGATGGTGGCGAGGGCGGCGACGATGATGGTGGTGGCCGTGGCGGCGGCGGCGGGGGGTGGTGGTGATGGTGATGGTGGCGGGGTGGTGGTGGTGGGGATGGTGGTGGTAGTGGCGACGGTGGTGGTGAGAGTGGCGGTGGTGATGGTGGTGGCGGCAACGGCGGCGGCGGTGGTGGTGGTAGAGATAGTGGTGAGGCGGTTTCAAACACTATTATTTTTTTAAAGTACTTATGAAAAATAATTTCTAGAAGTACTTTTAAAAAATTACTCAAAACACACCCTTAGGGGCCTATTTTTCCTATTAAATTTAGGGTATTAATATTAGCCGTTAGATTAATTTTAAAGTAAAATTAAGCAGTCTCAACCGCGAATAACAAAAGTTATTTTATTTATCTTTTGAAATTTGAATTGTAAGCTACTTTATTATATAGATATTAGGAGATCTAAGTGATTAAGTGATAAATTTCACGAAAATTGAGTGTAATTTATCCTAAATAAAATGAAGTTATTAATTATATATAATTAAAAGAAAACTAAAAGACAAGAAGGATTCGATTGACCCCCCAAAAAATTTGTCCCCAAAGAAAAAAAAAATGGATTATCAAAAGTTAAAATTTGCAATTAAAGCTTAAATATTAATGTTGTTATTACAACTTCAAAAGATTAACGTCATTAATTATTTTATTAGGGTTATTATAGTTAAATAAAAAAATTTCATTTATATTACATTTTAGGGTTAGTTGCATTGATGTCTCTAAAATATGAGATTTGTCTCATTTTAGTCTCAAATATTTCAATTGCATTATTTTAGTCCCTGAAATATTGAATATATTTATATGTGGTGTCTTAAACAGACAATGTTTAGATTGTTAACGATTTTTTATTATAAATTTTTCATGTAATACTTAAATATAGATAAAAACATAATTTAGATAACTCTTGACTTGATTTCTACCCAAATTTTAGTCAAAGAACTATTCAAATTACACCGTTTTGATTATAAACTATTCAAATTTTGGTCAAAAACTACCCATATTACACATTTTTGATTAATAGATATTCAAATTTTTTGTTAAGAGTTATCTAAATTATTTTTTGTTCATATTAGATATCACTTGATATGTCTATGATAAAAAATCGTTAATAATTTAAATGTTATCTGTTTGAAAAGTCACATAAAAATATATTTAATATTTTAACGATCAAAATAATACAATTAAAACATTAGAAACTAAAATAAAATAAACTCTATATTTTAAAGACGTCTAATGCAATTAACCTTCTAAAGTGGTATAGATAAACTAAAACTTCTTAAATCTTCCAGTAGTGCAATTCGTCCCAAGTTGAGTAAACTCCTCCGGGATCTTTTTCATCCTCCTCTGTACCTCTCTTTTGCCCCCAGCCCGGTAGGCTTCTACTCCTCTGTCCAATGCTAAACCCACTTTCTTCCATAGCCCCTCGTTAACAATCACGCACCTAAAACCGACATGCCTCTCTACTCCATGTGAATGCGAGTTCAGGGAAGGCGCTTTTTTCCGAGAAGTCAAAATCGTTGATCCAACGACACTAAGTACCTAATGGCAGATCTACAATCTCCCCCATCACATCCACCTCCTCCGCCGCCACCAACGCCACCGCGCTCCACCACGGATCTCTTCGGTGACCCGATCGATTCCCATCCCTTATGGTTCAAGCAATCCTCATTCCTCGATCCAAACTTCGACTCCAACGCCTACATCTCCGACCTCCGAACGTTTGTCCCATTCGAAACCCTCCGATCCGAGCTCAATTCCCACCTTTCTTCCCTCAAGCACGAGTTAATCGAGCTCATCAATCGCGACTACGCCGACTTCGTCAATTTGAGCACCAAGCTCGTGGATGTCGATTCGGCCATTGTTCGGATGCGGGCCCCATTGAATGAGATCAGAGAAAAGATCTTGGTGTTCCGTGGGACTGTGGAGGGATCGTTAATGGCGTTGCAGAGTGGGTTGAAACAAAGGGCGGAGGCTTCGGCCGCGAGGGAGGTGTTGGAGCTTTTGCTCGATACCTTTCATGTTGTGTCAAAGGTAAGAGTAGAGATTTTTCGGATTTGAAGTGTATCCTAGTTTTTTCTGAGAGGATTTTAACTGCATATAATGTTGGTATTTTGGGGTGATGATTTTGAGTTTGGTAATTGCAAAAGTGAGAAGAAGTTGAGATTTCTGATATTGGAGTGGCATTGGAGGAAATGGAAAACTTCTTCATAGATTTAGTCTATTTTACTCTCTGGCTGCTCAGAAAATTTAGGAAAATAACACATATTTGAATTTTGGGAGCTTAGACATTTTACCCATTTTAAATGGAAACGGGGATAATCTACTTGGAGATTTACTATATGGCCGGGTACAATTCTTGAGGAAATGTAGGATGGTAGTTAATGTAACTTATATTTGTATTCACTTTCGGAAAAAAATTATTTGTATTCAATTTTTTCGTTTTTCAAAAAAGTACTATGAGCATGGTACAGTTGGATTGATACTACACCTTCAAGAATGTAGGATTGCAGTTTATGTAACTAATATTTGTATTCAAAATTTTCCTTTTTGATAAAAGAAATTGATTCTACACCTTCAAAATTTTACTTTGAAATTAACTTAGAATCCTCAGATTATGAAGAGAATACTAGTTAACATCCCTTGAATACCCAGAAGCTTCTAGCCCTTTTGCTTGGTGGGACGATGCAGGACCAGAAACCAAATTTCTATTTGGGATCTTTGAATTACCATAACTTGGAGCTAACAAATGGGAATTTTCAATCAACTTAGTCGTACACAATTATGTATTGAAAGTATCTTGATCGACTGAATATTCTGTGTTTATTGTATACTTGGTCTTCTTTCTATGCAAACAAAATGACACTTCATTTCTTAAAAGACACTTCATACCCTTTTGAAGGATATGAAATATTGCTTCATTTGGTTGCTGAGGATGTGTTGGCAAAGAGGAGTTGAAGTCTTGGCCCTACCACATTGTAGGAGGTGCAAATGAAGTAGAATTTTGGATCTTAAATTCTTCATTGTTTCAATGCAAACCTTGTTCTAGCTTTCTGAAAAGAAAAGAAAAAGCATAAATTCAGAATTACCATGTGTTTTACTTTGTTTTCTTTCCAATCAAATGGAGGGTTGCATCTAGGGATGAAGCGAGGATTGTTTTCTTAGAGGCCCAAATAGTGATGTAACTAGACATTTGTCTTCAATGGGGGGTCATTCACTAAGCAACAACTAATGTTAAATTTTTAGTTGAGTAAAATATATCAAAATCAATTTTTTTACATGATCCATCATAATATTATTTATTCTTAGTAAATAGAGAAATTTGATTCAAGCTTGCTGAGTGAATTAGTTTTAGAACACTTTTAGATTAATTCGTGAAACAATCAATAATTTAAGTCAATTTTATTGCATATCATTTGAGAACAACTAAAATTTATCATGTCTTTGCAAATTGCGAAAAACAACACAAAAGTAAACAAAGAGTGTGCAGGTCTTTCAAAAACATATTTTATACGGATTTGAACCCTTTGTATGTAGGTTCTGGTAAATGATATTTTGTTCCCATAAACTATGACCTTGTTTTCACTCCATCCATGTAGGATTGATTTAGATATATTGCACCACTAATCGTTCAAATGTGTGATATTTTATACAAATTTTTAAATTTAATTTCGCACAACTCGTTAAATTGAAAAAAAAAATTCCACAACAATATTCTAAATGGTTAGTATAACATGTTCAATCAATAATTGACAGATACAAGAAAACCAAAATCATAATTTTTAAGAATATAAAGTATAATTTTAAAACTTGAGAGGGTCATATAAAAATAAAAAAACTTAAGTTAAGGAGGAGGCAAATATAATTTCAAGGGTGTAAACATGATTTTTGAAACGGGGGGGGGGGGGGGGGGGGGGGCGTGTGGACCCCTTGGCCATAACATGGCTCTGGCCATGGTTGCATATTTTTTCTGATGTGTCTTTATGCATATTGTTTTCAAGGAAACAAGAATAAAATGAATGATAAAAGTTTGAAGAGTACATGAGAAAAAAGGGGGTCCTGTAGATAATACAAAATTGAAAATATAATCGAAAATAAGATTAAGAAGCTAAAAGCAAAAAATCAACAATGATCCTTAATCGAAAAGAGTGGAATGCCTTCGAAAATTCTTTTGTTGTGGAAGCCTAAAGAGGTGCCATGAATGAAATTTCATACCATATATCTTCCCAGGACTCATCATCATAACAAATCCTCCCATTTCCTTGCAACCTTACTATACAATGAAATGCCAGTACCACCCATTATTATTAATTTTTGACGGTGTGAAATTATTTTAGAGACTCTTATAAAATGTTTCTACAAGCTTCTGTCCTGTTTTAATATTTTGTTTGCATGCATTTCCTTGCTAAGTCAACTCAAAAAAAATAGAATCCTAGGTTTGTATTAAGCTGTTATATGTTGTAGTAAATCATGAATTGAGAAAATCTTTTATAGTGGGAAGGTTTTCTCTTATGCGTCCCAATTATGTGTGGAATATCTTAGCACCTAAATATGTTCTTTGGGTATGGTCATTCATTTGCATTTCCAAGCTTTTTGAAGCAGATATAGAGTATTGTTAGTGATAGAAGAAAAGGGAAACAAAAGTAATTGGTCTGGTTGGTTCCCAATGATTTGTGCATATTGTTGAAATGAAGTTTTGATTCTTCTGAGTGAAGGTTGAGAAACTGATAAAAGAGCTGCCTAGTTTACCTGCCGATTGGTCCAATGGAGATGTGAATTATACAGAAAATGGTCATTTAAGCAATGGTATCTCCTTACAACATGCTGAAAATGGAACAAGTCTCAGGGAGACTCAAAGCATGCTTTTGGAGAGAATTGCCAGCGAAATGAACAGGCTCAACTTCTACATTTCCCATGCGCAGGTCTTATCATGCTCTCATCCTTATGTTAAGTCCTTTTTGATTGTTGTACTTGTCCTAGGATTTGTGATTATGGTAACATTAAACTACTATTGCTTGTGATATGTTTTGGAGATCTGTTACTGCAACTTGTAAGTTTTTTCCCCTGAAAGATAAAAGTTTAGTGTTGGTCCAGAGCATCACTTGGTTGCCTCTAGTAGAACCTATGATTGCCAAGGTGAAATGTGCTGCTGAGCAAATAGGTGCTAGTTCTTAGTTTACACAATTCATTTAACATTTATGATAGATTATATATATAGCTGTAGCCCAATCTAAGAGAAATAGCAAGGAGGATTTGAAGCACTGCTGAGTCGACAATATAGAATTTGAAGTGGGTTTGGGCCATATGAAATACTTTGAAACAAATGCGAATTTTTAAACCCCTCATCTCAATGGTACTAGAGCATTGAAGTAATGAAATATCAAGTAGAATGCGAATTTTTAAACTTCATATCTCAGTGGTACCAGAGCATTGAAGTATGAAATATCGAGTAGAAACACAGATTATTTAATCAATGTACCAATAATCAATCAAATATTCTTGCCTACATGTGTATATTATGTGGATAAACAGGAGCTGAGGCTGCTGAGCTACATAGATCCCTAGGTCACTCTTTCCCTTCCAGTATAAAAAAGCAAAATTGCCTTTTTGTCAAAGAAGCTGGCAATTATGATAACCTTCTTACACGCATATAATAATGCTAATGCAATTAACTCTTTCTTCACTAGCCCAAATCACTGTGCTGCCAGATAGCTATAATTTTTGTGGTATAATAGTTGTCCTCTTGTGACCTTTTCTTTTATTTTTCTCACCCTATGTATCTAATGCATTTTCAGCTTGCGTATGAGTCTCATCATACTGGTTGTTATGCAACATTTAGGGCAATAACCTAGACATTCCTTACAAACAAGTAGCTATCTTTGCTTGAGCTATTGCAACGCATGCATGGAAGAACAGTCAATACCTTTTCATCAGATGTGCTATCTCAAATGTGTTTGAAATTCTCAATTCCTGTATCCTGAGGATATGGTGGAATTATGTTTGTGTAATATTTTATTGTTTTTGAAATGGTTAATTTCCTCTGGTATATGTTAATGCTCTATTGAGGATCTGCATCCACCTAGTTTCTATAGATTAAATTCCATTGTGAAGAATCAGTGGATTCTAAATAATGGTGTTAATAACTTATGCAAAGTCTTTTCTCTATTATGGCAGTACAGAATCTGCCCTTCATTGAGAACATGGAAAAGAGGATACAGAGTGCTAGTGCATTGTTGCACACAAGCTTGGGATGCTGTTTTGTGGATGGCCTGGAACATCGGGATTCAATTGCAATATACAATTGCTTACGTGCATATGCAGCGATTGATAATACCAAGAGCGCCGAAGAAATTTTTCGTACAAATGTTGTGGCACCGTTGATACAGAAAATTATTCCAAACAATTCATTGGGGGTCACTGGTGGGGCATCTGGAGATGCACTTGAGGAGGATTATAAAGAAGTCAAGCAATTTGTTGAAAAAGATTGTAAATTTTTATTGGAAATTTCTTCTACAGGTATAATCATTAACCTTTCTTGCTGGGTTCATGAATTTTGTTTCAACAATCTCTTGCTTTTCCAATTTTCGTTTCTGATATGACTGCCTCAGATATGAGCATTTTATTTCTTTAATACCTTTTATTTGACTGGGGTCTATTTGGATGCTGAACCAGAAATTCTTTCTATCTTCGCATATCCTTCTCCAATCCTATTTACTTCTTTGGTCATCCTGTTTTTAATCTGCTTGATGTTCTTTAATCTCTCTTTCATTTTGAGTAACTGATCAATATGAAGAAAATAGGCTTGCATTTCATACTCTGAAATAATAAAAGGTGTGCTGTATGCCTGCGATTTCTTGCTAGTTTCTTATGTTTCAAAGTTGGCAGCAAAAAAGGATAGGAAACAACAAATTTTTTATTTTATGTTTATTAACTATGTGCAGTGTTTGACATGGCGTGCAGAAAATTCAGGTTTGCATGTATTTAGCTTCCTGGCTAACTCAATCCTTAAAGAGGTTCTCTCGGCAATCCAAAGGGAAAAACCAGGGGCCTTTTCTCCTGGAAGACCTACAGAGTTTCTTAAAAATTACATATCAAGCCTGGATTTCTTGACTCATTTAGAAGGTAGTAGAAAGACTTCTGTTGTATCTCTATTTCCAATTATGGCCGGTTAAAATCATTGTATATGCATATAACTTTTTTATTTGGGTTATGACATCCAATGGTTATGCAAGGCTACTGCCCGTCCAGATCTGCGGTTGTGAAATTTCGAGCGGAGGCAGTCTATATTGATTTTATGAAGCAGTGGAATGTTGGGGTCTATTTCTCATTGAGGTACTCAGTATTATTAGACAATTGCTAGTCTGTCAGAATAGAAAAATCAATGTATTTCTATGTCCTTAGCTGCTTATCCTCCCGTTCCCCTCACCCTCACCCCACCCTCACAAAATCAAAAAAAGAAAGAGAAAGGTTAAAAAAAACCAATAAGAACATAAAGCAATGTCATGAGCAACTGATATAAATTTGTAGCCTCAGGTTTCAGGAGATTGCCAGGGCTTTGGATTCTGCACTTGTGGTTGCTAGTCTTATACCAGTTCAGAACTCAAATTCTTACCAACGAAATTCTCGAGATTTAAAATTAAAGCAAAGTGTCTCTCTTTTAGAGTGCTTGAGATCCTGCTGGAGAGAGGATGTTCTTGTTCTTTCTTGCTCTGACAAGTTTCTTCGCTTATCTTTGCAGCTCCTTGCTAGGTCAGTGTGAATTTTGGAATGAGAAAAATTGAACTTTCTTATATATTAGAACTAATTTGCTGACCTTCGAATTATTTGATTGCATAATCCTTATAGATACTCAAATTGGTTGTCAGCTGGACTGGCTACTCGTAAAGCTGGTAATGCAGGCTCGAGCACTGGGTCTGAATGGGCTATTTCTGCTATCCCAGATGATCTCATATATGTATGTATGCATCATTTGTTAATATCAGTATATTGTACTTTCTTCTCTGGAACAATTTTTTTCTATGATCAGTTTGCTATTTGCTCTTTCCAGGGTACACATTTTGTTGGTTGTTTTTTTTTTTTGTTTTGGGGGGGGGGGGGGGGGGGGGGTGGGGTTCAATGATGGAGGAATATCTTTCTGTGATAATGATCATCGTGGCAAATGAAATCTGTTTGAACTATAAATAGAATAGTTACTGCATGCCAATACCGACTTACTGACCTAGTTTTTGGGCATCCTAACCGGAACTACCTAGAAAGACTCAGGTTCTTGGCATATGCTATTTGATGTTTTAAAATGTCCAAGGATATCTCTTAGGATGTATTTGCCGGCAGCACATGTTGAACCTGAACCAAGCAAACTATCTGTTTTCTTTGGGCTAATGATGCAATCTGTCAATGGAATTGCAAAAGAAGCCTTGATGCCTATGTTATATACTCTGCAGCCAATCTTTCTGCTGGGGATTGAAGAGTTTGCATTTAAATTTTACTTTTGAGTAGTATTACATATAAACAATCACTTATTCAAATAACCTTTATATAGGATGTTTGATATATCGTCTTGCTTATGTGAAATAGCCAATTAAGAAGGAAAAATTACCTGATTTGCATTTTGTTCTTCATTAAGCCTCTACATGGAGATATTACTGGTTGTCAATTCAAATCCCTGACTTCCTTTTGCAATTTCAATTTAGAGACTGCCTGGGTTTAGTGCTAGCAGTATGTGCCATGTAGTGGCACCTAATTGGTCTTTACGGTATATGAGCATGGAAATTAAGTGGATTCTTATCTTGTAGTAAAAGTATATATAGTTTGGTGTTCTACTCTATGAGCGTCGTGGCGTGGTACAATGGTAAAAGCTCAGGCTGTCAAAAGCAAGAATGCTGTTACATTTACAATATTTCTTTGGTATCTCTAGTGTGATGTACTTTAAAACAAGCAAAAGTAGGTTGGCTAAATATGAAAGATCTGGATTCACACTGAAGACGCCAGGGCAGTTACCTTATATCCGTGATTTCTTTGGGTCCATTACCTTTCTCAATTACAATTTTTTTCTTCCATTTTTTACATCCATATTTTTTTTCACTTACTCCTGAATTCTGGTTAGAGAAACTTGTTAACAATTTGAGAAGCTTGAGCTTCATGTTTTTATGTGTGCGACTTATGATGTATAGACTACATCTTATTGATGCCATTATACCATATGCCGTAGGTAACCATGCTTAATTTACATGAAATTTTCTTTTGCAGGTGATTCATGATTTAGATTGTCTGGTGATGGAGATTTGTGGTGATTACCTTGGACAAGTACTTGAGCTTCTCAAGTCATGCTCTGCCGAAATACTTGATCTTGTAAAACAGAGCATTTTACAGGGTGGAAAATCTTTAAAGGAGCTTGTACCTCAAGTGATGAACTCGATAGTAGAAACACTAGTTGAGAAGTCTGTGGAGGTAAGCTATATATCTAATCAAGGATCAAAATATCGTTTCGAAACGGTCGAAACGTCCGAAATATTTCCGTTTTCAAGGAGACAGAATCGAATTAGTGATGGAATCGAAATTCTAATATTTCAAGGTATTTCATAATGTTTTGAGATGTATCATAATATTTCAATGCATTTGCACAATTGTTTCGGAATATTTCAAGATATACTTTGATATATTTAAATTAATGTTTTAGAAAAATAATTCTTAAATTTTTTATTTTTTTATTATGTTTCCGAAACGGGTCGAAACGTTTCCGAAACACATCGAAACGTTTCAATTTTCTAAGTAACCGAAATAATACACCGAAACGAAATTTTGATCCTTGTATCTAATCATAATTTTTCTTTGAGTTTGCTATGCAATGTTGAATGGGTGGGTTGTTTAATGTTGAATGGGTGAATCTAAGTGGAGATGTGGTGCCAGATTTTATGTTCAACTTTAATGCTTGTAATTAATTCATATTGTTTAAAATTGATGTAGGACTTGAGACAACTGAAAGGAATAACTGCAACGTACAGGATGACTAATAAACCTCTCCCTGTTAGACATTCACCATACGTCACAGGAGTGTTACGACCTTTGAAGGTATGCATTCTTCTTCCAATTATAGGATATATTGCATCAGTCTTCCTCTTGTTTTGAGTACAGTACTACTACTACGACTGCTACTAGTAGTAGTAGTAGAAGAAGAAATACTGTTTTAGCAGTAGTGCAGGATCTGGAGTGATAACAAGGTAGCCATACTGGAAGGTGCAGCTGTATCACCTCCTTTTCCGAGGGGGAGTTACTGCTTGTTGGTTATATTGGTTTGACTCTGCTTCATGCAAAAAGGTGGATGCTCTATATAAGTTTAACTTGGAGATGAGAGTCTTATTTTGTTTGTTGGTGATAAAGTGACCAAACACATGAGCTTATTACCATAGATCAGGAAAAGTTGATAGGATCCCCTTTTTCATGTACTCATGTCCCCTGGATGGCAACATGGGACGGGAAAAGGAAAAAGGGGGGTGGGGTTTCTCTTGCTTTTGGCATAACAGGCCTCCAATGAGATATGCTGGTACGATGGGCTGTTAGCTCCGTGGTAGAGTACACCCCCGATAATTGTGTCATTTGCTTGGGTTGGGAGGGTTCTCAACTACATGGATTCAAAGTGCTCATTGTGCCTGACCCTCAGATGTCAATTCTCCACAGCACCTTAGCATGGCATAACATCTTGTTCGAATCGACAATTCATTCACTATATTAAAGTGGGAAATTTAATCATGGTGAAGTAATATTGAGAGTATTCTAGATCACAATGCAGTCATCTCTTTTAAAATTGATTATTAGTGCCTGCCTGAGATTCCATTATATCTGATCCTTCTTGCTTGGGAAGAGTTATTTAATTTTACAACCTTTTCTAGTTTGCAATTGCAATGCCACGAACATTTCTGAGGATGTTATGTGATTTATGTTGATGTTTTGACCTTTATGAATGAGAAAGGCACAATTTATTAATTTATCAATCAATTTTCTGGGGACTTCTTTCGCTTGGCATTTTGGGTTGCTGTTCAGCCTGATATTGTGGTTTGGGGGGATTTGGCATAACTTCTGTAAGAGGCAAAAAATCACTTACCTTCAAGAGTTTTGATTTGATTTTTATTTGGGAAGGTGAGCAAGGATTGCACTACCGTTGGTCCCTACAAAATGATCAAATTGCCAGAGACCGAGGGTAGGCCGGTCGGAGGCACTCCAATGCCCAAGTCAGTAATGGTTCTGAAAGAGAGGAACGGAATTTGCAGGATTCTTTTGTGTACCTTTGACTCAGGCTTAACCTGGTTTTTATAAGGTTGTACGGCAAGGTCTATGCCACGATTTTAGCTTTTGGACATATTAGGTGGCACATCTAATGTTTAGCCGAATCTTTTTTGGATGCTAGGATCTCTCCTAAACTTCTTCTGTCTGCTTATAAGGATGTGATGAATGTTCTCCTGTGATTAGGGCAACTTTTCTGTCAATTCAGCCTTGTCTTGCTCTCTTGCTTGTCGAAGGGTCTCCATAAAAGGCTATTTGTGCGTTGTGCTTGGTTGTGCTTTTTGAATTTACTATTTTGACGTCATCTGCATGGTTTGACTGTGGTTGATATTGTGCTTCCCTTGTGTTTCTTGCACGTGCTTTTGGTCACGTGTTTCAGGGCACGTAATCTCATTAACTATCCTAATCATGCACAATTGTTTTATGCTCCTTCATCTTCTATCTTTTGTTATTTTTCATAATACAAGATCTGACACATGCAGGTTTTGTTCACATTTATTGTACCGATGTTATTTCGAATAAAATACAGAAAATATAACTTGTTATGATTTATGACACTCCTAATTGTAGGAATCATGTCATCATCCTTAAAAACCTAGAAATACTCCTTGGTCTGTGCCATGATTGGACTGGTTACATTAGACTGTAGACATAATATTTCTTTGCATAAGCAAGTTATACATGCCTGGGGTTAATTTGGGGGCAATGTTATATTTTCACCGTATTTAAATTCTTTGTTCCATCCTGTTCTAAAGGAAAGTGTGATGCTATGCATAGGATCTATATCCGAGTGCTTTTGCTAATCAATTAACTTCAAAAATATCACACTTTCATTTAGGCCCCACTTTTTGCAGGCATTTTTGGATGGAGAGCGAGCGGTCACATATCTAACAACTGAAATCAAGAATGAAATCTTACACGGCGCTGCCTTTGAGATTACTGGTCGTTATAATGAATTAGCTGCAGACCTTGTTAATGTGGTTAGTATATTTTATCGATATTCTGTAGTGAAATTTTAGCTCCCCACCTCTTCTTCTTGTACTTCCTTTTTTGTCTTGAACACTCCTGATTTATAGGTTTTTGTCATCTTGGCCAGGCTAGGAGAACAGAGTCTTCACTTCAGAAGATACGTCTGGGTGCACAAAGGCGAGCTGGAGCAAGCTCAGATGTCTCAGACCATAATGTGTCTGATACTGACAAAATATGTATGCAATTGTTTCTTGATATTCAGGTAATCTTTGAATAAATCTTGTAATTAGTAAAGAGTGGAAGCTTTCAAAAGTTTCAATTTTTTAACTTTTCTTCATTTCACCAGGAGTATGGGCGCAACCTTAATGCTCTTGGAGTTGACGCAACAAAAATTCCTGCATTTCGTTCTTTGTGGCAGTGTGTTTCTCCTTCAGACAGGCAGAATACAATAAACTTCTAGTTTGGTTACTAAAAACTGCATGACTGGAAAAAGATGTACTTGGCGGCGAGTAGTAGTAGTGTATTTTTGTCCTTTTGGGCAAGTGGTTATCTTGCGACTGGGAGCAGCAGCATTTGGCATTAGAGGCTTGTAGACATACCATTTCTTTTTCTCTGCAAAATATTCATGTGGAAAAGTGGCAGATCATATGGCTGCTGAGCATTTCACAACTGGGAGAAGAAGCATTTTCGCGTGAGAGGCACATGAGTATACATTTCCCTTTTCCCTTCTAATTATTTTTGTAGTTAGGTTTTTGTTCTTGTAATGCATTTTTGGTTGCTGCTATGTATTTAGTAGATACGACTTCACATCCATCTTATTTCCAATTGACATTCATCTTACACAATCCAATAAGCAAGAGGGTTGTACTTTGTAAATTCGTACTGCTGTGTTAATGATGAATAAATTCTTACATTCAATCTGTCCAAGACAAGAATACAGTTCAGTAGCTTTTGGTAAAATACAACATGCTTCCATTTTTGTTCTATTTTTCCGTTGTCGGCCTGGCTGCAATCTCCATCCATCTGTGCCCCTCCCGCCACCCCCATTGCCCCTAGAAGGGCTCCAACCGGACATTTTGCATGGGGATACATTCCAAAGTCTGAAAGAACTAGCACCAAGAATATTGCTTGGTTTTCCTTTTCTCAAGCATCTATGAAGTATGGTAATTGGTAACTCTTTTTCTATGTATTTTTTTTTAAAAAAAAAATTTAAGTAGAGTTTATTTTTGTGTATTTAATTTTTTATTATTTTTTCGTTCATATTTATTTATTTTTGTTTTTTCCTTCTCATATACATTCATGATTTTCATCTCCGCAGTGGTGATTCAATGCATGTGCCTATTGGGACGACTGCTATGAAGTGATAAAATATACTTCGGCTTTTATGATGCAATTATTTTTTTACTTAAAAAAATTCATAAAAATACTTCACCAAACAATAGCTTAAATTCTCAATGTCTGCACCAAATTTATACCCCCCCCGGGGTGGGGAAAAACAAAAAAGAATAGCTCCGAGGACCATTGATTTATTCTCAGCAACAGAATGGAGCTTGCAGATGTCATTAGTCGAATTGATTGAAAAAATTAGAATCTCAATGCTTGTTAACAGGCAAGATCGTAACAGGTATCCTGTTATGTACAAAGCCCAGATTAATAATATTTCATTGTGAAAGTAACATGCATTGCAAAACATTCATTAGGAGATTTATTACACACTCCTGATTCATTGACCAGAACCACTAGATTTAGGGAGAATTACACTCATACCTCTTGAAGTTTATCATTTAATCACTTAGATCCCTGATATTTAAAATATTACATACAGACCCTTTAAGGTTTGTGCACGCGTAACAATTAGACCCCGTCGTCAATGTCCATTAGAATATCCCTTAGCAAATTATATTTAGACCCCCTAAAATTTGTATGTGTATAATATTTAGACCCCTCTAGTTTAAAATATTATACTTAGACAAAATATTATAGTTGGGATAGTTTGATTGTTTAATAGATAGTATAATTGTATATTAATTACGATTTTTTAAATAAAAAATTGAATTTTTATTTTTGATTTTATTTTAATAAATGACATAATAGAACATGAATTTTGGTTATAAAATTTTAAATATTTGATATTCTATCTTTGATTGAATTATTTTTTGTCTAAGTATAATATTTTAAACTTGAAAGGTCTAAGCATTATACGTCTATAAATTTTAGGGGGTCTAAGTATAATTTATTAACAGATATTCTAACAAACATTGACGATAGAGGTCTAAGTGTTACGCACGTACAAACCTTAAAAGATTTGTGTGTAATATTTCAAATGTCGGGTCTAAATAATTAAGTGACAAATCTCAAGAGGTGTAGGTGTAATTCTCCCCTAGATTTATGGACATCTCTCTCTCTTCGTATTCTTTCATCAGGTTTACTTGTACAAAGTTTGTCCATGGCATCTCAGTGAAATTAATACAAATGCACCACTAATCATTAAGATCACAAGTAAAACAAAACCGTCCCAAAACCATGCTCAATCACCAATTTACTCCCAAGACAGGCTATGAGACTAATTTCTATCTGTTCTCCTTACGTATCAACATAGATTTACACAGGGGTGGCTCAAGACAATTTGGGGCCTAAAGCGATACTTCTAAATGAGGCCTTCCATGTTTAGTGTTAATAATTTTTATTTAAAATTAATTTTTCTTGATTTTTGAGTTGCAAAAATATTAATTAAGGTTTTATATTCAAGTTGTGCTACCATATCTTTTTCAATTGATAGTATCGCTAATCCAGTTAATCTTTCTTGTGACATAGCCGATCTTAAGTAAGATTTTATCAATTTTAATTTTGAAAAGCTTCTTTCCGCAGAAGCAACTGTTACAGAAATTGTTAATAATATTCTATAAGCAATGCATTCATTTGAAAAAGAATCTAACTTTTTTTATATAATTTAATATCTCAATTGGAGTATTTTCTTTCGTTGTAAAATTTCTTTTAAAACATTTAGTTCTAAAAACATCGAGTTCTCCGCTGTAACACTTGGCAAAAAAAAAATAAAAGTGATCTGTGAGTTCACTGAGTTGAGACTTGAGAGCACTGTGAGAGAGAGAGGGGGAAGAAGAAGAGTTTTTTTTTTTTTTTTTCAATTTAAGGAGAGAGAGAAAGAAAAAGAATTATTTTTGTGTTGTTGGATTGTTTGGTTTACCGAGAGAGAGAGAGAGAGTTAAAAGGAAGATATGATTTGATTTTTTGATTTTTTTGGTGGCTTTGATATGACCTTTCAGTTTTTTTTTTTTTTTTAATTGTTAATTTTTTTTAAATATTTAATGTTTTGATTGAATTATGGGCTTTAAATGGTTGATTGGGCTTATATTTTTATAAGATTTTTTTTTTGCATGAATTATTTACAATGTTTAAAAATTTGGGGCCTTCCTTTGAAATGGGGCCTAAAGCCCAGGCTTTTTTAAACCTGCTGTTGGGCCGGCCCTGGATTTACAGCAGAAACAAAGATAATATTGTTGCTGATGATATATTCTTACTACTGAGTTGGCTTCGTTATACCGACAACGTGAATTAATTTTGTTGACCTTTTAAAAAAAAAAATCCAGAGGGCAAGCCACTTCTACCACTTTTCCAATCATTTAGTTCCCATTGCCTACTGGAAGGCGATCTTTTTTCCGCATTCTTCCACTTATTTTGCTACCGTCGCCTCCAAATCAGATAAAATCATATTCATATCCTCGAAGAGCAATGCTATGTATTCCAAATGTGCAACTCAAATTTACATCCCAAATGAAGGGAGACCGTTGGATGAGTGGGTCTTTTTTAAATGGGACTCACTCATCCAACGATCATCTTTCATTTGGGATGCAAATTTGGATTATAAATTTAGGATACATAGCATTTCCCATCCTCGAAATACGGCCAACTACTCTTGCTTTTCTCATCACTCTTATTTTCCTCTTAACAGCAGGATCAAATCAGTAACGAGGAACAGAAAGTAATTACCATCACATGTAACAAAGAAGCAGAATTGAATGATGTAGGATTTCAAGGGTTACCATACAGCAGGTGGAATGTGAATGAGTTTCCTCATACAGTGAGGGAGAGGTTGGACAGTGTGTGGGGTTCTCCTTCTTGGTTGAATGCATTTCCAGGAAGTATGGTTACCCACATCCCTAATTCTAACTACGATAATTATCAGCTACTGTTAAAAGAAGGGGGGGGGGGGGGGGGGGGGGGGGGCTACGTTGAGCAGAGTCGTAGGCATGGAAAGAGAAGAAGGTTCAAATTTGAACAAATGTGGGCTACTGATCCAACTTGTGATGAGGTTAGTTGGAGTTGCTGGAAAGTGGCAAGGACATATGAAAAAGCAATGCAGTTCATAAACAATATTAGATCAGGTCGATTTTAGAATTTTGAAGTGGAAAAAGGAAAAGTTTGGTAATATGTATGAGCAGTTGAGAGCAAATAATGAAAGGATATCACAACTACACTCAAAAGTTATTACTCAAACTTCTAAAGTTGAGTTGTAGAAGAATCTCTCATGCACCAATTTTCATTAAAGCGTGCTTTAATAAAAAGTAATTTTTATCCCAAAAATTTTTCTTGGTTTACAATAATATTTGAATGAAATGAAACATTTGATTTAATCAAAACATATTTTTTCAAAAATTTCGACAGAATTTTATTTGAAAATCTGGCTTCTAACCAGTTAGTAATAGCATCCCTGTGAGAACTTAACATAATTTAAACTAACTAAATATCATCAACATGTATCCATCAAAATATAATCCAACTAAAGTCATGGTGGCAATTAGAGGTCCACAGAGTCCTCCCAAACTCGGATACATCCAATACCAATATATATCAAAACTTAATACCAAAAGTCATAACTTTATATTAAAATACCCAAAATAATAATATCTCTATGATATGATCAAATGTACATTTGCAAATACAATGTTTGTGTGCTAACATTTGCAAATAAGTTCTACGGGTAAATACAAAAGGATTCCAAAAGAGATTCTTCTTAATCCAAGTTTCCACCAATGTTTTCCATCACCTACGCCCCAAGATGCATGCTTGTTTCTGAAAATATTAGTAAGGAATGAACAACCACAGCCTAATAGGATAATCATTTTTTCAAGTATGTACAAAGTTTTAAATACCAACATTTTCCATACTATACGAACAAGTAATGAAAGCTTTCTATAATTAAGTATAGGTACAATGTAATAAGTAGAATATTTATAAAAATCTCCCAACACATTATCATTAAAAATATACAAGTTATAAATCAAAGGTTTATATATTTGAAGTCAAACCATCATAGACAATATAATTAGTCAAACATTAGTACATGCATGAACCATTCCCCGAAAATCTTTTGGGTCTTGCACCCTAAGATCTCATCGCTCTTCTTACTTTTCAAAAGGGACGTGTAAGACACAATTTGTGATGTCACACATGCCATCACCGAAAATCACTACTATAACCAATCCCCCATAGGACAAGTAGTCGCCCTGACAACCCACTCAATAGGGTCAATCGTCTACTAACCCTCTGTCTATCAGTATCAAGCATACACTTTTTAAAAATCATTATTTGCTATATCTATAAACCCTTTTGAAAACAATGTCATAACCTTGACATTTTATCAAATATGTAGTAAGCTCAAAATCTCAAATTTTGCATTTTCAAAGAAACACAAAAAATTTCAAGAGAATAAGTCATATACATTATGTACAAGATCATAACATACTCCAAAACATCAAATGTGATGATCTGATCCCGAAAAAGAAATGAATTGTTAAAAATTAGAGGGATCTAATTATGATTATTAAAACTCTAATAATTAATGTAAATTGGAGGGACTAAAACAAATAACTAGAAAAATATCTTGGGAAGAAAGTGAAGTCAAAAAAAAAAAAAAAAAAACTTAAAGGATTCAATGCTCAAGTGTCCATTAAATATTAGTCCATTGATGCCATGATGTAAGCTAAACATGTCAACATGCATATGTGTGTGTCTTGCATCATCACCCAAGGAACATTTGGCTATAAAAAGGCAGCAGTAATTCAAAATGGAGGAAAGAAAGAAAAGAGAGAAAAAAGAAGGGAGAAAAAAGAAAAGAAAAGAAAAAAATAATGAGGTTTTTGGGTTCAAAGTTGGATGGTGATTTTAGTCTCGAATTTTATGAAATTGAAATATGTTGTTCTTAATACGGTAGTGATCAAATTTATCAGAATCCCTTGGTGATTTGAGGTACATGATAGTATACAATATGCTTTTTTCTTTAATTTTTTTTTGCAAAGAGTATCATTTTGATCATCTGAAATTTTTATTCCTATTGATTATTTTCTGTTTATATGAAATTTTATAAATTTTGTTGATATGACCTGTATTTTGGGCTAAATACTTTGATATTGATTGATACATGTACAGAGTGTGCTTGGAACATAGTATTTTTGAAATATGATTGTGGCGCTGCGAGGTGTGATTATTCGGTTTCATTATAACCCTTCAGGGTGTGAATTGTTTGATATGAGTATGAATTTACATGCTCAAGTGTCACTTGTGAGACCCGAACTTGCAAATGCATAACATTTATTAAATGTTAGGGTCTAGTATGTAATTTATGATAATTAATCTGGGGTTAAATTATAGTAATTGAAATTATGGGTATTGCATTATATTTTTAAAAAATCAACCCTGGGGGTTGATTTATTTGATGACAGAATGTTTTGAGTTAAACTATTCGGTGGCAAACAGATTTTGGGTGTAACTTATAAATGATTATAACTTATGTGGATGTTATAAGAAGTAGGGGAAACAAAGGGGGATCTAAGTGGAATTTAGGAGTTTTGGGTGTGTAAATAAAGACAATTGTCACTTTTTGGCCAACCTTTGCCTATATATACATATACATATATATATGTGTGTGTGTGTGTGTAGGTGTGTGTATGTGTGTTTAACGTTAAGATTCAGAGAGAAGAAGAAAAAGGGAAAAGAAATAAAGAAGAGAGAGGGAGATGAGTTAGCCAGATTTTTGTGTTCAGGTTGTTTTTGGTGTTGGGTTGAAGAACTGGTGGGTATGGAGAAGAAGTTCCTCCCAGTAGGTAAATCCTTTCCTTTTAATTTATATATTTTGTGATTTATTGTGGTTATTAGGAAGAGTTTGATGTAAGAGTTGTAATTTTGATTGTATGGGGGAGAGGTTTCGGTTTCGATTTCGATTTTTGGAATTTTATTATTGGGTAAGAATTTGTATGTAAATAATGTTTAGAGTGGATGCGTTAGGGTTTGAGGGTGCTAAAGTTGAAAGAAGTAGGTTAAGGAAGAAGATGGAACAAAGAAGGGTTTCTGTTAGACTTTTACCGGTAGAAAGTGGTGTTCTACCAGTAGAACGACATTCTATGAGGTGATCTACCGGTAGAACGATATTCTGTGAAGTGTTCTACCCGTTGGAAGTAATGTTCTACTGGTAAGAACATGAAATTTCCAGCATTATGCATGGCATTCTAGTGGGTTCAAATTAACTTTAGTCGATTTTAATTACCTAAAAATACCTCGATAAACCTACGGGTTTGAGTACACTATAGTAAAGGAAAGGGGGTATTGGGAAGGTATCGGGTTTAGTCGATTCATCATTTATGCATGTGTAGGATTCATCATTGAGGCAACAACGTCAGTGTTGGATTCACTTAAAACTACACTGGGAGACTGAATCCAGGTTTGGATTTAACCCGAGGTGAGTGTATTGATTCATATTTATTGAAATTGTGATTATATGTTTATTGGTCATACTTATGTGAAATAGTTGGAAAATAATTTGGTAGGGTATGAATTATGAAATGGTGATTGTTTGTTACCAACTATATTTATTTGTAATGGTTAAATGGTGACTTAATGGTTTAAGAATTGTGAATTTGTGTTGGGTGAATTGATTGTGGATGCTTACCAATATGAGGTTGTCGAGACTACTAGACATAAACGATAGCGATATAATAGTTGAGACTGCCGAGCCTAAATGGTAGCAATGGGACTGTTGAGGCTGCTGGGCAAAAACAGTAACAATATAATTGCCGAGACTCTCGGGCGAAAATGGGTAGCGTTAACTGTTATTGGATATTGGATATTGGATATTAGATGGTAGATATTGTATATTGTATATTGTTATTTGGGATGTTGGGTATTGGTAGTTGGGAATTGGATGTTAGGTATTTAATGTGACATTCATTATAAATGTGTATGTGAGATATGATTATAATTGTTTAATGTTTATGCATTTTCTTTTAATATGTCTCAAATATACTCACATAGCATGTGGTTTGCTCACTCCCCAATAGTTGTTTGTTTTCAGGTTCTTGAAATTTAGGAGATGGTCCACTGAACAATCTAGTTTGACATGGAGGAGTTGACATCAGTTTGTACCATTTTTCATTTGTTGTTTGTATATGTGTAGTAAAGTCACTTAAGGGTATGGTGCCTTAGTTGTTGTAACACTGCGTTGAGTGGTATATTTACATGAGAAAATATTTATTGGGCGGATAAGTTTGATTAAGGAAGCATAGGTTATATTACTGTGGTTTAAATAATGATTTAAGGATTAAAATGATAAGATTAACCACACCCTAACTCTTTTTCGGATGGGGTGTGACAATTTTTGGTATCAAATCTAGAGTTTGATTGGTTCTATAGACTAGTCAAGTCTAGCTGTTAAAGTGGAACGTTAGGATAATGTTTGTCAAGTTGGATAGAATGGTTTGTGCGTAATGTGTAACGTCTTGTAAAAGTTTTGCCTTCTTGAAGTCAAGAGTTCAAGTCCCCCTCCCCTTCCCCTTCCCCTTCCCCAAAAAAAAATAAAAAAAATATAGCATAATGAATTATGGATCTTCCAAATGGTTAATATTTCGGCGAAAAGGAAGGGTTTATATGCTCTTAATATGGTTAATTAGGCAATGACTAGAGTATGCTTATATATTACTAATGTATGGCTATGTGGGTTATTGACTTGTAATGGATAATGTGAGTATGATGATTTGTCTTATAGGCAAATATAACCTTAAAGGCGGATGCATGACCTTAGTAGTAAATATTGCTTAAATGGTAAGGAGGTAGCCTTTATGGCGGATTGCCTAAATGACAGAAATATAGCCCTGTGTGGCAAATCGTCTAAATGACTGATATAGACTCAGTGGTGGATATTGCTTATGTGATGAATTTTGGTAGCCTCTGTGTGGCACATGTGGTACAAATTATAGTCTTAATAGTTTTTATTTGAGTTACTTTTGTGGCAAAATAGCCATGATAATTGTTATGTAGTGTTGGTGACGAGATATATCACCATATTGGCGATTTGTGTTACAATAAAGGTGGGTGTGTATCTATATTATTTTAAATGGTATGTATATAACATATATTGCAAGCCACATTTCTGTAGTTCTATGGATGAACTATGGTGTAATGGTGGTTAACAAATGATTAGTATAGTTTTTAAGAGTGAACATATGATTATTTTGATTACAAGGTTGTTTCTATTTAAGGTAGTTTGCATGTGTGATAAGGTAAATTCTTCAGCTTGAGTACAAAAATGGGAGTAAAAAGGATGGTGATATGACTAAACCTAATTATGGAGGGTTATATTATGATTTGACTGTATAATGTTATATATCATGTGTGAAGGAGATTATTGAGAATCAACATGGTGGTTGATTGAGATTATTATATTAATCCTTAGTGTGGAGATTGTGTTATAATATAGAATTTAATAGTGTGGTTAAGTGGGGATGGATAAATTTTGGGTTGTGATATTTATCTTTGGGATTATTTTGATAGTACGAGTATATGTAATTGTAGGAACTTATGAATAGGTTTCACGGTAACAAAAAGTTTTATAGATTAAATTTGTTATGTTTTGATATAAGTGTGTATATTTGCGGAGTTGAGGTAACTGAAATAAAAACTATATGAGGGAAGGAAAGGAAAGGAAAGGAAATGTTTTGATGGAATGTTGGATAACTTGTGTTTGATATGTATATAAATAGATCTATGTATATATTGACATCAAAGATGGGAAATTATGAGAAGGAAATAATATTAAGTAACTAATTGAGTGAAAAATATTGTGTTGGTACTCATATGCTGTTAAATGTGTTGGAATTTGATTTACTAGTGTGAAGATGTTTAATGAATGATAAACGTGTAGATGCATAGATACCGTTTATAGGGGTTGTGATATATGTTTGTGTACTCGTGAATTATTAGTAGATTTGATTTCTTTTGACATGTGAGATCTTGATTTGATATTGAGAACGATATAATCAGGAATGAAATTTTCACAAAGATAAGAGTTATTAAGTGTGTGATTTAATGGGTAAGTTTGGATTTCATGAGTAGAAATAGTAGTTTTGTATTCTTGTGATTGTTTCATTAAGCTACTATGTTGTGTATTAGAGTTTGTCCTATTGTTCTAAATTGGTTGTGATATTATATGAGGTTTTGTTGCATGGTGTGACAATGTCTATTTTTTATAAATATTAGTGTAAGCAAAGCGTGATTTCACAACTGTGGAAGGAAAGAGTGTAAAACATATTAAAGTGAATATGTAGTCGTGACTCTGGTGTGAGATATCGGTAGCGAATATGTAGCTATGGTGGTGAGGAATGATATAATGGGAAATGACATAACTATTTTACTTGAATATTTTTGGATAATCAAGGGACTGTTGTGTGGCATACAATTTGTAAGAACCTAGTGTTAAATGTGAGATGGTGATTCTATCTCAAATATTCAGAGATTTATGATAATCTCTAAATTGAGTATTTATGTTGATTTGCTTGTGTTAGAAATGTTGAGTAGCGTGGAATCTTATGGTATGATGAGTTAGTGTTGGATGATCTGTTGTTGATGTGAAAGATTCTTACTACTCACATTATAATGGTGATGTTCATTTAATTGATAATCAGATGTTCGTGAGATATAACTAGTTTATCTTTATAGCTGATTGATTTCAAATAGTGAGTAGGGTGTTTAGAACATGTTTGTGAAGTGATTTATATATATGTGTAGCTTTTGATAGATAGTGTACTCGAGATCAGGAGTTTCTTGGAGTAATAAGTTATTATCACAGATTCATTCAAGGTTTTAACTTTTATGTTATTGATTTGACTAACGAGAAAGGATGTAAAGTTTAAGTGGAATGATAAATGTAGTAGAGTTTTCAAGAGTTGAAATTAGGTTAGTTCCAGCTTCAATGATATTTATTTCTTTTGGAAGGAAATGCTTATGATTTATGATGACGACTTCAGGGAAGGTAAATGAAGTTATGGATGTTTTTAATCATAAAACATCGGGGTTATTAGCTTGTGTATAGTGTGTATATATTGATATTATATTGAGACAGAATTTTTAGGTGTGGAGTTGCTTTTGATTAAAGCTAATACATTGTTAGCTCGATTCAAGGTGAGAAAAAAGTTAGTAAATTGTGCATAGGATGTGTAAACTTAACATCCTCATTTAAGGATTATAAAGAAGCTGGAGATGAGCTTCAAACTGATTCTAGTAGTACAAAAAGATGACATATTATTATTTAATTCCTGCATTTATATGTTAAGAGACTTGGTGTTGAAAACAAGAGTTTATAGAAAGAGTATATTGTATAGTTTAGGCTATGCACTTTGGCAACATTAAGTTATATCGGGAATCTGTGGAAAAATTATTGATGGGTGGGAATGAAACGAAAAGTTATTAAATTTTTGACTAAGTGTTTGGCATGACAGTGGATTTGTTACAACCACTTTGATGTAAGACGAGAATGACTAGAAATCACAGAATAGAAAGAGAAGAAGAAAGAAGAGGGAGTGTAAGGGATTTACCTCATCCTCGTAAGGAATCGGTGAAGAAACACACAAATTCTCCACGGAAAATCACTTTTTATTATATCACTCTCTTTCTAATAAAAATAGTTGGGATTACACCATTATATATAGGCCAAGTTCCCTACTAAAATAAAAACTATTCTCCGACTAAAAATTTTAAAGGAGTTTCATAATCAAACTCTCAAATCCTTATCCTACTAAAACTCTATAATAATTTCCTAGTCAAACTCTAATTAATAGTCCTAGTCAAACAAATATTTTTCTAAATAATAAAATAATATAAAACAAATAATAAAATTCAATATTTAAATTTGAGCTCATCCAATCCTTTTTTGATCTCTATCAATTCTCCCCGGCTGAAAAAAACTCTTCTCCAAAGAGTTGGAATGCCACAAGTACTCCAAAAAAACTGAAGAAGCTTGTGTTCCAAGAAAATAGCATTGTAAATCTTCATAATAGAAAACAATCACTTCGTGCATTGCATCCATCACAGTCTTATCCACATACACTATTATAGGTGAAGGAAGCATATAATCTAGTGGAGACAAAAAAGCAACTCCATTTGTAGTGGTACCCTTTGAAACTCCTTTAACTTCTTCTACAAGAAGATCCTTTGAGATCAACTTATCAAAAACAATTGATGTATGATGAGGACAACTTTTAGGCTCATTAATGGTATCTAATTTCAACTCATCATTCAATTGAACTGGAGCTTGCAATTGTGGAGGAACTTCTTGGGGCAAAACTTGTTCAACTATTTGTTGATGATCAATGGATGAAGAAGATGAATCAAAATCTACCTTGTTCGCAAGATCCTTATTTGGGAGCTTAACTCCAAACACGGTAGCCAACTTGTGTACACCTCCATGTATATATTCTATTGATGTGTGTAGCTAACTCATTGATGCTTGGAGCGAATCAAGCTTAGCATCACAGGCTTCAAGTTTGACAAGTAATTCAACATTGGTAACCATCTTGATTGAAGAAGTAACATGAAAAGTTGTAGAAAATTTTAGGATCAAACTGTAATTTCTAAAAATTTTGGGGTTGACCTGTAATTTTTGAAAATTCTTGGGCCAAACTATAATTTTAAAACCTTAGGAGCAAAAATGTAATTTCTAAACTTTGGGGGCCCAAAGTGTAATGTCAAAAAATTTTGGGGGCCAAAGTGTAATTTCTAAAACTTTTGGGGGGGATAAAAGTGCAATTTCAAAAATTTTAGGGGTTAAATCTGTAATTTCAGAAATCTCAAGGTTACACGGTTGGATTTTTTTGGTAGGACAGCAGGATGGGTTTTTAGGCCTAGAACAAAGGGCTGAAACATAAGATATCAGACGAATCTCAAAAACACAACGACAATTGAGAATGATCGAAGTTAGGCTCTGATACCAAACTGATGTAAGACGGGAAGGACTAGAAATCACAGAATAGAAAGAGAAGAATAAAGAAAAGGGGGTGGAAGGGGTTTACCTCATCCTCGCAAGGAATCGTTGAAGAAACACATAAATTCTCCACGGAGAATCATTTTTTATTATATCACTCTCTTTAATAAAAATAGTTGGGATTACACCATTATTTATAGGCCAATTTCCCTACTAAAATAAAAACTATTCTCCTACTAAAATTCTAAAAGAGTTTCATAATTAAACTCTCAAATCCTTATCCTACTAAAACTCTATAATAATTTCCTAGTCAAACTCTAATTAATAGTCATAGTCAAACAAATATTTTTCTAAATAATAAAATAATATAAAACAAATAATAAAATTCAATTCTTAAATTTAAGCTCATCCAATCCATTTTCGATCTCTATCACACTCCCTATTCCAGTATGGGGATGAGAACATATTAAATTCAATTTTGGTAAAAAATATTTATGTAGATGAGATTGTGTATTTGCATAGAGTGACAATATCAGTTGTTGTTGTTAAATGTTGTGTATAATAATAGTTATCAGACGAGTGTTAGTATATTTATATGAGATTTTTATGGTAAATGATTATGCAAAATGTGTGTGAATAGTGATATCGTTTAATTTCGAGGTATGAGATATGATATGTATTTTGTTTAATCTTGGAATTTTGATATTTCGATTGAATTTCTCATTTAACATTAGTTGTTGTGATAGTTGGGTGAAATATTTGCAAAATTATTGACACATGCGTGAGACACACTAGAGATATGGTTATGGTTATGATACATGTTTGTGGCCCTAAGGGTGTATATAAACAAATGAAATACTCCGAATGATGATGTATTGTTGATATGAACCCAGGAATATTCAGGTTTATTGACATGTTCTATTTTTTTATGTTCTGTAAATATTTGGTTAAAATAATCTTATTCAATTATTGTGGCATAGCATTTGAGTTGGGTAAATATTTATCCTATGTTGAGCAATTAACGAAAATTTTGGATTGTAAGGAAATTTTTTTGCGCACAAAGACTATTCTGTTAGTGAAAAGGTTTTGTGGTGTAGTCATTCAGTAGGAGAGGTGACATAAAGAGTGAAGAGCTTATACGTGATCAGAAACCTTATTTGTTTACTTGTGATAAGTAAATTTTGGGGTCAAAATTTTATTTAGTGGGGGAGAGTTGTGAGACCCGAACTTGCAAATACATAACATTTATTAAATGTTAGGGTCTAGTGTATAATTTATGATAATTAATCTGGGGGTTAAATTATAGTAATTGGAATTTATGGGTTTGCGTTATATTTTTTTAAAAAAATAACCCTGGGGGTTGATTTATTTGATGACGGAATGTTTTGAGTTAAATTTTTTGATGGCAAAAAATTTTTGGGTGTAATTTATAAGTGATTTATGGAGGTTATAAGAAGGAGGGGAAACAAAGGGGGATCTAAGTGAAATTTAGGAGGTTTTGGTTGTGTCAACAAAGACACCCGTAAGTTTTTGTCCAACCTCTACCTAATATATATATACTAGAAATTGCCCATGCCTGAAAGCATTATGTAACTTAAAATAAAAAAAACATTAGTCCAAGTCTCATCCAATTTAGTGTATATTAGTTAACGGTCATCTGACGAGAAATGCAATATGAGATCCAAGAGTAACCTATTCACCTTAGTTTTGTTGTTTCTTACCATTCTTTATCACAAATTTACCACCTATAGAACACTCGGGTCAAAATAATTGGTGTAACAAACAAAAATCCGATAGCTGATATGAGCAAACATTATTTTAAAAAAAAAATTGACAAAACTTCCTTTAAAAACATGATCCCTAAGCAATATTAACTAGTATGTACAACTTATATAATCAAACATTTATGTAAATAAATACTACTTTGCATAATCTCATCACATCACGTTAGTACCACTATTTATCAACCACTACAATATGATAATTCAAAGCAACTAAATATGAACCCCAATGGAGCATAAACCTTAATAAATAAAAAAGCTCGTGCCTGAAGGCACTTTGTTAAATAAAACTCACCAATTAAATTGACTTGATCCGAAATGTGTACACCCAAGTGCAGGCGGTCAAGTTGTAGTAATAATCTGGTTTGAGTCCAGAGTCGAATCCTCAGGGAACTATGGTTGGTGTTCTTTGAAGTAAATAGTGAGAAAGACTTGTAATTGGAAATATTATGATTTTGAAGTTGTGGGAAGTTTTGGATAGAATGTAAGATTCTTTCCAATGGGTATTTTGCTAGACAAAATATAAGATGATTAAATGTAACAAACACTCTTTGGTTCGGGAATCAGAATATGTAGTTGATTGTCCGGTGCATTATGTTTGTGCTTTATAACTCAATTAACTCCCGTGTCAACGGCAAATTAATCGGAAGATAGGAATGAAGTGCAATAATTGTGGACATTGAAAGTTTGTCATGAAGAGTTAGTTAGGGTACTTGCCTTGAATCAATGGATCTTTCCATGTAGGAGTCATCCATTTATCATAGAAAGATCCGTTGATTATACAAAGTACCTTTACTTTGCTAGGTGCATTCAATCACCCAAAAATCAAGTGGAGTATAGAACATTTAAGCATAAAGGTGATACACAAACATAATGTCTGGATTAATCTTTTACATATCTATCATCCCTTCCCAAAGAGTGAATGAGGACTACTCACCCTTCATAGCTATGGTAAAGCTAGAATGATGAATGATACTCATCCCCAAAAGGTGTTACAAAGTAAAATGCTCAAGCACTAGAAGTGAAATGCTTTAAAGTAAAATAGCTAAACAAGGAGCCGATCTTCGACAAAGAATGAGTGAATCACGTTCCACCCTTCACGGCTTTGGTAAAGCTCTAGAAAAGTGGAAGAGTTTCACTCTTATAAGGGGAAGAAGGAAGCTCCAACAATGGAAGTAAAAGAAAACAATACTTAAATTAAAAGAAAGCAATAAATACTTGGTGTTTAATCCACAACCAAGAGATGATAATACATAAAAGAAAACAACAACTTCTTGGTGTTTAATCCACAACCAAGATATAATAAAAACATAAAAGAAAACAATAACTTCTTGGTGTTTAATTCACAACCAAGATATAATAAAAACATAAAAGAAAACAATAACTTCTTGGTGTTTAATTCACAACCAAGATCTAATAAAAAGAAAACAACAACTTCTTGCTGTTTAATTCACAACCAAGATCTAATAAAAAGAAAACAACAACTCAAGAAAGTAAATAAAGCAATAATACTTGAAAGATGATTCAAGAAAAAGATTCAAGACCTTTGGAGTGTTTTCCACTAGGAAGAAATGTTCTTTACAAGAAAAATGAAACAAGAGAAGGATGCCCATTACAAGCCCCCAAGGGGGGTATTTATAGGCATCCAAATTACAAATATCCTAAAAGATATTTATCCTAAAATATATTTAATTACAAATATCCTAAAAGATATTTATCCTAAAAGATATTTAATTACAAATATCCTAAAAGATATTTATCCTAAAAGATATTTAATTACAAATATCCTAAAAGATATTTATCCTAAAAGATATTTAATTACAAATATCCTAAAAGATATTTAATTACAAATATCAAGAAGATCTTGATTTACACTTTGATCTCCCTTTGTTTTGAGCTTTAATAATTTACACCCTATACTTTGATAAGTTGCTCTCCATGCTTTGATAATTGGCTCCCGTCGTTTTGACGCATAAAAACCTGAAAAGAACAACATTCAATGCATTATCCTTAATTCACACATTAACCCTAATTAGATTTATTTTGACTAGTTTAACTTTATTTAATTACACAATTGACCTTTTAATTTAATTACATTTTGCATTAATTAGGGTTAATCACACCCCCCAACCTAAACATTACTAGTCCCTAGTAATAAATAACAGCATAACAAAATCACTTTCGTAGATAACACGATTGCATTTAGCATATACAATAAGCCGTTAAACCCCTAGGTGATTCCTAGTGGACGAGTTTTGTCTCGTGAAGGTTTTCAGTGAAGCTACCTACAAACTCCATTTGAAAAAAAATGTGTATATGCATTAGCACCATGATAGCTGAGACGCCGAATTTTTTTTTTTTTTTTTTTTAGCAAAATAAAACACTTCTCTGTCATTGGTACGTAATATATGCAAAAATAAACACTTGTTATATTGGTATTTGAAATTCCCTATGTAGTAAGAATGATCATTCTAGCAACAAGAATTGTTATATAACAAACACTCCACTTTACTACCTTCCATGGATAGCTTCGATTTCACAAACCTCTCGTAGAATGCTCTCAGCAAAAATTCACTCCGATTATAGTGACTTGTCTCTCACGGGGCATGTGATCAGAAGGTGGCCAATCGAAAAATCACATGCACAATTAGGAAGGAAGTGAAGTTTACGGAAACAAACTAATCATGTTTGGCATAATCTCATGAAAGAATATTGATGCAATTTAAAGAAATACTATTTACCATACCCCAATTTTGATTAACAACACACACATGTAACAGACTTGAGATCAATTAGGGCTTTTCATAGGTTGTAGCGTGGCCAGAGGTCAGTGGCTAATGAAATGACGTCAGAGGTTTTCAAAAGCTATCTTTTCATTCTGTAATGTAGCACACTTCTTTCTAGCTTTTCGACATTTTGCCCAGAAATGATTTTTTTTTTTTTTTTTTTTTTCATTTGTTCCCATTGATTCTCCTTATCATCGAAAAGTAATCTCCACAGTTTTCCCATTTCTTTGCATTTCTGTGTCATATTGATTAATAAGAGTGTGCAAGAAAATTAGATAGCAATGGTGTGTCCAGTATGTTTTCTTGTGGCTTGGTAAATATTTGGGTTTATCAAAGAAGAAATCATACATTGAGGGCTCAAACATGGCTGACTAGGGAAATAATTTTGCAGAAAAAATGGCTAAGGCTCAATATCAAATCAAAGATGGCCTAAAATCCTTTCTCAAGTATGTGAACATGTATGTGTCGTATGAACAGATTTCTTGGGGATATGTCAACAGATTACCTTAGTTGCGTCAATCAAAGCAAATTTAATGAGATTATTCAAAAATAGAGAATGAAAGACCTTACTTGAATAAATGTTAATTATCTCTCAAAAGTATGGTAAGGCTCAAAACTTACCATGGTATTCTTTATCATCTCTACTGGTAATGTCAGGTTTTTCATGGAATGTCGGTTATATACCGATTCTATTTTTGAGTCTGGTCATTCTGTACCTTAAGAATAACAAATAGCAATATACATTTGACATTTAAGCATAGAGAAAATACCATTTTTCAAAGAAGTGAGTTTTTTTTTTTTTAAAAAAGAAGAAATAAAATTCAAAATTATAAACATACTCATTTATCTATGAAAATTGAAAGAAGACTAGATGCACCAATTAAACTTGAAAAACTATGACGTCTCAGGATAAGTCCCTACCCACACTACAGGTTGGCATTTTAGGACATTCCTTACTCAGCCCACATACTCATTTATCTATGAAAATTGAAAGAAGATAAAATGCACAAATTGAACTTGGAAATTTATGGCGTCTCAGGATCAAATCCCTACCTACACTGTTAGTTGGTAGTTCGGGACGTTCCTTACTCGGCCCATATTTTTATTTCAACAACCAGACTTTGTACAAAAATATTTTACAAAAGAGTTCAGACCCTTAACCTTCATTCCAAAACATATTTTTCCACAGCTTTGTCTTTAATAGTCAAAATCTAATCCGAGTCATTGCTTGGATCTATGTCATTATCAGTGACCCTTCCAACTTCTTGTCGCACATAACTTGTAAGTCCTGGACTGGCATAAGATGGCGTGTCAGGATAATCCTTACTTAGCCCATACACTATCCAGTTTAATCGATCGGTTGCACGACCCGAAATTGGTTCAGAACACTGATTATGTTTTTTCATATGAAATATCCTGCCACAATGGTAACAAGCACCCAGTCGTTTGGAACGACGATGTTTAGCAAAATTGCTTCTGCCACACAATGGTTGTTGTTGTTTCTCTCGGATCTCAATTTTTCTCACATCCCTTGCTTTTCTCATTATCACAGCATGCACATCAGATGGGAAAATGCGTAGAACTCCTAGACTAAACCAAAAAAGTTTAGGATCCATGCTTGCTAAGACTAAATACATTCTATCTGGTTCTTTAACGTCTGCCAGTCACAAAGACAGTTGAAGCTGCATCCGATGTGATCATGAAATACAGGTACAAATACTAAAAAAACGCGATCCAGAAAAAATAAAAATTTTTTTTTTTTTTTTTTTTCAGATCTAAAACTAAAATTACAAATACGAAACTAGAGAAAGTATATCAAAATACAAGCGGAAGGAAGAAGATTTAGGATGAAACAAACAAATTAACGAAGAAGGAATAAACCCAGAATACATAGGATTGAGGAGGATTATTTGGCAAATTATCAGATCTTACTGTAACAGCAATTACAACATAGTCATTGGAGGGCATAGCAAATTCACAAGGAATCTTATAAAGACAAATAGCCATGAGAATCACAAGCTGTAGATATCAAATTTCAAATATATATATAAATGAAATTACAAACAAGCAATACTTACAACACTAGCACTAGTGGGCTAGTGGAGATAAGGTTGTAAGGTACAGATCTGTTCATCTGCCGAAACCTACAAACAAAATACAACAATTACTCAACTCAAGGAATATCTGGGTTTCTCTGGAAACTCCTCATCCTAAGTGTGAGAACACAAAGAGCACCCAGGTACACATACAAACATATAAGACAAATTATTAAACAAAAGACTGGATCGTCGGCGTATATGGTCATGGATTTACAGGGGGTGAGTTGTTTTTACAGAGAACAGAAAGAACGACGACGAAGAAGAAGAGAAGAAAAAGAAAGAGAAGAAGAGAAGGGAAAGAGAAAAGGGGGAACCAACACCGGTGATGGTGGAAGAAAAAGAAAAAGGTGGAAGGCCTAATAAAGGCATTCCTCAGATTTTTTTTTTTTTTTTTTTTTAAAAAAAAAATGTCGGCAGGAGTTGGCATAAGAAAAGAAAAAGAAGAAGAAAAAGAAGAAGAAAAAGAATGGGAGGCCCCCCCCCCCTTTTTACTTTCGGCAGTGTCGACATACGCAAATCATGGCAGCAGGCACAATAATGGTGCAGGCTTGAAATTTTTTTTTTTTTTTTTTAATGGTGCGCAGTGTCGGCAGAGTGGATATCCATGCAGAATATTCCCACAAATAATGCAACCTCACCCCCTAACTTGGTTCATGCATTGTCCTCAATGTAACAAAAAGATATGATAATTAATGACGCACAATAAAAAAAAAAAATGAGTAGGGTAAGAGAACACCTTGCCCTTGAGCTTTGACCTGGCACCGATATCTGAAAATAGGAACAACAAAACTATACAACAAAAGAAAGTGACATGCATTAAAAATAACAGAGTTTGTACAGAACATAAAAAAATAACATAAAATTAAATAAAATAAAATTTTTTACAGACTCGGACCTTCAGCTTTCATTCCCAACCTCAGTACACTTTTCCACAGAGGTCAATCCGATTCCCCCTCCGTATCTGTGTAAAATGGACAACCAGTAACTCTCCCAACTTCCTCTCTCACAAATCGGTTAAGCACAGTACCGGAATAGCATGGCGTATCAGGGTAATCCTTACTCAGCCCATGTTTTATCCAGTTTAATCGATCGGTTGCGCGACCGGAAATTAGTTCAGAACATTTGTTGTATCTTTTCTCATGAAAGTATCTGCCACACTGTTTACAGGCACCAAGTCGTGTAGCACGACGACGTTTAGAATAACTGCTTCGGCCACAGAGGGGTTTCGCTTGTTTTTCTTTGATTTCAGTCTTCCTTACTAATCTTGCTTTTCTCATGATCATGGTATGTACATCAGATGGAAAAGTACGTAGGACTCCTAGACTAAACCAAAAAAGATTTACATCCATGATTGCTACTCTATGACCCATTATCTGGTTCTTTTACGTCTTCCAGTCACAAAGACGATCAAAACTGACTCACAGATATTATCATTAATACAAGGTACATAATCTGAACAGATACAACAATAAAAACAAAAAAAATTTACAGAAAATTTTACGGGTTCAACCTGCGCAGATCAACTACTGTAAACTGCAGATCAACTACTGTAAACTGTAGATCTCACCCCCCAACCTAGACTGAACATTGTCCCCAATGTTTCGATTTTTTCGGTTTGTAGAGCTTGAATACGCAGTTAACTGTGGAGATCTGTTCAATCGCCGATGACCTATACCAAAAAAAACAGAGATTAAGCATCTTTGGGGTGGTCTGGGTTTTCATTGGGACAAAAACCCTTGATCATCAGTGCGGCCCGAAGAAGAACAGCCATAAGTAAATAATACAAACAAATGTAGATCATGAGAAGGAGGATAGGGTCATCGAAAAATGCAGACATGGTACTGTTATGGGTTGGATCGTGGTACAGAAGACCAGATGCAGTGGAGAAGAAGAAGAAAAGAGAAGAAAAAGAAGAAGAAAAAGAAAAGAAAAGAGTAAAGGCGGTGGGGAAAAGAAAAAGGAAAAAAAAAAAAAACGATGGGAGCCTTATAAAGGCAGTCCATCGTGTCGGGTGTCTGATTGACCCGACCCTTTTTTGTGTCGGCAAGCGTAATCTCCGGAGTGATTTCCGGAGATACTTTCTGGATCCATAAAAAAAATGGTCTCCACATTTTGGACAAAATTCTCCACAAAGGGTTTTAATCGCTGACCATTGACGGTAAAAATGTTACCGTTTGATGGGTTCTCCACTTCCACTGCCCCATGTTCAAATACCTTTTTAACAATGTATGGTCCAGTCCATCTTGATTTCAACTTACCAGGAAATAGGCGAAGTCTCGAATTGAAAAGTAGAACCTTTTGATCAGGTTCAAAAGATTTTCGCACTATGTTCTTGTCATGAAAAATTTTCATCCTGGTTTTTGCAATCTTAGCATTTTCAGATGCTTCATTTCTCAATTCCTCCAATTCATTAATCTGAAGCTTCCGTGACAGTCCAGCCTTGTCTAAGTCAAAATTCATTGCTTTAATAGCCCAGTATGCCCTATGTTCCAATTCCACAGGCAAGTGACATGGCTTTCCATAGACTAATCGATAGGGAGACATGCCCAAAATTGTTTTAAAAGCAGTTCGGTATGCCCAGAGCGCATCAGTTAGTCTTAATGACCAATCTTTGCGATCTGGGTTCACCGTTTTTTCCAAAATTAATTTGATCTCCCGATTAGCTAACTCAGCTTGTCCACTGGTCTGTGGATGATAAGGGGTTGCAATTTTGTGAAAAATCAAGTATTTTTTCATTAAATTCCAGAAGGGACGATTGCAAAAATGAGAACCCCCATCACTTATAATGGATTTTGGAATTCCAAACCGAGATAAAATATTTTCTTTTAAAAACTTGATCACTGTTTGATGATCATTATTTCGGCATGGAATTGCTTCAACCCATTTGGATACATAGTCTACGGCTACTAAAATGTATAGATAGCCAAAGGAGGGGGGAAATGGTCCCATAAAATCGATACCCCAACAGTCAAAAATTTCGATTACCAAAATTGGGTTTAAGGGCATCATGTTTCTTTTTGAAATGTTTCCCAACCTTTGACATCTATCGCAAGTTACGCAAAAAGCATGGACATCTTTGAAAAGTGTGGGCCAGTAAAATCCACACTGCAAGATTTTTGCAGCGGTTTTTCGAGATGAAAAATGACCACCACATGCTTCTGAATGACAAAATGTTATTACCTGTCTACTTTCCTGAGCGGGGATGCAACGTCTTATGATCTGATCCTTACAGTACTTGAATACGTAGGGATCTTCCCAAAAGAAATTGCGGACCTCCCTCAGAAACTTCTTTTTGTCCATGGGAGTGAAAAATGGAGGAAGTGTTCCGGTAGCAAGGAAATTAGCAATATCAGCATACCATGGGGTCTCATCAATCCTGAATAGTTGTTCATCGGGGAATTTTTCATTGATTGGCAGTCCATCCTCATGAAATTCATAAGTTAATCTCGACAGATGATCTGCCACCACATTTTCCACACCCTTTTTGTCCTTAATGACTAAATCAAATTCTTGGAGCAAGAGGATCCATCTCAAGAGCCTTGGTTTGGCATCTTTTTTTGTAAGCAAAAATTTCAGTGCTGCATGGTCAGTAAATACAGTAACAGAAGAACCAACAAGATAAGATCGAAATTTTTCCAATGCAAATACTACAGCAAGTAATTCCTTTTCAGTTGTTGAGTAATTCATTTGGGCATCATTTAAAGTTTTACTTGCATAGTAAATCACATGTGGCTTCTTATCTTTTCTTTGTCCCAAAACAGCACCTACAGCATAGTCACTAGCATCACACATCAATTCAAAGGGTAGAGTCCAGTCAGGAGGTTGCATTATTGGGGCAGAAATTAACATGCCTTTGAGTTTGTCAAAGGATTTTTGGCACGCTTCATTCCAGTCAAAAATGACATCCTGACTCAAAAGATGACACATAGGTTTTGCTATGGTGCTGAAGTCTTTTATGAACCTTCTGTAGAATCCTGCATGACCTAAGAATGATCGAACATCCTTCACAACCCTAGGAGCAGGAAGATTCCTTATCAAATCAATTTTTGCTTTATCAACTTTCATGCCTTCAGACGACACAATGTGACCCAAGACAATGCCTTGATTCACCATGAAATGACATTTCTCCCAGTTAAGCACCAGATTTGCCTCTTTGCATCTCATCAAAACTTTTTCTAGGTTAACTAGACACAAATCAAATGAGTCACCATATACCGAGAAATCATCCATGAAGATTTCCAAAATTTTTTCGACCATGTCACTGAACAAGCTCAGCATACATCTTTGAAATGTTGCAGGAGCGTTACAAAGTCCGAATGACATCCTTTTGAATGCAAAAGTGCCAAATGGACATGTGAATGTGGTCTTTTCTTGGTCATTCAGAGCTATCTCAATTTGATTGTATCCGGAATACCCATCCAGGAAACAGTAAAATTCATGGCCTGCTATTCTCTCGAGGACTTGGTCAAGGAAGGGAAGAGGAAAATGGTCTTTTCTAGTCACCAGATTGAGTTTTCGATAGTCAATGCACATTCGCCATCCTGTGACGACTCGTGTTGGCACGAGTTCATTTGCATCATTTTTGACTATTGTGACTCCAGATTTCTTTGGTACAACTTGGGTTGGACTAACCCATTTGCTATCGGAGATAGGAAAAATTATCCCTGCATCCAGGAGTTTGAGCACTTCCAGTCTCACAACCTCTTTCATGTGAGGATTCGATCGTCGCTGCATTTGACGAGAGGGTTTTGAGTCCTCTTCAAGGTATATGGCATGATTACAAATTAACGGGCTTATACCTTTCAAATCAGCGATGGTCCACCCAATGGTGCTTTTATGACTTTTAAGAACTTCAATTAATTGAGCTTCTTGCAAGTCTGTGATTTTTGAAGAAATTACCACTGGGTAAGATTTATCCTCACCTAAACATGCATACTTGAGATCAGATGGGAGCGGTTTCAGTTCAGGCTTTGGTGGCCTGTCACTTGAAGATAGTGGTTTTGTACCACTTGATGAAATTTCTTCAAATTTAGGAGCCCATGTCCCCACATTGAAGGTAGGGCACTCAATGGAGTTTTGTTCCAGAGAGTCAGATGAGTCAGATTTTGACAAAGTTGATTCACTAAGATCCTCACAGAATGAGTCATTCAGATGTGCTTGTATCAATGACTCAATGGAATTTATTTCTCCTACCTCCTCGTACTCTCTTGGGTGTTTTGCAATGTCAAAGACGTTCATTTCGAGAGTCATATCCCCAAAAGTCAATTTCATAATACCATTCCTGCAATTGATTAGTGCATTGGAGGTTGCTAGAAAAGGTCGACCAAGAATGACAGGAATTGGAGTTTCTGAATGAACTTCTGGATGAGTATCTAGAACAATGAAGTCTACAGGGAAGACAAAATTATCCACTTGGACAAGTACATCTTCAACAATACCCCTAGGAATTTTTACAGATCTATCTGCCAATTGGAGTGTGGTGCAAGTGGGTTTCAGTTCACCTAAACCCAACTGCTGGTAGACAGAGAAAGGAAGCAAGTTGACACTAGCTCCAAGGTCTAACAATGCTTGCTCAATTTTGAAATTTCCAATGACACATGACACAGTGGGACACCCTGGATCTTCGCACTTTGAAGGGATTTTGTGTTGAAGTAGGGCACTGGCTTGCTCTGTGAGGAAGGCTCTTTTTTGAACATTTTGGCTTCTTTTGACTGTGCACAAGTCTTTTAGAAACTTGGCATAAGCTGGAACCTGTTGGATTGCATCCAGAAGTGGGATGTTGATTTTTACTTGCTTGAAAAGCTCGTAAATTTCAGACTGATTGTTTGCTTTCTGTATGCTCTTGAGTCTATGAGGGAAAGGAGCAGGAATAGAACACGAGGGTTCTTCTTCCCTTGATGGCTCTGGTTCTTGTTCAATCATGGGATCACAGTCATTTTTTTTTTCAAGTTCTGGCTCACTTAATGGGTTGGCTGGAATTGAGACTGGTTTTGGGTCTGGAATCAGCATGTTTCTGATGGACTTGTCAATCTTTTTGCCACTTCTCAATGTGGTGACAGTTTTGGCTTGGTCTTGTGGAGTTTCCATAGTTGATGGATTTCCCACCTGAAATTGGCCTTGTGGAGGCTTTGGTTGGGCAGGAAATTTTCCCTTCTCATGTGTGCTCATGGACTGGGTCAGCTTTTGAATGTGGCCTTTGAGATCCTCAAAAGATTGTGTGGTCTGGGCCTTGAAATCAATAAAAGCCTGAGTAGAACTATTGTTATAGCTCATTTGGGTTTGCATGAATTGATTCAATGTATCTTCAAGGCTCCTTTTGTGTGGTGGTTGATATGGAGGATATTGTGGAGGTACTTGAGGTGGATGTGGTGGCCCTTGTTGATGAGGATATTGTGGAGGTCCTTGAGGTGGTTGTTGTGGACCTTGTTGCTGATTCATGGGGGTTGGTTGTGTGTTTCTCCAACTGAAATTTGGGTGGTTCCGCCACCCTGGATTGTATGTTTCAGAGTATGGGTTGGAGTAAGGCTTGTTGAAATTGGAAATGGCATTTGTTTGTTCCAACAAAACTTCTTTGAATGCCGGTATGGTCGGGCATTCCCCAGTAGGATGCCCTGTTAGCGCACAAATCCCACACACTTGTTCTGTGGAAGGGACAACATCAACTTGATGGATCTTTTTCATCTCTAAAGCTTCAAGCTTTCGAGACAAAGTGGACATTTTTGCTCTAAGATCATCATCTTCTCTCAAGACATACTTACCCCCTTGGAAAGTAGGTGGTTTGGCTTCTACAGTGGTAGGAGAGGCTGAGTCCCACATTTGAGAACTGTCAGATATGGTATCAAAAAAATTGAATGCCTCCTCCGGACTTTTTCCCATGAACTCTCCTTGAGCCATCATTTCGACAAACTGTCGTAACCTAGTGGGCAAGGAATCATAAAAAAAACCTGCCAAAGTCCAATTTTCAAAAGCATGGTGTGGACAAGATTGGAGAAGATCTTTGAATCTCTCCCAGCTTTGATAAAAAGTTTCCCCTTCTTTGACCGAAAAATTCATGATTTGTCTTTTGAGTGTATTAGTGCGGTGCAGAGGAAAGAATTTTCTGAAAAATTCATTCTGTAGAGCCTGCCAATTAGGGATTGAAAGAGATTTTAAAGAATGTAACCATTGTTTGGCTTTATCCCTCAAAGAGAAAGAAAACAATTTCATTTTTGTCAATTCAGAATTGTCTTGAAATGTTCCACACACTTCTTCGAAGTCTTTGATATGCAGATACGGATTTTCTGCATCCAATCCATGAAACACGGGCAATAACTGCACTGTCCCCGGCTTTACAGTAAAGAGGGGAGCATTTTCAGGAAAAATAAAACAAGAGGGGACACTATTCCTTGTGGGATGTAAGTAATCTCGCAATGTTCGAATGTTGGGTACTTCCCCCTCTCTCACATGATCTTCACCCTGCCTATCAATATTTGCCATATTGAAGTTACAAGAATCGGCTTCTGATTTGGGTGAAGGTGGTTCAAGTTGATTTACAGACCCAGAAGATTCAGCAGGCAAATTTTGAAAGAGGCGATTGGTGTCAGTCATAAAACAAAATTATTCACAATAAGGCAAAAATATAAACAAAAAGAGAGGTTTTTTTTTTTTTTTTTTTCACTTTTTTCTAAAAAAACACCTTTTATGATTCCCCGGCAACGGCGCCAAAAACTTGACTTGATCCGAAATGTGTACACCCAAGTGCAGGCGGTCAAGTTGTAGTAATAATCTGGTTTGAGTCCAGAGTCGAATCCTCAGGGAACTATGGTTGGTGTTCTTTGAAGTAAATAGTGAGAAAGACTTGTAATTGGAAATATTATGATTTTGAAGTTGTGGGAAGTTTTGGATAGAATGTAAGATTCTTTCCAATGGGTATTTTGCTAGACAAAATATAAGATGATTAAATGTAACAAACACTCTTTGGTTCGGGAATCAGAATATGTAGTTGATTGTCCGGTGCATTATGTTTGTGCTTTATAACTCAATTAACTCCCGTGTCAACGGCAAATTAATCGGAAGATAGGAATGAAGTGCAATAATTGTGGACATTGAAAGTTTGTCATGAAGAGTTAGTTAGGGTACTTGCCTTGAATCAATGGATCTTTCCATGTAGGAGTCATCCATTTATCATAGAAAGATCCGTTGATTATACAAAGTACCTTTACTTTGCTAGGTGCATTCAATCACCCAAAAATCAAGTGGAGTATAGAACATTTAAGCATAAAGGTGATACACAAACATAATGTCCGGATTAATCTTTTACATATCTATCATCCCTTCCCAAAGAGTGAATGAGGACTACTCACCCTTCATAGCTATGGTAAAGCTAGAATGATGAATGATACTCATCCCCAAAAGGTGTTACAAAGTAAAATGCTCAAGCACTAGAAGTGAAATGCTTTAAAGTAAAATAGCTAAACAAGGAGCCGATCTTCGACAAAGAATGAGTGAATCACGTTCCACCCTTCACGGCTTTGGTAAAGCTCTAGAAAAGTGGAAGAGTTTCACTCTTCTAAGGGGAAGAAGGAAGCTCCAACAATGGAAGTAAAAGAAAACAATACTTAAATTAAAAGAAAGCAATAAATACTTGGTGTTTAATCCACAACCAAGAGATGATAATACATAAAAGAAAACAACAACTTCTTGGTGTTTAATCCACAACCAAGATATAATAAAAACATAAAAGAAAACAATAACTTCTTGGTGTTTAATTCACAACCAAGATATAATAAAAACATAAAAGAAAACAATAACTTCTTGGTGTTTAATTCACAACCAAGATCTAATAAAAAGAAAACAACAACTTCTTGGTGTTTAATTCACAACCAAGATCTAATAAAAAGAAAACAACAACTCAAGAAAGTAAATAAAGCAATAATACTTGAAAGATGATTCAAGAAAAAGATTCAAGACCTTTGGAGTGTTTTCCACTAGGAAGAAATGTTCTTTACAAGAAAAATGAAACAAGAGAAGGATGCCCATTACAAGCCCCCAAGGGGGGTATTTATAGGCATCCAAATTACAAATATCCTAAAAGATATTTATCCTAAAATATATTTAATTACAAATATCCTAAAAGATATTTATCCTAAAAGATATTTAATTACAAATATCCTAAAAGATATTTATCCTAAAAGATATTTAATTACAAATATCCTAAAAGATATTTATCCTAAAAGATATTTAATTACAAATATCCTAAAAGATATTTAATTACAAATATCAAGAAGATCTTGATTTACACTTTGATCTCCCTTTGTTTTGAGCTTTAATAATTTACACCCTATACTTTGATAAGTTGCTCTCCATGCTTTGATAATTGGCTCCCGTCGTTTTGACGCATAAAAACCTGAAAAGAACAACATTCAATGCATTATCCTTAATTCACACATTAACCCTAATTAGATTTATTTTGACTAGTTTAACTTTATTTAATTACACAATTGACCTTTTAATTTAATTACATTTTGCATTAATTAGGGTTAATCATAAATCACTATTTTTCTATTGAATGACATCATGTGTTCAAAATTCAAAGCATGGGTTCAAGATTATTAGCCATTTATGATACGCTATCATTCACATGCATTAATAAACAAACATCTAGTAGAAACTTGTGGTTATATCAATGCATCTCACCAAAAAGCAATAAGCCAAGCACAATGTTAAACAAAATTACTATAAGCCAAGCACAACACTGAGGACTACAATATTCACCAACTTTTTAATTTGTTTTCACCAGAAGTCATGACAAAGAAGTACTTGTTCTCCTTTTTTTGGAAATTCAAAACTACTTGCTTAGAAAAAAAAATCCAAGATTTTCATGAGAGTTTTGAACAAATAAACAAACACCGTCACAAATACCAAGGTAAAGCTCACTAATTCTAACAGAACCAACAAAACCCATTAAATCCAAAGTCAAATTTTAGTTATTTTTGGGAGTCATTGATATGAATAAAGGTTTAGTATTGTGGCTTGTATGAATAAAGGTTCAGTATTGTGGCTTGTATGAATAAAGGTTTAGTATTGTGGCTTGCAGACCTAATGGACTTCACCTGCAACATATATCTAACATTAATTTAAATGATCAAATGAAAATTGAATAGAGTAGTTCCTCTTTTCGTACAAACTTTAAGACCATAGAAAAGCATTTGAAAGACAACAACCTTTAAAAATGAACTCCTAGTTGCCATAAAGAAATTGTAGGAACTGTTTAGAAAAATGATGACGCCTTCTAATCCTATGATGGTAAAAATTACATAAGCCTCGAATTTAAGAAAAAAATATGCTCTATTACAAATGAATTTCAAAACCTGCAAAAAGTGAATTCCAAATGAATTTCAAAACCTGTAAAAATATGCTCTATTACAAATGAATTCCAAAAAGTGTATACATATATATATATACATTGAGAGGCTAATCGCTGACTTCAGCGGCGGCGTGTGTGTGTTGGCAGGTGTAGGCAGAGACTACGAGGGAGGTTTGAGAGAGAGAGAGAGAGAGAGAGAGAGAGAGAGAGCAGGTGAACATATTATGTGTGTGTTTAAAAGGAATGTGAGAGAGCGAGAGATAGCAGAGAGAGTGTGGCAGACAGAGAGGAAGGGGGAGAGAGAAGTATTGAGGAAATGAGAGAAATAGGTGTTGGGTGAGGTATCAGATAGTATGAGATAGGGAGAGAGAGTTAGATGAAAGATATGAGTCTTAGAGTTAGGGAGAGAGAGTTGTATCAGTTAGTATGAGATCGCGAGAGAGAGTTAGATGAGAGATAGGAGCCTTAGAAAAATTTTACACGAGGACCATCGGATCAATAATCTTCTTAAACGATCTGAGCCACGAAAAGTTTAAGATAAACAATCTAGCTACTTTATTATATAGATATGTATGTGTATGTGTGTGTAGGGGGTGTGTGTTTAACGTTAAGCTTCAAAGAGAAAAAGAGAAGGGGAAAAGAAATATAGAAGACAGAGAGAGAGGCGTTAGCTAGGTTTTTGTGTTCAGGTTGTTTTTGGTGTTAGGTTGAAGAACTGGTGGGTATGGAGAAGAAGTTCCTCCTAGTAGGTAAATCCTTTCCTTTTAATTTATATGTTTTGAGATTTATTGTTCTTATTGGGAAGAGTTTGATGTAAGGGTTGTAATTTTGGTTGTGTAGGGGAGAGGTTTCAGCTTCAATTTTTATTTTCAGAATTTGATTATTGGGTAAGAATTTGTATGTAAATAACGTTTATAGTGGATGTGTAAGGGTTTGAGGGTGTTAAAGTTGAAAGAAGTAGGTTGAGGAAGAAGATAGAACGAAGAAGGGTTTCTGCCAGCCTTCTACCAGTAGGAAATGGTGTTCTACCAGTAGAATGACATTCTGTGAGGTGTTCTACCGATAGAAAGTGATGCTTTATTGGTAGAACGACCTTCTGTGAGGTGTTCTACTTGTAGAAAGTAATGTTTTACAGGTAGGAACATAAAATTTCCATCATTATGCCATATTGTCTCTAATTGTTTAACCACTCAACTTCAAGGTTTTCCTAGGCATTCTAGTGGGTTCAAATTAACTTTATTGATTTTAATTACCTATAAATATCTCGATAAACCTACGACTTTGAGTACATTATAGTAAAGGAAAGAGACTATTTGGAAGGTATCGGGTTAAGTCGATTAATTATTTATTCATGTGTAGCATAACAATTATGTGTTCAGAATGATATTTATGTGACTTATGACGATGTAAGTTAGGTATTGAGGCAATGAAGTTAGTGTCAGATTCACCTAAAACTACACAGAGAGAATAAATTCGGGTTTGGATTTAACCTGAGGTGACTGTATTGATTCATATTGATTGAAATTATGATTACATGTTTATTGGCCATACTTATGTGAAATAGCTAAAAGGTAATTTGATAAGGTATGAATTGTGAAATGGTGTTTGTTTGTTACCAGCTATATTTATTTGTAATGGGTAGATGGTGGCTTAATGGTTTAAGGATTGTGAATTGGTGTTGGGTGTGGTTTAATTACTTGAATTGATCGTGATTGCCTACCAATATGAGGTTGTCGAGACTACTAGACATAAATGATAGTGATATAATAGTCGAGACTGCCGGGCGTAAATGGTAGCGATAGGATTGTCGAGACTGCTGGGTGAAAGCAGTAACAATATAATTGTCGAGACTCCTAGGCGAAAACGGGTAGTGTTAACTGTTATTGGATATCAGATATTGGATATTGTTATTTGGAATGTTGGTTTTGGTTGTTGGGCATTGGATGTTGGATATTTAATTTGAATTTCATTGTAAATGTGTATGTGAGATATGATTATAATTGTTTAGTGCTTAAGCATTTCCTTTTAATATGTTACCCCCTAACAATTGTTTGTTTTCAGGTTCTTGGAATTTAGGAGATGGTCCACTTAACAGTCTAGTTTGATGTGGAGGAGTTGACATCAGTTTGTACCATCTGCCATTTTTTGTTTGTACACATGTAGTAAAGTCACTTAAGGGTATGGTGCCTTAGTTGTTGTACCACTGCGTTGAGTTGTATATTTACATGGAAAAATCTTTATTGAGTGGATAAGTTTGATTAAGGAAGCACATGTTATATTACTATGGTTTAAATAATGATTAAAGGATTAACATGATAGCATTAACCACACCTAACTCTTTTTCGGGATGGGGTGTGACATCACTTGTCATGTCACCAAGATGATCCGAGTATGAGACTATATTTGATAGCAGTTGAGCTATGTGACCTGTCAAATTTGATTCTTGATTCTGTTATTCATGATTCATATCATCTGAGTTGTTTGATATTTTTTACCATTCGTATTTTTATCGTTGAGCATATTGTTTCTTGTTGTATTGTATATTTCTCCGCTTTTAATATTTTTCATAATGATTCAGAAGAAAATGACTAGATTTGATATTTGAAGAATCAGAGATTGATGAATCTCGATATAATGTTTATTAAATTGAAATTCTAAGTATTATGGGTCTTTGAAAATAAAATTTTGAATTATAATTTTTATTGAGGTATTTAGAGTTTTGACACTGTATTCGAATATATATTTTGTGGAATTTTAGCGGTTGATTTATCAAGTAACATGTTCAAAAAATCGTGGCGTTACAAGCGATATCAGAGCTTATGTATCAAATCTTATATGGGTATTATGAGAAGTGAATCTATCAATTGTAGTTGTAAGTATAAAAGTTTGAAGTATTAGATAATAGACTTTAGATCTTACATGGATACTGTGTAGAGTGAGTTAACTAGTTTTCCATTGGATAGGTGTATATGTTAGAATTGGTATTAGAAGTATAGGTTATGAACAAAATAATTGAAAATGGTCTCCAAATGCACAGCAAAACCAACTAGCTTACCGAGTATAAAATTTCGAGGACGAAATTTCTAGAAGGTGGGGAGTATGTGACGACCTAACCCCGAAAAAGAAATGAATTGCTAAAAATTAGAGGGATCTAATTACGATTATAAAAAATATAATAATTAATGTAAATAGGAGGGACTAAAACAAATAGCTAGGAAAATATCTTGGGAAGAAAATGAAGTCAAAAAAAAAAAAGTATCCATTAATCCATTGGTGTCATTATGTAAGCTAAGCATGTAAAAGCATGCATATGTGTGTCTTGCATCATCACCTTGGAGCCCAAAGAACATTTAGCTATAAAAAGACAGTAGCTCAGTAGTTCAAAACGGAAGAAAGAAAGGAAGAAAGAAAAGAGAAAAAGGAGAAGGGAGAAAAAGGAAAGAAAAGAAAAATAATAATGAGGTATTGGGTTCAAAGTTAGATGGTGATTTAAGTCTCAAAATTTATGAAATTGAGATATGTTGTGCTTAATATGGTGGTAATCAAAATTATCAGAATTCCTTAGTGATTTGAGGTACGGGATAGTATACAAGCCCCTGTCTTTAAATCTCTTTGCAAAGAGTGTCATTTTCTTCATCTAAAATTTGTATTCCTATTGATTTTTTTTAGTTGATATGAAAAATTGCAAATTTTGTTGATCTGACCTATATTTTAGGTTAAATATTTTGGTATTGTTTGGTACATATACGAAGTGTGCATGAGACATAGTATTTTGTGAAATATGATTGTAACCCTGAAAGGTATGAATTGTTCGATTTGAGTATAGATTTATATGTCCAAGTGTCACTTGTCATGTCACCAAGATGAACCGAGTATGAGGCTATGTTTGATAATAGTTGAGCTATGTGAATGTCGAATTTGATTATTGATTCCTATCATCGGAGTTATTTGGTATTTGATTATTCGTATTTTTATCCTTGAGGATAATGATTCCTATCATATTGTATATTTTCCCGCTTTTAATATTTTTCAAGATGATTTTGGAAGGAAATGACTACAGTTGATATTTGAGTAATCAGAGATTGACAAATCTTGATATGATTTTTTTTGACCTCTGGCCCTGTATTCAAATATATATTTTGTGGAATTTTAGCGATTGATTTATCAAGTAACGTGTCTGAAAAATTGGGACGTTACACCAAATCATAGGTTTAATCAAATATCCATAAACAAAATAAAACTAGGGTTTCAAACCCACAACACTAAAATCATTTTTATGCATGTAGGTTCACAATTCATGGCATACCCAATATTAAATCAAGATTTATAATAAGTATTTTGCCATTAAATACATATTAAGCTTTGGATAAATAAAATAAATGAGATGCACAATGTAAATTCAAGAGAGAGGAAAACCCTACCTAGGAATCAAGAATTCCAAATCAAGTTCCTAGAATTCCCAAGCAAAGCCGAAGCCCTATAGACCTTCTTCTTCCTCCTTTTTTCCTTTATCTTGTCCTAGGGTTTTAAGAGTGGTATTGGGTGAGAATGGTGAGAAATAATGGGAGAAATGGATTGAAAATGGAGTTTTATACCCAAAAATTTTTGTTAGTTACTGTTCACAGGGCCAAAAAATGCATTTTCTCCAAAATTATGGTTTTGCCCCTAAACATCTTCAATTTGATCCCTATGATTAACCCAATGTTTTTCGATGTTCCGGATTCATTTTTAATTTTTTTTAACCTAAAAATATTTAGTTTTATGATTTATCTCAAAACCAAAGTCAATTTACACCCGAAATACCAAAATAATCACTTTATCCATCTAAACTGTTATATGAGGTAAACGTCTATCCCAAGGTTTCTTGATCTCCCGAATTCAATGGTAATGTAATTTTGACCTAACAAAAATTAATTAAATTTACGTAGTTACCCTTATCAACTTTAAACACCTCAAAAATTAAATTTGACCCGAAACTCAAACTTTATGCGACTATTCATTTAACAACGATTCAAAATTTCTCTCATCATTTTAAAAATACTAGCAAGTTTATGTCATTTATATTTATATGAAACATGGGATCTCACAAATTCATAACCAACACACCAATTGTTAGAAGCTAAGGAGTTGATCTGGAAGCAAAGGTCAAAAGCTCTATGGCTGAAAGAAGGGGATACATAATACAAGGTTTTTCATACTCATGTTAGCACAAAAAGATAGAGAAATATTATAAAAGGCATAAGGCAGATGGAGAGAATTGTAGTTGGGTACTTCACAGGGTTATTTAAATCGACATCTCCGTTAAATGATGTGCTCAATATGGTTTTAGACTGTGCACTAATGAGCACAAAATATTGTATATTTGACGGCCTCATTAGATGCATTTTAACTCAACTTTGTATTTAAGTACTTAGAGTTAGCCGAAATTATGAATAATGTTGAATTTTCGATGTTGCAGGTAATTATAGCGTAAATGATGGATTTTATAACCTTGCAACTAAGGATGAATGAGTGGTGAAGAGATGTACACATTCAATGAGGATTTGGAGGCTTAAATGTGAAGAAACCAAGAAAAATGAAATTTGGAAGGTTTAGCCCACTGGTTTCCCAAAGTTTTGACACAATACCGCTGTTTTTCTCATTTTCAACCATGATCCACTTCGAATCTGAAAAAGTGCAAAACATGAAAGTTGTAGATCTGGATGTCTTCTGTATTGTGTCAAACTTTCAGCTCAATCTAATGGTTGATCAAAAGTTATGACAATTCTACAAAAACTGGTCCGGAGTAGAAGGGTACCGGTACGCTGAAGCCACTGGAGTTCGATGTACCGGTATGCGTACCGGTACGCTATTCTGAAACAGCCCAAAATGCCCAGAACTCCTGCAAGTCTTCTCCAAGTTCTTGGGGGGCCCACCTACACTTCTCCCACGCCTACCTTGACATATTCTACACATAACCATGCCATCCTTACACAATTTCAAGACTTTGGAGGCAAGGGCATTAATGAGGATGGGAGAGAAGGGGGCTGCCTGGGGAGTTGCTAGATAGGCTGCTCCTAGCCTGTCCAAGCCATCAAATCTCTTCCCATTGATGGGAAGCCTGCACACACAGGCTAGGGGAGCCTCATGGACGAAATTTGAAGTCTCTACACTCCATATATTCAACATTCACAAGCTTTGAAGGTGGTGGCTACCTAAGCTTAGGAGTAGTTTTGGTGAAGAAGATGATGAATAGTTAAATTTTTGCATTGTCTTCACCCATTTTTACTTGTAATCTTTTGTAAGGATCTTGTAAGCTTCATTTATTGTCTTTAATGTCATTTATTTCTAATGCTTTGCAAGTTTAGTTACATGTTCTAGATTTCACCATTGTTGTCTTTAAGTTTTCTTCATTTCAAGTTTTAAATTGGGTTTTGAATATTTGTCTTCTTAGTTTAAGTTTTCTTGTATTAGTTCAAGTTCCATGCTTCATTTCTTGATTATGTCCATTTACATTATGCATGTCTTTCATTTTATCATGAGTAGCTAGAGTTTTAGTTGGTTAATCCAAGGGAGACCTCCCCGTGAGGATTCCATTTCAACTCTTCTTTTTTTCTCCACTCGGTGTACGGTGGTTCGGTTTGACTGGGTTGAGAGTGGACGTGGTTGTGAGTCTTTGATATCCCGTAGGCCTGGTCACGGGTTATGCTTGGATCCTCACATCCATTTGGTTGTGAGTTCTTGATACACCGTAGGCATTGTCACGGTGTATTAGATCAATTTAACTAGACATTAGGTTCCGTTGCAGTCTTAATAAAAATTTAGTTCATAATGTAATTGAAAAATATCCTTCTCAAATTAAACAACATCTCAGAAAATCAAGAAGTAAAAGTAAGAGAAAAGGAATGAAAACTTAGTTGCAATCTTCAATCTCTCTCTAGCCTTCAATCCCGATTTTCTTCGTGTCGGTTCCTTCGATTCTTGCCTTCAATTTTCTATCAATCCTTGGTCTTCTTCTTATGTTTTCAGCCCCCAAAATCAGTATCTCTCTTTCCAACTCAAACCCTAGCATATATGCAGCATTAGAGTCCAATTTCGGGTTAAAAACAAGTCAGAATTTGCGTCAAGAGCCAACACAAGCACCAAGGCGCTGAAAAGGCACTGCTTGGACAGAATGTGGGTGCTAGGGCGTTGGAAAGGCGCTGCCCCTTTTTAAGCCTAAAGCCTCCCTTGTTGCTTAGCCTTCAAAAATCCAACATTTAGGCTCCAAATTGACCTTGTTTCCTTCCAAATGATCTTGTTTGCTTCCAATAATGATTCCTACCAAATAACATCAAAACACACAGAATAAATAAAAAAGAACATAAAATAATTGAAAACTTACAAATTCCTCAAGCCAAAAATACTCAATTCGTAGGTATAAAACCGACTCATCAATGACAATGATAGGGCAGCCGGGGTCTTTAAACTTTGGTGGGGGTGTTTGTCCTCAAGATTGAGCTCACTTGCTCGATGAGCAATGCCTTCTTGTGGACATTGAGTTTCCTCTTCACTGTGCACAAGTCCTTCAAGATCTTTGCACAAGATGAAATTTGTTTTATGACATCGAGGAATGGAATGTTAATTTTCACCTGCTTGAACATTTCAATGATATCAGAATAGTTAGCCACCTTGACGGGTGGCTTCAAACGATTAGGGAAAGGAGCAGGAATGGGGGAAACATGCACAGTTTTATCAATCAAATTTTCTTTTTCAACTACCTCATCACTCACCTCACCACTCACCTCATCACTTTCGATGTCACCATTAGTTTCTTTCTCTATTGGAAATGTGGCTTTGGTAGAGACCTTTGGCACAATGGTTTTATCAATTTGTTTGTCACTTCGAAGGATAATAACCGCATTGAGTTGCTCACAACTCTCTCTTAGAGGCTTCGATGACTCAACGACATGTCGACCTCTAGGGTTCTCTTAGGGTTGAGTGGGGAATTTCCCCTTCTCTTGTTGTGATGCCCCCATGCAGTTTGTCAACTTTGTGAGTTAGGTCCTAATGTCATTAAAAGCTGTGGCATTTTAATTGTTGATGGTGGTTTGGTTTTGATTGAAAGTATTCTAGATTTGAATGAAAGCATGAACCATATCCTCCAAACTTCTTTTATGAGGAGATTGGTATGTGGATGAGTTGGATGGTCCTTGGGAAAAATTTTGTGGAGGTGAACTTTGGAAGAAGTTTTGTGTGGGTGGATTCGGTGAATACCCTTATGGATTGGACCGGGGGTATTGGGAGCTAGACGCTTGCCCTTGACCTTGGTAATGACCTTGCTTAGGAGGCACGGGAGGTGAATAGGCATTTGAACCATGAGGAGTGGAATTCTCATTTCTCCAACTAAAGTTCGGGTGATTACTCCAACCCGCATTGTAAGTGTTCGAGTGCGGAGAGAATGACTGCATCGTTTGGTTAAAGCATTGGCTTGCTCATGGTACACTTCCTTAAGTGTCAGAATGTTGGGGCACTCCGATATGGAATGTTCCACACTCTCACAAATTGAGCAGCCCTCCTCAATCTTTGAAACATTAGACACCTCGTGTCTCCTATTGACCTCAAGACTCTCCACTTTCCTAGACAACTTGGCAATTTTAGAAAGCAAGTCTTCTTAGTCTCTCAAATCATACATCCCTCCCCCTTGTGGTTGACTACTACCCAGAGATGACCTAGGTACATCGGTGGGATCCGTAATATCCCATGATTGTTCATTTTGGGCCAATGTACTAAAGTAGTTGAGCGCCTCATCGGGGTCTTTATTCAAGAACTCGCCATTACACATTATGTCAATGAATTGTCTATGGCTCGGTGTGATTCCTTCGTAGAAGAAACTTACCAATTGCCACGATTCAAAACCATGATGTGGAATGGATTGGAGTAATTCCTTGTAGCGATCCCAACAGTGATAGAATTGCTCATTGGGCTTTTTCGAAAAATTTTGAATTTGCTTTTTTAAAGTGGTGGTTCTATGCACTGGGAAAAATTTATTCAAAAACTCAGAAAGCATTTGAGCCTAAGAGGTGATGGATCGAGGCCGCAAGAAATTCAACCATGTTTTGGCTTTGTCCTTGAGGGAGAAGGGGAACAATTTTAAATGAGCTATGTCTTCCATAGCATAGTTAGCATTGAAGTTTGCAACTATATCCTCAAATTCTTTGATGTGCAAATAAGGGTTTTCATTTTCAATTCTGTGGAATGTAGGAAGTAGTTGTAATATCCCCGGTTTAACTAGGAAGAGTTGAGCTTGGACCGGTAAGAGGATGCATGAAGGTGTGGTGCTACGGGTTGGTTGAAGGAATTCCCTCATTGACCTCGCCGGAGGATCAACTTGGATATTGTTCCCTTCATTCATAGGGGGGGAAAATTGCACTCGTGGATTAGGCATTCTAGGTTTGTGCACTCCCCCACCCCTTTGCATGTTTGGATTGGCACCTACATTCTCAAAATTATCACCCGCATCCTCGGGTGGGTCTTGGTCAATGTTCATGTTGGGGGCTAAAGGTTGTCTAACCAATCGGTTTTATTTGTCCCGTCCCCACATGCAACAAACTATCTACAAATAAAAGTGTAAACAACAAAAGTATGTACAATGAACAACTCAGCCCATGATGAACACCAAGGGACTTACCTTCATTGTTCGAAAATCACCTTTTAGATTCAACACTGGCCTTCCCCAGCAACGGCGCCAAAAATGCTTGATGTTTTCCGTTGCGTTCCCTAATCTTCGCACATCACCCTCAATTGTGTGTATGGCTTATACGGATAGGGGAGTGTCACTCTCCCTCGAAATGATGTCAAAAGAAAGGGCAACGGAATGGTGGATGAATGAAATGTACTATGTGAACAAAAGTGCTCCCCAAGCACATGGAGACTTTCTGATGTCGTGTTTTACTTGAAAATCGTATTCCAAGGTCGTCTCCTTAGGGAAGGAGGTGAATCGTGTTGAAAGTGATTTTGGTGAAAAGGGCAAAGTGTAAAAATCTTTTGTTGTTTGAAGTGTGGTTTGATGAGTGTATCTTGATGGAATTGAAATGGGAAACAAGTTTTGGCTAATCCGAAGGGTTCATTCCAATGAGAATGTCAAATCAACTCGAGACCTTCCCCCAATGGTGTCTAGATGTTCGATTGATTCGTGGGAAGCATGGGACTAAAAAGGAGGTGAGGATTCAAGCATACCCCATGACAATGCCTATGGTGTATCAAGAACTCACAATCACATCCACACTCAACCCAGTCAAACCAAACCAACGCACACTACGAGGGGGAAAGAAAATGAGTTAAAATGGCATACCCAAGAGGAGGTCTCCCTTGGATTAGCCAACTTAAAAGTTTAGCTACTCATACTTAAAGCTAGGACAATAATGTAATGGAAAAACATTGTAGATGAATGAATATTTGAGCTAAGTTAGTGCAAGAAAACATAAACAAATAGAAAGTGCATTTAAGACCCATCTTAAAGCTTGAAAATGCAGAACTTGAATGCATTAATGGTGAAATCCAAAGTACAAGACTACACTTGAAATGTGCTTGCAATAAATGACATTAAAGAGACTAAACAAAGCTTAAACAAGTCTTACAATAGATTACAAGGCAATGTATGGAAGAAAATGCAAAAATATTCACTTCTCTCTCATCACTATTCATCTTCTTACTTGGACTCTCTCTCTCTCTCTCTCTCTATATATATATATATATATATTCCACGTATATCTTTTCTAATGCTCAATAATGGTCAATGAGCTTCCTCTCACGTCCATGGAGCCCCCCCTAGCTTGTGTGATGTGATCCCAATCAATAGGGGGCTGCCAAGGGATGGGTTGGACAGGCTAGTGCAGGCATAGCCTGCACACCCAGCATCTTCTCTCTCCTCTCTCCTCTCTCCTCATTAATGTCCAACACTCCAAAAGTCCAAGCATAAGTGTATGAGGGGATGTCTGTGTGTAAGGCATGTAAAGAATGAGTGGGAGAGTGCTTGGTGGGACCCCCAAAGTTGAAGAGCTTGAGATGCAGAATCTGTCCTGTCTCAGTAAAATCTACCGGTAGGTCGATGAAAACCTACCGGTAGGTTTCACTCCAGTGAGCAAAACCTATCGGTAGGTTTGCGGTAGGTGCAGGACCAATAGCTAAAACCTACCGGTAGGTTTTTCCTTATTTTGCAAAATTCTTGGTTTCTCCACCTTTTAAGCAAACATCGAGCCTCCACCTCATCTCTAATCGACTCAAGCATCATGATAGGGCCTAATAAGCATCATCTGAACACCATTTTGCGCAAAACATAACAAAACTCCATTAAAAGCTTGAACAATGCAATTCCACTCATTTTAACCGCAAAATCCAATGTAAAAGGGATGTAAATGCACATAAAATATGCAATATTTTGTGCTAATCAGTCGTGCTCTAGTAGTGCGGTTTGATTATCAACCTTAATTGTATGTTACTTCCAAGAAATCCTAAAACTTGGTAAAAACATCAGACATGACACTCAGAAATTTACTTAATAAGGATATATGGGGATAATGTGTAAATTATGGGATGTGATGACCACTTTATAGACAAGTACTTGAGTTTAAATTGTTTAACCATTCACCAATCATTTTTATGGAAACTATACAGAATATGACAGTAGTTTCGATTGATAAAAAAAAAATACAATGCGTCTAGTAGGGCTCGCCGAGTGCTTCGATTTGATATATTATGGGGCCCGAAACTCCAAACGGATCAAAAGTTATGGTCAAAACAGTGTCAACCCTTCTTAGACTTGGATTTCTGACGTGCTGATCTTCTAACTCAAGGTATCTCAACGTCATCAACGTGCCATCTGATAACTCAGCATCACCTGACTCGGATCCTCCAGCATCAATGTCTATGTTTCATATGCAGCAATTAAAATAAATTGCCTATAAATAATTATTTCTTAAACTCAATTGTAGAGCATTTGACCATCTTCCAAAAGCTACACCAGCTTTCCATATGAATCACTGTAACAGAGATGAATACAAGACACTGGCATGTCATTGCCTTAATTGGGTCCTACTTTCTAAGACAAGCAGTGTCAATGTATCCATGTCCTGTTTCGTTTGTAAATTATGTTCATGTCTATGCTTCATACACAGCAATTAAAATAAATTGCCTATAATAAAATGGCAAGATGACTGAAAGGAAAGTGTCATATTTAAACTTAGTGATCAGAACACACACAAAAATCGACAAGACAAATTACAGGCTCAATGTTACCTACAAAAGCATCACTGGGCAGGCCAGTGATTTCTTGCAACATCCTTGCATGCCTTCCATCATCTTCCTCTTCAAGGTCACCTCCTTTGTGGTTTTTCCTAGTACCATCAACGTCTTCATCTTCATTTTCATCTTCCTCATCATCTGATGCTACATTCTCATCCTATAAAAAGAAAATAACAACATTGAACCGGCAGGTGTACTCGGACTAACATATTAAGGTCACAGGGTAAACATCTGTAATCGACAGTTGCAAATATTAATCAATAATGAATTCTTTATCCACTGCCGGATCGTGGACTTTTGTGGATAGATACCGGATAGGCCCATTAGACTTTTCTCTTGGTAAGTTAGTGGACTGGACCATCTGTAACACCCCAAATACCACCCTGGACGGCATTACACTATGAAACCATTCATGTCATGAGAGCAACTGAATATATATCCATCGAATAAGAAACATTCTTAATTTTAACAAAATTTGGGCAGAGTCTCCTTTGTACAGGAAGCTCCACCCAAAAATCACAACCTGTGCAATTCTATTAACTTGACCACACAGGGTCCATTTAACCATCCAATAACAATAAAATTTCTATTTATCATCTATACTATCCTTAACATTATCCCAAAAGAATAGGCCAGATATGGCAATTACATTCCCCAAAAGAATTACATGAATATATCGCAGCGGAGTTTCAAAAGAATCTAGACTTTACATTGTTCAGAAATAAATCTCCTAGTCTAGAACAAAATAAGCTATATCTCTAAATGTCCCATTCGGGATCTAGGTACCCCTCCAAGGAAGCTTCCCCAAGGCCCGGCTCATTCACACCGAGCTCCTCCTCTAAAGCCAAATCTGAAAAATATTAATTGTAGGGGATGAGCACGAAGCTCTGTAGCAAAATCTTCCCAAACTCAAACAAGGTTTAGAAAAGCATATAAAACGGTTGGTCTCATTTTCAAAAATAGCATATATACCATTTTGAAGGAAAAGCAGGATATTTTAAATAGATCTCAAGTTTAAATGTTCACAATAATTTAAATGAACCATAAAGCTCAGTCACAATTATCACCATAACCATTTCCAACAGGTCCTTGTGGAGTCCCATACCTCCACAAGCACTTGTTGGAAACCATTCCGTAACAATAATAATAATCTCATGTTCTCATGTATATTGATTGCTTCCCATGAATCTACCCAACGACTTATACCTAGTTCACCAATCACCATCACAATCACAAGTACTTTAGGAAGGGGCGTCTACCATCCCAATGGCAGTGACGAGTCCCTTCCCAGGAAAGGTATACCACCCCTCGTTCGAACTCCAGTGAACAATAGTGGTGGTTATTACCAAATAACCACCCACTACAAGTGTTAGGCAACCATCTCACCCCCACCGGGATAGACTAACCTCTAACACTCTACGGCAATGCTCGAAGGCAATCCAAGTCCATCACAACAATTATACAAGAGAGATCATTACAAACATTTCTCAATTCACAAGAAATCCCCAAATTTCACCATTTGTACCATAGCATAATTGAAGAAAAAGAGCAAGAGATCACCATAAACATCATTTGGTTGTACAATATCAAGCACTAAGGTTTTGATGGTGAGAACAAAGGAAATGTAAAGAAGAAAAATTCATTTTTCTTAAAACTAGGGTTTGAAGAAGTAAAAGAGAGCTTTAATGGCTACCCAACCATCACAATGTTTAAAACATGGCAATAAATGCAAGAAGACCAAGAATCAAGTAATTAATAGCAAGTATATATGATTTCAAACCACAAGAATACATATAAGTTAACCCTAACATCAATGTAAGAGAATAGGAAGAAATCCCCTACCTTAATGTTCTTGGAGAAATTAGGGCTTTGATCTTGAATCAACTCTTCAATCTCTTGTTTTCTCTTGATCTTGTGTATCTCTCTTTATCTCTTCCTCTCTTATGTTTTCTAGGGTTTGGAGTGGTGTAATGAAGGCTAAGGAGGTGACAAAATGTATTTATAGTGGAGGAAAAATAGGCTTGTTCGCGACTTAAAATCTCAGATTTTTACAGTGAGTACCGGTAGCTCATTTTGACTACCGGTAGCTCGGGTACACTGGAAACTCGACTACCTGTTGACTACCGGTAGCTCGGACACACTGGACCATTGACTACCGGTAGCTGATAGTGACTACCGGTAGTCACTATCCAAATTTTTCTATTTCCATTTCCAGTGCATTTTTGACCCATTTAGAGGTCGAATTGAAAAATTTTCATGAGATACACTTTTGTAGCCCTAGATGTCTACTATCTACTTTCAAAATTTCAGGTCATTTGGAATTAAGAATAAAAAGTTATGTCCAAAATACTAAGAAGTATTCAATACCCATTTTTACCCAAATTCTCGCTAAAGTGTATTTTAACTCCGGGACACTTCCTAACTTCCAATACATCCATATTACCACTCCCAATGTTTTTCGACCTTCCGGATTCAATGTAATCATTATTTTGACCTACAAACTTTTAGAAACTTGTCTAATCACCCTTTCCAAGTTTAAACATCTTCGACACGTAACTTCCCAATCAAATTGTCTCCATAGCATTTATTCCTACGGTTTATTCTTATGTCACTACATATATCTACATCTTTACAAATATTATTTACTATATATATATATATATATATATATATATATATATATATATATATATATATATATATCTCTATAAATATATAAAAGAAGATTCGGGGTGTTACAATCCACCCCCCTTAAAGAAAGTTTCATCCTCGAAACTTACCTCAAGTAGCGAACAAATATGGATACTTCTCCCGCATTTCTTGCTCCGGTTCCCATGTAGCTTCTTCCACGCCATGATGTCGCCACAAAACCTTCACGAGTCGGATGACTTTGTTGCGGAGCACCTTTTCCTTGGCATCAAGAATCTCCACCGGTTGTTCTTCATATGTTGCTCCATCTTGAATTTCAATATCCTCTAAATCCACGACTGGAGTTGCATCCGATTGACACCTTCTCAACATGGACACGTGGAACACGTCATGTACTCCGGATAGCTGGGCTGGTAGTCGAAGTTGATATGCCGCCTTGCCTACCGCTCTGATTACCTCAAACGGTCCGGTATATCTTGGCGCTAACTTCCCCTTCTTGCCGAATCTAAATACTCCTTCTTGTGTGACACCTTGGAAAACATGTAATCTCCCACTTTTAATTCCAAGGATCTTCGTCTATGGTCTGCGTAGCTCTTCTGTCTACTTCGCACCGTGCGTAGCCTCTCCCGGATGAGTTGAATCTTCTCCGTAGTTTCCCCATTGTAGTCCTTACTCCGTTAGTTCGCTGCGCACTCTAATATAAATTACAATCCACCAAAGGTTACAGTTGAAACCTAACCAGACTTGTCCTCCCATCTTAGCTTCCAAATCCATATACATTTTTCCAACGAAATAATTTAAGAAAAATTAACATAATATCATCGAAAATACCATTTTATTGGTCAATACCAATCTTTAGAATTTTGAATTAAGGAACCAATAAATAATCAAGCTTGGGAATCAAGAACAAAGTAACAATCGAGTCTTGAAGTCAATAACAGATGCATATCAAGCTTTGTAACCAAGAACTAAAGAGTATCGAGTTTTGAACTCAAGGACAAGGAGAAATCAAGTATTGAAATCAAGAGCAATTGAATGTCAAGTCTTGAAATCAAGAACCAAAGGATGTCAAGTATTGAATATCAAGAATACATGACTTACAATAGTTATAATCAATCAAATGAATATCAAATTTGGCTATCAAGAGCAAATAAATATTAAGTTTGGAAATCCAGAATAAAGGCGTATCAAGCGTGAAAGTCGTGAACAAAGGAGAAATTAAGATTTAACGGAACGATCATGTATGGAAATCAATAACAAACAACTGTTAAGGTGTGAAATCAAGAACAAAGGATTATGACGCTTAGAAATCAAGACCAAAAGAACACTCAAGTCTTGGAACCAAGAATAAAGAATATCAAGTATTGAATATTGAAAATAATTGAATCACAGGGGTAGAATCAATAACAAACGAATATCAAATTTTTGATACCAAGAACAAATGGATCATTAAGCTTAGGAAGTTAAGGACAAGGAAACAATCAAGTCTCGAGATCAATAACAACGGAGATCAAGCTTGGAATCAGAGATAAAGTAACAATCATGTATTGGAATCGATAACAAACGACTATCAAGGTTTGAAATCAATGAAAGAGGCAAGATAAAGAGAAAACACCTCTCCCTTGAAACTAGGATTTCAAGGGCATACCAAAAGGATTTGGTGGTCACCCACCCATAACATAGCTTAGAACAAATAATATTTAAGTTCAGGAATCAAGAACAAAGGAGAAATCAAGAGAAAAACACATCTCCTTTGTAAACTAGGGTTTGAAGGCATAAGAAAAGATTTAAGGTTTACCCCACCATAATATATTTTGGAACAAGGTAGTATTATCCAGAATGGCAAGACATGATGATTTCCTAGCAAGTAGATATAAATTAGAGTCAAACAAATACATATAAGTAAACCTACTGGTAACTGAAATGTAATCCGTTTGCACATAACCCTTACAGACCAGTCTGGTATCCCCCTGTTCTCCCGTAGGCAAGTCAACATATAAAGCATGTTCTAGCTCCTCGGAACCCAATCCCAATTCCACAGCGTCCGCAGTACGTATAAAAGAATGAGTCGCATAGGAATCCAATAAAATTCGGGCCCAAGAATGGTATAGAAGAACAATACCTTCCACAATGGCGTTGGAGGCATCTTCCTCCGGTTGAGTCAAAGAAAAAACCCTTCCTTGATTGGCGCCGCCGGGGGCATGAGCTTGTAACGGTCTCTGTGGTGGTAATGGCTGTCGTAGCGGTGGCCTGTTTGCATTCACTCGTCCAGTTGCTTGGTTGGTCTTGGTAGAAAGTAATGGACAATTATCTATGAAGTGCCCAACACCTCCACAGGCAAAACATCGGCGTGCATCCGTGCCTATTCTCTCTAGTACGCCTCCCGCTCCTCGAGCTATCTGAGGTCTCTGCTGTGCTGGCCTTTGTAGAGGTGGCTTGTTTGCTGGTACTTGCTCGGTTGCTTGATTGCTCCTGGGTGAAAACGATGGAAAGTTATTTCTGAAGTGCTCAATCCCTCCGCATCCGAAGCATTGACGCGAGTCAGTGTCTACTCTATTCTGAGTAACCCCAGCTCCTCGAATGGCTTGATTCCTTGGCCCCGAAGCTTGGTCAGGTCGGCAGTACGGAGTTGCCTTTTGTGTGACTTCATTGCTGCAACCGGCTCTCAAGGGACCACCTTTAGCGAAAAATTTTCTTCGTTTGATCTCCTCTGTGTCTTTCTCCAGCAAGTTCGTCCACTCCACTAGATCCTTGTATTCTTGAATTCGGAGTGCAACCAGCTTCTCGCGGATGGAGCGCCTCAAACCTTGTTCAAAGTGTTTAACCCTCTTTGCATCCGTGGCCACAAGCTCGATTGCGTAGCGAGACAACTCATCGAATTCGAGTAAAAATATAAATAAATAAATAAATCCCTAACCTAACTAAACAACAAATCACACCTATTTCATACACATATAACCTCAAACCAATTCAAGCTTAAAGTTTCTTCAACCATAGTCTTACTTTACTTGTGGTAATCCATAACCTACAGCTCCCATGTAATACCTAAAGCCTAAGCTCTGATACCAACTTTGTAACACCCCAAATACCACCCTGGACGACATTACACTATGAAACCATTCATGTCATGAGAGCAACTAAATATATATCCATCGAATAAGAAACATTCTTAATTTTAACAAAATTTGGACAGAGTCTCCTTTGTACAGGAAGCTCCACCCAAAAATCACAACCTGTGCAATTCTATTAACTTGACCACAGAGGGTCCATTTAACCATCCAATAACAATAAAATTTTTATTTACCATCTATACTATCCTTAACATTATCCCAAAAGAATAGGCCAGATATGGCAATTACATTCCCCAAAAGAATTACATGAATATATCGCAGCGGAGTTTCAAAAGAATCTAGACTTTACATTGTTCAGAAATAAATCTCCTAGTCTAGAACAAAATAAGCTATATCTCTAGATGTCCCATTCGGGATCTAGGTACCCCTCCAAGGAAGCTTCCCCAAGGCCCGGCTCATTCACACCGAGCTCCTCCTCTAAAGCCAAATCTGAAAAATATTAATTGTAGGGGATGAGCACGAAGCTCTGTAGCAAAATCTTCCCAAACTCAAACAAGGTTTAGAAAAGCATATAAAACGGTTGGTCTCATTTTCAAAAATAGCATATATACCATTTTGAAGGAAAAGCAGGATATTTTAAATAGATCTCAAGTTTAAATGTTCACAATAATTTAAATGAACCATAAAGCTCAGTCACAATTATCACCATAACCATTTCCAACAGGTCCTTGTGGAGTCTCATACCTCCACAAGCACTTGTTGGAAACCATTCCGTAACAATAATAATAATCTCATGTTCTCATGTATATTGATTGCTTCCCATGAATCTACCCAACGACTTATACCTAGTTCACCAATCACCATCACAATCACAAGTACTTTAGGAAGGGGCGTCTACCATCCCAATGGCAGTGACGAGTCCCTTCCCAGGAAAGGTATACCACCCCTCGTTCGAACTCCAGTGAACAATAGTGGTGGTTATTACCAAATAACCACCCACTACAAGTGTTAGGCAACCATCTCACCCCCACCGGGATAGACTAACCTCTAACACGCTACGGCAATGCTCGAAGGCAATCCAAGTCCATCACAACAATTATACAAGAGAGATCATTACAAACATTTCTCAATTCACAAGAAATCCCCAAATTTCACCATTTGTACCATAGCATAATTGAAGAAAAAGAGCAAGAGATCACCATAAACATCATTTGGTTGTACAATATCAAGCACTAAGGTTTTGATGGTGAGAACAAAGGAAATGTAAAGAAGAAAAATTCATTTTTCTTAAAACTAGGGTTTGAAGAAGTAAAAGAGAGCTTTAATGGCTACCCAACCATCACAATGTTTAAAACATGGCAATAAATGCAAGAAGACCAAGAATCAAGTAATTAATAGCAAGTATATATGATTTCAAACCACAAGAATACATATAAGTTAACCCTAACATCAATGTAAGAGAATAGGAAGAAATCCCCTACCTTAATGTTCTTGGAGAAATTAGGGCTTTGATCTTGAATCAACTCTTCAATCTCTTGTTTTCTCTTGATCTTGTGTTTCTCTCTTTCTCTCTTCCTCTCTTATGTTTTCTAGGGTTTGGAGTGGTGTAATGAAGGCTAAGGAGGTGACAAAATGTATTTATAGTGGAGGAAAAATAGGCTTGTTCGCGACTTAAAATCTCAGATTTTTACAGTGAGTACCGGTAGCTCATTTTGACTACCGGTAGCTCGGGTACACTGGAAACTCGACTACCTGTTGACTACCGGTAGCTCGGACACACTGGACCATTGACTACCGGTAGCTGATAGTGACTACCGGTAGTCACTATCCAGATTTTTCTACTTCCACTTCCAGTGTATTTTTGACCCATTTAGAGGTCGAATTGGAAAATTTTCATGAGATACACTTTTGTAGCCCTAGATGTATACTATCTACTTTCAAAATTTCAGGTCATTTGGAATTAAGAATAAAAAGTTATGTCCAAAATACTAAGAAGTATTCAATACCCATTTTTACCCAAATTCTCGCTAAAGTATATTTTAACTCCGGGACACTTCCTAACTTCCAATACATCCATATTACCACTCCCAATGTTTTTCGACCTTCCGGATTCAATGGAATCATTATTTTGACCTACAAACTTTTAGAAACTTGTCTAATCACCCTTTCCAAGTTTAAACATCTTCGACACGTAACTTCCCAATCAAATTGTCTCCATAGCATTTATTCCTACGGTTTATTCTTATGTCACTACATATATCTACATCTTTACAAATATTATTTACTATATATATATATATATCTCTATAAATATATAAAAGAAGATTCGGGGTGTTACACCATCATTCAATTAAACTACACCGTGGACATTTGTAGTTCAGCCCAGCCCAACCCAATAATGAAGTCAAAGTCTACAATACATAGTCTGCCTAATTAATCAGAGGGAAAAGCTTTCGTTTCTGTGTATCAACTGCTGGGACTCACAGAGGGAGCTTCTTCGATTGTGTGAGTTAAGCGTTCACTCTCTTACAGAGAAAAGCGATGGCAGAGATCACTACCACCCCTGCCGGTGACATTCCTCCAAATATGACTATTTACATCAACAACCTCAACGAGAAAGTCAACCTCGAAGGTATTATCCGTTCTCCCTCTATCTCGCCGGTGTCTCTGCTGAATCTTTTAGCCTAGAACACGTAATTATATGCATTTGTATGAGACTTAAATTGGACTGAAAATTGTAGAGTTGAAGAAATCGCTGAATACGGTGTTCTCTCAATTTGGAAAGATATTGGAGGTTTTAGCATTCAAAACCCTCAAACACAAAGGTCAAGCTTGGGTCATTTTCCAGGACACTTCTTCCGCCACCAAGGCGCTTCGCCAGATGCAGAGCTTCCCTTTCTATGACAAGCCCATGGAACTGTATTTTTCTTTATTTTTCTATTGATTTTTTTCTTAATTTATGGCGTTTTTCTCCTTATTTATTTATTTATATTTTTTAAGTTGTTTCTTTCAGAACAGTTTCTAAGAACAAATATTCTTTGAATCTCTAATTGTATGTAGGGCTGATAATTGAAAAAGGCTCGGGCCTGTGAGCTTAAGAGAGCATAAAAAATTGTTTAAGTTTAGCTCGTTTAGAAAACGAGTTGATCGTGAATGAGCCTAAAACGATCCGAACCCGAGTTGAGCTCTAGTTGCTCGGTTTGATAATCAACCTTAATTGTATGTCACTTCCAAGAAATCCGAAAACTTGGTAAAAACATCAGACATGACACTCAGAAATTTACATAATAAGGATATATGGGGATAATGTGTAAATTATGGGATGTTATGACCACTTTGCAGACAAGTATTTGAGTTTAAATTTTTCACCAATCAATTTTATGCAAACTATACAAAATATGATAGTATTTCTGATTGATAAAAAAAACACAATGAGGCATTTAGGGCTCGTCGAGAGCTTCGATTTGATACATTATGGGTCCCGAAACTCCAAACGGATCAAAAGTTATGGTCAAAACCGCGTCAACCCTTCTTTGACTTGGATTTCTGACCGCACCGATCTTCTAACTCATGGTATCTCAACGCCATCAACGTGTCATCTGATAACTCAGCATCACCTGACTCAAATCCTCCAGCATCAATGTTGATGCTTCATATGTAGTGATTAAAATAAATTGCCTATAAATAATTATATCTTAAACTCTATTGTAGAGCATTTGACCTTCTTCCAAAAGCTACACCAACTTTCCATATGAATCACTGTAATAGAGATGAATTTAGGACACTAGCATGTCATTGCCTTATTTGGGTCCTACTTTCTAAGACAAGCAGTGTCAATGTATCCACGTCTTGTTTTGTCTGTAAATTGGGTCCATGTCTATGCTTCATACACAGCAATTAAAATAAATTGCCTATAATAAAATGGCAAGATGACTGAAAGGAGAGTGTCATATTTAAAATTAGTGATCAAAACACACACAAAAATCGACTAGACAAATTTCAAGAGCAATGTTACCTTCAAAAGCATCATTGGGCAAGCCAGTGATTTCTTGCAACATCATTGCATACCTTCCATCATCTTCCTATTCAAGGTGACCTCCTTTGGGGTTTTCCTTAGTACCATCAACGTCTTCATCTTCGTTTTCATCATCCTCGTCATCTGATGCTACATTCTCATCCTATAAAAGGAAAATAACAACATTGAACCGACAGGTGTGCCCGGATTAACATATTAAGATCACAGGGTAAACATCTGTGATCGAAAGTTACAAATATTAATCAATAATGAATTCTTTATCCACTGCTAGATCGTGGACTTTTGTGGATAGATACCGGATAGGCGCATTACATTATCTCTTGGTAAGTTAGTGGACTAGACCATCATTCAGTTAAATTGGATCGTGGACTTTTTTCGTTCAGCCCAGCCCAACCCAATAATGATGTCTACGTCTACAATACATGTTCTGCCAAATTAATCAGAGGAAAAACCTTCGTTTCTGTGTATCGGCCGCTGGGACTTGCAGTGGGAGCTCCTTCGATTGTGTGAGTTAAGCTTTCACTTTGTTATAGAGAGAAACGATGGCAGAGATAACTACCACCCCCGGCGGTAACATTCCTCCAAATATGACTATTTACATCGACAACCTCAACGAGAAAGTCAAGCTCGAAGGTATTGTCCGCTCTCTCTCTTTCTCGTCGATGTCTCTATTGAAACTTTTAGCCTAGAGCACGTAATTATATGTATTTGCATGGGACTGAAATTGGACTGAAAATTGTAGAGTTAAAATCTCTGAAAGCGGTGTTCTCTCAATTTGGAAAGATATTGGAGGTTTTAGCATTCAAAACCCTCCAACACAAAGGTCAAGCTTGGGTTGTTTTCTAGGACGCTTCTTCCGCCACCAAGGCGCTTCGCCAGATGCAGGGCTTCCCTTTCTATGACAAGCCCATGGTACTGAATGTTTCTTTATTTTTTTTGTTGATTTTGTTCTTTATTTATGGTGCTTTTCTCTTTATTTATTTATTTATTATTTTAAAGGTGTCTCTTTCAGAACAGTTTCTAAGAACAAATATTCTTTGAATCTCTAATTGTATGTAGGGCTGATAATCGAACATGGCTCGAGCCTGTGAGCTTAAGAAAGCATAAAAAATTATTTAAGTTCAGCTCGTTTAGAAAACGAGTCGATCGTGAATGAGCCTAAAACGATCCAAACCCAAGTCAAGCTCTAGTAGCTCGAATTGATTATCAACCTTAATTGTATGTTACTTCCAAGAAATCCTAAATCTTGGTAAAAACATCAGACATGACACTCAAAAATTTTCATAATAAGGATATATGGGGATAATGTGCAAATTATGGGATGTGATGACCACTTTGCAGACAAGTACTTGAGTTTAAATTTTTTAACCATTCACCAATCAATTTTCTGGAAACTATACATAATATGATAGTAGTTCCGATTGATAAAAAAAAATACCCTGAGTCTTTGAGGGCTCGTCGAGAGCTTCGATTTGATATATTATGGGCCCCGAAACTCCAAACGGATCAAAATTTATGGTCAAAACTGCGTCAACCCTTCTTAGACTTGGATTTATGACCGCGCTGATCTTCTAACTCAAGGTATCTCAACGCCATCAACGCGCCATCTGATAACTCAGCATTATCTAACTCGGATCCTCCAGCATCAATGTTTATGATTCATACGCAGCGATTAAAATAAATTGCCTACAAATAATTATGTCTCAAACTCTACTGTAGAGCATTTGACCTACTTCCAAAAGCTACACCAGCTTTCCATATGAATCACTGTAACAGAGATTAATACAGGACACTAGCATGTCATTGCCTTATTTGGGTCCTACTTTCTAAGACTAGTGGTGTCAATGTATCCATGTCTTGTTTCGTTTGTAAATTGTGTCCATGTCTATGCTTCATACGCAGCAATTAAATTAAATTGTCAATAATAAAATTGCAAGATGACTGAAAGGAAAGTGTCATGCTTAAACTTAGTGATCTGAAAACACACAAATATCGACTAGACAAATTATAGGCCTCAATGTTACCTTCAAAAGCATCACTGGGCAAGCTAGTAATTTCTTGCAACATACTTGCATGCCTTCCATCATCTTCCTCTTTAAGGTCACCTCCTTTGTGGTTTTCGCTAGTACCATCAACGTCTTCATCTCGTTTTCATCCTATAAAAGAAAAATAACAACATTGAACCGGCAGGTGTACTCAGCGGACTAACATATTAAGATCACAGGGTAAACATCCGTAATCGACAGTTACAAATATTAATCAATAATGAATTCTTTATCCACTAGTGGATCGTGGACTTTTGTCGATAGATACCGGATAGGCCCATTAGACTTTTCTCTTGGTAAGTTAGTGGACTAGACCATCATTCAATTAAATTGGACCGTGGACTTTTGTCGTTCAGCCCAACCTAACCCAATAATGATGTCTACGTCTATAATACATGTTTTGCCTAATTAATCAGAGGGAAAAGCTTTCGTTTAAGTGTATCGGCCGCTGGGACTCGCAATGGGAACTCCCTCGATTGTGTGAGTTAAGCTATCACTTTCTTACAGAGAGAAGCGATGGCAAAGATCACTACCACCCCCGGCGGTGACATTCCACCGAATATGACTATTTACATCAACAACCTCAATGAGAAATTCAAACTCGAAGGTATTTTCCTCTCTCTCTCTCTCTCTCTCCTATCTCGCCGATGTCCCTGCTAAAACTTTAGCCTAGAACACGTAATTATATGTATTTGTATGGGACTAAAATTGGACTGAAAATTGTAGAGTTGAAGAAATTGATGAATGCGGTGTTCTCTCAATTTGGAAAGATATTGGAGGTTTTAGCATTCAAAACCCTAAAACACAAAGGTCAAGCTTGGGTTGTTTTCGAGGACGCTTCTTTCGCCACCAAGGCGTTTTGCCAGATGCAGGGCTTCCATTTCTATGACAAGCCTATGGTACTGAACTTTTATTAATTTTTCTGGTGATTTTGTTCTTTATTTATGGTGCTTTTCTCTTTATTTATTTATTTATTATTTTTATGGTGTCTCTATCATAACAGTTTCTAAGAACAATTATTCTTTGAATCTCTAATTGTATGTAGAGCTGATAATCGAACACAGCTCGAGCCTGTAAGCTCAAGAGAGAATAAAAATTTGTTTAAGTTCAGCTCGTTTAGAAAACGAGTCAATCATCAATGAGCCTAACAAACCCGAGTCGAGCTCTAGTAGCTCGGTTTGACTATCAACCTTAATTGTATGTTACTTCCAAGAAATCTTAAAACTTGGTAAAAACATCAAACATGACACTCAGAAATTTAAATAATAAGGATATATGGGGATAATGTGTAAATTATGGGATATGATGACCACTTTGCAGACAAGTGCTTGAGTTTAAATTGTTTAACCATTCACCAATCAATTTTATGGAAACTATACAGAATATGATAGTAGTTTCGATTGATAAAGAAAATATAGTTAGTCTTTTAGGACTCGTCGAGAGCTTCGATTTGACATATTATGGGGCCCGAAACTCCAAACAAATCAAAAGTTATGATCAAAACAACGTCAACCCTTCTTAGACTTGGATTTCTGATCACATTGATCTTCTAACTCAAGGTATCTCAACGCCATCAACGTGCCATCTAATAACTCAGCATCATCTGACTCGGATCCTCCTGCATCAATGTCTATGCTTCAAACACAGCGATTAAAATAAATTGCCTATAAATAATTATGTATCAAACTTTACTGTAGAGCATTTGACCTTCTTCCAAAAGCTACACCAGCTTTCCATATGAATCACTCTAACAGAGATGAATACAGGACACTAGCATGTCATTTCCTTATTTAGGTCCTACTTTCTAAGACTAGCAGTGTCAATGTATCCATGTCTTGTTTCGTCTGTAAATTGTGTCCATGTCTATGCTTCATACGCAACAATTAAAATAAATTGTCTATAATAAAATGGCAAGATGACTGAAAGGAAAGTGCCATATTTAAACTTAGTGATCAGAACACACACAAAAATTGACTAGACAAATTACAGGCTCAATGTTACCTTCAAAACATCACTGGGCAAGCCGATGATTTCTTGCCACATCCTTGCAGGCCTTCCATCGTCTTCCTCTTCAAGGTCACCTCCTTTGTGGTTTTCCCTAGTACCATCAACATCTTCATCTTCGTTTTCATCGTCCTCATTATCCGATGCTACATTCTCATCCTATAAAAGGAAAATAACAACATTGAACCGGCAGGTGTACTCGGACTAACATATTATGATCACAGGGTAAACATCCGTAATCGACATTTGCAAATATTAAAAAATAATGAATTCTTTATCCACTGCTGGATCATGGACTTTTGTGGAAGATACCGGATAGGCCCATTAGACTTTTCTCTTGGTAAGTTAGTGGACTGGACCATCATTCAATTAAATTGGACCGTGGACTTTTGTCGTCCAGCCCAGCCCAACCAAACAATGATGTCTAGGTCCACAATACATGTTCTGCCTAATTGATCAGAGGGAAAAGCTTTCGTTTCTGTGTATCGGCCGCTGGGACTCGTAGTGGGAGCTCCTTCGATTGTGTGAGTTAAGTTTCACTTTCTTGCAAAGAGAAGTGATGGCAGAGATCAATACCACCCCCGGCAGTGACACTCCTCCCAATATGACTATTTACTTTAACAACCTCAACGAGAAAGTCAAGCTCAAAGGTATTGTCTACTCTCTCTCTCTATCTCGCCGATGTCTCTATTGAAACTTTTAGCCTAGAACACGTAATTATATGTATTTGTATGGGACTGAAATTGGACTGAAAATTGTAGAGTTGAAGAAATCAATGAATGCGGTGTTCTCTATATTTGGAAAGATATTGGAGGTTTTAGCATTCAAAACCCTCAAACACAAGGGTCAAGCTTGGGTTGTTTTCGAGGACGCTTCTTCCGCCACCAAGGCGCTTCGCCAGATGCAGGGCTTCCCTTTCTATGACAAGCCCATGGTACTAAACTTTTCTTTATTTTTCTGTTGATTTTGTTCTTTATTTATGGTGCTTTTCTCTTTATTTATTTATTTATTATTTTTAAGGCGTCTCTTTCAGAACAATTTCTAAGAACAAATATTTTTTGAATCTCTAATTGTATGTAGGGCTGATAATCGAACATGGCTCGAGCCTGTGAGCTTAAGAGAGCATAAAAATTTGTTTAAGGTCAGCTCGTTTAGAAAACAAGTCGATCGTGAATGAGCCTAAAACGATCTGAACCCGAGTCGAGCTCTAGTAGCTCGGTTTGATTATCAACCTTAATTGTATGTTACTTCCAAGAAATCCTAAAACCTGGTAAAAACATCAGACATGACACTCAAAAATTTACATAATAAGGATATATGGGGATAATGTGTAAATTATGGGATGTGATGACCACTTTGTAGACAAGTACTTGAGTTTAAATTGTTTAACCATTCACCAATCAATTTTATGGAAACTATATAGAATTTGATAGTAGTTTCGATTGATAAAAAAAAATACTATGAGTTTTTTAGGGCTCGTCGAGAGCTTCGATTTGATATATTATGGGCCCGGAAACTCCAAACGGATCAAAAGTTATGGTCAAAAGAGCGTCAACCCTTCTTAGACTTGGATTTCTGACCGCGTTGATCTTCTAACTCAAGGTATCTCAACGCTATCAACGTGCCATCTGATAACTCAGCATCATCCAACTCGGATCCTCCTGCATCAATGTATATGCTTCATACGCAGTGATTAAAATAAATTGCCTATAAATAATTATGTCTCAAACTCTACTGTGGAGCATTTGACCTTCTTCCAAAAGCTACACCAGCTTTCCATATGAATCACTCTAACAGAGATGAATACAGGACACTAGCATGTCACTGCCTTATTTGGGTCCTACTTTCTAAGACAAGCAGTGTCAATGTATCCATGTGTTGTTTTGTCTGTAAATTGTGTCTATGTCTATGCTTCATACGCAACAATTAAAATAAATTGCCTATAATAAAATGGCAAGATGACTGAAAGGAAAGTGTCATATTTAAACCTAGTGATCAGAACACACACAAAAATTGACTAGATAAATTACAGGCTCAATGTTACCTTCAAAAGCATCACTGGGCAAGCCAGTGATTTCTTGCCACATCCTTGCATGCCTTCCATCATCTTCCTCTTCAAGGTCACCTCCTTTGTGGTTTTTCCTAGTACCATCAACGTCTTCATCTTCGTTTTCATCGTCCTCATCATCTGATGCTACATTCTCATCCTATAAAAGGAAAATAACAACATTGAACCGGCAGGTGTACTCGGACGAACATATTATGATCATAGGGTAAACATCTGTAATCGACATTTGCAAATATTAATCAATAATGAATTCTTTATCCACTGCTAGATCGTGGACTTTTGTGGATAGATACCGGATAGGCCCATTAGACTATTCTCTTGGTAAGTTAGTGGACTGGACCATCATTCAATTAAATTGGACCGTGGACTTTTGTCGTTCAGCCCAGCCCAACCAAATAATGATGTCTACAATACATGTTCTGCCTAATTAATTATAGGGAAAAGCTTTTGTTTCTGTGTATCGGCCGTTGGGACTCGCAGTGGGAGCTCCTTCGATTATGTAAGTTAAGCTTTCACTCTCTTACAGAGAGAAGCGATGGCAGAGGTCACTACCACCCCCGGCGGTGACATTCCTCCCAATATGACTATTTACTTCAACAACCTCAACGAGAAAGTCAAGCTCAAAGGTATTGTCCGCTCTCTCTCTATCTCGCCGATGTCTCTGCTGAAACTTTTAGCCTAGAACACGTACTTATATGTATTTGCAAGGGACTAAAATTGGACTGAAAATTGTAGGGTTGAAGAAATCGATGAATGCGGTGTTCTCTCAATTTGGAAAGATATTGGAGGTTTTAGCATTCAAAACCCTCAAACACAAAGGTCAAGCTTGGGTTGTTTTCAAGGATGCTTCTTCTGCCACCAAGGCGCTTCGCTAGATGCAGGGCTTCCCTTTCTATGACAAGCCCATGGTACTGAACTTTTCTTTATTTTTCTTTTTATTTTGTTCTTTATTTATGGTTCTTTTCTCTTTATTTATTTATTTATAATTTTTAAGGTGTCTCTTTCAAAACAGTTTCTAAGAACAAATATTCTTTGAATCTCTAATTGTATGTAGGGCTAATAATCGAACACGGCTCGAGCCTGTGAGCTTAAGAGAGCATAAAAAATTATTTAAATTATGTTCGTTTAGAAAACGAGTCGATTGTGAATGAGCCTAAAACGATCCGAACCAGAGTCAAGCTCTAGTAGCTTGGCTTGATTATCAACCTTAATTGTATGTTACTTCCAAGAAATCCTAAAACTTGGTAAAAACATCAGACATGACACTCAAAAATTTACATAATAAGGATATATGGGGATAATGTGTAAATTATGGGATGTGATGACCACTTTGCAGACAAGTACTTGGGTTTAAATTGTTTAACCATTCACCAATCAATTTTATGGAAACTATACAAAATATGATAGTAGTTCCGATTGATTAAAAAAAAACATGTTTTTCTTACTCAATTTGTTGAGGATTTTCTTTTTCTTTTGATTGAAAAAGATCAAGGCAGTTTTGTTAAGGAATTTATTTTGACGGAAGTTTGGTTGTCATTTGATAAAATTGAAGATAACTTCCGAGAGGTGATATTATGATCTTATTAGGCCATGTGGATTACACTTTGCTTTGTACCCAAAATATGGTTCCACCGGCTATGCTTTGCTGTCATAAAAATGGTCATCATCTCTTCTATACTAATCTTGTTCACATATGGAAAAAGCTTTAAAGTCTTTTGTCTCATCCCCAAGGTAGCATTGATGTGTGGGCGATCCTTGACTTGTTTATCCAGTTAGCTTTTCTTATGTGTTTCCTAGGGACTGACCTACTCCCCTTGGTATAGGACTGAAGAAAGACAATATAACTAGTTGATTTGGTCTCCAACTTATACAGTAATTTTAGTATAGGGAAGCTGGAAGCATATACTAGATAGCCACTTTTTAACTATTTGTAGGCATGTGGAAATCTATTATTTGCTTATCAACTACAGAGACACAAAATATTAGTTATTTACTGAAGGCTGTTTGCATTTGTTACCAAACCTACAACCATTGTATACTTTTGCTCGATCAAGTTTGTGTGTGGTCTCATCATGTTCATAGTGTGGTTCGTAGATTGTTATGGAGCATTGGAAAGGTCCTTGTTATACTCGATTGATGTAAGTCAGTTCCATGCCTTTTATTCTCTCTATGTTGCTTTTTTTCAGTTCCCATTACTATTTGTTTTTACATTGTGTGATTACCTTTGTTTTCACGGATAACTTTCTTGACCACCACTAGCATGGAAACGTTTATTGCTATAGTGATTGGTTAGTCATGTAAATCCAGAGAGGATACAATGTGCAAAGACAATATCAGATGTCATTGCAAAAGCGGATGGTACTTTTGTACCAAGAGAAAGAAGAAAGAGGCATGAGGAGAGAGGTAAGCCATTCGTTTATCTGCACTATTCCAATGTGATTGCCGAAATAGACCACATCTTATGTACCATCATTAACACTAGTAATGAGATATGAAAGAAATCATTGTAGTCATTTCGCAATAATCATATATTAGCATTTTCTAAATTCTGTCATGGTAACCTTTTTGCTTGGCAGTTTCTTCTTTTCTTCCCTATCCTATTTTGGTTCGGTCATTTGCAGTATCTGATTGGTGAATGCTAAACATCGAGTTGATCAGTGATGCTAGTGATATCACTGATCAAACCAATAAGACAACAAATATATTATGCAACATTATATACTCAAAAACAATTTGATACAAAAAACTACATGTTGGTTGGTACCTTGTGCAAACAGAAAAGTCACCATGTTGAAGAAATTTGAAAAGTTTCCAGTGTTAAAAGCAAAACGATTTAAGTTGTGGTGAGTGTCTTTTATATTGATGTCTTAACGCTTATCTTTCCTAAGGTTTCCTAGAGGCCTTCATAAATGAGTTGGTCACAACACTAGCAACTCCATGTCATGGAATCTACTGCAATGACTTATTGCTTCCCATTTATCCCCTCATTAGCAGGTCCACAATACACTCACATCGTTGAGCAGCTGAAGCTTCCTATGATTACTGTCAAAATATTCTCAACACAAACTTTAGTCATCGAGATTGCCTAAATAAACCCATACATTCCAGTTGTTTATGCAGAAAGTTGTTCCTTAATCGAATTTCTGGAAGATTGAAGATGTGTTTTTATTTACAGCTCTGGTTATCACAATGGGTTTTCAGTTCTGTGCATATTGTTGTGTCTAATTTAGACAAATTGTAGCTCAGTTTTTCCTCGTTCTCCCATTCCCCCCACCCCCCCCCCCCCCCCCCCAAAAAAAAAAAGGGGCACCTTCTCCCCTTTTTTTCCTCCCTCTTCACCCACATATGTGTATCTGTTATGCTGCAGGGAGAAAGCGAAAAGAGCAACTAGATCCTAACCAAACTGCAATGGGTCTGAATCCTGCCTATGGTGCAACACCACCTGTAAGCATATTTTTCTGGACTCCTCCTTTCAAAATATTGATGGAATCTTGAACATAAAATAAACTTAGATGTCATATAATTTTTCCTCATAATTTGATGATTCCTACCATTCAACTGATTATCAGATCTAATGGACATCAAAATATGCAGGTTTTTAAGAGATTGTTTGTTTAGTTGTAGCTGATTAAAAATCACTCATATTGGAATGCACATAACTGGTGAATGTCGTGATGTGGAAATGCAGGAAGGCAAAAACACACTCACATTGCTACGTCACAAATTATTTCTGTTCAAGATTTCTTGTTTTCAGTTATAAATCATTAATTATAGAATGATACACGAACAAAAAGGATTTAAAATGTTTTTGGGGAATAGCGTATAGAAAGAATAAGGGGAATAGCTAACTCTATTAACCAATCTAAGTTATAAGTTAGTGCAAAGCATGATACAGTGACTGCACAATTTTTTCTTTCTCTTATGTCATCTCATATTCCCATCATATTGGGAGTTTAATTGGTTTCTTAATACAATAGTCATGTCATGTGCTAATGGCCAGATAGATTAGTCACTCTTTGTCAGTCTGACTCCATTTCTTCATAATTGGTGCAGTTATCATAGATACTGTACATGGGTGGTGCTAAATCTACCCTCTAAGAGGTGCCTGCTCCACCAAATAGCATATTGTTCATCCAGAATCTTCCTCATCAGACAACTCCAATGATGCTGCAAATGCTCTTCTGTCAGTATTCCAGCTTTAAGGAAGTTAGGATGGTGGAAACGAAACCTGGAATTGCCTTTATAGAGTATGAAAATGAGATGCAATCAACTGTTGCAATGCAGGGACTCCAGGGATTCAAGATAACCGCCGAGAACCGAATGTTGATTACTTACGCAAAGAAGTAGATGAATGGGCTTTTCTTTTGGCTATTTTTCCAAGTGGGAGGACAAGAGTACGCAGAATTTTTACGTTAAGCATGTTATTAATCGTATTTGCTCATTTGTCTTTAGTCGAGGGATAGGACATGTGTAACTGTAGTATGTTACCTTGTTACACTAGGCTTGTAGTTTGATTTCCATTTTCTGCTAAATTTCTGGGAACACTGAATTAGCTCAGGTGACAAGTGCTTCATGATTTCTCTTTGCTTATGTCTTGTCCCCATTATCTGACTCGTCTTTATACTCATTCGTCTCTCCATTTTCATTTTGTTGTCTTCCCTGGATGAGGGGTGTAATCCAGATGGTCATATACCAACAGACAATTCAGCATTGATCCTATTTTCTTCTCACTTCATTCCACCATCCAATTGGCAAGCTCACTCGGATTAAAAGAATGCTTGATCACAGAAATTTCTACTGATTAGACGAGATAATACAATTCTATAATTTGAGAAAGAAAGTATAAGAACATTAATTGATGCCATAAAGTGCTGGTCCAACAAGGCTTCTGCCATTTATGAAATGATGTTTTGAGTTGCTACAAAGTTAGTTCCAGACCAAATTACACCCTCTCTAATTCAGTATTGTGTTTTTCTAACTGGTCTTTCAACTCCTTCCTACAACCTTGGATCAGTCTCTCTTGCTTCTTGATAAGTTCAGTCTTTGTCTTCAACTCTTCTTCCATCATAGCGATCTTCAATCACAACATGTCAAGAAGTCCAATGAAATTAATTTCATCAATGTCTAATAAGAATCTTAGGACAGCGATGTTGAACATCCAAAACCATTCACGTTATGATCTGTAGACTACCTTCTGCTAGTTTATGAAACAAGAAAGATGGAGGGGCACAACTCCTAAAAGATTATCCCTCTTCCTCTCTATATATATATCTATCTATACTATACTATTAATAAAAGAAAGTTAGAGTGAAAAAATTTTGAATTTTGAATTTGCACTTAACTATTTTTATATTGTCAATCATATCTTATTCACTTTAACACATCACGTCATCACCCTATAACAATGTATTCACTATGGGAACATAACAAGTCACCATATAATTGTAATTAATTATGAGTTTTTAATAGCCTATTCATTTAAGTGACGTTTTAGATTGTAAGTTCTCTCTTTTAGAGAACTGTTACGGATTTAACAATGAATTCACCATGAGAAGTAAACAAGTCACCATATAATTGCAATTAATTGTGGATTTTTAATAGCCTTTTCATTTAACTGATGTTTTAAATTGTTAGCTCTCTCTCTTAGAGAACTACTACCAAATTTGCCAATAATTTTGTATATGTTGTTTGTTACTTATGAATTGGAAGTTGAATCATTTCATCTACTCGATATGCTCTTTTTTGCATTGCTCTTTTCTTTCCGTATTTTTCATTGCAGCAATGCGACGAACATGGAATTATAGCCAAACAAAGCCAATCAGAGAAAGATCAAAGCATTTTATTTTATTTTTTTTTTATATTAGATCAAAGCATATTTATCAGGAGATGTGAGACCTTAGAATGCATATGTGAATTTTAATTCTACATAGTTTGAGACTATACACTGTTTAGATTGAATTTGTTTTCCGTAGCGTAAGTTTTAAATGGATTATATAACTTTATTGCTTTACTTTTGTAGATTGCTAATGTAATGATTAGGATTTGTGAAATACGTTATAGGGTTTGACGGATTCTTTTGATTAAGTGGGTGTATTAAAATTGGTTGATTCAGATCATGACTCGATAGTTGTGGATGCTACGAATGTGTCTAATTTGATCTGGAACATTGCAGTTGAGTGCGGGCTTGATATTGATGAGGTTGGTAGTGCTTTTTTCTCTCTAAATTCTTGTTCTGGTACATATACATTTTATTTTCGAGTTAATTTGATATCATATCAATGATAAGGTTATGAAAAGATTAGATTGTCCATAAATTAGAATTGTTGGAAATCAGTCTCTCTTAAACACATTTACAAGTAAAGAGATGACAGATTTACTCACTTAGGTACCATTAACCATTTACATTTGTTAACATCATCTTCATAGAACTAGAGGATTATTTAATATGAGAATAATACTACAGATAGTAGTTGAAATATATGATTGATTTTATAAAAATTAATTAAAAATTATGTTTGAAATAAAAAAAAAATTATCAGCAACACGTATCTGTCTTCAACCGATTAGGATTAGTAACATTTTTTAACATGCAGCTGTGCCTCCAAGTTTTGATTTAAATTTTTAGATTTGTTTCAACAAAAAAATTTACAAATTTTTGGATCATATTACAACTTTTAAGATTTAAGTTATAATTTTTTTGGGTCAAGTTATCACTTTTGTTCATCACAAATTACCACAAAAAGTGATAAATGACACTCAAAAATTGTAAAAAAAAAATATAAAATTTGTAATGTGTGGTACTGATTTTATTTTTTTTGGGTACCGTTAGTCTTCTCATCTACATTTTGGTGTATCTATTTGGCTTAATGCTCATTCCACGTGTGTTCTTTTTATTTTTTCGATTATTCCGAATGTATTCATAGATTTCTTATCTTGTAATTGTTCTTCACCTCCAGCAAGTGCACACCACTTGATACTTGTAATCACTATATTGTGTCCAGCACTCCAATTTTTTTCCCCTACTCTTGGCCATCCTACAATTTCTTAAAGTCATCATATGAGAAAACTAGCTTAAATGAGTAAGAAATTAATCAGATGTATTACCCTAAGTTTCTTGTACGTAAAATAAAACAATTATTAACCAAAATGACGAAGATGCGAATACTCCTGGGAAAATTAGCTCAAAAAACAAGGTTCAAATATATAATCTTCCAATTTGATTTTAGAGTATCAGATTGAATTATTGTCTTTGATACTCTAAAATCAAAACTATGACTTAAAATAGTTCACGTGCGACGCATGTGTGAATCAACTAGTAGATAAAAACTTCTACAAATACACACACACACACACTTAAAGCATGACTACTTTTACAACCATGACTCATACGGGGCCGCATCAACACTGCGTAAAATGTTTCTATCAAGCCCCTTGAATATCTCACCACACTTCCCAGACGAACTCGAATAATAAACAAAGTCATCACTGCAAGATTGCTACCAACAGCGTCCTCAATAAAACGAGGAAAACAATACCTGCATACCAACAGCGTCCTCCAACAACTTTGTTGCAACCTCAATTTCACCCGGGGCTTCAACCTTTAATAGTAAAAGAGTAAATTATTGTCAGTAATAATATTTAAGAAACCGAATAAAATGCCATGTACAAATGAAATATCACTAAAAGATTATTGTGGGATGTTAAATTACAAGAATAATACATGACATCATTTACCATGAAGATCAAGCTACCCAGCTGATCATAAAAAACCATCAGTCAAGCAACCACCAAGAAAACCACCCCCTCCCCCCCCCCCCCCCCCCCCAGCCGCAAAAGATAAAAACCACTAAAAAAGAATAGCATACACACAGACAAATCCCTATGCATGGCTATCCTAAAGTATATTCTGCGAAGCAACAACGAGACTTACCATTTCCAATTTGCATTTCAACTTTTGTGGGGGTGTCAATCACAAACTCACCTGTGATCATAGACATTGTCAAGTTAATCATAAGCATTTTAACAATCACTGTATCCTGCGACATCTCAGCAAATGCTCGGCCAAGAGAATCAAAAACACATAAAAGCATGCAAGAGAGAGAGAGAGAGCTTACGCATTTTTTTAAAACCAAAGTCATGAGGAATAATAGTGTAGAATTCTCTGCAATGTGAAGATACATGAATATTGTCAGATTATGATCATATGATACCACCAAATTGATTCTTAGAAAATAAAATTTGAATTTAATTATAAGCATGAAAAAGAGGCTACAAACATATTATATTTGTTATATATCAAGGCACTTTGTTAGACATGTGAAGAAAATTAAGCCAATCATCACAAAGAATATTGTAATGGAATTCTTACCCACTTAATTGCTCAAGTTTTTTCCTATCTGGCTGAGCAATCACATCAGCAATCCTTTTCAAGACATCATAGCCTTGTATAAATTCAATTGAACCAATAATATAGATTGTTAAATGGATATTTCAGAAATTAAAAACATAACTTCTTTTGCTTGGTGAGGTTCAACATACCATGACAAGCAAAAGACTAAAATAAAAGCGACATAACAGAACTAAATCCATGCATATATCTTTATGGAAACAACCCGACTCAGGGAAGTAATGTAAATTGTAGGAATGGATAAATATAGAATTGTAATATTACCATAACTCAGCCTTTCCCCTTCCATGTTCAATAAACCGTGAAAAAACAACAGCAGGACAAGGAATAAAAAGAAAATGATGAAACTGTTGCAGGTTCTGGGGATTAAGGATAATACTTTATTACTTACAACCTCCTCCCCTCAAACCTCAACTGAAAAAGAAAAGGAAAAACACGGGATACTGCAGCTTGGTTCACAAGAATGTGGTAATGAATCCTCGCCTGTCACCACTAAGGGTTTATGTCAAATGATTAATCAGTCTCCTATCCTTGGTCCTATCCTGTTCAGATTAGAACGGAACTGGTTGCTTGCACCCCGAATGCAGGGAGATTGTAAACCAAGAATAAAAACCAAATCGACATCGAAGACAAGCTTAGTATTCTAAAATCCAAACGGAAGGTATGAGTTAGGAGCAATCACATCAGTGAAGTCAGAGAAAAAGAAGAGTGGCAGTAGACATCCCCTAAATAGATGTGCTACTTAAGAGGATAGTTCTGAACTGATCCAAAGGGAAGGAAGGATAAGTGTGTAACTCAAATACTTACCTTTAAAATTGTCGACTTGCTCAGCTTACCAAGTGGCAACTTTTCACCATTGTACCCTAGTACAGAACAGTCAAAACGGTTAACAATTACATAATTGAGAACATATAGTAAAGAAAATAAAAAGATAATTCATATATAGTAATAAAATTAGGGTAAATTATCATATTAATTCCCCATGTCTAAACTTTCAATCACTTTGGACTCCAATCGGTGAATATTGTCACTTTAGTCCCTAAAACTTCTAATTTGTGCACTTTAATCCAATAAAAAACAACTGGATAAATTGACTAATAGAAATCGTCACATGCATCTCATGTGACCACAATAAGGGGCATTCCTTTGGAAACTTGAAGGACTAATGTGACAAGAGAGAACAACTAAAGACCAAAATGACACAAATTGAAACTTTGAGTGACTAACGTCGTCAATCAAGTGTGATCACATGAGACACGTGTGGCCACTTCCATTAGTCAATTTAAATAGCCATTTTTGGTTTGACCAAAGTGACACAAATTGAAACTAAAGAGATTAAAGTGACAAAATATAATGCTCCATTTGGTAAGAATGATGGAAAGTAGGAAGGATAAAAAGTAGGAGGGATACACTTTCTATCCTTCAAGGAAGGAAAGTAGGAATAATACGCTTTCCTTCCTTTATGTTTGGTAAGATGGATAAAAAATAAAAATGACTAAATTTTTTTTCTTTTTCTTGTGCTGGCTAAGATTAGGGATGACAATCGAGTCGTGTCGTGTCAGATTAGTGTTGAGTCATTACAGGTTTGTGTCGAATATTAGTCAAACCTAACTCTCATTTAACTAATTGTGTCGTGTCGAGTTGCGAGTTGACCTGTTTATTTTCGTGTCGTGTTCGTGTTCGTATTCGTGTTGATCCACATAAACTTTGAATAAAAAATTTTACGCTAATATTCTATTTTCACTTAATTGAATCCATGTTAATATTTTTTCTACAAATTAAAAATTAACTTAAATAAATATAATAATAATAATAAGTAAAAATATCTTTTTTATATAATAATTATGTCAATGCTTAATAAATAGTTACAAATAATTAACATTTTATATCTATAATACTAGTTAAACATGAAAGTTTCGTATTAATTTCGTGTTACCATACAAACGAGAAAATAGAGAATGTGTTTATTTTTAAATAAACGGGTTGATGGTGTCAATTTTGAATTTGACGGGTTAAACTGAATATGAGCTTTTTATATTTCTTGTTCCCATGTCAGGTCATTTTCAAGTTTGTGTCGAGTTATAATCAAATTCGTGTCGAATTCGAGTAGTGTCATCGTGTTGAGTTGAAAATTTTTACCCCTAGCTATGATGGAAAAAATATTTTTTTTAATTTAAAATTTTTTAATTTTTTATTGTTAAATTTATTTTAAAAAAATATATATAAATACATATTTTATCATTGTATTTTTATATGAAATTAATGTGTACATAATATATGTATATATAAAAATATATATACACAAATAAGATACATCTCAACACAAATAATTAACTTTCCATCAACTTTCCTTCTGATTTTAGAGGAATTGATTTTGGTGAATTGGAAGGAAAGCTAATCCATCTACTTTTTCATCCTTCCTATTTTCTTTCCTTACCAAACATGATATTTTATTTATCCCTCCAACTTTCCATTCTTTCAACTTTCCATCCTTCAATTTTTCCATCATACCAAACAGAGCATAAAGAATGAGGATCAAATTGACGTAATACACATACTTGAACCATTAATGTTTTACCCATAAAATTAACAGGATACAAAATAGAAAACAACAAGCAATAATATTATCATGCAAATAATACTTGCTTTTGAGTTTTGAGTGGCCACCCATCACCAGGGTGATAAATTTATGAAACACTCAACTTTTTAAAAGATCACAATTCAATATAGAGGTTCTACTTAAGTGGCAAAGTGGCACCTACGGCCAACCTAGGTTTGAATCCCCGTGAAAAAAGAAGAAGGAAGAAACCACTATAACATATTTGTTTCTTCAATTCATGTATCTGTATCAAAATACCATTTAAAAGTTAACACAATGAAGAACAAGAAAAAAAAAAACAAACCTATTTCCATCATTTGTTGCTTCATCATGCTGACATTGCAATGCTGGACTCCAGCTTTGTCTCCTTAGGTTGAATTGCCATTAGTGATTTAGAGTTTCCTTGAATCTGTTAATGATTATTATGCCTCAGAAGCAGTGGATAAGATGTTGTTTAAAGTTCAGAAATAAGTATCACAGTTTGTCGAAACAACAACAAAAGCAATCATAGTTTCAAACTTCAGTCAGAAGAACAACAGTAACCATGGTTTCAAACTTTTGGTAAGTTGGACACCCTTCTTCATCAAGGGAATTAGGGACCAATATTGCTAGTTAAATGAGAACAGGGTGGAGTGGAAGATTTTTATCAAGTACAAAAGAGGAAGTTAGAGATATGCAAGTAACTCGTAGGTTCTATGCGTTCAACTATTGCACCAGCAAATATTTTTAGCATTAAGACAACTCATAGATGTTTCTTTTCCCGTTTCATCATAGTCCATTTCCAACCAAGTGTAGCTCTTTGGATAACAAATGAACTCTTTACGATTTGACCAATTGTTCCTGGTCTTAGCATAGAACATCTGTTCAAACTCCATAAGGGCATCATGCTGTGGTGTGTAGGGGCCTTGTAACTTATCTTGGCCCTTTACACCAACTCTGCCCCATCTATTGTAAACCATGAATCTTCCACCATCATCAGATTCTGCACTTAGTAAATGTAAGAATACAGACCAAGGTGTCAAAAGAATGAATACACATGTCATGACTCAAATATAATTTAGGTTTTGCATGCCAGGCTAATAGAGTGATAACTATTAACTCCAAACAAACATAAAAAGTCTGCAAGATTGCCATAATGGTGTGACGGTACTATAATAAACCAGATGAACAATATCTCAACTAATTCATTCTGCTCAGCCCATGTACAGGTTCCCGAATCAAACAGAAAATTGAGATACATGTATTAAAAGAATTAGAATTTAGAAGTAACCTAGAACTTGAATGACGTTAGAAAGTTAGAAAAGAAAAATAAAGAAGTTCTACAAAGATTTGAAAAGAAAGTTAGAAAACAAAAATAATCAGAATAGACAGCATATATCTGAAGAAGCAAATAGCTATCAACAAATATCAATCAAATGCGTCCAACATTGATCAAAATCTTTACCAGTTGCAGGACATGGTAATGGGCCTTAATGTCATCCGGAAGGCAATTATCCAATACGGCCCCACCTTTCTTGGTGGCAGTGACCAGTTTCTCCTCTTTGATTTCCTTTGCATCTGCTTCTTCTTCCCTGCCTGCCACCCACCACAATGTAATACACAACTTCACGAATACATACACACAGACTCATATGTCAAGAAAATCTTGAAGGAACTCATTCTTCTATCTTGTATAAACTGAATGTTGATACCTCCAAGAATGCCGTTGGAGTTCTCCTCTGAATCAGTACAGAGTCTCTCAAGAAGTTCTTTCTTGGACCCAGTTGTTGAAATTCCACTAATCTTGGCTTGTTCTCGTAATTCTTTGATACCCATGTGTCGAAACGTGTCAATGGCCTTAATCTTCTCTGACCCATTAGAATCCCTTTGCCTTTTCTTATTACTCAAACCATCAATTGAATCAATCGATTGTTTTCCATCTATAATAGCTGATTCGAGTCTTTGAACCAGCAAGAACTCACTTACAGTCAACAGAGACAGAATACCCGAAAAGAAACTCGAAAAAGAAAAGACAGATAGAGGGACAGACCAGTGTGGGTTTGGTCCCGGTGGTGCTGAGTCCACGTTGAGCGAGTTGTGTTCGGAGTTCATCCACTTTAAGCTTGCTGACCATATATTTACAGGCAGAGGAGAGAGAAATGGGGCTGTGTTTGGGTTTCTATGGAAGAGATAGAGGGGTTTTAATAAGGAAAGAGAAGGGTGCAAAATAAGGCTTCCAGTGGAAGGGAGTCTTACGCCGGTGTGTGCAGCACGATTTTTGGCGGGTCTTCACAATTTGCAATGGTCCACTGACTTGTAGGTAAGAATGTCAATGGACCGAAGCATGGGCGGATATAGTCTCTATTTTTGTACCCGCTTAAAAAATTTTCGTTTATCTCTGGTCCACCCCTGAGTTTAAATTCAATGACAACCCCTATAACAATAACTTTTGTTTCTATCAGTAGATAAAATAATTATTTAACTAAATATTTTGTGAAAATACTAAAATTACCTTTTATTATGTAAATAGACTAAAATGTCATCAATTTTTTTCTCATTATATATGCGCTAGCCAGCCAACAAACATAATTTCAATCATTATATTATTCCAATGAATTTTTTATTTTAAAACGTTGTATTATAACTTTTGTTATAATATTAGTCATCATATTATCACTCATTTGGTTATATAATCAAGTTTTTATAATTTTTATTTTTTTATCATAATAATTTTTATAGTTAAAAATGATTTTTCTATAATAAAAATTACAATTGATAAAATTAATGTCAAAATCTCATCCATTTCTAATTCCTCTGCTATCATATGTCCTCCACAAACGTCGTTCGACCACTCCTCATACATCATACTTCATATATAAAATTTAAAATTATTTGATAAAATTTAATATTAATTGAATAAATTTGATTTTAATTTTGATAAATTTAAATATTAATTTAGTTTTAATTTGATAAAATTAAATATTAATTTGATTGAATTTAATGTTAATTGAATAAATTTGAATGTTGTTTTAATAAAATTGAATGTTCATTTGGTGTTAAATTAAAGAAATGTCATTAATTTGATAGTTTAAATTTTAAATTAATGGAATTTAATATTCTATTTAATAAATTAAATAGTTTGATTTAATAAAATTGAATGTCAATTTGATAAAAATAAATAATAACTTAATATTAAATTAAAGAAATAATATTAATTTGATGAAATGAAATATTAAATTAATATAACTAAATGCTAATTTGATAAAATTAAATATAAATTTTGTGTTGATTTGATGAGATGAAATGTTAATTTAGTTTAAATTAAATAAAAAAAATTAATTTGATAAAATTGAATATTAAATTGATCAAAATAAATGCTAATATAATAGAACTAAAAGGGAGTGCATTGAAATTTCAGAATCAAGAGAGGGTGATGTTAAAGTTAGGTCTATTTACAGGGGGTGTTGTTAAAATTAGGTCTATTTACGAGGGTGTTGTTAAAGTTAAATTTATTTATAATGGGTGTGGATAAAATTTACCCTATAAAATACTCGGGGATATTTCTATAAATCAACCATCGTCATTAACTCTGTAACCCGACAATCACTAATAGGGAGTGACAGTGAAATTTCAAAATCGGAAGGAGGTGTCATTGAATTTAGACCTAACTACAGGGGATCTGGATGAAATTTTCTTTTATATCTATACAAATCTATATAATAAAATACATAAGAAGTTGAATTTTATCCTCCATACATTCTCCCCTCCCAAAAAAAAAACATCACATCACTAATTTCTATCACATGCTCAACTATTTAATATTTGATTAATTTGTAATTTAACATAATTTTTATTTCAGATATTATCCATACATAATAGTATAGATCTGTTAAAAAAATTTATCGAATTACATATTTTGAGAAAATTTTGTCAATATCTTTAAGAAAATAATGGATAAAAATAAATTTTGAATGATTTAATCAAATAAATGAAGGAAAAAAAATTATTATTTAATATAGTGATATCAATTTTTTAGGATTCGAATTTTTTGTTCTATTGTGCCTTCAGGCACGGGTTATGACTAGTAATATAAAATAGGACCACTTCAACAATTCCATCGATTTCAAAGTAAAAAAATTACATTTTATCTCCTAATATTTTCCCCCAATTCCATCGCATCCAATTTTCTCACTCACCCACACTCAATGTCAGAGACCTATGCCTCATAGCCTCCCCTTCACGCCTTCTCCCTCTCCCTCTACCTCCTTCTCTCTCTCTCAAGCCATCTCCACCGACTCCACCATTGCCCCAGCGACACCGCCACTCACCCGCCTCCCAGGCATCTCTCTCCCTCCCTCTCTCTCTGTTAATCGGCTGTGTATCGTACGCACCTAGCGCAATCTAATTGACCTAACCAGATCGCAAAACCCAGAGTTGCAGCGGGTGCTCATCTTTATACTGATCCCTCTTCTCTGTTCGTTGCTACACTCCGCGGCTCAAACACCAATTAGGTACTGTGATTTTTCTTCGCTAATTTGTTCTCGATTTCAAATATTATTCATTTTCTCTACCTTTCTCAATTCAGATCTATCCTATCTTTCCAATCTATCCATTCATTCGATTTGAGAACTAGGGTATATATATATATATAGTTTATGTGTATGAATGTTTCATTTTTTTCTATAATTATGGGGCTGTTTTATGTGAATTTGCGACGATTTATGTTTCTAGGTCACTCAGAACTGTTGGTGTGCTCTCTTCATCTGATATGTTAAGAAAACTTATTATTGTATTTATTCTTTGTCTTTTTTTTTTTAAATGAAATCTAATGTGCCATTGTTTGTATTTGTTGCATATGTTTTTGTAAATGTTTGTTGTAGGAACTTCAGTAGATGTTTAGTGTTTCAATTTATTACTCTGACCAAAGCAAGCTCCTATGCAACTATCCAATCTTCATAGCTTGATAGAACTCAAATCTGGCAAGTAGTGACCAGCTTTGACATGCGCTTTCAATAATACAGTATAAGTGATGTCATTTGGAGAGACTCCTGAATTGGACGTCTTATACAGAAGATTCTCTGCTTCCTCCACTCTACCATTCTGGCAGAGGCCATTGATTGCAACAGTGTATGTATATACATTTGGGAGACAATTCGCCTGCATCATAAGATCTAAAACTTTCAAGGAGTGGGTAGTATCACCTGCTCGGCAAAGCCCATCAATCAATATGGTATAAGTTACCACATAAGGAATTAGGCTGTACTTTAGCATCTTTCCAAACAGTATTTTGTTCATTCACCTTAATTTCTTTGCTGAGAACATCAAGACATGAGTTGAATGCATGAGGTGTAGTCAAACACCTGTTCTTGACCATTCTCTCAAAAAGTATCCAAGGATTTGCACTTTTACCTGTCTTGCAATATCCATCAATAAGAGCTGTAAATGTTAGTTCATCTGGGAATATTCCCTTCTTCACCATCAAACCCAAGATCCCTTCTGCTTCCTCTGGTCACCCTTCTTTACAGAGCCCGTCCATTAATGTAGCGTAAGTAAAACCATCAGGCTCAAGGCCAATGGAGTTCATTGAATTAAATACTTTGAAAGCCATAGCAAGTTGGCTTGCCCTGCTAAACCCATCAACCAGAATATTGTAGGTTACTTCATTAGGCCATAACCCATTGTCAACTATCCTTTTCAAAAAATTGCTTTGTGAGGTTTATTGGCTTTACATAACCCTTCTATAAGCTCATTGAAGGTACGGATATTGGGCTTGCAATTCCTCCTTTCCATCACGCCAAGAAGCTCAAAAGTAGAAACAACTTTACCTTCTTTGCAGTAACCATTAATCAGTGGATTATAAGTTGATGTGCCAGGAACCAATCTATCATCTAACATTTTTTTGAACATTCCATTAGCCTCCCGAATCCTACCTTCTCTACATAGCCTATCTATCAATACTGTATAAGTGTGAATGTTTGGTTTACATCCCTTCTTGTTGGTTTACATCCCTTGTTGACCATCTCATCAAGCAAACCAAAAGCCTTATCAGTGGATCCTACATCACAAACAACTTTAATGTAGGTATGAGTACCTGGGTGGCAACCCTTTTTCATTCATCTCTTCCTTTGGCACCACAACCATCCTCATTGAGATCACCTACCCTGCAATTACCCAGCACCAAAGAGGTACAGATATGAGTATCCAACAAAAATCCAAGTTTCAAAACTCTTGAAAAGAACATTTTAGCTGCTTGTACAAACCCATTCTTGCATAAAGCATTTATTACAGTCTGTTAATCAATAACACCAAGAGCAAACCCATCATCTACCATTCTCCCATAATTGAATCTTATGCAGATCGTCAAGTGCACCCATCAACTTCAAAACATGATGTTCATGCATACAACACTCCTTAATTATTACAACTACGACTTTATGTACAATCCCAAATAAATTATGAGATAACATTAGACTTAATAGATAAATTCTACTATCTAATTCGTAGCAGTATGTCGATTGCTTGCTTACCCATTTGAAAATTGATGTTGTCTATTTAGGAATTTATTGGGAGCTGCATTGTTAGTTGAATGAAATTGGAGTTCAAGGTATGTGAAAGTGTGTTCGTTTTTCATTCTAAGCCTTCTATACCTATCTCCACCACCACATGTAATTGTATATTAAAATTTGATTTGACTTTGAAAGGTTTTTTTTTGGAGATGCTTAAGTTCTATGATCTTAGAATGATAGTGGTGACATGTTAATGGTTTTGTGTAGGGGTGGTGGTGATAGGTTGGTTTTGTGGTGTTTTTGGGTATAAGGGTTGGGCGAGTTGATGCTCATATTGAATTTTTAATGAACGTGTTAAAAAAATTGAAGCATTGGTGGTATGTGGCATGTTATTTGTTTGTGAACTTAGTACATGTGCGTGTACTATTTTTTTTTTGATTATTTTTTGCTTTGAATATCTAGAAGAAATATTAATTTCATTCGTTAAGTGTGATTGTGGTCATGTTCTACTCATCTGATGGGTGGTAATCGCAAATGGTAATATTATTGCACCATTGCTCAGTTTGATTAGTTCACCATTCAATTGAATGAATTCACAAGTCTTTGTTTACATTCATTACTTTTGAATCCTTCTAGCTTATTCACATCTGTTAGTTCATTCAACTGGGTTAATTTTGTGTTGATTTGGTTAATTTTGTTAAATTTGGTTGCTTTGGTTATTTGCGTGAATCCTACCCTTTTGTGATTGTATGTTTTTCAACAAGCCCATCCGACAGTCTCAAATGGACTCATCCAACGGCTACTAAGATCCCTCTCAAAACCAGGAAAGAACTTGAATTTTATCCCATATATATATTTTTCTCCAAAATTCCATCACATCCAATCTATTTTCTCACCATCACTCACTGTCAGAGGCTGCTTCTCTGCATCCCCTTCAAGCCCTCTCCTTTATTTCTCTCTCTCTGTTACGCAGTTATGCTATCTCAAGTGAAATTGTTGCCGATTAATCAGTGTTATCAAAACCAAACTGGACCGGCCGGTCGAACCAGTCCAACCGTGAACCGGGACCTAAACCGGTCCGGTTTTTGAGTTAAACCGTATAAGCAGTCAAACCGGAAGAAAACCGCTAAACCGGCTGGTTTTTTTATCAAACCGGTAAACCGGACGGTTTTTTACAAATAATATTAAAAAAAAAAAATCCTCTTTTTTGGGTAATTTTGCCATAAATCTTCAATTTCATTTCACTTTCTTCCTTCAATCTCCACTCCCAGATGACCAGCTCCAGGCGACGAAAGACGGCGACAAACGACAAAACTCAGGGGACAATGAACAACTCAGGTGATCACGATCAGACCAGCTCCTCCTCTGTTCTAGATCGAGCAGTCGATTTGACTGAGTCTCCTCTCACTCAACAATCTAACTTCTGAGTTTTGAGTCTCCTCTCACTCAGCAATCTAACTTCTGAGTTCTGAGTCTCCTTCTCCTCCCTTCCTTTTGCTGCCTGACTGTAACCCCCTTCCCCCCTCTTTTTCTCTCTGTTACACACACAGAGACGACATCGTCTCTCACTCTCTTTTGTTTTTTATTGGTTGAATTTCTTAGAAATTGCATTTAATATATTTCATTTGAGCAATTATATATTATGTTTTTATATTTTTTAGTTAAAATATTATGTTTTATATTTTTTATATTTTTTTTATTATATAACCGGTTGAACCAGTTGACCCAGCGGTTGAACCAGTGAACCATTGACCCGGTCCCCCTACCGGTTCGATGACCGGTCCGGTTCTGATAACATTGCGATTAATTCTCGATCGATTGATGAGCTAATTGGCGAGCCAATTGTAGGTTGTGATGGGGGGATAACATTTTGATGATAAATAGATTTCGGTCTACGAGGTATATGTAGAATTCTAATACTTGCATTATGGTGTTTTGTATTAGCTTCTTTGATGTTGTACTAATTGGAATGAGACTATTGCGTTATTATGTAAACGTTGATTTGGGTGGAAAATTGATCGTTTAGTCTAAATAAACCAAGAAGCAGTTCAACCCAATTGTTATTTGTGGGTGTTATAATTTTCCTATGTACAAAGAATCAGAGAATTATAGTCATTATTCATTGCTTTGTATTTGCTCTTATGTTTTTTATTTGCTTAGGCTTAAAAAAAAAAGTCCTTAGTAAAATGTCTAGCAATATGTATAGGAAGTCCTTAGTAAATTATTTATCGTGATATGATTGTAACTTTGACAGGTTTGATATGAGTTTTGTTGTCTAGAAAACTTAGGTTGTTCATTCTTCTAATAAGTGTTGATCTCTCAATAACTTGTGTATTTAGGCACAGGTTATTTCTAACAAACACATACCGTATACCATATATCCCCCCATCCCTTCTTTCTCTTTCCCCTTTTTCTTACTCTCTCTCTCTCTTATCTCCTCCCTTTTTCTCAATTGAGTGCTTTGTTGTTTTGCCTCAATGAAAATATGTCTTCATTTGTTTATCTTTTTCTCTAATTTGTTTGACATTGTTGTTATTTGGTCCAAATGAAAACATTTTGATGGAATATTGTTCTAATTTTATTCAAGTTAACATACAAGGGATTGTTATTGGGAGGACAATGGATTCGACACAATTGGATGTGTATATGAATCTGATAAGAAAATTAGAGGACATATTGAAACCTGAAGGCGAACTTTGTGGATCAACATAGAAATGGTAGGTTATCTACATTGAGGACGATATGATGATGATGGGTGTGATCCATGACATATAAGTTCACATGACTAAGTCTATTTCAATTGCTTTCTTTTATCTTACTTGCATTTAGCTTAAACTTGCACAATAAATGCCAAAGCCTTTCAAGTGGACTATTTGGATATTTTCTATGGTTGAACTTTTTCTAATGATTCTTGAAATTGTTGAAGTTCTTTTGGATTTGGGTTTGATTGATTATATTCTGCAACAAGTTATACATGCTTATACATTTGCTGTTATTTCTTATTTTTTTTGGTTAGTTAGTGACATCTTTCGAAAATATGAGGTGAAGTTTGTGATGCTATCTAAATTTTGATGTGTGTACTCAAAATGTTGATATCGTTGCTCCTTAGATTAGCTTATTTTAAGTGAATTTTAAGTTTGAATATGATGTTTTTTGTTTTCTTTTTGAAAAGATAAGTTTGAATAGGCACATGGGAAAAAATGATTTGGGCGACTACCCTCTCCTTATCCCCAAAGGTAACATGACTGGAATCTATAATATAAAACAGAGCAGCTTTAACAAGTCCATGCTACGGTCTCAAATCAATTCATCCAACGATCATCAATATTCCTCTCATTTCCCCCAAATTCATCAATTCTCACCCACAATTTTTTCCAAAAATCTGACTTATTAGTCACCTCACCCGTCAGAGATGCCGCCTCTCCTCCATCTCTTTTTTTTTCCCTCCCTTCTGTCAGACAAGTCATGCCTCTCCATCTCTTATACTTCTTTTTTTTTTTTTTTGCCCTCCCTCTGTTAATCCTTACTCTCTCTCTCTCTATTGCGCCCCAGCGACACCACCAGCAACGCCATCACCACCGCCACTTCGTCTGCAATACCACCACTGCCACTGCTAACCCCTCTCTGGTATCCCAGATCTCTCTCTCTCTCTCACACACACACACACTAACCCCCCATCCTACCCCCACCTCTTCTCTGTTCTCTCTCTCACACACACTTAACGCCCCCCCCCCCCCCAAAAAAAAAAAACCCTTCCACCCCAACCCACCCAGCAACACCACTGGCAAAGCGTGAGCTGGGTTCTTTTGCTCCCTTCAAGTAGCAAAGGAAAGAGACCCCACAGAACAATACGTGAGCAATTATGCACTTGAGAGGTGGATAGGCTTGTGGCTTGCCGACTAAGCGATGATTATTACTTCTGAAATTTTCTATATTGCTTCAATGCTAGAAACATTCAAAGCCAAAGCTAAGATATTGTACCACATTGGTGGTTTCGGTCCTAAGTTCAAATGTTAATTTGGTGGATTGTGTTTTGTGTATTTGGTTGGATTGGGTCCTATGATCATGTGTTCACATAGTGTTTGGGGTTTGTTAATTGGTTGGAAGATTCATAAAAGGTTTTTTTTTGTTTTTGTTTTGTTTTTCATGTATCTTTGTCATGTTTAGGATTTTTAATTTCTTTGAATTCTGCTATTGGTTGGTCTTCTATAAGTTGTTATAAATTTGTTAGCATTGTTTTAGAGTCTTTTTATAAACTTCATGACTTAATTAATGTTCAAATTATTTAATTATTGAATACCTCATGTTTTTTTCCTTTTGTTTGTGTTTCGCACAATTTGGGGAACATTGGATTTGTGCAGACCGGGTATGATAAATAACTATTTTGATTGTTTTGAGTGATTAATTCTATGTGCTTTGGTCAATGTTGTTTATTTTTTTCGGATCTATTGATTTTTTATGTTTTTTGTATGTTGTTTTGGTTTGATTAGAATGTCTTAAATTTGTAGTGCATTGTATAGTGTTCTACATGAGTTTTGGGGTTGAATTTTTTGGCAATTTAATGTTTTATTTTGATTTCTTATGCTTTTTGTATGTTGTTTTGGTTTGATTAGAATGTCTTAAATTTGTAGTACATTGTATAATGTTCCACATTAGGTCATCAAGTTGAATTTTCTGGTTCTTTCACTCCTTTAGATTGAACTTCTTGAAAAAGGAATTGAAGCCATATCGAGTTTAAATTCTAATTTTTGAATTGGGTTGGTGACCAGGTGGACTAATTATTATTCTTAGTATGGTTATTGACAATCTTATTTTTCTTTCTTCGGTGGAAGGGTGTCTACGGTTTTGTGGAAGGTATTACATGTTACCATTTTTTGCTTTTGAGTTATATAGACATGAGTTTAAGCAGAGTTTGATTTTAGGTGTAAAAGAATATATAATGAGATGATTCTAAATTTGATTTTATGCTTAGAAGAGTATATTTTTAGATGTTTTTGATTTGGGTTGTGATTGTTACCTATATTAATTTTGTATATAGGTTGATATATTTTTGGTGTCCTCTTTGTAAGAAAGATTTTGTCCAAATTTTTTAAAAGAACAAAGAAATTTTACTTTGATTAAATATTGATGATTGTTTTTTTAGAATAGCATAGTGCCTTTGGAGACGGACATTTCTTCTAATAGAATAGATTTGCAAATCCCTCTGAGTTGACTTTTGGGTAAATCTTCCTGGGCATTACTACAAGTTCTTATTAAGTATATAGTTTCAAACATATTAATTTTTTGTATCTACGATCAATATTCAATTTTTTTAAATTGCACAGTGTCTTCAGGCACGAGTTGTCGCTATATACACATAAAGAAAGAGAGTCTCACAGTCTATTCTTTTCTTTCTTTAAAACCCACATATGTGATATGTGTCTGTGTATGTATAGAGAGAAAAAGAAGACCTACATAATTGTTTGTTGTCTCTAAAATCTACATATCTATATAATAAATTAGCTAGCAAGTTAAAATTTTATCCCATACATATTTCCCCTCCAAAACCATCTCATCACACCCATGTTTCTTCTTTTTTTGTCTGTATAATTTTGACAAAGAAATGAAGATACATAAAAGAGCTTGGAAAAAAAAAAAAAGACTATATCATGGTGGTTGTTATACATGTTTATTGATTTCGAAATGGTTGATAGTGAGTGGTTTTATGAATGTTTTCAAATTTGTTTGGTTATATTTATTGTGTTGATTAGTTTTGATAAAAGTGACCGAATGATAATTAGTTATGAGTATTACATTGTGTATGGTGGGTCCTATAATTGGTTTAGATCGTCTTTTCTTTAAATATAAGTTTTTCTCAATAATAAACAACTTTGTATCAATTACTATTGTTTTTGGAAATGATTATGAAATATAGAGATTGTACACAGGTTGATATTTTCATAAGGTCCTGTTTTTAGAGGAAACTATCTCAATTTTTTTTTAGAAAATTATGGGCCAAGTTGG